>OY979461.1:3780000-5030000 GCA_963855545.1 Ethmia dodecea | reverse complement strand
ATCACTGCTCTTGTGTGTAAAAATGTAGTGTGTAATAATAACCTTAAACTTCTACATTAATATTCTACTAAGCTGTGTTAAAATAATAATTGAATAAAATATAAGCTATAATCTTTAGTACCTAATATAAGCTTTTGTAAACGAATTACAACCCGTAAATATTTACGAAACTCCATTGCATTAACTGTAGCAATTATTTATTTTGTCTGTTGTGTAAATAGCCACAGATAAAAAGTGGGCCCATATTTATTGCTACCACCTCAGTACTTTTTTTGCCCGAACCCCCTACGCGTGATGCTGCATAAAATATGCTCCATTCGGCCAGCATTAAAATAATATCGGCCCGCGAACGCTAGGATTTTACCAAATACTATTCGCTAGCGAAAACAAACCATAAATTCGGAGATTTAAAAAGCTTTTATCTCTTTGTTTGCGTTGTTGGAGCAATACCGTGTCGAATATAAAACTCGCAGTACTGCTAAAATATTATCAATGCCCACATTCCGTTTGCTGGGCCAGATGTTGGACATTTTTGGGGTTAGAGACGTAATTTAAAACTATTCATAGACAAAACAAACAATAAAATACTACCTACTACATAAATGGATTCCTATCAAGCATTCCTATAATCTAAGGAGGAACAATGATCGTATTGTAAATAATTCTATTGTTTAGCGATTATGCGGTTTGATGATAAACCCCAAGATGTTATAAATTTATCCTCATCTTTTCAGATTGTTTTGCCCAACAAGAACAATAACGATTTACTTACTTGCTATTATTAGGTAGATATACTTAAATAAATATTAAACGCCCAGCCGCGAAGCCAACAGACATGTTAATGCACACAAATGTTGGCCCCGAGCGGGGATCGAACCCGCTGCCTCCGACTCAGAAATCAGAGTCACTACCAACTGAGCCAACAGGTCCGTTAAATCTAATATGATGTTATCTAACAGACTACACAATTGATCAAATTGATTGAAACAATAAAAAAACTACATCTTACTGTTTTGTTTTTATAGAAAGTTCTTCTCTTGGGATTCACTTTATATAATGTTTATACAAATATATTTTCCCACTCCTTTAGTAGTTACAATTAAAATTATTTTCAACGACACCTCTATCGAAAACTTGAAGTCTTCTCTCCCCTTTGAGATTTAACCTCCTTCTGGTACAGTCGGGACATAACAGGCAAAAACTTGTATCACACCAACTCAGCCAGCCAAACCTATCGACCCCCATCAAAACTTTTTAATCCCGTCCAAAAAATTGCGACTTTTCACGTGCCTAAACCAAGCACCAGGCAATAATAACTTGCAAAAGTATTAAGTCCCAGATTTGAAGAGCAAAAAGCGGCGATAACAGCGGGGACGTCGTTTAACGTTATGACCCAACTTCTAACGAGCTGCCATAAAGCTGATATTTACTTTCTTCACCTTACTGGGGGTTTGAAGGTAAAAATGTACAGCGCGAGTGCCCTCGTAAAATCTTATGTCGAAACTCCTTGCGATCTGAGCGCCTGGTTCTCGCTTGCAATCAAGATTAGGTTACATTGTAAACATGTCATTTAGTAGATGCCTTGTATAAGTAAACAAACCAGTCAGATGGTTTCATTCGCAAATTTTCTCATTCGCAGATGGTTCCATTTGCAAATAGACCAATTTAGATGGTGATATTTGCGAAGAGTTAAATAGAAGGTAAAATCGACTGCTACATCAAATATGTCACTAAATGTTTGTTTAGGTAAACGGATTACTAGCATTTTGTCCCATTTACAGATGGTCTCATTCACAAAAAGTCCCATTTGCAGATGGAAAAGGTGCCATAGTAAAAAACTTAAAGAAAAAACACTGATCTGTTTTATACCTATGACGTTTTAGAAGGGAACGCTTGCACTGTAAGTCAACATTGAAAGTCCAAGTTCTTTGTAAACAATGTTGATAGCCTAAGATCCGGCTGCAAATTAGTGTAGGGATCGAGTATATGCTACAAACCAAATTTTTACGCATTTTTATGATAAGAAGAATATAATTATATCTACTAGGGTGTACGAAACATGGCCGCCAGTATTTTTAATTAAAAAAAATGTTGGTTTTTGGGAGGAAACATTCACTTGTTTTTTTACATAAAATATCGTCCACTTCACTATGAAAAATTAGCTGATTTTTCAGAGTATTTATACATAAAGGGGCAATACACATAAAGGGGCAATATACATAAAGGGGCAATATACATAAAGGGGCAATATACATAAAGGGGCAATATACATACAGAGGCAATATACATAAAGACTCAATGATAATGTTACATGATTTTTTAGAGTTTTTATGTATATTGCCGTGAAGTGGACGATATTTTATGTAAAAAAACAAGTGAATGAAATTTCGTCCCAAAAATCATATTTTTTTTTTATTAAAAATACTAGCGGGCATATTTCGATAGGACACCGTGGTAGATATATATTCTCCTAATCATAAATATGCGTAAAAATTTGCTTTGTAGCATATACTCGATCCCTACAATAATTTGCAGCCGGATCTCGTACTATATGATGGTGCTGACAAATGACAGATATTTCAGATGATGATAACACCCTTAATTTAAAGCAGACAGTCGTGGCCTAAAGCCAGTTCGGATATAAATGACTTTAATTTCGGCGATATAATTGCATTTGGGTCAGAATGTCCGTCCTCCACGCACTTGCAAATGACGTCAATTTTCATTACCCAATAATTATGTGTACTACACATGGACCGTGAAATTAGTTTCTGCAATATTGCGAATGTTCATGTTAATGTTCATGGTAATGGTAAAAAAAATAAAAGGATCGGTTTTGACTTTGATGCTCAAAGCTAAATCATCTTTTTAGCTCTTCGTTGCTTTTTACATACGATCTGTGAGCTGAAACCGTGTATGTTATTATTTCCATCAAAGCTGAGGGGTACAGAGAAGAGAAAGATGTGCTATGAACGAACATACGCTGTACATACAAGGCAGAAAGATTAAAACATTAAAGACATTACTCTATAATCTATGGTTTGTTTCTGTCCTTTTTCTTCCGTATTCTATAAAGAAGGATAGGCTAACTTAAAATTAAGAATTTTAGGTTATTATTATATTATTCTCTCGACTCGATTCTGCAAATCGAGTCGAGAGAATAATTTAATTTTAAGTTCGAGTGACGATCAAAGTGGCTTCCACTTCGAGTGACCATAAGAAGTCTTAGAATAAGTCCCTAGATAGAATGTGATGATACGAAAAGGAAATAAGAGCGAGAGTAGGACTAATTAGCTCAAAACAGCCATAAAAGAAAAGAGGAATCATTCTTTAAAACCACTCGTGACGTCACGTGGTAGGTTTTGATTTTTCTCATGGTTTCTTACATTATTCTTTTCACAATAGGGTGAATGACACATATTTGATCAATACACGATTTTTTTTATGGGGTAATTAAAATATCGAATATGATCATGTCTATTGATAGCCAAAGAATGTTTTCGTACAATATTACTATTCAATATAAAATGATAAACTGACTGACTGATTGGTGATGTATCAACGCACAGCCTGAACCGCTGGGTCTAGAGACTTGAAATTTTGCACATAGGTAGCTTATACAGTGTAGACATCCACTAAAGAAAGGATTTTGCAAAATTCAACCCTTATGGGAGTGAAATAAACGTGGGCGAGCAAAGCTGCGGGTAAAAGAAAGTATTAATTAAAAATAAATCTTGAAGACTAATTCGACTTTTTTGATCAGAAATTTTATAATGCATGTATGATTTTGATTACCCGGTTCGTTCTTGAAGTGTTTATCTCGCTATTAATACATAGGTACTACACATCTATCTACTATTTACTCTTTGTTAATTGAAGCTCTAACACGGTTTACAAGATAATAGGTACTGATAAAGCTAAAACAATGTGACTGTGTTGTTACATATAACAGTTAGAGCGCTCGTGTTTTCTAATCAAGATTAATCTCTGTGCTTATCAGATTACCAGCACAGAGTTACACAGTTAAAAGTAGCTATGACCCAAGACTTCGATCTGGGGTTAAAAGTAGATGTGCTTAAAGAAAATGTTAGTGTTAACAATAAAAAAAAGTATATCGACGCATGATCTAGTCCTACACATAAAAGTAAGGTTCAACATTCATAAAATCTAAGTCCAAATGTATATACATTTTTTAAAATACTTACAGCACTTTGTAACTTGTTAATATGTTTGTCCTCAGGTACAGTCAACACGCTAAAATCCCTCCACATCCACGTGCCCAAGGCTGTCCTGACAGGGCACGACGCGGAACTCAGCTGTTCCTACGAGCTGGAGGGTGCCCAACTGTACTCCATCAGATGGTACAGGAACATGATAGAGTTCTACAGATTTGTGCCCAAAGAATCACCGGCGACGAGAGTGTTTCCCGTTGCCGAAATCAAAGTCGATGTAAGTATACACGAGTCATGATATACTGCAGAAAAGTTGTCTATACAGGAACGCATAAGACACGAAACCAAAACATATATGTAGGTATATAAATAGGAAAACTATTACAATTTAAATTCAGAATGCCTTTTTGCTTGTGTCAAACACAAAAATGTTACCTTAAAAAAAACATCAAAAACGGTTTTCAGATGTTTTAAATAATTCCATTATAATGCAGAAAATAGAAAATGAATGTCCGAATAGTTTTTGAATTACTATTATCACAGAATAAGTAATAGTATTCAAAAAGTACAATATTATATTATGATACTATACAGAACAGTCAACTATTTCAGCCGTGGGGAAACACTCGTTTGTTCTCAATTATAATGATGACAATAGTTCTACAATTATTGTTGTACTTATTATTAACGTTAATAATAATAATTCATTTATTTAACGACCAACAAAATTCAGAGCAGTGATAGCCCGGAAGAGCAGTGATAGCCCGGACGGTTAAAGAGCCGGCCGAAAATCAGTGAGGCTCGGGTTCGAATCCTGGCATGTACCAATGAGTTTTTCAAAACTTACGTACATATTTATCACTAGCTCGACGGTGAAGGAAAACATCGTGAGGAAACCCGCAGGTCTCAGAATTAATTCTGAAACATGTGTAAACAGACCCGGTCCGGCGATGGGCTCACCACCTATCACGTTTAGGGGTCCAATGTATTTCGTGAAATGTGGGTATATCCAGTAATGGAATACCTCTGCCTACCTTCTCGGGGATGAAAGGCGTGAGAGAGACAACAAAATTCCACAAAAAAAAAGTACTTAAGTTTAAGTTAAGCCTTTCGTAATCGATGCTGTCTTTTACTACACTTTCTGTAGGAATGCGACGCGTATATCATTTGTCTTTTTAATGTACCTTAAAAACCTAAATTGCTCGGGAAAGCGGCTCACACACGACCCGTTTTAATCATCCAACTTTTCACTTGGCATTTAGGGTTGCCAACTGTCTCATATTATTTTTTACACTCAGTTTGTTAGTCCAAAACCAGACAGAGTCTAGTCGGCTATGGGTACTGAATAAATACCCAGTATGCAAAACCAACAAACATGATCCACTATCCAAGACCTGTCTCAGAAGGCAGGGATACTGATGATGATGGTCGGTTCTAGACCATTTCGGCTCATCCCGGTCAATGAATCAGGTGTACTACAATTTTTTTTATATATTATATAAGTGGCAGAGGAGTAGACGAGCCATGTGATGGTATTTTAATATGGTAATTGTCACCCATGGACATTTGCAACACCGGCGGGCGTATTTACGATTCGATACTCGATATCGGAAAATCTGTCGAATCCTTATGTCAAATATGACATCTGTGTATAGCCCATCTCGAAACCTTTCGACAGATTTTCCGATTCCGAGTCGAATATCGAGTACCGAATCTCCGTGAATACCCGCAAAAGAGCAATAAGTTGCCAACCATTGACAAATCCGTTACGCCTTTTGAAGAAGCAATACGCTTCTTGAAATAAAATAGTTAATTATCTGACCTGCCGAATTTTTCAGAGAGTTGGCAACCCTACCCGACCAAGAGTGGCTAGCAAAAATATAACGCCACTCGTTTGGATTTATATGAGTAATTTGCTGAATGAAGGTCGAAAACCGCTGAATTTGAGAGAGAAACTGAGTGCGGTGTACCGTATTATTTATTTAATGAATGAATCGCGGCTCGTTCCGTGAAGTAATAGGAGTAGTGGTTACTGTATGGATTCAATAAATTATAGAACCGAGGGTAGGAAATTACCTTGATTAAATTATGAAGCTATTTAAGGGTTGTACCTATAGATTGCCTTTGTTTGAACCTTGGCGGAGGGCATAGCAATCTAAAGGAGGGTGGCGTATGGCGTCATGCAAGCAGTTTTTTATTTTAAACGCAGGTGTACGCATACCGACTATAGGTTATACATGTCAACTCGGAAACAAATTTTAATCGCTTCGTCGTCAACCAGGCATCAACGTCAATCAGAGCGAATCAGCACCTCCGGCACGTCGACTCGACTTCGGCTCGGCAATCGCTGGTTAACAGCTCCGCGTTTTGTGAATGCCACCGCAGCGGCTCGTGATAAAGCAAGATGGCCGCGGAAAGGCCCAAGCGAGTTGCCGACGAGACCTGCGCGGTGACTACTGGCCGTAACCCATGGTACTGTGATTTGACTACGCACTGCTTGCAGTTCGCGAGCTTCTCACGAGCCCATGCCATTACGATGCACGCTTCGTGTTGAGGCGGTGCTGATCCGTTTCTGAGTTGATATGCTGACAACCTTAACGGGCAGAGGCAGTTTAAATTTTTCATTAATTTTGAATCTTATTTCAATTACATAAAGTTAAATTTACGGTGGTAACTATTGTCCCTTTGCCTTATTAAGTGGTAAAGCCAGTTTTCAGAAGGTCTCTCGTGTGAAACAGTAAGCTCCATGCTGATGATGATTTTCTGACAGGTGGCCGCGTCGGATCAAAATCGCGTGGTCCTCAACGAGGTGGACCGGACCCTCACGGGGGAGTACCAGTGTGAGGTGTCAGCCGACGCGCCTCTCTTTCACACAGACATCAAGTCGGCTGAGATGGTGGTAGTGGGTAAGCTGCTTTTAGTTTTTGAATTGAATTTTTTATTTAGCAGTATTTTTCGTTCTCCGTGTTCCCTAAAAAAAATAGTCTGACTGACAGATAGACAGAACGCACAGTCTACACCGATGGACTAAGAGAAGGGGAATATTCGTTGAGTAGCTATTAATTATATTATAATATCACTAGGTAGTATAAAACAAAGTCGCTTTCTCTGTCCCTATATCCCTATGTATGCTTAAATCTTTATAATTACGCAACGGATTTTGATGCGTTTTTTTTAATAGATAGAGTGATTCAAGAGGAAGTTTTTAGTATTAGCATTGCACCCGTGAGAAGCCGGGCGGGTCGCTAGTTAGAGATATTTTATTATTGTATCCATATATCACGGTAAACGCGGCAGTGGACGAAGCCGATGGCGAAAAGTTACATAAAACTGAGCAACTTTTATTTTATTTTATTCGGACCCCAAATAAATAAGATTGAAAAGATTCCGTTTTTTTAAACCAAATATCCGTTAATTTCATCTGTATACAAATATCGGTGTAGATTTCACAAGTTGTTGTCTTAACAACAAAAAACTTACGAAAATAAATCAACCTTAATAAAACTTTATAGAATGACGTAATATTTCCATAGGTATATAGGTACCTATAGAGAGACATCACTTTAATAAATATAAAACCAGCAAATATTTTTTTGCAAGTATTGTAAAAACAGCCATCCTGTATTAGCAATGCTCCATGTTCTAGTATACCTGTCACTTGGGACCATTTCTGAAATTAAAAACGAACTAATAAAATATATATATATATAGGTTAAAATTTGTTTTGCACTTTTGTACTATTGGAAAATAACCTCCATTTCATTATTAAACATTGCCTTGAGCACTTGGAATACGTTTACAGCTCAGTTCCTCGAGATGCTAAGCCATGCAATTACCGTGAGAGCTCCATAATGTTTTCTTTTTTAAAAATAAATAATAACAAACGCTTAAATACCTCCGTCAGTTCCCAACAAGTTTATTAGCTGAGGAAAACATGAACTGCTGTTCAGTCCTTTACACTTCATAGTGCACGTATCCCAGGAATTTTCTTTCTGAAACAGAACTTTACTCAAACACTTTAATCCATAACTCGGATTCTAAGCGCGCCATTTCCAGATGTTCGCAAAGTGCAAACTCCATTTTTAATCTGTTCCAGTGTGAAAAATACATTACATGGAAGTAGGTTGATTTGGAATGGCTTGACCCGTCTTCAATGAGGCCTGCAATAGTCTGATTTTTAAGATAAAAAAACAACAACAAAGACAAAAACTTAATTCGTTTATAGCAATATGCACTAAGTCAGTCAATTTTATACAGTTTCGAGTTGTCGAGGAAAACAATATCGGTTGCAAATAGTGATTTTGCTAACTTTTATTATTGACTTAGGTACCTAAAATAGGCATTTGCTAAGTGCCTATAAAAAAAAGTGTACCTACTTATAAATGAATGTTTGGTTGTTCTCTTTATGCACCTTTAAGTCTTCTTTGCGTTCCTATACCAGTCATCCGATAACGATGGAACTTCGAAAAATAGTTGTGCGCCGACCGTAAGGTTTCTGAATAAGAAAATATATAAAAAAAACTACTTTCATCCGGAACGAGCTTTAAACGCCGCTGACCACCTAGTGTAAAAGTAGTAGATATATTGAATTCCCACGGTATTACTTTCACGATATGAAAAACCTACATATGTTTGTATCACAGGTTTATATGGGCCTATTCTCACGTGAGAATAGGTCCATACACGTATAAATTCATGGTAAACTAAACAGTACGAGTATGTGAAGGCCTTTCTATATTAAAAGAGGTCCATGTACCCCGAAGCTCCCATCTACATAAATAATTACTCGTTTCGGCGCCGCTCGAGGAGATACGGGGTTAATGACTTGTGTAAAGTAGATTTTAGTATTTTTCTTTTTCGAATTTCTCGAATTCCGCACGGGTTTTTGCGAACGAGTGATTTTGGTTAAGAAAGGTTTTGTTGGTTTTAGAGGGAAAGAGTTGTTATTTACTTAGGTACTTACCTACTCATTATAAATACATACTTAAACTCGGGTCCGAGACCAGGGCATGCCCTATATAATTGGTACGTACCAATGTGATTTTTAAAAAGCTTACGTACATATATGTCACTGGCTCGACGGTGAAGGAAAATATTGCGATAAACCTACAGGTCACAGAATTAATTCTGACATTTGTGTAACAGCAACGCGGCCCGGGGCGATTAGCTCACCACCTATCATGTTTAGGGGTCCACTTACTAGTGAAACGTTGGGTGTTTCCAGAAATTCAAAACCTCTGCCTACCCCATCGAAGATAAAAGGCGTGAGATAAAGAACAATGGCAAAACTCCATGTGTTTTGGGTACCCCACTTACACCTGCCCACGGAAGACGAAACCGTGTAAAATCGATAGTTCTTGGACAGACTAAGATAATATGTAAGCAAACCACATTTTTATAAGTTGAGGTTTAAAAGTTATTCGTTACCTAGTGTATTTTGTAGGATATTATGAGATTTTAGGTACCAAAGACGTGTAAAGAAAAAGTTTCTCTAGGAAAGAAAATGATTTTCTTCCAACCTCTTTGTTAGAAAATAGCACTGCCTACCACATGCCATATAAGTTACTCTATGCCACATACTGGCAGTAAATGATGGCTTGGGCAAAAAATATCGATACCTATATTAAAATATCGATATTTTTCCAAATACATAATTAGCATATTACATATATCGTCGATATTTTTAATGGCGATATATCGACATTTATTTTACAGTATCGAATTCGTATCAATTTTAATATATTTTTAACGCAATTATGGTTTCGTGTTTCATTTCATGTTAGTAGACCAGGCTCGATAATTTTTAAAACCAAAAATAATAGTAGTAGGATGAAACCCATTAGAAAAGGAGGGGAATATTATAAAAATGAAAGGAAAAATAAATATTCCCCTCCTTTTCTAATGGGTTTCATCCTACTACTATTTTTTTTCACTTTTTATTATTTTTAAAGGCTTCTACCCTGGTCTGTAGGTACTAGATACTTGTTTAGACTCAAGCATTTATAAAAAAATACTATTTTCATCGTCTTTTTTTACGAATTTGGGAATATGTATTAATAATAATGTAAAAACTGACGATGTATCGATATTTTTCACTCGATTTTTATCTATAGTATTTAGAAAATACGATAAATATCAATTTATTTTTTCACTTGGCCATCCCTAGTGAATGACATGGTTGACGTGATGACACGACGTTCAATTTTACCACAACAACAAAAAAGTTTTTGTTTTAATCAAAGACATTAAAATATAATAGCATAGAGGGGGCATTGGGAATATTTTCATACAAAACTTTGAAGCTCAAGCGTCATGTCCTTGTCATGTCAGTTAGTATGAACGCGAGCTGTCATTCGGTCGAAATTGTACTAGACTTATTCCACTTGGAATAACTTTTGGCTTCAAATAATCCTCGCTTTGTCCCCTCTATGCCTTATATTATATCTTAATCTCTTTGGTATTAATAGATTTCCCAATCGATCGATTCGTGTTTCTATGATATTTCTGTTTTATTTGACTCAATATTTTCAACTGCTAGATTAATTAAAAAATATGGAAAATTTCGACTTGTTATGAGTCAATAAAACAAGCATAGTGTGATACCCCGTGGGTGTCTATTTCAGTGGGTACCAAAGCTGCCGATATTCTTTTTATTTTTATTTTCCATATGGGGTTTCCATATCGTTTAGGGGTCCAATGTATCTCGTGAAATGTGGGTATATCCAGTAATGGAATACCTCTGCCTACCCCCTCGGGGATGAAAGGCGTGAGATTATATTATTATTATATTTTCCATATGGGATACTTACTGCGAAGATACTAGAGAGATTAAAATAAATTTCCTAAATTTAAAAAAAAAACAGAGGCAGAGGTATTCCATTTCTGAAAATACCCACTTTTCACTAGTATATTAAACCCCTAAACGTGGTGGTGAGCCCATCGCCGGACAGACGGGTCTGATACACCTGACTCGGAAATAAAAAAATAATATGAAACAAATTAAAAAAAATATCTACTTCATTTAAATATATGCTAAAAATCTAACTTCATTGGTATCTAAATAAGCTACAGTAGGCGAGTAAAATTTGTTTCAACTAGACTAACTAATAACTAGAAAGCCTAATATCGTAATAATCACTTACTTGGAACTACACTCGCGAGCAATCAACCCATTACCAAAATGGGAATTTTGGAAAATGTGTTGTGATTCGTCAAAACAAAGAGAACAATTTCCAAAGATTTTTATATTTATAGGCCAACATAAGATAAGCGATTGATAAGTAGAACCACTTGCGAGGGTTTTTATAGGGGTTGCTTGTAGCGAAACTTGTGGGTAGGTACTGTAGATAGTCAATTTCTTTGTACGCTGATTTAAGTTGTATAGTTAAAAAGTACTTACTGAATATTTTTTAAGATAATGGTGTTGTTTGTAAGCTTATTAAGTCTTAATTTTTAAGTTAATATATGGTTTTTGTAAACAAACAAAACTAGCGGGGTCTGTTTTTTTTTAAATAATATACCTAATAATAAAAGCTGATCCGGCAAACGCGTTCTTCTGTCATTTGAACCAAATATACAAAAAAGAACATTAAAATCGGTTGAGCCGTTTCGGACGATTTCAACCACAAACACAGTGGCACGAGTTTTTTTTATATATAAGATAACTAGCGACCCGCCCCGGCTTCGCACGGGTGCAATGCTAACACTAAAACCTTTCTCTTGAATCACTCTATCTGTTGAAAAAATCGCATCAAAATCCGTTGCGTAGTTTAAAAGATTTAAGCATACATAGGGACATAGGGATATAGGGATATAGGCATATAGGGACATAGGGATATAGGGACAGAGAAATCGACTTTGTAGTGATATAATAATCATATCCATGACTCTGCGTTACCCGCGTGCGATCCTGCTTTTTTCTGATCCCGTTTACATTTCCAAAAGTCCATTCTTAGTGCTCACTTACATCATTTAATAAACCTATGTGCAACATTTAATTCTTTAAATCCAGCGGTTTCGGTTGTGCGTTGATCGATCAGTCAGTCATATAAATTCAAATTCATTTTTTTTAGAAAAAACTTATCATGTTCGCGTGGTTACGCGTTCGCGTGGATGAGTCGATTTGGTTGCTCTCGAGTGTAGTTTAGTTCTGTTTACAGATTTCACTTTCCGTATATATTCGCGTAAACACAAATAAACACATTCGGTATCCCAGTCGGTATTCATCAGATCGCATGCGGTGACCATCTGCCGACTTCACAATATTTTTCCTTTTCACAGAATCCTTTATTAGGATCGGTGAAAACGGGTGAAATATTGCATATTCAGAACGCAGCTGCCATTTGTAGAGGCGTTCAGAACACACGGTCCGTTCAATTTCAATCCGTTCCAACACGGCCGTTTTGTTTCTCGACGTTTTTGTTCTAACTAACTAATGTTCGAGTTCGTTTCGGACACGACAGTTACGTTTTTCGACCGGTATTTGTTTAGGCCTTCGTTTGTTTGTGGGCAGTGGTCTGGTGTGAACCTGACTCTCAGACGTTAGCCCTGGGTTCGATTCTGCGTTACTCAGTTTTTCAGTAACTTACATACATATTTATCATAACTGTTCCCCATGATTTCAGCCGCGTAAGTAAAATTTCCAAAGGAAATTATACCAAATGTAAGCTTTCAATTGGTGTTTTTTTAATAGTTGTTTTAGTAACGAAACCTGTTTATTACAAACAAACATACAACTTTTTCCTCTTTTATAATACACTCCCGGACACATCTATCGGGCCACCTAGGTTTTAAGTTTTGACGGTCCCTAGCTAAAAATAAATGTTAGGTGGAGCAATAAGTTGGTATGCAGTTTTGAAGTTAATTTATTGGTCAACCTTTTGCTATGTTTTTTTGTAAATTTCGAATTCAGAATTGTGAAAAAAATAAGAAAATTCGAGTATGTTCATTGTTTTCAACGATGCAAGGGAGGAGAAAACTTTTTTCATTTGTGAAAGTTGGATTTTTTTATTTATGTTTCTGATTATTGGTTCAATAATATGGCTACTGCAAACTTCGAGCACGTTTTGACCAAAAAATATGGATACTCGGCCTGAAATTGCCGCCACAGCTAAAGCACTTCTGCAGGCCGGGCATAGCCAAAGAAATGTTAGTGCACAACTGAATTTAAGCCGTACTACTGTCCGAAGAGTTTATTAAAGGTACTTAGACTGGCGGCTTCGTTTGTTGCCAAGGAAGACCGCGATCTCGTGTGACAACGTTTTTAGTTAGGGACCGTCAAAACTTAAAACACTAGGTGGCCCGATAGATGTGTCCGGGAGTGTATTATTGTAGACTCGCTTCACCTTTGAAGGCCCCAAATGACCCCAAATTGTGTGTATAGGAAATCAATATGTCAAGGTCAATATGGCAAGGGTATTGGTACTCACACTTACACAATAAGTGCATATCAATAGTTCAACGGTGAAGGAAAACCTTTTAAGGGGACCCGCAGGACCTAAATTGGTTCTGAGGTATGTAACAACACTGTGGCCTATCGAAGGATTCACAACGTGTCCCGTTACATACCTACACTAGTGAAAATTGGGAACTTTTAGAAAGGTTTTTATTATAAAGTTTGTCTTATTTTGACAATTAAATAAACTTAACCTTATACAGAAACCAGTTGTCTACGTTTAATTATACATTTGTTTTAATATTTTTTACAGCTATTTGAACTATGTATGCAGGGTAAAACACCGAATTATTGACACTCTAGTTCACCGTACCAATTATTTGACACCAACAGATTTATTCAAAATTAACGAAATTACGATGCACAATTATAATATTTAGAATAATTAGATAAAACCACCGTGTTTATTTAATTATTCTAAATATAATTATCGTAATTAAAATAATAAATTATCCTAATTTATTTAATTTTGAATAAAACTGTTTGTGTGTAAATTAATGGGTGGGGTGTCAAAAATTGGGTGTATTACCCTATAAGTACTATTTTGTCTCAGGCCTTTCTACATAGAATATTATTTATATCATTCAACTATACCAATTCCTTCGGGATAAGATGTGAACATATTTTCATATGTACTGTATTCTAAGCTATTTCATAATGAAGTCAATAAATACATCGTGCCAATCCGAAAGTTCTTTATAAGTCACCAATTTACAATATAAACACCAGTAAATTCATTATGGCAACAAACTATTCAACGAATACTCGCCCGAGGCGAGAATCAAATGCACACAAAATTATTATTAACAAAAACATCAACAATACATTCGAAATTGAGATAAAGTAAATATTATGGTACTCAGTCAATAACTTTAATTTGTGAGTACACGAATATCGGCAATATTTAGGTTTAAAATTTATGTAAAAAATAAAAGTCTTATAGCCTATAATTTAGCAGTCTCCTGATTATAGTATGTACAGTCAAGAGCACGCTAAGCTTGACACTTTGGACTTTGAACCGGCCCTGTATTTTATGGCGCGCAGTATATATCAGAGCTCAGCTTAAACTGGTAGTGTAAAGCTTGACTTGCTTTTGACTGTACTCTCTCAAATTGCTATGAATTTGTCTCGTGGGTATTAGACTGTATCAAAATTAAATTGTAATTAGTTCATTCATTGTAAAGATTATCCCAAAATACCTCTGAAAATGTATTTAGATTTTCATTTAAAAATTTTAGCATTTTTTAATTATTAAAACAATCAAAATAGTGTAGTAATTGGGTATTAAAGATTAGGATGTCACAGGCCCTTCATTATATTTTTCATAGTAAATTTTCTTTGTGTTAAATCATAAAAAGTAAATCCTTTGACTGGACAGTCAAATACCTTAATTCTTGTTTATCTTTTTGATTTGACACCTACGAGTATATTTATCATGCAATAATGGATAGCTATAATGGTACGCGTTGGCTGGACGATTAAGGAATGTGGGGAATTGTGGGGAAAACCGCAAGCCTCAGTATGTGTTCTGAAGGACCCCGATCCGGAAATTTTCTAACCATCTGTCACGTTTAGGGGTCCAAAATATATATTGGTGCAAAATAGTTTACTCCAGAAACGGAATACCTTTGCCAAGACCTTTACCAATCAGGCAAGGCCGTGTGTTTATTGGGGTTCCGTACCCAAAGTGTTAAACAGGACCCCATTACTAAGACTCCGCTGTCCGTCCGTCTTTCACCAGGCTGTATCTCATGAACTGTGATAGTTAGTTGATATTTTCACAGATGATGTATTTCTGTTGCTACTTTAACAACATATACTAAAAAACAGTATAAAATTAAATAAAAAAAATATATAAAACTAGCAGCGCCCCGCGGTTTCACCCGCGTAGTTCCCATTCCCGTCCCCGCGTAGTGCCAGTTCCCGCAAAGTTCCAGTTCCCGTTCTCGTGGGAATACCAGAATAAAAAGTATCCTATGTCCGTCTCCTGGTTCTAAGCTACCTCCCCACCAACTTTCAGCCAAATCGGTTCAGCCATTCACGCGTGATACCGTGACCAAGGGAAAAAGGGATTCATTTTTATATATCGATTTTTATTTATCTTCATATTTATTTATCATAAATTTAAACATCAATATCTAAAGTATTCTATAAAAATACCAAAATAGTAAAAAAGAGCGTCACTTAGTACGTTTGTACATAAACTTTAGATTATTTTGTTCACTTAACACTTTCGTGTATGCAACATTTAACATTTATTTACAAAGAAAATATACATTCCTATACAATAATCTATACATGTAATAAAACTCTAACGGGGCCATGTCTGTACAAAAAATATTTTTTGAAAATTTTAGCTGTAGTGTATATGTTACCGATGTAGATACCAAAACACAAATTTTTGAAATTTTTGTCTGTCTGTCTGTGCACGCGTCACGCAAAAACTGCTGGACGGTTTTTGATGAAATTTGGTATGAAGATAACTGAGTACCCGAGTCAACATCTAGGGTACTTTTTATTCCCGAAAATATCTCATTCCCACGGGATAATATAAAAACTGGTTAAGAAGACAAATACGTAATATTCCGAAACAATTACACCTAATAAACTAGAAATACGGTATGCAGGTCTTGAAATATGTCATCATCACGCAAAGACGGATTTTAATCTTTGGTGTGGAGATAACTGAGTAGCTGGGTCAAAATTTAGAGTACTTTTTACAGCGGGAGAATGTCTCAATCCATCAGAAAAATTAAAAAAACTGGTTAAAAAGACAAATACGTAATACTCCGAAACGATAACACCTAGAAATTTTAAATATAGTACGCACACCTAGGTGTCTTATATGTCGAAGACAACCGCTATGAAGGGATTCTTGGAAATTTCTACGGGAACGGGAATAAACTGGATTCGCGCGCGTAACGCCACTGGGCCCCCACTATTTGTATGTAGGTGTCTTATACGAGTATGTCGTAGGCAACCAATATGAAGGGGTTTTCCAAAATTCCCACGGGAACGGGAAAATACTAGATCCGCGCGGTTAACGCCGCCCGCTAGTTACAGATAAAAAAATTCCTCCAAAGAGGAACCATGTAGGACAGTGCCCAAAAGACATGGCCGACTTCCCTCTGGATAGCTACGCTGATCCTTTGACAGAGGTAGTTGTCGGCCCTCTGGTCACCTAAAGCCTCGACCAAACGCACTGACAGCTCTTTGAAAAGCTGCCGCTCCTCCAGCCCCCACGGTTCCATGGTCTCCACCCCAAACGGCACAAACATGTAACCTAATAAACATTGAGATCGCATATCTGCGCCGCCTTAGGCGTTCAGCGGTCGCAGCCGCCGCGCCAGCGCCTACAGAGGTGGCATCGATGTGGGATGGGGCAAATGTGTCGGTACATGTTTCATCCCACACCAGCGACCTACCATGTTTCCATGGCCCGACAGTCATACCATCAGGCCTCCCGCCACTCATCGTTATGATGCATGCCGTTAGGCTCAAGAATAGCCGGGATACTAGCAGTGGCGAGAGCCCTGCGGATCAGGTCAGTGAGAGACGCATGGCGCGACAGGCGGCCGGGCGCTACGTTCGCAAGAGAGGCCGCTAAGATCCGATATTATGAGATGCAAAGTTATAAGTAGTATGAAAATATCAATCATAATAATATACTTTTTAATATTATTACTCAATGCCTTAGTTAAGTAAATAAGAAAACTAATACTCCCAGGTTCCTTTTGTTTACCTACTTAGAAATGTGTCGTTAAATCATTTAAAACATTTGTCTACATTTTATTATTTCTGGCATAGTATTTTTAAAGCACTTAATATTTTTTACTATTTGCTGACGAGTGTTCAGTAGTACTATAAGATCACTTAAACCATTTGTCTACCGACTCTTGAAAAGCTTAACATCCTTTAAGATAATTGGGAATTGAAAGTTATAAATTGACAAAAGTAATAAAAATATTTAGCTTATTTGTCAATCATGGTTAACACAAGCGAAATGTTATAAATCTATTTAGCATTTTTTGTAGTTTCAACTGATGGTAAATAACTGTCATTACTTCTTTTGGCTTCAAAATGACATCACTTACAATTAATGTACAACTACAGTTTAGACAGAAAGAGACGGAATTATGCCATTTGGATGAGTGCGATCGGTAGAGCATGCTCATTTAATACATTTGGCATTAAAATATCATTTTTCAAAATTTTGCACTTAGCATGTTTGTCTTCTAGACCATCGATATATAGATTATTAAATAATAATAATGGAATATAAAATTAAAATTTTAACCCCCCTATAATTCTATTTAATTTATTAAATAGAATTAAAGGGGGCTCCGATACAACAAACGTGATTTTTTTGCCGTTTTAATAGATAATGGTATGGAACCCTTCGTGCGCGAGTCCGACTCACACTTGTCCGGTATTTTTTTATATTACTGACAATATGCCGTCTCTTTGCAGAGCCACCGCTCCAGAATCCGAATGTCAGCTCGGATCGTTTGACGTACGTGGGAGGAGACCACATAAGGGCAAATTGTTCATCGCCCCCCTCCCTCCCCGCCGCCAACATCACGTGGTTTGTCAACGAACAGATGGTGAGTTGCTTTAGGGTTTACTCCCCGATTTACATTCTTTGGACACAAAGAGATTAAAATATAACAAGGCATAGAGGGGGCATTGGGAATATTTTCATATAAAAACTTTGAAGCTCAAACGTAATTTCAGTTAGTATGAACGCGAGCTGTCATTCGGTCGAATCCCGGTCGAATCACACTAGACTTTTGATGTATCAGAAATTTCGCGTCTAGTACTGAATATATCTAAGATGTATAAATGAAAATAGCAATAATCTAAAATACCTCAGAAACCTACACTATCAAAGCTGATATATTTTAAAACTTAGTGTTGTAAAGTGAAATAAATCACGATAGTGAGTGTTATTTTTTGGCGACATGACAAACAACTCATCATTTTTTCCGAAATATTAAATCCTATTAAATTAGAGCACAAAACTTACCAGTTTTGCCAACAATGCTTCTCACAAAAAGAAGATATTTATGATTTTCCTATCATGCATTGTAATAAATATATTTCTGTCTGAAGCAGGTATATTAACTTCTATTACAATATTTCAGGAAAGTTCTTATGCAATTGGTCGCTGAGTTAAGCTTCGGTGCCTAACTTAGCTCTAATATAATGTGAATATTACTAGAAGTTAAATAACCCTTCAAAGTTATAACCAGTTAACGTTTCAACTCCTTAGTCTCCCAAGTTTTCCTTGCTTTCGAATTATTCACACCGAATTCAATAGAGTGGAATTGAAAATTCGCGTCAAATTTTAATGGGTGGATTTACTTATATTATTTTTATTCAAGATATTTAATTTCATGTAATTTTTGTTAGACGTGTGTCCGAAAGGGTTTAAAAGTAATGAACTGCTATATTATAACCCCTAACCTAAAATAAAACCCTTTATAACACACACAAGCAGAAGCGATAGTAACAGTAGTGACTTTCAGTGAATGGACTAGCACCTACAAGTATTTTAAATAAAAACTTTTTGATTTAATTGACTTTCTCTTTGACCTTCTTCTTTTTTCTTTCTTGACTTTCTTCTTCCTTGATCCTCTCTTATCAATCGAGATTTAGGCTGTACATACATATGCTGATGCCTTTTCCCCGACAGTTATTTAAGCTTTTAGTTTTAATAACTCGAATCAGAAAGCAAGGACTAAGATCTAGCGCCTTTGATGCTGACAAGACTTTCATTTTGCTACAGCATATTATTTAATTTTGGGACTACATTTTAAATTAGCTTCCCTTACAACTATGTGTGTAGGTACATACATCTTGGAGGCCGAATTCCTACTTTTATTAATCTTAAGACTCTAAATTTTGCAAGTTTGGACGGCAAATAATTTGGTATCATCAAGCTGATCTGATGATGGAGCCAATAATGGAACTCCTCAATGACTACTCGTAAACATTTAGATTTTGGCCTCGTTTGATATGTTTTTATGAAATGGTTCCGAAGCCAGGGAGGAAATTGGCGGAGTTGCCTAGTTTGGGAATAAATAACTGTGTTTTGTGTTCCACTATGCTATCATTATATTTTTCATTTGAATTAAATAATTGTTTTATTGCATGACGATGAATGAAAAAAATATTAATAAAATTTTAAAATTGAAGACGGCCTTGTATCAAGAATAACAAGCAACACCAACTGTCTTCGTTTTCGTTTCCCTAACACTCTGTATACAAAGTATGTTTCTTAGTTTTTAAAACTATAATTATTCTTTGTCAGGTGCCGGGGTTCACAGCTAACCACGTACTGAACTTCAGTAATGGCTACGCGTCCAGTCTGGCTACGCTAGAACTAGAAGCAGCCGTTCTGTCACCTGTGCCTACATTAATGATACGGTAAGCAGCAACGATATTAAAGTAAGGATGAGTTATTCATTCTGCGCGCGTTTGAAAAGTTATCCGCTACGAGCTTTGAGTATTGTCAAAGGCTACGAGTGGCTACAACATATACATACTTACTTCTTAGCGTATTTAGAAGATAAAATGATGACGGCGAAAGATGATACGGTACGAATAATAAAGAAAGAGACAGCTTGTCAAGAGTTGCAAAATGCAAACATTGTGACTAAATAAAATTAGGTCAATTACCTACATTTGTGTCACAATGTTTCGTCATTAGAGTACAAATAGACCAAGAGCGCACACGTATAAAAATGTCTTATATCGTTATTGATGTAGACCTGTTAATTGCATAGGGTAAGAAATATGACTGCATCTGGAATTATAAAGTACCAGATTATAGGAACAGGACAACTAAAAATCGAACATGGATATCTATATGTACCGAATTACGAAACTATTTCGAAAGTAACACTCAAATTGAAAAAAACGCTTGTAATCGACATTCGAAAATAATTAAAAAACTTTTTGTGATTTTTCGTTAAAGTGGATAAAGAGTACAGAAATCACTCTGTTCTTTGTAGGTATTTTAATATTTCGCTAACCCATAATGAATGATTTCGTCTTTTTGACGTTTGCATCGACGGAGTAAAAGCAGCAATAGTGTTTCTTCTTAGAAGTTTATTATGATACTGATGCTCCTGTACTATAACAAAGATGTCGACATTGATGGACTGCAGCCGACTGCAGTCGACAGCTGCAGTTTTGCTGCGTCGACATCAAAATGCTGCTCGTGTTAATGGTGCCTTAGTGTGAGAAATTAGAGTTTGTACATAATAATATAACAATTGAATGACCGAAAGTGGTTTTCTTCTGTGCCGTAAATAATAAATATTACTTATACCAGTACAAGTGACACCCCCTTAGAGTTATCAGTTACGAAAATCATAAAGCAGCTCACCTGATGCGGATAGAATATGGACACGCCCCATAAAATACTCTTCTACTATTTCTTCGTGTATTGCAATAAATCCGCTGAAGAAATCTAAGAATACATCGTGTATCCAGAAAACAAAGCAGTCACAAACAAGCGAAACCGAAACAAATATTTTCCAACGGGAATGCATCGAGCTTCGAATATGCTCACGGCAAACGTGTATTACAGTGCCGTTGCTTAGGTTTATTGTCGCCCCAAGCTAGGTCCTTATTTTGCGCCCCATTATAATCAACTCGTAATATCCCACAGCTGAGCTAAGGGTCTTTCGTCACACATGAGGAAGTATTGACTATAATCTCCCACGCGGATTAGGAGATGGTGTTAAGCTAGCGGCCACCTAAAAGTTTGAATTGTTCAAGCCACTCAAGGGTATCTGACATTGCTTAACGACTTCCATTGTAAGGAAACAACGAAAGCCGGGACTAATAACTATTATTTTACGTGCCTCCCGAAACGCGAAAGCGCTCGTGATATAAATGCCACTAGGCGATCACCCAGTCAATGGCATTGCTCCCCTTATTAGTGAGTTATTTGCAATATCGGAAGATTTCCAATAAGTTGTAAGTCAAATATCATTTATTTTCTTTAAGTTCAAAGAGTACACTTAGAAATGTCAATAGTCTAATAACAAGGCACTCTAAACTCGTCCATGAAAATTGGCTAAATGTAAACAGCAGTCTATCTCCACCGACGAGTTACTTATTCCAAATGCATTACCCCGAGAAGAAACTCAAGAGCCGCTCCTCTTAATCTCATGTATGTTAAAGTTGAATTTCTGCCCACGATATATTTAAAAAATATAGTCATTTTAATAAAACTATTTTTATTACTGTAACTATAGACTCCTTAACGCAAAATAAATGCAAAATGGAATTGGTAATCGGTTAGGGAGGGAAAATTTATTATTCTCAAATATCGTATTATCAAATCTATGCCTAATTATTATCGTAAACAAACAAATCGTAAACAACCTTCAATTCATATAATGTATTTTTTACTATGTTGTAGTATTTTATTATCCTAATTATAGCGAGCGCTATAAGTTTATAATATTATCTAATTAAATGAAAGGGCAAAGGTTATAATATTATTGAAGTAATATAGAGGTGGCTTAAAGTAAATAGGTGGCAACAACTAACATTGGTGGTGGATGTATATATATACTATCAGGCAGCCAACATGTAGTATGTTCTCATTCGAAAGTTTATATTGAGGTTTGGTATTGAATAAAACATTTAATCGCCGCCCCTTCCGACGGACCTTACTCCATAGTCCTTAATGTGGCTCTGGATTTGTGAATATAAAAGGTGTTTTTTTTTGTTCCAGCTGTGAAGCGTCTATATTTGAAGTGTGGAAAGGCACAAGCCACACCCTGGTGCTCAGAGAACGGAGTGCGAACCCTGCATCTGCATTGGGGAGGAGTTTTACAGGTAATAATTGAACAATGAAATAGTAGGTCTTTATCCATAAAATTGCAGTAGGTATGCTATTTAAAAGAAAGTAAAATTTTCTTACTAAAATTTTTTGAGGTATTGAAACATCCGATTCCAGATTGTATGATTGTATTCAATTTTGAAAATTGAAAAACAGTCGTATATAAAGACAATCGAACAACGCCCTGCATGGAATGTAAACATTCTTGAAATAGTGTTTGTGGTATAAAACTTTCATTAAGATTAACATAAGTGTAGATAAACATGTTTGTCAGGGTAGTGTATGGGTTTTATTATGTAAGTACGTACACATGGTGTTCTAAAACTAATATGCCAAAGTGGCATAGGAGAGCTTAGACCTCCGAGATGAAATAAAATATTATCGTTGGACAGTCTCACGATATGTAAGATAAAGGAAAAAAAATATAGCCCTAGCAATTTTTTCACACGAAATATTTCAAAAAACTTTTAATAATAAAATATTTATATTATCTGGTAGCTCTCGAGTCAAGCTATTTCCGTTGTTACTCTGACTTGCTATTTTTGGGACACTCTATATAAGTACTGACATATTAAAACCTAAGATCCTGACAATATTTTTTAATGAACACACAATTATCTTTGTAGTTGGAAAAATGATCATAAACCGATATAGGTCACGGTATATTTTCCAATTTCAAATTTAAATTTAAGACAGTGATACTGGCTTTTTAGAGCCAACTAACCCTAAAAGCATATAGTAAAATCCCGATCCAGAGATAGGATCAAAAAGACTTAAGAAAAGTTGGTATTTTTCCGAAATGGAATATCTCTGCCAACCCCCTCAGGGATTAAAGGCGTGGCAAGTCATAAGTTTACTATTTTGTTTGCAGGAGCAGCCACAGAGACCTGCCTTCCAACGATAATGGTGTTGCTTCTTCAATTATTCTTACAATTCCTTATAGGTAGCTACACTGAAACCTCAATAAGATAGCTGGTTACATCTCTATATATCTAGTTAGTCATATAATTGTAACGTGAAACGCGTAGTTCAGTCTCAGGGTTATTTCTTTTGTAAATTGTAATTGTAAGTATTGTTAGACTTTGCCAGAAAGCGTTCATATATTATAAAATATCTACAACTTGTATATTTGAAAAATATTTCGGTTTATTTCGGTTATGGATACGGATTTATGAATAATGTTATACCGGTTTCGGTTAAGGTTAGGATATTAAATTATTTTGAGTTATCCGATGGTTTCTTATAGTTTCATTTACGGATATTAGATTTATTAGGAAATAAAAATATGTAAATAAGAGATAACGATTTCATTTGATTTCCAAGTTATCATTTGGTACTACAATCAAAGAAAAAGGGTTTAAAAGTGATTATTATAGCTACTCATTTTTAAGTACGTACATAGATAACGATCTATAAAAAAAATACACTATACACACGAAAATCTGTCATAATGTCTCATTCCGAAGACCCTATTCGAAAATATTAGAAACTTTTAAATCGGATTTCGGTTATCCGATAGTTTCGGTTACGGTTACGAAATTCCATAACATCCCTGCAAAATCTATTATTTAATTTTATTGGCCTTCTAATAACGCCTTAGAGCATTATAAAATATAATTCAATTTGCAACGCTTCATGTGGCACAAACAAATATACACAAACTTGTCAGATTATGTTAGGAATCCCAAAGATTTATTTAATATCTTTTGTGTAGAAATATTTAATATTGACTGATTATATTATTTATGTTTGAAAGATTGTAAATTAAAGGTGGTTTTTTTATTTGTAAATATTTGTAATTCCATGTTAATTGTACCTATTAAATGTTAGTGTATTAAGCGATACAAATTATAATTGTCTTCAAATATTTATGTAAAATTAGGGCTGCATTTTTATAATGATTTTTCATTTATAATTGCTGGATTCTGGCTCTGCTTAAAAGGTGGTCATGAAACATATTTTATGTATAAAAGATCCATAGTAATAGGTATTTGTTACAAATAAATCTGTTTTCATTTAATACCAATATATGCTTAGGTAGTGTTAATTTATTATTGATTACAGTTTTTAATTACATTCAAAATTTAATTATATAATTAATAGGTGAATACAAGGCTGTGTTTATATAAATAAATATGATATTTGTAGCATTATTTTAATCTTTATTAGTCCAGTTTGGTCAATATGTAAAATGAAATTGAGAAAATGTGATGGTGCATTAAATTTATTGTAATGTATAAAGATTATTACATGTTATATGAATATTAGGTGATAACTATTTATAAAATTTGTATATAGTATAGTCGGAAATTTTGTTATATAGCTGATAATAATACATTTGTATAGATCCATAAATTGCTTATTTATACAGAGTGACTTTGAAGTCATGTGAAGTCTACAATCATAAAATCCATTCAAGTTATTACAGCAGTCATAGTCATGCTTTTACTGTATCAGTCCAGTTTGTAGATTTATGGTTTTATTATCCGTTTACAGTCGGATTCGTTTTGATTTTGCGTCTTTACTAACTGGTAATTTATTGTACGTACGTACACATACATACACACACTTGCGTTATACACGTACACAATAGTTAAACAAACACTGAAGTTGTTGATAATTTAAGAATTCATATTTTATTGCCATGACGTTCCCTAATATCCATAGCAAGTTTAGAACGAAAAAATATCCGTAAAGCTCATCTAACCGTGCGTGTATTTTTAGTCTTCAAACTTAATCGATTTCGAAGAATGCTAACGACCAGTTAGCTTATCCTACTGTTCTTTGTGCTTTCTTTTACTTTGACAGATTGACCGGACCAGCTGGAATCTGAATATACCTGACTTGTCTTAATGAAATATAGTTACTTATTTTGCAAAAAATTTGGTACCTATTTCTATGCTTGCTTTTTGGAAACAATAGTAGGCAGTTTACATTTCTTTAACATTTTTATACAGTTAAATATGATCAGTTTGAAAAGAAAATGACCTAAAACAAACACTGATCAAAAAATTTTAATAAAAATATCCAACAAATTCATTTACTTGGGTTAACACCCAAACAATCATAACTTAATAATTCAAATAAGTAATCGAGGCAGAGCAGAGTGCAATATTCTTATCATTATTTCCGAAAATACGTTTCTTACGTTTACAATAATTAATATCAGATACAGATACTACTAATCAAATAATTTTATTAATTATTATATCACAATACTTACATACAATTGATATTATAGACGTTTTACCAAATCTGACAATCATGCCATAAGGGGTATGTTTTCTAGATATCAGTCTAAAAGATATACTCACATGATCATAACTCTTTTTCGACTTATTTGTTAAAGTTATAAAACTTTTGATCCATGTAATATACTTCAAAGTCGCATGTATATTGACAATATTCTATAGTAAATACATGTTTAATACTTGGTTATAATACATTAATGTCCAATACCATAAAATAAAATTGTAACTTTCTACAGTATCAATAAGTTTGCCTAATTAATCGTGCATTAAATGAAAGTGATTTTAGTGGGTAATGTATTAAAAATAATACGGAAATGTCAAAAATAAAAGGAGTAATAACTGTCACTGTTTTTTTCTTTTATAAGGTAATAATGGCTGCGTTGACCAGCACATGATGCACTACATGTTGGTCAACGTTGCATAAGAACGTGAACCTCGATTTTATTCCCGTGGGAAATTCCATCAACAATACCAACGTTGATCGAAGTGTGGGAATATCGCAAAATCCCATACCCTATACTTACTCTAAAAGAAATCTGACAACTTTCAAGTTTGTAGCATTTATACATTCTGAGATTTAATGATTCCTTTCATACATCCTCTTCGGTTTAGGGTATACTCTTGATCTGGCCTTTTTTCAAGACGGCCCCAATTTGATCTCGAAACGTCCGCCTAGGTCTACCCCTTCCAACACTTTCATTCTCACTCGCCTTATACACTTAGGAACAATGAAAGTTGACGAAGCGTAAGAAGTATGTAAGGATCGTAGTGGAAAGAAGTGGTCTCTGCCTACCCCTACGGGAAAGAGGCGTGATTATGTGTATGTATGTATGTATTTAATGATTAATCATGACGAGAGAGTGGTATTTGTAGGCAAGAAGGTTTAATTTAAATTATTTATCTTAAAAACTAATCGTAATGCTATTATGCTTCATCGAACCTGGTTCCACTGCCATGGTTTCCCAGAACAAAAATATAAAACATACACTAAGTAGGTATATTATTAGCTGTTCCGCGCGGTTTCACCCGCGTAGTTCCCGTTCCCGTGAAAATACGGGTAGGTATAAAATATAGCCTATGTTACTCCCTGATAAAGTAGATTTTTATAGGTGTAAGATTTTTTTAAATTGGTCCAGTAATTTTGGAGCTTATTCAAATTCAAACGAACAAATCTTTATAATATTAGTGTAGACAAAGCGGAATCAAGTTACTGCGAAAAGCAACCATGAGGAGAAAAGAAACTACCTCGACGACCACGATGTATGTAACCCAAATCAACTTTGGAATTAAGACAACATTTTCATGAGGAACTATGACGTCATAATCAACTAACTCCTTTATTCTTGACACTACTCGTATAAAGAGGAATTAATTTGGCCGGTCTCCTTTTAAAGACATTTTTGGCGCTCACAAAGCCTTCCAAAATATGCAAAGTAAGTAATGAGTTCCTGATGACTTGCAAATTCCCTTTACGAAAGAACGAATCAATAACACGTGCCGGCTATAAAAGTTATACAGGATGACTTTTCTTACCGTCTGGAACAAAATGTGGTGTGATAGGTAAGTGTAATAGATTCATTTGGCAATGTTACTTAAAAAAAAAAATTTTTCTTGCTTAAACTAATATACATTACTCAATTGTAGTCAATAATACACACTAAAATATTTGAAATAGTATTTTAAAAAGAAACAGGCTCGTAGCTTCCACTTATGCGCAATTTACCTACAACCGCCAGCTGCGCGTAGTACTGTGCGTAGTTTTCTAGATTTTATAAAATGCATTAAACATGACTAATTTAACAATTAATCTCGTGTATAACTTCGGCTCTAGATACCTTATACGTCATATTTTTTTCCAGACGGTTAAAAAAATCATCCAGTATATTATATATATCGCACACCCAGATCTAAAGAGGTATTAACTCAAAAAAACACTTTTTTCAGAAAAGGCGAAAAACTGATTACTATGGCCCTGTGCACTGCAGGAGTTTCCTGTATAGAATAATGCTTTTTATACGCAGCTAGAATAAATATATTGTAGGAATCTCGTGTTTTAATCATGTTTTAGGGGTTGAAAATTGGATGTTTTGTGTTATTTCCCTGTTGCTTGAACAATGTATGTTTATTTGTTGCATTATTTTGAGTTGAGCCTGTATTGGTGGATTAATTTTGAGTTGGCTCTCTTTTGAAGAAGCAGCATGTATTTAAAAATGTAAGAATTTTGTATTATTTTTAATTAGTCCCATTGATAGAGAGATCTGTGACCAGGAGAAGGAGCATATTGGATCGTGAATTAGCAAGGAAACACTACTAGTACTGAAGTCGATTAATATTATTCATTAAAAATACTTTAAAAATCACTAATGACAGTCTCTTATGTCCCTTTTTAATTATAAAATGTTTACTAAAAATACATTTTCTTTATTAATTTTTAGAATTACACAAAAATATAGGAAACTTCCGTTCTATGAAATACAATTGAAAATGCATATCAAAAATCGCATTTCACTTATACAGACTTTTCTCTATTTGTTCTTAGTACATAAGTACCCGATTTTAATAAAAAACCATACCTACAAAATTATGCTCAGGGTTCGGTTAAAATTTAATAGCATTTAAAATTTTGAGATAAACCAATGTAATTTTTTATTTGTAGGAAAACACCCTACAAATAAAACCCAGTGACCCAGTTTGGATGGTGGTCGTGTTTACCTCTCTCTAGAAACATGTGATCTGAGGCTTTCTTATTTACTGCCTGAGCACGGAACAAGCGATAGAGAGGCACGATCGACCTAAGCGGTCGGCTTGTGACGCATCTATCTCATTTCCACTCCAGTATGCAATTTTTCATAAAGCTTTTCTTATGAAGTTATCACGCAAATTTATCGTCCGTAAACCGACTGTAAATAGATGTAGTATCAACCACTGATAAGACGGCACGAATTTCCTTAGATGCGACTTCATCACTTGATGACATCTTAAAGTCATCTTCCAGGGTTGCTTATTGTGTAAAAATGATAGGAAGAGTGATGTTTTCTTTGTCCCTTTCTTCTACCATATTTACTAAAAACCACTGTTTGCCTGAATTAGAAAATGTTTATTTTACTTATTTATAGGTTTACGTGCGCTAAATCGATTTAAAAAAGCCATCAATATAACATCTTCGATCTCATTAGCGATTTTGTAAAATTATATTTGGCGGAATCCATCTAAAAAGATCTAACTCAAAATTTTTCAAAAAAAAAGGAAACAAACTCAGTAAATTCCAGTATGATAATAAAACTATACTAAGATGGAAAGATTCCAATTGCCAATAGCAAAAAAGTTCAATTTTAATTGGTTTTTAAATAAATATAAGAGTTTAAAATATGACTCAACAAAACAGAGTCAACTACAAATTCAAAAAATGTTTCAACAATATGGTGACAACTCAAAATAAAAATTAAAAATTTTCTTACGCCGTCAGCAATACGGGTTCAACTCAAAATGTGTATTCATTTACTCAGCAACTAACCATCTAAAAGTCGACAACTCAAAATAATACTGCACGGGCCCGTCTAATCCAGTTGTGATTCTGATTGCAACTAAAGATGTCCCTGTTTTGGTATGAGGGGAGTGGGGCTCGCTTGTTCAACAAAAGGGAAACTTACTGCCATCTAACGTCGAGTAGTGGACATACTTTTAAATCTGTTTTATTGGTCGATAAGTATTCGGACAAGGAATTCGATGGTGTGCATAACTCAAAATATTCGATTTTTGAGTTAGCTCCCTTTAGATCTCGGTGTGCGATATAATATAATATATATAATATATATATATATATATATATATATATATATTATATATCCCATCAAAAGTAAAGAGGACAGTTGTTTTAAGTTAGACACTTGCAAAATCATAAGGCGTACCTATGCATGGTTCATTAATATATTTTTTTTATTCTCGAGAATAAAGGCGTGTGTCTACATTTACATATTTTATTTATTTTTCAGTAACGTCCTAAGAGGATGAAACTTTGTATCTGAGTTTTGTGTTTTTTTTTTTTGGAGAGATATAAGAACAAGAAAGGTGGACATAGGCGTACAAAGAAAGAATTAGTCCCAAATCTAATCGAAGAAGACGAAATAATGGAAGAAGCGTATTATTTTAATGTAGAACTTTTAAAATACAGATTGCCAGTAAAAAAAGTTACCATACTCAACATTTTTGTACCGAGTATTGTTTTGAAAACAATTCAAAGACTTAGCAGTCACTTCCGTAGAGGCAGTGCCTAGGAAACACTAAATAAAAACTACCGTGATTCAGCCACCGCAACTTTGGCTTAAATTTTAAATAATGGTGCATTGTGTTCTAGAATAGACTGCTCTTTTCAAATTTTCACAACGGTTTCCTCTTTGCTGTGTTCTGGCAGTTTTTGTAGCACAAATAACGGTATAAAAGTGCTATTAGAAAAATGTGGTTAGGTTTTTTGGGAATAATGGCTTTAAATTATTTTGCAGTAAACAATATTTAGAAAAAATAATTTATTTGCTGACCGAATTTATAGCTAATTTATGTAGCATGACAAGCAGCGAGGCCTACGGGTGGAATAAGACACTAAATAACCTATTATGTCTGCAAATTGTGGCTTGACTGGCAAATTTTAAAGGGATAATAACTATGGATCAGTCAGCGATACCTACATCAACAAATACTAAAAGATACATAATAAAATAAATGTTTTAGGGGGGCCCCGTACAACAAACGTGATTTTTTGCCGTTTTTATAGATAATGCTACGGAAGTACGGAACCCTTCGTGCGCGATTCCGACTCGCAATTGGCAGGTTTTTTCTATTCAAATCCAAGACTTGCCCTCCACTCCCTTTCATTATGACGCTTACCCCTAACGGGCCATGGATTCACCAATTGCAACGTGTATTCCCAGTTTCCGAAACGCAAATTAAGTAAAAAAATGTTAACAGACGTGTTCTGATTGTTGAAAAGCGTTATACTGGATGATTTTTTTTACCGTCTGGAAAAAAATATGACGTATAAGGTATCTAGAGCCGAAGTTATGCACGAGATTAATTGTTAAATATAGTCATGTTTAATGCAATTTACAAAATCTAGAAAACTACGCACAGTACTACGCGCAGCTGGCGGTTGTAGGTAAATTGCGCATAAATGGAAGCTACGAGCCTGTTTCTTTTTAAAATACTATTTCAAATATTTCAGTGTGTATTATTGACCACAATTGAGTAATGTTAATTACTTTAAGCAAGAAAACAATTTTTTTAGAAAAAATATTTTTTTTAATTAACGTTGCCAAATTAATCTATTACACTTACCTATCACACCACATTTTTTTCCAGACGGTAAAAAAAGTCACCCTGTATATTTTTTAAACCTACGAACACCTAACATGAGATTTAACAGTCTGTCAGCAATTTTGTTAGATTTTCCTTTTGTAAATTAGAGGAATTCGGAATGAAGTCATTTGACAGAGAACGAGAGTCACTGACATCGTGCGGAGAATCAGTACGCTGAAGTGGAAGTGGGTCGTTCATGTCTCCAGGGGGACTGATGGCCGCTGGAGCCGACATGTATTGGAGTGGAAACCACGCTTAGGCAAACTAAATGTAGGGCGCCCTGCGGTACGGTGGACCAACGACCTAAAAAAGGTGACTGGCAGTGGATGGATGCGGGCTGCCTATAAGACTAGAATGGTTGGCGCTCCTTGGGGGAGGTATTGTGCAGCAGTAGACAGCAATAAGCTGAATAATGAATCTGGGGGTTAGGGTTACCAACACTAGGCATACGTTTGTAAAAAGTGGGCACTTTGAGAAATGGAATACCTCTGTGCCAAGGGTTCTTGAAAGCCTTAATCAAAGGAACGTCAAAACGGAATGGCGTGCGTACCTACCTATAGGTAAACAAAATATAACTTTCTTTATTTTTTGAATCTACTAAGCTACTATAAATTAGAATGAAATTAAATATAAATCCGTCCAAGCGAGAAATACATACAGACTTTGTACATAATCCAAATTAATTCCACTTGGTTTTTTTACTCGACGCTACGCTTAGCTGACTTAAGTGACGTTTTTAAAGGTTTAATGAGAGAATTTCTCTGTTCTAATTCCTTTATCTGTCTTCCGTGTTTTTGTATCGGATTAATACAGTTTTAGTAGCGAATTCGTGCTGTTATTCAGTAGTAGGTACTTTATATGTATTGAGATAATGATTTGATAACGTGATAACGTGATAACGGCCGAAAATCAGTGAGGCTCGGGTTCGAATCCTGGCATGTACCAATGAGTTTTTCAAAAACTTACGTACATATTTATCACTAGCTCGACGGTGAAGGAAAACATCGTGAGGAAACCCGCAGGTCTCAGAATTAAGTCTGAGACATGTGTAAACAGACGCGGTCCGGCGATGGGCTCACCACCTATCACGTTTAGGGGTCCAATGTATCTCGTGAAATGTGGGTATATCCAGTAATGGAATACCTCTGCCTACCCCCTCGGGGATGAAAGGCGTGAGATTATTTATTTATTTTTTATTTTTTTATAATGATTTTTGTACCTATTACATAATCATAACACAGACAAAATATATAAGGTTAATCATGATAAAACACCCGGCTATGACAAAAATATTGACTTACTCGTATATTTAGAAGTAGTAGGTAGTACTAGTAGGTACTTTTAAGTATAAAATTTTTTTAGGGTCCAATCATTTATTTCTATATAAATTGATATTTGACATGACAGAACGGCGTGATATAAAATCGCGGCAGTGTGTTCTAGGCTTTATATAGCGAAGATTTAATCCAACTAATTAAAATTGCATGTTAGTTTCATATTACCCGAATAGAAGTTTAACTTGTATTTGATTAACTCCATACACATATATGCGCAAGCCTTTTCCTCGGTAATGAGACTAACCGCCACCTGCTACGAACCTGGCATATCCCTCGTCCATCCACATCCATCATAGGACTCGTCGGTTTTGGGTACTCTTTATCTTGCCTTTCTTTATTTCATCAACGATCTGATTGATGTACGCCTAGATGATACTCTACGGGCTTGCCCACTCGCAACTCCAATCATTTTATTTATTTATTTCCTTTTACATTTAATATACAATTTAAATTTACACTCGCCAAACTAAAAGCAGTTTGTCGGCGAGAATAATGATATTTTCGTCTGTATTTTTTTTCTCACAAACTGTGGATTTTTAGTGAACACCTAAAGAAACGACACTCTTCTGAATTGTTGGGTTAGGTTAGGTTAGATAAAGTTAATGAGAGGATAAAGAGAACTTGAGCTCTATTTTTGAATCATGATTAGCACATTGTTTCGTAAGCGAGAGTCACATTCAACTTTCAAGTCTTTTTGAATCTTTCGATACCAGTATTTCCAATATAAATAATTACTCCAATGAAAGCAGTATTAAAATAAGTCAGGAAATTAAAAATATGTAAGTTTTGTTGTTAAAAAAGAGTAAGACTGTTAACCCGGCGCAAATGACGTGAAAAAAATTACGCGACCAATGACAACGGGTCATCATGACCCGGTATTATTGTTGAAATTTTCACAAAGTTAATGGCATTGTCATAATTTTGTTAAATATTAATTAAATATGGTTTATTTGTGTACGTGATAAAATATAGATAATACCGAGATATTCTATAAATCAAACATTTATTTGTTTTCTAAATACCACATGCAAAATCAACTTTGAAAACATAACTTGAATAATTATTCATTTTTGGTAAAGTATTCTAAATAATAATATCAATCAGTAGTCTTATATACTATAAGAGAGATCACACGGACTTAGTAACATAAAAATAAATCAGTTTTCAACATCCTCATTCACAGACATTGAATTACTGCAATTATGGCAGTACGGAATCAAATGATTTAGGCATATGTAAATCGGGCATGCTTTACAAAATATGAGATGTTTTGTGATCCCTTTTAGACAGACATATTTTGACATCTTCTGCGAGTTCCTGGAACCTTCCGGGGAGGTTCCTCAGTCGGTTCACCAACGAAATCAGCAATTATTTTACGCAATTGTCATGGTAAATTCAATGACAACGTCCGAAGCATCATTTGACTCTTCTTCGTCGGACTTAGACTCCTCTTACACCGCTAAATTCTCTCTGGATGGTCTCTCAGTGCCATTTCTCTCAAAAAACTTAAAAAATACAAGATAAATAAGCAAAAAAGACTAAATAAACAAACGAAATCATGTCACGAAAATACTACGCAAGCAATGACGCTGGGTCATATTTACCCGTTTTGACTTGACGCACGTGTATCTCGCTGCGCAGGCGGCGTCGCACGGAATACATGAGTGGTTCGAATGGAGGGAAGCTCTAACTCCAGCTATATAAATTTTCAAAAAGAAAGGCTGCCAAAACAAAAAGTTATGTCCGTCTCAAATCACCTCGGGTCAATATGACCCAGCGTCATTGGCGCCGGGTTAATATAAATTAATAAATGCAAAAAATCCGCACTGGGGCGCGTCTAAACTGGGGGCCAATTCCACTAAATGGTTATAATATGTAGTTGGATGACAATGACATGTCAATGGTCAGGTAATGGTCCAACTATGACCGTTGATATTTAGTGGGATTGGCCCCCTGATCGATCTACGCGACAACGTAGGTCAGGTGTAGGTACTTAAAATTCTTCGGGTTCCTAATCAAATGGTGCCAACGGGATTCTAAAACTAAGCTTCCGCTGTCCGTTTGTCCGTCTATCATCGGGCTGTATCTCATGACATGAATCTTAATAAGTAGACAGTTGAAATTTTCACTTAAATTTATTTATTTTGAAATCACAGACATACACTTAAATTTTATTGCATAGAAAAGAATAAATTATGTGGTTTGTATTCAGATGTTAAACCAGTTTTAGTTTACTTTGCCAATGCGTTCTTCATGACGTCGCATCTTATATAGAAGATAATTTCTATACAGTTCTGTCGACTGCGTTCGCACAATACTTTCCTTAATTGTTGTATGAAGCTTAAATCGGATTTACTGCTGAATATAACCATCGGAAAATCTAAATCGTGACATTAGAGATGGGTATGAATGCTATTACTGTAAATGTAAGATTTTCAATTGATTTTTTTTACTTTTTTTTTACACATTTTTTTACAGAGGTAATTTTCAATTGCGACGAAAAATCACACTTGACGCGGAAAATGAAATATGGAAAATGCAATGAAATTCAGATGATTTGCGATTTTGCAGATTCCATAAAGCAGGCTAAGTGAAGAAGGATAGGTGCGATGTATGAAAATTCATTTGGGTAATATGATTTTTCACCTGCTACTCACGAAATAACACGTCTCTAGTGGCGATAGAAAGTAATCGAATTCACGACGCTATTCACAAATTTGAATGAATAATCAAATGTAAATTCTATTTATTTGGCACAATAAGAGATTGGTCCATTTTGTCCAGCTATTTTTCTTGTACAGTCTCCCAGTCGCCTTAAACTATTAATTTACATAAAATCTTCGCGGTAAACTGTAAGTAAAAGCTGTGGACAGAAAAGAAAATTTAAAATTGAAACATCTTCTATTTTTTGTCCAACCATTCAGTTTCTTTGTTCATCAAAGTTAGTAAGTAATACTTGTGGTTGATTTTAAAGAAAAACTTTACGTCAAGTCTGTTTTGGTGCGTTGATTGCTTTAAAATTTATATCCAGATACGTACTAAAGGTTAACGAGATGACTGTTTTGTTGTAGTTTATTATACGTTATAGGTACTGAAAAAATCTCACACCTTTTATCCCCGAGGGGGTAGGCAGAGGTATTCCATTACTGGATATACCCACATTTCACGAGATATATTTGACCCCTAAACGTGATAGGTGGTGAGCCCATCGCCGGACGAGGTCTATTTACACATGTCTCAGAATTAATTCTGGGACGACTTCTCTGGACTTCCTCACGATGTTTTCCTTCACCGTCGAGCTAGTGATAAATATGTACTAGTTTTTAAAAAACTCATTGGTACATGCCAGGATTCGAACCCGAGCCTCACTGATTTTCGGCCGGCTCTTTAACCGTAAGGCTATCACTGCTCTTCTTTATAGGTACTGACTTTTAATATAATATCAATGCTTTTAGATATTAGGGCAAACGTTTAAAACAAATAACTATAGGCACCACATGGGCACCACAGCCTAGCTCCAATAGCCAGATTACGAGGGATTGTTGACAGTTGGTCGTGACGTTACGCGTATAAGAGTCCTATTTTTTATCGACTAACAGTACTAAGCGTGCGGCGTTGCGGCCCACTCCTCAGCTGCAACTGCCAGCACGTAGGGATGATGAGGACACGTAGAGATGAGGACACGTAGAGATGAGGACACGTAGAGATGAGGACACGTAGAGATGAGGACACGTAGAGATGAGGACACGTAGAGATGAGGACACGTAGAGATGAGGACACGTAGAGATGAGGACACGTAGAGATGAGGACACGTAGAGATAAGGACACGTAGAGATGAGGACACGGAGAGATGAGGACACGGGGAGATGAGGACACTGAGTGAAGGTCGAGGGTTTGAGGAGGGTTGGTAGATGACGAATAAACGAGTGTTAAGCAGCCAAAAGTTTGTTATCACTTTTTTCAGTTTATTGTCACAGTTTATCAGGATTTATCGGTTTATTTATTATAACACAATTGTAGAAATATAATTATTATAATATTTAGAACATGAGAAGCTTTTCTACGTAGAAAAGCTTCTTTAAAATATAAATTTTAAATCAGAGACCGTCTAGTTCGAGCTTTGGGTAAGTACTGATTTGCCGGTAGAAGAAATAGAAGAGAGAGCTGTAATTCTAATTTCAAAAATCAAAATTTAGAATGTATGGCTAGATAAAGAAGTTAAAAGGCCAAAAAGTTTATAAAAGGGGGGATAAAGGAAGTCCGATAACGAGTACCTCGTTACAAGCGGTTTGATAGAGGGCCTATGATAATATCAACCCACCTCACAATAGTGCCGAGCTGGGGTCTTTCCTGTTGAGTATACCACATAATTGCGACAAACAAAATGTCGACAAACTCAATAGCGACAGAACGTTTTATCGTTAGAATGTTTTTTCACTAGAACATCCTTTCGTAGCACGTTCTGTCGCTATTCCATTTTTCGATGTTTGGTTTTTCGTAATTATGTGGTAGACTCTGTCCTAATATTTTTTGATTTTTTTATTACGAATGTTAAATTATGAGTCGAAATGACTGTAAGTTGACATTAAGCGTCTAAGTAACATTTTGTGAATGTGACACATGCGGAGGAAATATCGGGTACCCAGCTGTTGTCATCGCAGAGCCCATTTTTAGGGTTCCGTACCTCAAAAGGAAAAAACGGAACCCTTATAGGATCACTTTGTTGTCCGTCTGTCCGTCCGTCCGTCCGTCTGTCAAGACCCTTTTTCTCAGGAACGCGTGGAGGTATGAAGCTGAAATTTATATCAATTACTCAGGTCTACTGTCCCTTGAAGCTGTGAAAAAATCAAACTTCTAAGCCAACGCAATCAAAAGATGCAGCCGTTTATGCCGCAAATTTTCGACACTTGCAAGGGAATCAAAACCTACAGGGTGCTTCCCGTGAACTCAGAATCTTGAAATTTGGTACGAAGCAACGTCTTATAGCATAGATAAAGGAAAAATTACGAAAACCATAAATTTGCAAGGTTGTACGGAACCCTCGGTGCGCGAGTCCGACTCGCACTTGGCCGGTTTTTCTGAATAAAAATCTTCTCAATGAAAACCAAGTTTCATTGTGATCTTATATACAAACCATATATTACCAACATCCATTATAATTTTACTAAAAATTGCTCTTAAATCTTCAACTAAGTTCACTCTTCCTGCCATTTTAAGGGGTTGATTGTGTAACAGGTTTTTTATTTATGTTAAAACAGGAAGACCCGTTCTGGAAAAACCCAATATTTAATATTCGTATCTTGATTTATTAAACACATTTTCGCTGACCCTGTTAAACAAAGGTCTAAGTAAATTTAATAAAGTGTAAAAGATTAAATAACCCCTCCAGCTCACGAATTCATTCTTTTTGACGCGAAAGGGTTACCTACGTAGGAAAATTTAATTAATACAAGGCGAGCTCTCAACACGGAATCTTACCACAACAGGCTCTTATGTTTACTTAGGACGTTTTACTTATTTAATATGTGGCATTATTTAATTTGGATTTGCGGTTTATTGGTACACGACAGGGTTGAAATTAGAAGAGTGTGGTCACTGTTTCTTGGACAAATTTAGATCTTACTAGTTGTTGCCTGCTACTTTCTTCGGTGCCGTGTCATCTTATGCCCTTCGTGAAGGTTTACGCTATAGTACCTACTTACTACCTTTCATAAATATCGTAAAAAGGTAAGTAATACAGACAGACAGTAACTATATTTGTAAAGATATTATGGAATAGAAGGGGTGATAAGAATGTAAAGACTACTCGACAAGAGTGACAATAAAATCGAACAATTATTTTATGAAAACAAAAAAAATCTACATAAAATATGATAACATGAAAATAGCACTTTCAGTTTTTCTCAAACTTTATAAGTTTTCTTTCCCTAAAAATCTTTTTCAAAATATTACGAATTGTTAAAAAAATATATATCAATACAGCCGTTTTCAATTAATGTGTACAAACAGCATTAAACATTTTTTTTTAAATAAATCCTGTCATATCCACAAACATAGTTGTTAAGTCTCTACTAACGAAAATGAAGATATATGTTACAAATCATAAATCTTTTACATTTCAACTTCGAGATATACTCGTATTACCTGGAAAAACACAGACGATTTATCGCAAACATGAACCGAGGACGTCTCAAAACTTTTACACGAGATGTCGCGCATACCTCATGTCGCAAAGTCGTTGTTTTGCCAAAAATTTTCGAGTGAACGACGAATGGATAGACCCACAGAAGTATATTAACATAGAACCGCCCTCTCAGTCAGTTTACGTATCATCACCGCTTTTTTATGGGGTAATTACGGTTCTAATGTGAGTTTTATTGCCCAGGATTATGTGTTAGTCTCGATCAGCCCTTTTCACTTATTGATAAGTGCTCCATCAGCTACAAGATGATATATGAAGCCTTTTTAGTGGGAAAAAAAGTTGTATTCGACGTTCGAACCTTAGTTTTTTTCAAAAGGCCTGTTTTTAACAAGCCGTTGCTATGAAGAAGCTACTTTGTAGACTAGAATTTGATAAGCAGTTTTATCGTAAGTTAATATTTTTTTCTTAAATTCTTAGTATCCTATCCTAAATATTATAAATGCGAGAGTGAATTTGTTTGTTTGTTACGATTCCAAGCTTAAACCACTACCGATTTTAAAAATTCTTTAAGCAATGGAAAGCTTCATTATCAGTGAGTAGCATAAGCAATATTTTATCCTCGTATTGTCACGGAAACGGGAACTACGCGGGTGAAACCGGGGACGCTGCTAGTTAAAAGTATTTTGTCAACGATATTCTACAAAAAAATTTATCAATGGTTTTAATCTTGGCACTGCAACTTTCTTTCGATAGATGTCCGACGCGGCCAAGTTTTGAATTCAGCTAGGTACTATTCATTTTACGTATTGTTGTAACTTTTTATTTCTATTATTTCTTTGGATATTCTAACTGACTTTATCTCGTCATTTGGTTAACTTTCAATAAACTTAATAATTATACTTTGGGAACTTCTTCTATCCGTTCCAGTGACATATTTTCCTGGGTAGGTCGTAGGAAGTTATCGCGTAGCCGTTATTATCGGAGTGTCTCCAAAGTTGTGAACGTCATCATTTAAAAGGGGTAACAGTAAGCAGGCTTAAGAGTTCCGTAGCGATTTATTCAACCGCCTTCTAAAGGTGGTTGTTTTTTTGACCCGTACCTATTTATGTGTGTTATTTTCTCAAAAACTTCTGGTCCGATTTGCATGAGGTTTGGGTTATTGGATTTCATATTCTTCGGGAAAGGGTTCAATGCATAAAACATAGTTATAGATTCTCAGAAACCAGAGTTTTAAACTAAGACATAGCAGTAAGTAATTGAAGTTTTTAGTGATGTGCTTGAAGTCAGTAAATTTTTCTTACAAACGCCTATTGTTTGACTTTTGATGGGCCTGTGGGCTGAGTTGGTAGTGATCCTGCCTTCTAAGTCAGAGGTCTCAGGTTGCTCCCCATCGGGGCAAATATCTGTGTGCATGAACATGTCTGTTGGCTTCGTGTGTGGTCCTTTATTTATTTAAGTACGTTTGTTAGTTTATTAGTACCATTACTACAGGCCCTACCTAGTTTGGGATTAAATAACCGTGTAGGAATTGTGTCATACAATTTTATTTTATTGTATTTTTTAAATATTAATTTGTGGTTAAATATTTGTTGATTAGTTGTTTAGTACCCAAAGTAAAGGTTCTGCTTATGCATTCACCGCTGCTCTACAAAACCATAAAGGTGACTGAGGAACCCTGAAAACAGGCCGTTATACTAGCCTGCATATAAGGGGGTTTGGAAGTTAAGATTTAGGGAAGCAAAGAAGCTCCTTCATACCGTAGATTATTAGGATTTATGTTAATAGAAACTCCGTTTTATGTCAGAATGTGCAGGAAATATAAGATTTATAGTCTTTTTTTTTTCTTTGAATTCTTTACTTTATCTAAATACAAGAAGCTGATTAAGTAATCCATCAACGCCCAACATCATTCTCTTACCATCCGGCTAATAAATTATATGATTTTATCTAAGTTTGTAGAAGTTTATTAAACCGTTTTGCCTCGAATTTTGTTGTATGCTCGTCCACTTGGTCCCCCGATTTTGTTTTATGCAACACAGTTGATGTTGATGAGAAAAGTCCACTTGTTACTTAAAATTTTATGCCACTACTATTGAGAGTATTAATTTATAAACGCGATAGCCTTATGATGGTTTATTATTTAAGTTAGACTTTCAGAGAATGGCAAACATTTATGTAGCTCGTCAGCCATAATGCGCGGGATTGTTGACAGTTCCTCGTGACGTCACGCGTAGAGACGTAGCTCCAATAGAGTTTGCTCGAATCGATAATAATGGGCTAACAATAATATCTCATTTTTCCGGGCAGAAAACGGCAAATTTCGTCCCTCTGTGCTAAACGAACTTGCCGCTTTCTGCCTCCGTCGAAAAGAAAAAAGTTTTTACCTCGGGAAGTAAATAAGAAAGCCTCAAATATCATGTTTGTAGACCTCGGCTTCACCTCCGCGATGGGCACGCGTGGAAGATTAAGAATTCTTCGTATTGTCCATCCACATAGGTGAAGAAAACCCACGTAAGGTTGGTAATGATTCACGCAATCTTTTAGTTATATCATAAATTAAAGAAGTTAATCGCTAAGGAAACTTACTAAATTCAGTGTTAACTTTTTAAGCGTTTCGGTTTGAACTTCAGTAAACTTCATTACTTAACTTTCAACTATCCGTTCGTTAGTAACAGTACACACCTACCATTGGTTCCCGTTATCTCCGAGATATATTCCAAAATTTTTCAGGAGTATATTTTTTGGATCCGTAATCGCCGAACCGGGATGCTGTAAAAATTCCCTAAAACTAATTGTTCTGGGTTCTCTAACAATGTTTTCCTTCACTTAAGTATTTATAAGATACTTTTTTAATAATATGTATACTTTTAAATATTTTTTGACATATGAATCATCCATTTCTAAAGTCCATCAATGAGGAAAGATGTGGAACGGTGATAAGTGCACCTACATTGCATGTTTTTTTAGAAATTTTTACATTAACATAATAATAACGTTTTATAAATTTTACTTTTATATACATATTGTAAAAAGCCTAATCTAAGACCTAAAATAAATAAAAAAAAATATAATAATAAAAATAATAATAATAAAAATATATTTAAAAAAGCAGATGACACTCTTAAATCAAAACATTATACAATGCGTAACAGAAAAAGCGCAATTCCTCATACTTCCCGATTAGTATATTAATATAAAAAAAGTATGATGCAATCGAACTTTAGTTGTGTCTAACCAATTTTCTTAAATATCGATTAATAATAGAACGATTTCCATAGAAAGCACTAAATTCAGCTACCATATATATATTTTTTTAATTTAAAACATATTAAAAATAGCTGAAATCGAATAAGTAGTCGATACTGAACAAACTAATTTCAGGAATTGCGCTTATTCTGTTACATGTTGTATGTTACAATGATGCTCAATAGATTTAGTTGCCTGGCTCCCAAACTAGGATTCCCTGTACTATGGGTAGCCAGTCTTTCATCCTATACATAATTATACATAAAAATAATAAATTCTAATTTAAATACATACGTACTCGTAAATCATTAATTTAATTACCTTTTCTATGTTAATCTTATTGAATAGTTATGTGTACTTGTTTATTTGAAAATGTTTTTGTGTGAATACTAGAAATTACAACTAAGTTTATGAAATAAATGAAAATAGTAGAAGCACAAGGCAGCCAGATTAGGTACAATAAACTTGCTAGCTAGTGAACGCTTCCGGCTCGCCTCGCCGGCGATCAGTGGAGCGGAGAATCTATTCGCGTGTCGTGCTTCGCTAAAGTTTAAGTTTTATTTGTTGTGTTTTATTCAGCCAAAGTAAGAGCTAAAGCTACTGGAATATTTTAAGAAGCTGTTTTTGAACAGTGGTTTTAGTCACGATACTTTTTTTGGTATTTTCGTTGTATTTATGCACAATAGAGCAGTGATAGCCTTTACCCCTTAGCCTTTTTTTATCAGTGAGGCTCGGGTTCGAATCCTGGCATGTACCAATGAGTTTTTCAAAAACTACATATTTATCACTAGCTCGACGGTGAAGGAAAACATCGTGAGGAAACCCTATTTACACATGTCTCAGAATTAATTCTGAGACATGTGTAAATAGACCCGGTCCGGCGATGGGCTCACCACCTATCTATCACGTGTATGGGTCCAATGTATCTCGTGTGGGTATATCCAGTAATGGAATATCTCTGCCTACCCCCTCGGGGATGTTATGCTGTGTTAGATAAATTTGGGTTGTCGATTTGTCATTTTGGTGGCCCGTAGCCTAATCCCATCTCCCAATCGGAAGTACTTTAGCTCAGCAGAGGCTGTTATAGGTTGACGACGATCAGTTTAATCGGTAAAAGAATAATTAAAATAGACCAATTTTTAAGAACAGCTAACATAACAGTACTAGCTTTTACCCGAGACTTCGTCCGAGGGGATTAAAAGTAGTTTAAGTTTTATTATGATGTATAAGCGATATCTCTGTGAATTTCTTGAAAATACGTTCAGTAGACTAGGTCAGTAGTTTTCGTGGGGGATAAAATATGGCGTATGATGGCATTATGATGTAGATTTCCACTGGAAACAGAATTTTTAAAATCAGTTTAGTAGTTTAGGCTTAAAAGCGTAAACAAACTAACTTACTTTCGCATTTTTAATATTATTTAGGATTGGGTTTGATACATTTTGAATACAAAACGCTTCTGTCAATCCGAACAACAGAGTTGCGCCAAATATTCCAATAACTGAGATAAAAGTTAAACTTTTCCTCTTAATCCTTCCAATCCGTAGATTCCAACAAAGTTGCTAGCGGGCAGTTTTGGAAATTTACGATTTGAACCGCGCCAAGTAACCCGGTATCTCTGATTTTAGAAACAAATTTGGTATCTACATGAGAGAGGATCTAGAGGTGTATTTTACTGGGAATAATTTATGCCAATGTGGTGTGTGAACTTGAAATTTTTTTGCTGATTTAATTAGGTACCTACCTAAGTACAGAAATACACTGGGAGTTTGAATGTAATAATGGAACCATCGCATAATGTCAGATACACAAAATGACGGATTAGCAAAATGACGGATACGAATAATGTCAGTTACGCAAAATGAAGGATACGCAGAATGTCGGATACGCAAAATGACGGAATTTTAAAGGTACTTCCCACGACACTAGGATAGAAATGATAACAATCCATACATTCTTGTATGAGGTCCCCCTTTAATTTTTGATTCTTATTATTTGTTCTAGCGGAAATAGAAATTGGCATTCTGTAAAAATTTAAACAGTCGTAGGAAGACTGTTTAAATTTTTAGTTAATGTTTAGTTCACGAGATACGGTCTACTGACAGACAGACGAAAGCACGGACAGCGAAGGGTCCCGTCCAGTGTAAATAAATGCAATTCCCTTAGAAATCCTAGCAATTGAAACAGTTGATAACGAAACTCCAAGTAGTGTTCAAACATTTTTGTAATGAACATTAAACTTTCCTTTTCAAGTCTCGAAAAAACGGAACACTTAATTTAGCATGCAAAGTCAAACACAAAGCCTACAGCTCCCCGACGTCTCAGTAAAGCAATGTGTCCAAAGTTTTTCAATAAGAACGGCAAAAGGTAAATAGTCGAGGAATTCTAACGAGTTCAATTCTACCCTCCTGGGGAACGCCAGTGTAATTATTTGTGTAAATGTGAAAACTTCGAGAAGAGTGAACCCTTGACAATTAGCGTTTGAGAAGTTCAAGCACAGTAATTGCTGATGTTACAGACGTTGATTGCATTCGGCCGAGATGCGGGTGGGAATTATTATTTTTGCTATTAAAACATACTCTCTACTCCCACCCACCTCAAAGGTCGGCAACGCAGTTGTGACTCTTGAGTTGCAGGTGTCCATGGGCGACGGATGTCACTTACCCGTGACCTGTCTGCTCGTTTGCCCCTTTGTTACCATAAAAAAAAAAATATCTTTAAATATTTATGAAAGAAAGAAAGAAAGAAATATTTATTTGTCCTATTAATTAATTCTATTAATAATGACGGGCCTGTTGGCCCAGTTGATCGAGTCTCTGCCTTCTGAGTCGGAGGTCGTGGGTTCGATTCCATTTGTGTTCATGAACATGTCTTTTGGCTTTGTGTCTGGTCGTTTAATATTTATTTAAGTATGTTTATCAGTTGTTAGTACCCATTTGTACAGGCCCTGCCTAGTTTCGGACTAAATAACCGTATGTTACTTGTGTCCCACAATTAGTATTATTATTATTACTTATTGCCTATGTTTTATTTTATTAAGAAGGCAGAGATATCCCTATTTGAAGCGATGTTGCTTCTCATGCATGAAAAATCATATGCAATGTATTTTTATATGACACACCTGCTACTGTATCTGGCCTGCTACATATGAAGTCTATGAAATCAAAAGCAATGAGAATTTCATTTCACTTTCCGTATTCCACATTTCATTTCTTTTATCATCGCCTATTAAATTTCACAGGTAATATCATGTCAAAATAAAAAAACAAATCATCAAATGAAAATGATTTCAATACCAATCCCTAACACCAATAGGGTTTTAAAAAATACGTTCATCCCCAAAACTGATTCTGCGGCTTGTGTAACGGCCTCGGCCCCAACTCCCACCTCAAAGGCCGGCAACGCAGTTGTGACTCTTAAGTTGCAGGAGTCCATGGGCGACGATAGTCACTTACCAACAGGTGACCCGTCTGCTCGTTTTCCCAATTCTCTTATAAAAAAAAACTTGTATGTAGAGAGGACGGCATATATATACGCAAGTTTTTACATATTCCTAAGGTAAGTTTTTCTTGAAATGTGTTTTGGTAATTATAGATAATGAACAGAGTGATATATTGTAGTGTCAAGTTAGTATGTTGTAGATAATTACCTCGATATTACGACCTGCCAATATACTTCCAAATGGTAATTATCATGAAAAAAATCATTTGGTCGTCATTTTGGTGGCGTCATTGAAGTGGCGCAGTGGGCCATCAGAATGACGAATGAGTCACCGTAATGATGAATGCCTGTATAGTCAATACTATTACTAATAATATATTAAGAGATTGTACTTGTTTTTTTAATATATTAAATTGTTACTGTGTTGTAAGTATTTTACATTTTAATTTAAAAAAAAAATGACGCAATGACCGAAAAAAGCCCGCTCAAAAAATTCACTCATTACGATGTTTTTCTCAATCGTCGAAGCTAGTGATAAATATGTGCGTAAGTTTTTTTTTATATTGGTGCCCGCACTAGGATTCTAACCCGATCCTCACGAATAAGCGGTGGGCTCACTAACCACATGAATGTCACTGCTCCTCTATCACATAATAACTAATAAACAATTTAATAGCGACTACAATTCACGACGTAATGCGACTCTCACGTGACGGAAAGTATTTGAGAAGCAAATCGCTTCAAGAATGGCCGCTCGCAAAATAAGGCCTATCCGTAGATCGGACAGATGAGATAATATAATAATAATATAATATAATCTCACGCCTTTTATCTATGGAGGAACGGAGGTGGAATGCTCCTCCATCGTGAAAAGGAAGATCTTCCGCCAGGCGAGGTGATCGTGCCTGGGGACCGCGGTCCAACGGTTGATGTTGGACAGTTGTATTTATACAAACTCATTAGAAAACTCCGATTGCGCGGTTTAGAACTCGGCCGTCTATTGGCGCGTTCTATGTAACTCGGCTTTCTATTGGCGCGTTCTATGTAGTGTCGCTACATATCCTTGATGAGATAATAGAAAATATTATTCTAAATTATTCGCACTAACAATGTGAAATCACACTATAAGGAATTGTGTACCGTATTTTGTGTAAGTAATAATAATCTCACGCCTTTTATCCACGAGGGGGTAGGCAAAGGTATTCAATTTCTGGATAAACCCATTTTTAACGAGATATTCTTTTGACCGCTAAACGTTATAGGTGGTGAGCCCATCGCCGGACCGGGCCTGTTACACATGTAGAGCTAGTGATAAATATGTACGTAAGTTTTGTAAAACTCATTGTTACATACAGGATTCGAACCCGAGCTTCACTGATAATCATCATGTAAAGCAGGCTCTTTAACCGTAAGGCTATCACTACTTACTTTTGGGTATTTCGTATTTTGGGTATGATTGTATATTATAGAGCAGTGATAGCCCGGACGGCTAAAGAGCCGGCCAAAAATCAGTGAGGCTCGAGTTCGAATCCTGGCATGTACCAATGAGTTTTTCAAAAACTTACGTACATATTTATCACTAGCTCGACGGTGAAGGAAAACATCGTGAGGAAACCCGCAGGTCTCAGAATTAATTCTGAGACATGTGTAAACAGACCCGGTCCGGCGATGGGCTCACCACCTATCACGTTTAGGGGTCCAATATATCTCGTGAAATGTGGGTATATCCAGTAATGGAATACCTCTGCCTACCCCCTCGGGGATAAAAAAGGCGTGAGATTATATTATTATTATATTATTCATGAAACTGAATTTTCTACTTTCATTACGAATTCTTAAGTCGTTAATTTGTCAGGTGTTAAATACATTTTATTTGTATGTCACGGACAAAAATTGTTCACCAGATTTCAAGTTCAATTCTTTCCTACGCTAATAGTTAATTAATTAATTAATTCTGAGAGATGTGTAACAGCATCTCGGTCCGGTGATGGACTCACCACTTATTATGGTTAGGCTTCCAAAGAATGTACTGGTGAAACGTGGGTATTTCCAGAAATGAAATACCTCTGCCTTCCCCCTCGGGGATAAAAGGAGTGGAATTTTTACCTAATAGGTTAACAATAACCTACATCTATTTGATGGTCGTTTATGAAGATGATGTTTTTATCATGTCGGGGTATTCAATATACTTATGGCATCTTGAGAAAGTTCATATTTTACTTTTTCATTTTAGACCGAAAAATTTATGAGATTGACAAGTTTATCGAAATGATACCTACCATAAAACCTTTTTTAAAGATGAAATGAAATGGTTTTTATTTGCCTTGATTTTGGTGCAGGTAGAGATCGATAACATTTTGTTGCAGAGTCCGGCAAAATCTGCCTATTATGACGTGCAAATATTTAAATTGTGTGAAAATAAATTACAAATAACATAACAACATTTTGTACAAGACACACATTATTAACATAATCAATAGTAATTTATATTAAAATTAATGTATAGAAAAAAAAAGTCACATAATATTAAAAAAAATTGCAATAACAATTATAAGAACAATTATTAATAATATAAATATTGGTCCATGTCATAAAATAATAAGCAATAGCGATAATTAATAAAATCCATGCTTTGTTTTTATACACACACCGGCACAATTAGCGGAACAGAAAAAAAAAGGAGAAAAAAGAGGGAATTTAGAACAATGAATGTAATTTTTAAACAATATATTATTTAAAATGAAACAACAATTAAATTAACATGTTTTGACATTCATTTGTAACACCATACTTAAAATTTTATAAAAATAAAAATTAAATTAAACAAAATGCATTTTTCTTCGATTTTTAATTATAGAGAAACAGCAGAAAATTCAAGATTTTCCAAAGTTTAACAACAATTTCAATGACTGTTCAATATCGAGTGTTTCCTCCTCGTGCTCTGATGAGGGTTTCCATCCGTCTGGGCATGCTGCGGATGATGTTATCAATGGTTTCTTGGGGCAACCTCTGCCATTCTTCAAGTAATGCGTTTCGCAACTCGTTGAGATTATTGGGAGGGGGCATTCTTGACTTTACACTCCTCTTTAGCAAGTCCCAGACGTGTTCTATAGGGTTCATATCGGGGGACCGTGCTGGCCACTCCATCACCGTTATACCAACATGGTTTAGGTATGTCTGTACTGTGCGAGCACTGTGAGCCCGAGCATTATCCTGCATTAGAATGAAGTTGTTACCAATAAAGGGGGCAAATGGCACAACATGTTCTTCTAAAATCTCCCTGATATACCGATCAGCATTCAGATTCCCGCCATCGACCACTACTAACTCCGTACGAGCTCCTAAACATATTCCTCCCCAGACCATAATTGAACCGCCGCCATATGCAACTGTATTTTCAAAATTAGACTGGATATACCGTTCTCCTTTGCGTCTCCATACTCGCTGCCTTCCATCAATTTGATTTAACATAACTCTGCATTCATCAGTAAAAAGAACCTGTCCCCAGTCGTCGAAGTCCCAATCACGATGTTCACGACCAAAGTGTAGACGGTTTGTGCGATGATGTCTCTCAAGTTTTGGGGCTTTGGCGGGCACATACGAGCCTATACCCACTTCTTCGAATCTTCTACGAACTGTCCGCTCACTCATCCTTACTGCTCGTACCTCTTCCAGTAAATTTCGAGCCTGCACCGCCGTTAGTCTCGTGTTCCGTCGGACTTGAAGTTGGAGAAAACGGTCATCCCTCCTTGAAGTACACCTTTTCCGGCCTTGTCCTCTCCTTCTCACTAGAGCATTCGTCAATCTGTATCGTTGGATGCTACGATAAATCGTTGATAACGATCGACGAAGGCTTCTGGCAATCGATCTGTAGGTTTGACCATTTCTCCTCATTTGATCTGCCCTAGTGATTTCTGATGGCGTTAAATCAGGCATAATTAGATGCTCGTAAATTATCAATATGCGAAAAAACTCAAAAGCCTCAAAAACTGCAATTCAAAGCTTTTCAAATGGAATTCACGAACCTTCTAAAAACGGACAAGCGGTGGAAAAAATGAATCAATGAAAATTAAAACAAAAGAATGAAAAAAAGGGCAGTCGCTTAGTATTCCATTTTTAAATTAAAACCCAAATTTAAAAAAAGCTTGTTTAGCCGGCCAGTAACACGCAAAAATGAGTAAATACTCCCTTTTTTTTCTGTTCCGCTAATTGTGCCGGTGTGTGTATAAAGAAAGTACTTATTTGAACCTTGCAACATTTGTTGCGATAGATGTGTGTATATTTTTTACTTTTTTCGCCTATACGTAAATTAAGATTATGATTATCATATAACATCACATCGGTCGGGCGTTGGTTTCATCACCTCTCACGTTTAGACATCTTTTTTATATCCTTTATTTTACCACCGATCTGTAAACATAATGCAGGCCGAATTTTATAGCTCCTATTTAGCATAATCATCAATTACAGACAACAATTTTGGATAACAGTTTGTTTTTTGTTTGGACAAAACCAAACACTGTCCAACATGATAAAGTTAAACAAAGCCACCAAAATGCAAATTAGCTAACCAAAAACATCGCATCTATTTACAGAGCTAGATATCACGTTTGCAATTAATATCTGGCGGGACAGAGACTTAAACAAGTAGATATCGGCTGCCTGTTCTAGAAATGTTATAAATTGTATTCAAAATCCAGTTTTTGTTCAATTATATTATGGCTTATAATAAACTATAATAACTTATAATACTAACGCTTCGAAATGTATTTTAGCTGATAAGAATGAACTGCCCAACAACAACAAAATACAAACTATTGGTTTTTGTTTTCAGTGCTGTTCTAAAGAAAAGATACATCAAACATCATTGTCATTAAATAAAAAATACTCATGTAACTTATAAATTATGTAGTTTCATATTATGATATAATTTCACATGAATATAAATAAATTTATATAAAAGTGTAGAGAACCTTGGGGGAGACTTTTGTCCAGCAGTGAACGTCGATATATAGAGAAAGTGATTACATATTTAGAAATAAATACAAAGGTTGTTTTAATATAAGATGAGTGAGGAATGTAACATACCACTACAATATCAATTATAATGTTTTATACATATAGTTAATAAATGTAATGAATAATATTAGATATAGCTCATACTCCCTTTCTGAAACATACTATTTAGATAAAATTCATATCTATGAGATATGAGCAAAGATCCTTTATCGATTTAAATCTCGGTGCCACGATTGTATTTTCAACCACGATTTAACTACCACCGCTACTCGCCAGAGCTAATGATAGAGCTAAACTAGCCGAGCTAATTAGTTGTGTTAGGTAATGTCATTAGGACGATGAACAATATTGTATTATATCAAAAACTAGTGGTCCGGGCACACGTTGTCATGCTATTGGCTGGGTGCGAAGTAGGGGGTGGGGGAACCACGAATCGATCGCAGCGCCCATGGTGGCTAAAAAAGAAACTCGGGTCGGACGAACTCAGACGAACTGTCACTTTTTACTAGAGAAATTTACGTATTCGTGCATTCCTAGTGGAAATAAATACTTGAACATGGGTAACGAAACCTATTGCGTAGTCAACTGCAAGAATAATGGCAAAAATAGTGATCGCAAATTCTATAAATTTCCAAGAGCAAGTTGGAAACAAGATCAACCACTGCAATGATGTTTTGCATGGCGTTGATGTCACTGAAGTTTGTCTAATTACACTAGGTTCAATGGTGTGGCTCATTTAATTTTCACATTTTATTTCTTTTACATCTTGCATATGTTGAGCCAAAACTAACTGTTTGTCTTTTGTTGTGGTTTGTAGCTGTAAAACTATATTGTGCGTAATTGTCCGGAATCCAGTTTTTATAATCAATTTGGCCATGTCAAAAGATTTTAATCTCTTTGGGCCATGTTGAACTGAAAATACACAACAGTCTGCATTATTATCGACAGTACTGCTATAAATAATGATACAACTACAAGATACATGAAACGCTGTAGTCGATAAATTTTGTCCATTTCTTTACTTATTTCCCGTGAAGCCATGAGAAAGTCCGTGTAGGTATACTGCCTGAAATTTACTGATTGTGGCATTTTTGACGGGAAATAAAAAAGGTCAACATTATTATCGACGCTATAGACTTACAATATCCAACAGGACCTAAGTAAATAACGTTGTTTCACTGAAATTATTTTTGTGTTTACTTACTTTTCGTAATGACAGCCAGCCATTTGACATTTCAAAGTCCGCCCTAATTTTTACCACTAGTTGGCGCTGTCATCGCGCACCCAGACAACAGCGCCACCTGTCCGGTCCAATTGTAAATCTAACGCGTGCAGGAACCCATTTAAATGCACACACAAAGTCATCAAAATCGGTACAGTTGTTTAGGAGTGTATATGTAGTAGGTACCTACTCATAAATAAAAAAAAAACCCACAGAATTTTTACATAGGTAACTTCTCCAAACTATGCAATATGTACCTAACAGAATAAGCGTGATTCCTGAAATTACTTTGTCCTGCATCGACTACTAAATCGATGTCAGCTATTTTTATATATGTGTTAAATTAAAGAAATTAGGTTAGACAAAACTAAAATACGAATGCATCATAATTTGTAGGTATATATTTATTATTTAAGAATTGCGCTTATTCTGTGACGCGTTGTATAAAGATTTTTTAATGTTATTTCGTATTTTAAATACTATTTAAATCAAATTTTATATAATTTTATTTCAATCTCATCTATGAGCGTCAGAACAGCAATTACGTTTACAAGACAAACTATAGCTGGTCCCTGTCCGTAGTTCCGTACTAACAAAATACCAGTTTATGCGGATTGGCGTGGATCCAGAATCTCACCCTGTATCACAGAATCGCACTGTCTTCTGATATCGTGCAAGATGCAGACGGTAGCGTTACGATTATTGAATAGCGTCAAAGTATTGTAGAATCATGACAGCCTAGTGGTTCTGTGAAACGTAAATAATATGTTCGTCATCAACCCGTAGAGAGATGTAGAAGCAACAAAATGATTTAAGAAATTTATTTAAATACAAAATGTTAATACTTTTCTGTTTTACTATTTCAAATACAAAATACCAAATACTTTTGTGTTTAATTCTCAAGAGTACAACAAATAACATTATAATGAACCTAAAACTAAAAACCTAAAATATGCCTTTTGTGTTTTGTATGTTAAATACTTGAAATAGGTAATTCGTTTTAATAATACAAGTTATTCAAACACATTATCGCTCATTTTCCTTCTGCGAGATCGCATTATCAAGCTACTATTATGAATAAAATCTTAAGACTCGAAGAGAGAGAGAAGTACGAAGGGTTCCGTGCCATTGTCTATACAAACGGGAAAACACGTTTGTTGTGTAACGGCAACAGAAATACATCATTTGTGAAAATTTCATTTTTTTGTCTAACTATCACGGTTCATGAGATACATCCTGGTGACAGAAGGTAAGCGGAGTTTTAGTTTTAACCTTTGGATATGGAACCCTAAAAATCACATTGTGTCCTAAGAAAATCCTACTAATATTACAAATGCGAAAGTCTGTATGGATGGATGTATGGATCTTTGTTCCTCTTTCACGCAAAGACTGCTGAACGGATTTTGATGAACTTTTACAGTTATATAGCTTATACATCAGAATAACACAGACTATATTTTATCCCCGTATTCCCACGGGAACGGGAACGGGAAGTCGGGAACTAAGCGGGTGAAACTGCAAGGCGCTGCTAGTACGAAAATAAGCTTAATGATATAGCGTTTGTTAGCAAGCTTACAAAACAAAGAATGCGAGCTGACTCTAACTTGAACCAAGCTACAGAACTAACGGACTCCTAATTTGAGAGCTCGCGAGAATCCAGAATTTATTTTTTGCACTGTCTATACACAGCAATTCTGCGGGAACTACTCCATTTATTGAATAGGATTGTTTGCTTTTTCTTGGGGATTTTTGTAAATAGAAAGAGGATTTCGAACGTTTTCTTGTTATGAATAAAGGTTTACCATCGTTACGCTGTATTAGGACGGATCTATTCACGAAACCTCCATTGAGTTTCTCCATTATTGGGAATTATTGGCAAAGTAAGTATATCAAGCATACCGTTGTGTACATTGTGTAAGGCGGTACTATCCACTTAAATAGAGCTCACATTTATTCTTCGCATTTTTTGAATACATACTTTGACTTTTTTTTTATTTATTTATTTAGAACTCATATTATGTCCTACGTATGTCACTCATATGCCATAGTCATTATACTTAATATGAATCTTAAGAAATATAATATACGAAGGAACGAAAATAAATTCAATGCACTTGCTTTGTAATGTCTAGATTTGGTGTGTTTGAGTAAAAAAAAAAAGTTTTTTTTTTCAGTATTAAACCTCTTAAGCCAATAAAATAAAACACAATTGATTTTTAGTTGTTACGTTATTAAATTAAACTCGGCAACACCCGTCTAGGAGTACTCCGGTCAGTATATAAGCCAACTTATTGCACAGACCTACGATCCCATAGAATTCTTTCATCTAACTGGTTTAATTTCTGAAAATTAAAATGATAAGATAGTTATTTGTCAGGCGAACGCCGATTTTTCATTTGGGATAAAATTTACAAATTAAATATGCTTACAATTTAATTCAATTTCATTCTAGTAAATTATCATAAACTTGCGACCCGCCCCGACTTCGCACGGGTGCAATGCTTATACTAAAACCTTCCTCTTAAATCACTCTATCTATTAAAATAAACCGCATCAAAATCCGTTGCGCAGTTTTAAAGATTTAAGCATACATAGGGATATAGGGACAGAGAAAGCGACTTTGTTTTATACTATGTAGTGATAGCGATAATTTAAAAATTAATAATAATAATTTATATCATGTGGCCAATTTAATAGTTATCCACTATAGGTACTACACATCGCACATAGGTTTTTAAATTACATTAAATTTGCCTTCACCGCCAAGGCAAACCTTACTGTAACAGGCTTCCAGTAAACGTGAGTGACCAGAGAAAGGTAATTCGTATGTGCAAGTGCACTTTGAGGAAAACTTAGTTGCAGACAAAGGAGTCTGTCTGTCAAATAACACTTGTCTAATATTGAGTTAGTGTAAGAAAAACTTAGACAACTTAAGTGAAGTGAGTAGAATCAATAGCTCTGTGTCGACTCAGTTATATTTGTTCGTTATTGTTATCATCCGTTTGTGAACAGGAATTCCGAGTTAAAAATACTTTACAGTAACTATTGATTACGTGTATTTAAAAAAAAATATTTATATAAAAAACAATTTAACGAGCTGGAAAAAATACCAAAACTGTTTTGGTGGTGGTGGACATATTAAGGAGTGGTGGTGGACATATTAATTAGTAGGGGTGGACATATATATAAAACTGAGCATCTTAGGAAATCGCAAAGGTAAGAAAAGCAGCTATTGCCTATAAACACATGCCCCAGAGCTAAATCTGTAGCCTGCCAAATAACAAGAACATAAAATAGAATAAGTAGAGTTTTATTACAGATACACACTCATCACATTAAAACAATAACAACGACAGTTAAGTACACATATAATATCAGACACCAATTGAAAACTCTTGCAATTTAATCTGGCTTTCATTATCAGTGAAACATCAAACGAAACACAAGAAATTAATTGGACACAGAAAGCAGAAAATTAAAGCGCGGCGGCATCTGGAGTGTTAAACAAAAGGGTTGCAATGACCCGGGGCAATTTCTCACGTATTTAACCACTTCTTTTTGTGCATCCGTTTAATTGTTGCGGTGGGGTCGTTTGTGCCCCAACTAATGGCTCTGGTCGAGAGACAACTCTAAAAGAAATCGTTTAGAGATTTGTGAAAATAATAATAATAAATATAATATAATCTCACGCCTTTCATCCCCGAGGGGGTGGGCAGAGGTATTCCATTACTGGATGTACCCACATTTCACGAGATACATTGGACCCCTAAACGTGATAGGTGGTGAGCCCATCGCCGGACCGGGTCTATTCACACATGTCTCAGAATTAATTGATTAATTAATGATTAATTAATTAATTAATTGATTGATTAATTAATTAATTTGTGGAAGAAAATAAAATAAATAAATATGGTCACACTGGGTGAGAGGTATTACATTGCTAGAAATACCCACTTTAGAGTATATTTTTTGAGCCCCCAAAACGTGGCAGGTATCGCCGGACTGGGGTGGTGCTACATAAGCCGCAGAGTCATTTCTGGGACCTGTGGATTTCCTCACGATGTTTTAGTTCACCGTCAAGCTAGTGACAAATATGTACATTTTTGAAAAACTCATTAGTACATGCGCTTGGCAGAATTTAAAGCCGAGCCTCACAGATGAGAAGCTAACTCTTAAAGCTTTCTTTGTGGAAAAAATGTTAAACGGTGTTGTGACATCTCAAAAGTTAATCGAAGTTTTCTAAAGCTGTTTTGAGCTTAATCAAGTTTGTTAGGACTTACCAAGGTCTTTGAGGTGAGGTTACACTTATTTATTAGACTATTAAACTTGGTGGTTTGCTAGAATTTGAGAAATTTTCTTAATCAGAACTTGCTGAAGAACGACTTTGCATTATGGCACAAAATAAATACCTATTACTTGATTCTCATAAATCATTTTTCTGAAATAGTGGCCAGAAAAGATAAATTTCTTAAAATCAACTACGTTCTTATTCTAAAAATTCGTCTTGATGACAAACTAAAGTTTCAAGATTAATTTAAAATTAAATAATTTTTTGAACCGTGCTAATTCCTTTCATTTGTTACCCAACCCGGCCGGCATCACTAAAATATATATTACTTATTTATATTTAATCATCAAGACGCTTCCTCATTTGTCAAATTATGATAAGAATATTAGAAGTTACGAGTGAACAGATAAACATACATACATTTCCGTCAATATAACCTTCCTTTTTGCTAAAAACCACTATCACTTATAACTTTATATAACATTGCCCTGTACAAATCGAAAGCTAATTTTATTTCCTATAAAGTTACCACTTTATGAATTGCGTTTAACTTTGCTCCCTTGCACGCTCCGCTTCGCAAGGCACAACTTTGTTTATATTCCGTTCCCATTTCCTGAGTTCGCCACCGCCCGATAGAATAAATAGAAAAATAGAAAAGGCTTTGCTGCAAACAGTGTGACTTGTCAATATGCGTATTGCGATCGGAGAGGAGTCAATAGATTCAGCAGCTGGTGCTGAATGTGGAATTCCGACACATCCTATTCGTCAATTGGAAAGGGTAATAGGAAGTTATAGTTTGGATGGCGTTTTTTTGTTTTAATACCAAAAGTTTCTGTTTTTAAACTTAAATTGTTTTTAAATGACCGTAGTTTTTTTTTATTACAACGAAACATTATGTATTTCTTGGAAACAAATTGTTATAATAATATATTTTTGTTAATAAATAATAATATATTTTAAAATCAAGCCTTTTTAAGTCAGTAGTTGTTGATTTTCTTTTATGAAATCGCTTTAGATTCTGAGTTTATATAAAAAACCTGTGTTTTCAATATTCTATGTACAAACTTTTTTTTTACATCGACGTAAACTATAGTGACTTCTTAATGCAATGCGAAAATATCCAATAATTGTCCATCCATCAATTTAATCGAACTTTCCATTCACTGCACATTTTAATGACATTTGTCACATAACTTTGTCACTGTCCCTTTTATGAGTAAAAGTAAATAATATTATATTATTATGTTTTATTATCATATGATTACGGTATTTTTGCACATCTTTCAGGGAATCAAAATAATTTATTAAAAAATTAAAATATTTTTTTTAAAAAAAACGCTATCTAAAGGAAATCATAAGTATATATAATCTATCTTAGGAGTGGGTTATAAGTTTTCAGTACATGCGAGTTTTCTAAATTACAATAGTCCCAAAAAAGCATAATTCTCGCAGAAATCAAACAAAAATACCGAAATTAGCGCAAATTCTTTTACAGTAACATACGAGCGTTTGATTGATTCTAACAAAGGAAATTGAAAATCGTGACGTCAAACTATCACTCGTTTCTATTGACTATCGGACAGTCCTTGTTTGGCCTGATATCAACTCTAATTGTCATAGAAATAAGGTTTAATTTTAGATGGTTTTAGATTCAGAGAAATTTAGACGATTACGCTAGGGTTGGGACGTATATAGTTATGTTACTTTTGTTTCTTCGTCGTATAAATTTGAGGACTGCTCACTTATTTTTATTCAACTGCATTAGAAGGATGGTAATGTTTTTTCAACCAACTTCAAAATTACCTATGTTTTTTTATTTTGTTACCTCAGAACTTTTGACTAAATCGGTTTAGTTAGTCTTCTAAAAAAATAAATTTTCTGTAAGATTTCACAAGTGGAGTAGGCATTTATAATGTTATTTTGACAATTTACTTAGGTACGTAAAGTTACTAAAATTAAAGTTAAAAAATAAATAAAAATAAAAATAAAGTTGTTTGAAATATATGACATTTAATTTAATGCTCCCAATGTGCCCACACCTGCATAGCAGTGCGCCAACCGACGTATTCTGTCGACCCTTGTTAGTGACGTGGTCGCGTCTAGTATCGACAAACATGAGTTCAGCTGGCTGTGAAAATTAGACTACCTACATGCCGGTATCCACGGATGTTTACGGAATGGGTAACACGACACGTGCATCGATGTTTGTCGCTTTAACCTATTAATATAACAGCGAATTAGTCTCACTCATTGAATCTCCAAAACATAAGATATACCTATAACACATAAGATAAAGAGAGCAGTGATAGCCTTACGGTTAAAGAGCCTGCTTCACATGACGAAAATCAGTGAGGCTCGGGTTCGAATCCTGGCATGTACCAATAAGGTTTTCAAAAACATACGTACATATTTTCTCATTATCTCGACGGTGAAGGAAAAAATCGTGAGCAAACCCGCAGGTTCCAAAATTATAAGACATGTCTAAATAGACCTGGTCCGGCGATGGGGTAACCACCTATATCACGTTTAGGGGTCCAATTTATCTCGTGAAAAGTGGGTAAGTATATCCAGTAATGGAATACCTCTGCCTAAACCCTCGGGGATAAAAGGCGTGAGAATATTTATTTTCTAAATTATTTTATTTTTTATAAAACCCGTACCGTAAGTGGAGATATCCAGTAAGAAATGACTTTTGAAATTCCCACGGGAACAGGGAAAATAACATCGTGCTCCTGTGCGGTGCAAATCGATTCCATTGAAAAGTATTTGGATGAGAATTTTGCAGGGAAAGCGTAAGTCGAGATCAAATTAAAATCAAAGAGTTGACACTTTTGGTCGAGGCTTCAGGTGGCCAAAGACCAGGGAGTCAATTTTTGAATCTCACCAAGTGACTAATTCTCACCGATGTGAGTGATTTCCGAAAGTTCGTATTTTTGAAACTCATCGGTGACTTATATTTGTCAAACCTATGATATCGATTTACGAGTGCCCCCACCCACTCGTAATTGAAATCACCATGCGATTGTTTTTGACAGTTGACGTATGTGAAATCTGCCAAAAGTGCCAAAGTATGTTTTTTGGAAGAATTAGCAGCGGGGCTCGATTGTGATATTTTGTGATTGCGACGATTTATTGAAAACAGCGTGTGACTTTCAAAAATACGGCTTTTGGAAAATGGTGACATAAAAGTCATCGGTGATAATTTTAATCACCGGTGATTTTGATATTACCAGTGAGATTCAAAAATCGCACTCCAGGCTGTAAATGCATAAGCTAAGCTAACCAGAAAGAAAATGCCACCAGATTTCAGGATACTGTTTCATGCAGTTTTTGAAGGACATTTTTATAACATTGTACAAATGGGGTACGTTAGTTGACCGCTACGACAAATCAATTACATTAACTGTGAAAATGCAACTTTTTTTGAAAATGTACTGAATAGACCTGTGACATAACTAGTTTTAATACTTAATTGTGTTATTTTTTTAAAATACTAATAAACATACAACTGTAGAGGTTTATTTTAAATATAACGCATGATTACTAGCAATTTATTTTGATACAGTAGACTACTCTATGGTTTTTCTGTTTAAGTAAATGTATTTACAGCGATAGCTTTAGTCTCTTGAAGCACGGGTAGCCTAGTACCTATCTAAATGCAAACTGAATAATTTAAAACAAGACATTCGTTCGCACAACACTTATATGGGCCATATGTGTCTACGTCTTGTCTCCAACTTAATTTATGCACGTCCTGCTAAGCGTCTCCATGCATTTTTCACGAATAACGTTTGTCATAAACTTTTGTAGTCGACTTCTAAATTGCTTGGTAGATTTATGCGCACAGTAGCGGAGCCTTACATAAAAATTGCAAAAAAATATGCGGCGGTTTTGAATGTTCAGTTTGGGAATATGTTTAGCTATACCTGAATGCGTTGCAGTGGCATCAGCAACACCTTCCTGAGAATGGCTTAGGTTGCTACTCGACCACAGAAAACTTTGCCAATGGGTTTATATTATATTACTATTCGATCGCCCCCGCTTGGGGTCAACATTTCTGTGCATGAACATGTCTGTTGGCTTCGTGTCTGAGTGTTTAATATTTATTTAAGTATGTCTATCAGTTATTTAGTACCCATAGTACAGGCTCAGTCTAGTTTGGGACTAAATAACCGTGTGTAAATTATGTCCCACAATTTATTATTGAACCTCGAACGTGACTACTGGGGCAAGTTGAAGGCAAGCGCGCTAGAGGAAGAGCTCCGACAAGATGGTCGGATTCCATTAGACAAGCATGTGGTTCCATGCAGAGGGCAGCCCTCATAGCCCTTGATCGCGTTCTTGGTCACGATCCTCTGTCATGAGAAAACGACGAAGAAGAAGAAGAAGATTTATTATTATTATGTATTATTATATTAATCTTAATTATATTAGTACGAACTAATGAAGAAGAATGAAGTTCTCTTAAAATTAAAAGATTCTTGACTGTTCTGATTTTTGTGTACATCTATTACTTTACAAGGTATCTCAAGTTTATGACTGTCCCAAAATTCTCCGATATCAACTTGAAAACAGCTATCTGGAAGTTGGGAAACAGGCAAGGTCATTATTTAACCTTTCCACGCGTAAAATGAAGTAATAAAACAACACATCAATCCTGGAAGACTCTAGATTTGCATTTGATTCGTATTTCAGTTCTGGGTCCGTACCTATTGGATGGTGGATTGTAATCGTGTCAATCTGTCAAAATAATCGTGTGAGGTCAAAAGGCCTCAGGATTATGGTTTTTATCCCTCTGCATCAGAAGGAAGGTATTGTTTTAAGGGTGTATCCGAAGCTTACAAGTATTTTTTTTGTGAAGCCTGTAGAAAAACAGATTTTAACTGACTACAGATTTCATAAATTAGATGTCGTTAGATATGTCTTAGAGAGAGTGGAAGTAATACTAGGTTAGTGACAACACAAAAAGCAATATAGTCGATGTGCTCTTTTGTGAGTTTATCTGGTTTACAGGTTATTTTTTACCCGATTTCATTAAAAAGAAAACTTTAAAAAAAAATCTATACAGAATAAGCCTTTTCATACAAGATCAAATTGGGACATCGCGTTCTTTAATCTTTTCTTTTGATATTTTCGCTTGATCTGATACTAAATTCAAAACATCGAGAGGTCGCAAACAAATGCGAATCGGTCACGCCCCTATCCGATTCGCATTTGTTTACAAAATTCACATAGGCGTTAGTACTATTACTTATTCTGTGAAATAGGTAGGTACTAGTTTTTCGTACCTTTTGACACCATCCATAGATGACAATGTCGCAGGAAAGGAGCGTACCCAGTAATGGGATGTCGCTCATGTGTGCGGGCACCTTAAATTTCTTAACGAGACTTATTCTGTACACATAGGAACTAATGATGTGTAAGAAAATGTAAAAAAAAAAGCTTTAAACAAGACAAACATATTTTCTTAAATCTATTGTACCAGTATTCTATGTAAATGTACACAATGTTGTTATACAGAAGTTAAAGCAGTTTTTGTATTAGTATTCCATGAAACTAAAAAAATATGATAGGTAGGTACCTAACCAGTTTCAACCAACCTAAGAATGTCTGATGTACCAAATTTAGTTTTTGTACCTTTTTCTTTTGTATTGTTTTTGGAGTACAATAAAGATTTGTACCTAATATTAAATTGTATCGAAAATTTTAGCTTCTTCCTTCATAACTTGGATGTAACAGTTTTCCACTTCACACCGAGTCGATGTGGAATCGTTAAACATTCATCCTATCATCCAAGTATCTCTTTCGCCGACGAAACTGTAATGTCGTTAAGCTCGCGTCTGTTTTATGACTGTAAGCCCAATCCATATTTTGAAAAGATAATACGCCCAGAGATATGATACTGCTATGTACTAACTTTATTGCATATGGAGTTTAAGAGACGCAGTTGACTCTATGTGTTACAGTAAATTTTGCACAGATCTATAAAATTTTCACTACCTTCAAACAGATCCTACCTAAGTGTAGGGCATAAAACTTCTATATAGAATACTAGCAGCGCCCCGCGGTTTCACTTTCCCCGTATTCCCACAGGAACGGTTCCCGTTCCCGTGGGAATACGGTACGGTATAAAATATAGCCTATGTGTTATTCTAATGTATAAGCTATATAATTGTAAAGTTACATCAAAATCCGTTCAGTAGTTTTTGCGTGAAAGATTAACAAACATCCATCCCTACAAACTTTTTCGTTTATAATATTGGTAGGGTATATAGAACTGGTGGATTGAGATCTTATTATCTATAGACCAACCAAAATTTATTTAATTAAACTCATTTGCTGACTGAACAAAAAAATCTCACGCTTTTCATCCCTGAGGGGGTAGGCAGAGGTATTCCATTACTGGATATACCCACATTTCACGAGATACATTGGACCCCTAAACGTGATAGGTGGTGAGCCCATCGCCGGACCGGGTCTATTTACACATGTATCAGAATTAATTCTGAGACCTGCGGGTTTCCTCACGATGTTTTAGTTCACCGTCGAGCTAATTGCTGACTGACTCACTAACATATACCTATAGGCAGTGAGCATATAACATATAATTTCATTGCCTATAGGCGCCAAGCATGACATTTAGCACAGAATTAAGAAAAGATTTTTCAAAATTCGTCCTCTATGGTAAATAAGGGGAAACTCTTGGTATGGAAGGTCGTCATTAATCAAAACTTACACGGATACCCAATATATGCTAACGTCTTTATTCCCGAGGATCTCCTCGGGAACTGACTGACTGACTATCTAGTCAGAGGTATTCCATTCCTGGATGTACCCACTTTTTTACTAGTACATTTTTTGGACCCCTAAACGTGACAAGTGATGAGCCAATCGCCGAACCGAGCTGCTGCTACACACGACTCAGAATCAATTTGGGAGCGACGGGTTTCCTAACAATGTTTACTTTCACCGACGAGCTTGTGTTGTTAAACAGCTGATAACTACATACTTTCTTCTTCTATAACTTTACTCGTCTTTAAATTCCAAAATTCTGAGTTTTACGGCCACACGTATTTTTAGTATTATCGTAAAATTCTTTGGTAAATTTTACGAGTTTTATCTTTTGTTTGGTATCCCGCGATATCGGACCCGGTTTCTTTCTGCTTAGAATGGCAGTTATAAAGGGCGATATAAAAGTAATTTACAGCATTACTTGCAAGTCCGAAATGAAATCTGAATGAATGTTTTATTTCAGCTTATAATGCATTTGTAAGGAAAAATTTATTATCAGCTTCTTTATTGCTTTTAACCGCGGACGAGTTACAAAAACTACATTTTAATTTTTCGCTTTTAATATTTCCTCGGCTCTGCCATTACTAGCTATGCTGAAGAAGAATAATTTGTAACGTAACGATAAGAAACATCAATTTGTCTGGAGAATGCTTAAAAATTATTCTTTGAAAGATACAGGATCTAACTGTCCAAACAAAGTCTTTCTTTTTCACCCGCGACTTTTTAGGTACTTGGTATAAAGAGGTTCTTGATGATTTTGTTATTTTGCTTTTCCCATACCCGTAGGAAATTAGCAAAAACCTTTTTTCACTTCTCATACTCGAAAAGTATGAAAATATAGCCCTACGAAACGGGACTAAAGTAACCACTTTATTCTTTTAATTTCCAGGAAGTAAAAAGTTATTAGTTTTTTAATTTTCTTAATCAGACATAGACAAACTCAAACAGCCAGTAAATATCTGTGGAGTGTGAAATATTGAGAGTTTTATTTCCATGGTTTGTCCGCAAAAGAAGGTTTCGCCATGTGTTTTAAATTGTTAATCTGCAAAGAGATTTAAATCTCTTTGTTAATCTTTGACAGGTATAGAAAAAAAACTGACCTCGAAAATTTCAGAATTTTTGTCGAGTGTAAATTTGTTCGGTTTTAAATAAATTTGTACTAAATTGACTATTTTTGTCGCACTCAAAGTGAAAAGTACAGTTTTCACAGTTTATGGCTTCGTTTAGTCCCTCGATATAAAATATACTATTGAAGAATTTGCAAGATTCTTAGGGTCTAAACACACCGCGCCGAACTTACGCCGCGGAACGTCATACATTACGGTTGACGCGGGTGGCAGATCCATGAATCTTTAAAGTGAAACGTCAATGTATGTAGTCACGCCGAACTTCGGTCGCGTATTTTTGGCATAGTGTGTTTAGACCCTTGGATTCAGTAGTATCAGCGGAGTATCAGTGATTTCGCGACTATCCCATTTTTAGTGTTTCGTAACGTATCCTATGTAATATTGTACTTTTTTATCCATTGTGTCACTTGTCGCATATTTTTATTGGTGTACAATAAAAAGTTGTTACTTACTTACTTACTTAAGCTAATGTACGTTAAAATTAACGTTTGTCAATACACAATAAACCCCCAGTTCAGTATTTATGCGCGAACGAAACTTATGGACAAGGTAGCCTAGATACGAGTATATATCCATTAACCGTTTTACATAATATTAAGCATCTGAATTCTAAATCTTAGCCTTGAAGATCCTAAGTCAAGTTTGAGTTTAAGGTTTAATGTTGACATTATTAATTTGCAATGAATGAGTTTTATTTAGTTAAACCTAAGTGGAGTGCTAAGGTAGGGTTATTTGAAGGTAAGCTTTCTATTTATACAAATATGGTTAATCAAGCAGTTACCGGGCCTATTACCTCAGTTGGTAGTGACCCTGCCTTCTGGATTTGAGGTGGTGGGTACGACTTCTGCCCGAGGTCAGCATATTTGTGCATATGCATATGAAAATATTTATTCGTTTGTTGTCTGAACGTTGATATGTATTTAAAGATCTGTCAAGTTCGGGACTAAATGAGCTTGCCTAAATTGTGTCCTAGAATTTATTAATTCGTCAAGGACCGCGCGGTTCCAATGCGCACCGCATAACAATTAAAAATCAATTGTGTCTATGATTCTTGGTTTGAGAGGTTAATAATTTATATAGTAATATGGTTCTATAGTGATTGCGATGGATTTCTATTAAAATATTTACTAAGGTAGAGTTTAAGTTGTAGGCAATATATTTTATATTATATTATTATCATAACATCACCTTACACAAACTGTCTATCACTCTGAGAACCAACGACTTTCCGTGGAATAAAAATAAAAGGTAACATCTCTTGACAAAACAAACTAAAGTCTAAACCAAATCTGTTTCAAGTAATTGCAAAATCCACTCAAACTGTATAAAGCAACAAATCAAATCTCTGTTAACCCTTAAATATGACATAAAATAATGAAACGGCATTAGCAATATGACACTAGTGATCACAGGCACAAATGATCCCCATTACGGGCGCTCGCGACGTGTTGAGAAATAACCCCTCGCTGCAGCTGTAGAATCCAATGGTACGGTCTGACACACAGCATTCAGGTTCTATGAGCAAAAAATCTCGTTGTGTTTCATCAGGTTTCAAGTAACCACAGGGTTCAATGTTTTGTTTAGAATGAGATTAACATATGAGAACATAGTGAGAACGACATAGGTTGCGGGTAACCGATGGATGCAAGCGGCAAGTTGCCGTTAGTTGTGGCGTTCTATGGGGGAGGCCTTTGTTCAACAGTGGACGTCTTCCGGCTGATAATGATGAATGAGATTAACGATTGTGAGTATTGCTTTTCTCTTGCCCAATTATGCCGTTGTAGATCTATAAACTTTGGAGGGCTGTCTAATCTAGTGGTATATTACATACTCAGCAGTGATGGGCCTGTTGGTAATGACTCTGCCTCTCATGCAAAAGGCAAGGTATGAAGTCATACCGATTTAGTCCATTTTTGCCTCAGAATTGGTTTAAAGGCATGTGTGTGAGCATCCCATCTGGCAAAGGGTTCACAACTTGTCAGATTTTGGGATCCGAAAAACTGGTGAAAAGTGTTTATTTCCAAATATGAAATTCTGCAGCTAACCTCAAGAAATGAGGCGTGTGTGTACACTTTTTATTTATTGTTTGTATTGGTAATTTAATATTTGAACGACCACAACATACACTCTAAGAACGACGCATTTTTAAGCGGAATATTTTCATATAAAAACTTTGATCTTAAGCGTCATGTCAGTTATTATGAACGCGAGCTGTCATTTGGTCGAATCACACTTGCCCACTAGTAATAATTTTTGACTTCAGATTTTCGTCGTTTTGTATTTCTATTTTATGTTCTTTGTATTACATTTTAATCTCTTTGGTTTCGTAGAATATAAAATTCTCTATATATCTCTTCTCTAAATAGTATAAAACAAACTCGCTCGCAGAGTCGTCGTGTGTTTTTCAGCTAAATTGTTCTAAACCATTCAGTGTATTTGAATACGGTTTGAACAATAGAAAGAGCGGCAATAAGAGTATCATAAAAAGTGAATATAACCTGTCAACTTACAGTTAGCAGACACAATAGGATTATTTATTGTCCTCGAGCGCTCTTAGTCCGCTAATGATTGACTGGCTAAGGGGTGGCTAGGTAATTATGTGTTGACCAAACTGATTGTCTATGTGTCTCACGAAGCTATTACGGCACGCAGTCGGATACCGTTTAGGTTTGTTGCTAATGTAAAACTGCATTTGTCTGTCGACGGAAACATCTAAACTTGAGCTGTTTTGATTCAGTGAGGGCATCAGATATTCACCACCAGATGTAGCAGGCTTGAAGTAAGGTGGACTTTATAATTATAGATCTCTTTATTATATTGGAAAGATACAAGGTAATTGTAGGTCCCAGTTTTCGTTGTGTTTACGCACAATGGAAGTCGTTAAGCCATGTCACATACCCTTGGGTGGCCTGAAAAATTCTGGTTGTTAAGTGTCCACTAGCTTAACACCATCTCCCAATCTGCGGTGCGCTCGGGAGTGGGAGATTATAGCCCATACTTCCTCATGAGTGAGGAAAGACCCTTAGCTCAGCAGTGGGCTGTTACGGGTTGATGAGAGAAATAAGATACACGGCTAGCTAGGTTTTTTTTGTATTTTGCTACTGTAGGTATGCAGTGATGACCGAATTAAAAAGCCTAAGTCCTCATTTCTTACTCAAACACAAGCTATATCTTGGCATTTTTAATATTTATTCTTGGCGTAAAAGTTAAAAGGTAACAATCAGACAGACTTAATATATGAATAACGTTTTCAAAATTTAACATAAAGTAGGTACTACTTGCTTTAAGAATACATAATAAAAGAATACATTATAAATAAATACAATACAATACAACATAATTACAGAATAAGTTGTTTTGTGTACGTAATGGAGCTAAATGTAGACATTACTAAAACATTTTATGTGTAATAGAAAATCCCACGGGCTTTTAAACGGTTAACTGCGAGACTTTTTCAATTTAGAAAAGAGATTTTATTTCGTAATTTGATATGCAAAACATATTTAGTCCAAACAGATTTGTATCTTCGAAATACAGTCTGTGATTTTTTCCAATTTCAATCTTTCTAGACGCTGAAATTGGTTTATTTAAAACTAACGGGCGCCCAGCGGCGTTGCCTGCGCGGATTCCGTTTATTCCCGTTCCCGTAGGAATTTCTCCCTTCCCAAAAAAAAGGAAAAATCCCTTCATACCGGTTTCCTACGATATATGACACCTACATACCATTTTTCAAGTTTCTACTTAGGTGTTATCGTTTCGGAGTAGTACTTACTTCTCTTTTTAACCAGTTTTTATATTTTCCCGTGGGAATGAGATATTTTTCTGGAATAAAAAGTATTCTAGATATTGACCCGGGTACTCAGTTATTTCCATACCAAATTTCATCAAAATCCGTCCAGTAGTTTTTGAGTGATGCGTGCACAACCAGACAGACAGACAGACAAAAATTACAAAAATTGGTGTTTCGGTATCTATATCGATAACTACCTTTTTTTAATATTTCATGTACAGACACGGCCCCGTTAGAGTTTTATTATATGTATAGATACTGAAGCTGTACTTCAAAATCTCGTTAAAATATATCACAGGTGGTATCTCTATTTGAAATATAAGATTTGAACTAAATTCATAAAAGACACGTTTTTAAAAATTTCAATTAACCTAGGTACTCAATTTCGTAGAATGAGCCGGCGTTGTGACGTCATTTGAAGGTCAACTGATAACATAGTTTCTTATTAAGAGCTGTTAATTATAAAAAAAAAAATCGGTTGTCTGTAAAGTCGGTTTACTGACGATAGTTGAACGTGACAACGTCATACTTTTTCGTAAATACTGATGGAATGGATTGTGCCTCTTTGTCGCTCGTTGCGCGCTCTCGCTTGCACTGTAACGCCGCATATGCCATACTTTTTCGTGCATGCAGCCGGCTCCATCGAATTATAAGACGTTGTCACGTCAAAAAACTACTTTAGAAATGTAATAAATAATGAAACACTCCGGTACTTATATAGTTTACTGTCTATCGTAGTTCTAATCGCTTAGTGTTATTCTTACCTACAAATCTGTTTATAGGCATATACATGGTAATTTTAAATGAGAGGTTTTTTTTTTGAGAATTAAAAAAAACATAGTTTGCAAGAACTCTGTAGATGGCGTTGAATTGACTACGTTACTACTAAATGCGGCACGTCACCATAGAGTAACTTATAACCGCGACTTCCTCGAACGACCTAATGTGGACCTAATCTTTATAATCTGTGATTACGACACTTTCGTTTGCTGCTTGCTTCTGAATGTAACCTAGTTTTCTCGCGCTTTGTTAAAATTCAGTTTTTTTTGTTTGTTGTTTTCGTTAAGTTTTGGTTTTGTTGTTTTATCTTTGTTTTGTTTGTGTGTGACAGTGACATTTACTTTTATATACGTTTCGTTTTACGATATAAAAAAAATGATGTGACGTTCCGTTCCTAGCAGTAACTTAGCAAGTTCAGCGCCATCTATCTAGAGAACAGGGAAGAGTAAAAAAAAACAAAAAGAAAAACCCCCTATTAAGAGCTAATATATATACAAACTATTTTGAGCATTGTTTTATATTTTTCATACGCTACTTGAGATCTAGTAAGATAACATCGATTTAAAAACAAACTAACAAACTGTAAATAAACATACAGGCACAAATTGCGCGAAAATAACAAAATAAATAAAAAATCCGATCATATAATATCAAATTGGCGTTTTAGTGCGGTAGTAAGGGTTTATTAAAAGCATATATTTACAAAATAATATTTTTTTTGGTAGAAGAAAAACATATTTGTAACCCTTAAAATATTTGCACTTGATTTAATATGACCTTACACCTACAGATTCAAACAGCATACAAGCACGGAATAGGATGGATTTAGTTTCATTTTAACAATACTCATATCTCGTCGGAACTGTGCGATATCACATCGCTATGAGCCTAACGAGGTATCATTATTTGTGACGTACTATGCCGTTTCCCACACGATAGGGTGCTTACGGTTATGCTTATCGAAGCGTATTATTATATGGAGGAAGATGGGAATGACTAGGCCTTGGTAATTTTAAGGTGCTGTTACACATACGTTGGTTAACCCTTTCCCGGGTATTGGCTCAATAGTTGCCAACATAAATTGAACTCTATGTAATTTAAATAAGATTCAAAAGCAATGGAAAATTTAAAAAGCTGTGCCCATTGCAGCGTCGGTCTATACTGGGACATATTCCATAACAACCTCTGCTGAGCCTTTCAGAGATCGATATTTTGTCATTCATTATGAGGATACAATCTTTTGTGATTTATCTAGATCAGTTATTTCCTTTGTAAGTCATGATCACACATTTTTTTAGACCTTAAAAATTTTACAGTTCTTCGTCATACATTTTTTGCCCTTTTCCTTTTATTTATTTTATTTTTATTTTTATTTCTTTCGGAAACATACAGCATAATAAATTCTTAAAGTAATACAAATGTGTTTATAACAAAAGCCAACAAAGTCTCCACTTTTATTTTGATTTAGTGCAGTATGTATTTTCCTTTAATGTATTCCTATCAATCATCATCTGCATTTACAGTGGAAATGAAGATGATGATTTGAATTGATGTGATGATGTAAATTTTACACACACTCTATCGATCTTGTCTTTGGTGTTCCTCTTGTAACGTCCTAATTACTTACTTACAAAATTACTCTGATCCCTCTATAAGTCCTACGAACGACCAGTATGACCACGTTTCAACTTCTCCGTCACTGGAGCTACTTATATCTTCATTCCTAACTTTATCCGTCATAATGAGTTCACACACCCGTCTCCACATTATTAAAACGTAGTGCGTGTATGGATTTTTAGGCGTGGAACTAGTAAAATGAAGCAACTACATTTGTATATATTTATTCCCGAACACCGGCAAAGTTGCCAAATTCACGGCGACATAAGAATAAAGAGCCGTACCTATTTCACTGGTCTGGTCCCACATTTCTACCGCTAAAGTTATTTAAGGCATTACCACATCAAAACATTTCGGCTGAAGCCGCGAGGCATTTTCACCGAACTTTAGAGATCCCTACACTCGAATACTAAGGTTAAAAGGCACAAACTACTAGAGTATTCTATTTGTGTGCTGAGGTCACTATAGTGAGACCACTGCTTCTGAATTATTTGTAACCATCTCCGGGGATACATACTGAGAATGGAATTTATTCTGTCTCACTTAACGTTTGTGTTATTTGTTGTTTTCTCTTTCTGTTTTAATGTCTTGTTAAATTTTTTTTCTTTAAAAGCAAATAATGTAAGAGGAAAATAAATTGTAGCAATTTAATTTTTATTGTTTGCAATTTTATAGTAACTGTTTACTGCTGAACATAAATTTGGGAAAACAATAATTTCTTTCTTTGTCATTATACCCCTTTACAACCGACTTGATACGATAGTAAGATTTGATTTTTAAAAATTCTGGCGGGTACACAAATTGACTTTTCGAGACGCAACTGGCTTCAATCTATTGTGAGACTATCTAGTTCTTGGAAAAAACACGCGCTAGCCTCTTACGAACGAGTATGAACCTGTTAGTAGCCCGTAACCACTATGAAGGATGGCTGCATTTTTTGCCGCGAAAACTCGCCAGGGTAAGTATTTAGTTATTTATTAAATAAATACAATTTCTATTGTTTTTTTTGTGTGATTTACTTTAATAAGTATTGTTTTATACCTATATGTATGTAATTTGAAACTACCATGCTTACTTATGCGTATATTGTGACTCAAAATCAAGGACGCACAATCGTGTAGGTTAGGTGATACGTACTAAATATATATTCATATATTTTGTAACTAAACATAATTTTCCTGTTCGTATAATCGTTTAATATCTTTATTTTTAGGAAAACCCCTCAAGGATGACCAAGTTGCACAAATATAAGCAAATGAGAATGACTCAGAAGTTGAGGAATTTGCTGATGATGATGAAGATATTGTTGCGAGAGTCTTAAATCACCTAGAACATAGTGGATCTGGCTCTGGCGATGAATTCTCCGAAGTGGATGAGGCACCACCACCTATGCCAACAACATCCAGAAACAGGAAATCCACTAGACGCAGATCAGGCAGGGAAACGTCAAGAGCAAGAGGTAGAGGGCGGGTTACGGGAAGAGAACAGGCTAGAGGAAGAGGACAGGCTAGTGGAAGAAGAGGAAAAGGTTGAGTGAGGAGTGAGAGAATAAATGACTGATGATTATAAAGACTGTTTAATTAGTTAAATTTTCATTTAGTATCAAAAATATCTCCAAAGTAGACAAAACTCACTCTCGAGCTATCTCCTAACCCCCCTGCTCGTGAGGGTAAGTTTTCAGGAAACCAGAGACTTCAGGATTTTTAAATTTATTTTTAACATGATACTTAGGCACCTATGAAAAAGTCATGTGAATTTCAAGGAAGTCTAAGTAAATTATTTTCTTCGGTTGTAAAGGGATACGTAAAATCTTTGCATATTAGATCACTGTTATTATCGATTTAGTATATTGTACTGACTCTCGAATGTATTACGGTTGTAAAAGGATTGAAAGACGATATAAAATATCATAAGGAAACCTAATACATCAAAATAATAATGTTTTCATTATTATTTTGATGTATTAGGTTTCCTTTTTTTTTTAGGAAGGTTACGGTAATTTACAATAACACGGAAATCATTAAATATAACTACCATGTTGTATTATAAAACTTTACTAATGAATAAATCAATATACTTATAAATCACTAAACGTTTCTTTGTAAACGCCGCGATTTATTAATAGGTACCTATCGGATGTGTAATACTTTATATAAATATCAATGAACTAACGATTTAACTTTTATAATTTCACTTGATATAATTTCAAATGACATGACTTTTATACCAAACTAGCGACCCGCCCCGGCTTCGCACGGGTGCAATGCTGAATTTTCTTTGCTATAAACCTTGCGAAGCCCTAGACCTTTCCAACGAATGCAAAACCGCGGAAATCGGTTTGTGCGTTCTGGAGTTATATCGTCAGGAAGGAAAACCCGACTTATTTTTATATAGTAGATAAGTTCATTTCATATAATCAGTATTACAACTAATATATAAAGCTTGACTATGAAATAATAAAAACCAATATATTATTTTGTTTACCGCTCAAATTTTACGTAATCAATCCATAATTCAGAAAAAGTAACATTACTTTACATACCATTTATATGACATACGTTTTGCCTGATGATTTATAGTGTGCAAAAGCACGGTGTTGATTTATTAGATTAGATTATGTGATAGTGAACCTAACCTTAACCTAAATTACAAAAATCTATCAAAGACTGGATATGCAAGCATACAACATGCAAGCAAGCTTACATGCATGCAAGCAGGCGTACATGCATGCAAGGAAAGAGCCTCCGCTCGCTTCGCTTCGCTCGCAGGGTCAAAACTCTAACCTTAGCATTGAACCGTTCCATAGATGTCTTCAGAGCTTATTTTGTTAAGTAACAAAACAAGCTCCGGTAAAATACAGAGAGAAAGGGAAGGAACAACTAAAATTTTGCTAACAGACCGACCACAATTTTAGCTAAATGTCTTCGCCGTCCGTTCCCAAACTCATCGACTAAACGTACGACCAAAGTTTCGATACTTGCTTTCAACCGTTGCCTTTTGCAAAAGACTAGTTCAGACTCAACTTTGGTCTCGGTTTTATTTTTGCGACCTAGATACTACATTTCTCGGAAAATATGATTAGCAAAAAGGAGTAATTCCTGATGCTGTGGTCTTACACTGTGGGTTTGGAAATGAAGTTACTGACGTAAGTAGGTAGGGACTTAACCTAAATTGAATAAAGGAATGCTTCTTTTCTTTATGTGGAAAGAGGTGTAGCACCAGGGATGTGGAATATATTATTTTCTTATTATTCGCATATGACATATTTATAAGAGCAAAACTTTGCATAAAAGTAATAAAACCAGGTCAAGTGCGAAACGTATAGCTTTCGAAAAGTTCCGTAGCACCGTACAATTAAAATACAATGTTTCTTTGCTCTTTAGTTTTCACTTTACATTGTTATAAGGGCCCTAGTAAATACACACTGAACATTTCAGGTAGTTTCCTATTACGGTTTAAGTACATGAATAAGCCCCCTGTGTAGAGTGACGGACTTACATGACTCAAATGACTAATTCTGTCAGTTCCCTAAAAAGTTGTTTAGACATAAGTGAAAAATAAATAATCTCACACTTTTTATCCCCGAGAGGGAAGGCAGAGGCATTCCATTTCTGGATTTTTTTCCACTTTTCCACGTTTCTATTCTATTTCTATTCTATTATTTGGACCCTTAAAAGTGATAGGCGGTGAGGCGGGGTGCTGTTACACATATTTCAGAATAATTTCTGAGAACTGCTTGTTTTCTCATGATATTTTCCTTCACCGTCGAGCTAGTGATAAAATGATATGTACGTAAGCTGTTTTGTCAAACTCTTTGAGAAGCGGACTCTGTAGCCACTGGGCTATCACTGCTCTTATACTGGATGATTTTTTTTACCGTCTGAAAAAAAATATATGACGTATAAGGTATCTAGAGCCGAAGTTATACACGATATTAATTGTTAAATATAGTCATGTTTAATGCAATTTACAAAATCTAGAAAACTACGCATAGTACTACGCGCGGCTGGCGGTTGTAGGTAAATTGCGCATAAATGGAAGCTACGAGCCTGTTTCTTTTTAAAATACTGTTTCAAATATTTCAGTGTGTATTATTTACTACAATTGAGTAATGTATATGAGTTTAAGCAAGAAAAAAAATTTGAGAAAAAAAATTGTTTTTAAGTAACATTGCCAAATGAATCTATTACACTTACCTATCACACCACATTTTTTTTCCAGACGGTAAAAAAAGTCACCCTGTATAATATTTAAAGAAAATAACATTTAATAAACCTACAAAGAATCTAGTAACCTCTGACGCAAACTTTAGCCATATCTGGGGGCACGGCAGTGCCCCCGCCAAGTCAAGCAAAAAGCGGCATGGCCGTACCATCCTTTTCTCGAAGCAATTCACGCCATTCTTGAACCCCTATAACTTCGTTGTGGATAAACCTAGAATGTGATAAGTCAATCTAATTATTTAGAATATAAAAGACTTTTAATATTGTTATAGGCACTATAAAAGGTTGTTAGATTAAATAATTGCGTAATTACTTAAAACAGTTGGTCCCTTAGTAGGGACTGAATAAATTAACCGACTTGGTATTACATGGATCTCACAACTTTTTACGGTAGAAGAACTGAGTTGCGAGGCTTGGGTTTTTGACAAGCTTTGTTTTTAATGGCATTTATCTTTCTTCTTCTCAAACACACAAGCACACACCTCAAATCATACCTATTACCTTACTTTACCCTGCTTACTTTACCTTACCTACTTACCTTACGTTACAACTTAAAGTTTTCTTGCACAATATTAGTAACAAAGTGGTGGCCCCACATAAATACCAGCGTTGTGGCGTTTCACAAACTGCCGCAGCTTCTGCTGAGTGGGGTCCCGTTAGGACACTGAAATATATTACCTACATATTATTATTTAATTGTATTTTATTTTTAAGACTTAACGGTGTTCTAATAAATACATTTTCTTTCTTTTTTTCTTTCAGAATGTACGGAATATTCGAAGCAAGAATGTGCACCAAATATACGCCAATGTTGCCAAACACTCGTGCATCGTCCGCGTCCGTCGCCATAATTGTAGGTATTTAGTATGAGCGTTGATGCTTTGTTTAGAATCAAATTTAAACTTGTTTCATTCTTTGTCAGTGTAGCGGACTTATTAATATACAGGGTGGATTTTTGAGATTTGATCCCCACACGAAATAGGATCGATTGGCATAAAAATATATTTTTTTTGTATTTTACCATTTTTTTCACTGACGGTACATTTTCTCCAAAATCTGTGAATGGTATTAAAGTTAGGGATGGTCTCCTAGGAACGTTTTCCTGTAACTATAACGATAAGGGTACCTACCCTTACTGACCCGTCTCAAAAATCCACCCTGTATTGTGGCTGTCCATCTTTTATCATGAAACGAAAATAAGTTAGTTTAAAAAAAAAATCTCCGATATTCCGTAGGTAAAGGTATTTCATTTCTAGAATTATATTCTTTCGACCCCTAAACGTGATAGTTGGTGATCCCATCGCCAGACCGGGTCTGTTACACATGTCTCAGAAATAATTCTGGGACCTGCGGGTTTCCTCACAATATTTTCCTTCACCGTCGAGCTACTGATAAATGTATACGTAAGTTTTTGGTTAACTCATTGGTACACACCCTCGCTGGGATTGGAAACCGATATAATATATAATATTAACATTACCTTTTCATGTATTTAAACTTTACCGGCCTTGGGCATCGCAAGAAAGTGCCATTATATTTAGCAGACAAGACAACATCAAAGTTTCAATATCCACCGAAGTCGAATTCCCCAAACAGCAAACTTGTAGGGTAATTAAAATAAACTAACTTCTTGATGAATTGTTAAAGTTCGGTGCCGGGGCTAGCTTCCTGCTTATACAAAATTTACCAGTATACAGGTACATATTTTACATTACAGCCATTAAGGTAGACAGTACCACTATTTAATGTTACGTTTGTTTATTAAATTAGTTGTAAATCTACAGTTCAAATTTTAAAATGTTTGTTCCATAATATTTCCCTTAGATCTAATTACAATCAGTTTTTTATCAGTACTTTCTAAGAGGTGGAGCCATGAGTCCTATAGCACAGGTTCACCTAGTTAGGTGCTACTGGGAGGCTACAGCCCTCTTCAGATTTTAGATTTTCGTAACTATCGAGAATTTTACAATAGCGTGCGTCACTTTTACTATTTATTTATTTTTATTTATTTATTTATTTACTTTTTGGAAAATGTGAGCTATGTGAGTAAAAATTAGCATGTTTTTGAAAGATTATATTTGTAGTGACTTAGGATTGAAAAAGCAATGCTGAGGTCAAAGACGTTTAAAGAAAAAGTAAGAGAATGATTTTCTTCCAACCTCTTTGGCTGAGGTAGTTTGGTCATATTGGCGCTGTGTTAAAGAAAAGCCAGATAGAGTAACTAAACCTGCCCCCCTAGCCAAGTGGCATTTTACAATCTAATCGAATGTTCTTTTAGATTGACATGTATGGGATTGGCAATAGCGTTAGCGCTCGTTGGCAAGTGCTTATGTCAATCTCATACATGTCAATCTAAAAGAACATTCGATTAGATTGTACAATGCCATTTGGCTAGGGGGGCTGAGGAGCATGTACTCGTTTGATGGGAAATACTAGTAGTCTTAAGAGTATGTATGTGTGTATGTTTTTTAAAGTATCACAATTTTCTTAATGTCGGCTGACTGTCGACCTTGAGTAAATAAATTTGAAGAAATATTTCCAGATTTCCTCGGACTGAGCTAGCTCCGGATCTTAAGCTTATCTTTTGAATCCTTGGCATAACCTAGAAATCTCTGCAACGAACCCTATCTAAACATGGCTTTACTGTTATAGAAAATAATGTTACAGTATAAAAGACTTGGCATTTTCCCTCAGTAAGTATTTATTTATATTTATACTTCTTGATAAAATGATAATGTGATGAATAACAGTACGTAGGCAATATTTTGACGAGACTTTGCTGTAAGGAAATTAGCTGATGTGATATACATAGGTAGACTAGCGACCCGCCCCGGCTTCGCACGGGTGCAATGCTTATAAGATTTTCCCGCTTTTCTGTTGAATTTTTTCCTGAATTTTCTTTGCTATAAACCTCACGGAGCCCGAGACCTTTCCAACGAATGCAAAACCGTGGAAATCGGTTCGTGCGTTCTAGAGTTACAGCGTCAGGAAGGAAAATCCGACTTATTTTTATATAGTAGAGATTAAAACTTCTAAGACTAAGTAAGTACATTTTACAAAAAAGTTGCCATGTCTCTAATTTCTAATTAATAATAATTATACAACGCGTCACAGAATAAGTTCTGAATAAATTCCTCATACACCCCAATTAGTATACCTATTAATATAAAAAAAATATGATGCAATCCAACTTTAGTTGTGTCTAACCAATTTTCTTAAATATCCATCAATAATATCACGATTTCCATAGATAACCCTAAATTCAGTTATGCTAATTGATTTTTCGGAAAAAATAACACATATTAAAAATAGCTGAAATCAATTAAGTAGTCGATACTGAACAAACTAATTTCAGGAATTGTGCTTATTCTGTTACATGTTGTATAACTTCGTAATCTAGCTGTTCTGCTAATCAAAGCTGATAGCTGAAACCATTGTCTTTGCCCCCGGGTAAAGCTTTTAGTAAGACATGGCCTATTACGTCCCTGCAGGGAACAGTTATTTTTTGTTATTGTTAGATTACCTTATGATATTCTGATTGGCCAATCCATCACTACAAATAATTATTATTTAGTTACACATGTATAAGAAACAGGAAATACAGTCAATATTTTGAGCACTGACAATATTTTTATCTGTAAATATTGTACAAAACATGTACTTCTATAAGGATAATCTTAAATAGGTAGGTACAAAGAAGAAAGCAAAGAAGGAAATATTTAGAGAGTTTTCTTCCGAAATAATCATGAAAAGAATTTTGTCAGATGTGTTCAATGTAAAGGTACGACGTCCGCAAAATCGTTAATACCTCCGATCGTTCTCTGAAAATAAGGGCTGATACACACATACCTGCAATTCGAATTTGTATCGCAAGAATCTGCGATGTTGCCTGACGTAGGCTAGCAAATAGACAGTGTAAACAATAAATGACTAATTATTGGGATCCGCACAAATTATGCTATAAACTAAAGTGGTTTACCTTAATCTGACTAAAAAAACTGTAATATTTTATTTAAATAATCCCAAAAAAATATTTATGCACACTTTTGTAGTGTGATATGAAGCGGTCTGAATTGACTGAAAAGTCACAGAGTAGTAAATGTACTACTACTACTACTCATTAATATTATAGTACTTTGTCATCATAGAACATAGTAGTCACATTACTTTGTCATTAAATGCTTTTCCTTGGGGGCTTGACATGACTTTACTACCCTATGACGTCAGAAGCTTGTGATGTGCCATGTAGCTCAATCAATGTTTTGGAGCGTTATTTAATTTCATGCATTTACTAACGTAAAAATATTAATATTACCAACTTATATAAACATCAATGTTAATATCAATGATAAATTTTTATGCTATGGGGCCTAGACTCTTTGCAACGCGACTTGTCAACGCACTGCGTTGCGGCGCGTCTACGGTGTGTGTCGCCCTTAACAGAGTAAATAGCAAACTTCTTGATAGCTTCAGTGGTAAAAACTGATGGGCTTGATTACCTGCAGGCTTAGTTCAAGTGATCACCGAGAGGCGATTAGGGCTTCTTAATTGAAATGGATTATAAAAATAGTTCGCTTTTCTACTAGGGATGATTACATATAGCTCTTCTTTTCGGATCTTTTAGCGTAATAGATATTTTGGATGAGACTTTTCATAATAACAAAACAAAAAAAATATCTCACGACTTTTATTCGCGATGGGGTAGGCAGAGGTATTCCATTTCTGGATATACTTACTTTTCACGAGATATTCTTTGGACCCCTAAACGTAATAGGTGGCGAGCCCATCGCCGGACCTGGTCCGGGAAACAAAACCAAGACAAGATAAAAATACTTTCAAATAAAAAAATCTTTTTTCCAAATCGGTTAAAAAAGACGGATTTCTGAGGTAACAAACTCCTTATTTTTTTAAAATTCTGTTAATAATTAAAATAACATCAAGGACAATAAACAAGGTTGCTCGCTTTTATCATCAAAATATCTTCTAATCACTAAATAAAGCGCTACCTTTATAAATAGTCTAAATAGCCCAATAAACACACAATGTGTTACCATTGGTTTTAAATTTAAGCTAACCTACTGATTACACAATCTTTCATTAGAGAGTATTGGAAACATGTAACTCCAATTTAGGACTGGGGGCCTACCACCACCTTAAAAACTATCATAGTTCGAGAACGTTTTGTTTCAAGCTTAAAACAACATTACTCAGATCGTACCACGACCTCTGACAACAATCTTGTTTCATTCCTACAAAGTGATGTAAAAGAACGACTGATTGTCGCATAAATGTCTATTCCTTAACGAGATGTAGCTTTATTTTCAAATACCGTGATCCCTTTTGCACAGTGTTCCTAAAGAAGCTTGTTATTTGATTTGACACAAAACAATATTAAAACGAGCTTACTTTATAAGGACGTCATGGTATGAAGATAGCAATACTAAATCAATACCGTTTTAAGCTTGTTTTAAGAGATGGTGGTACGGGCCCAGGCTTGGTAAGGCTTAAAGCTTATAACTTAAGACCTCCCTCATACATCCCAGTAATAGGTAAATATTGACGATCCTGCTGTTTGTTTTACTAAACTGATGTCGCATCAAGAGGTGAGTTGAGTTTGAGATACACACGTTCTGTTTACTATCCAGAAACACATTTAAGCCTAGTGTACTATTATATAATAATAATTGTGGGACCACAATTCACACAAGGTTATTCAGTCCCAAACTAGGCAGAACCTGTACTATAAGTACTAAACAACTGATAAACATACTTAAATAAATATTAAACACCCAGACACGAAGCCAACAGACATGTTCATGCACACAAATGTTGGCCTCGAGCGGGGATCGAGCCCGCGACCTCCGACTCAGAAGGCAGGATCACTACCAACTGAACCAACAGGCCCGTCAATATTAAAGTAAAACGCAGATTCAGCAAATGTGCGTTGAGATCGTACACCTAGATTAGGATTTCTTAACCTTTCTGTAGTCACGAACGGACGGTTCTGACGGATCCTCTTTCAAAATTTTACTGTTATTGAAAAAAGTCTTACCTATTGAAAAAAAACATACTATGTTTTCCATAACCCGACCTTAAATATCATAACTAGCGGTTCTGAGCGGTTTCACCCACGTAGTTCCCGTGTTAATACGGGAATAAAATGGATGACCTATGTTAATCAGGAATATTCTAGCTTTCCATTGGTGGAAGAATTTTTAAAATCGGTCTAGTAGTTTTAGTCAAAACAAAGATACAAAAATACAAATCTTTCCTCTTTATAATATTAGTATAGATGAATTTATTTTCTCCCCTTCCGCGCACAGACCCCTAGCAATTGACCCCTGGTTAAGAAACTCTTTTCTTTACTGTTTTACTGTTAACAAACAAAGGTGTTTCCTAGAATAGGACTATCCAATTTCTCAGAATTCGTTCTAACAGCGTTTGGGTATAATTTAAATGGAAATCAGAGATGTTGAACTCCAGCGAAAGGGTTATTAATACAGAGTGTCCTAAAAACAGCACATCAACTAAACATGGGAGGTATGTAAGTTAAAATAAATATGAGCTGTTTTTATGAGAGGCGCTCGTAGCCCTGCTATACCAGTGTGTTTGCAATGATCACACTGATTAAGCAATATAGGGCGAGATCACAAACCCTTAGGTGGCCACTAGCCTAACATCATCCCATCCGTTGTGGGCTAGCGTGGGAGATTATGACCCATACTTCCTCATGTATGAGGACAGACCTTTAGCCCACCAGTGGGCTGTTACGGGTTAATGATGTGATGTCATTTTACACGCAGAACGGTTTTTTTTGGGGATTTCAAACGCTGGACCGAGAAAACCGAACAGTTTCTAGATGCTTACACCAAACTTTTTGATGCGCAATCCTTGTGTGTCAAGAGAAAGTTGCTGGATAGGTACTATTTAAAGGTCTGCGCAGGTAGCGGTTGATTGTATGAAAATAAAATATTCACTGGTAGCAGACAAGCACTACGGCAACAACGTACAAACGTTCGATAGGACGCGATCACTCACCCTTGATGGACAGATTCTCTACGCAAGTTTCGCGATGCAGCCAAAGAGATTAAAATAAAATAAGGCATAGAGGGGACAAAGCGAGGAAAATTTGAAGTGAAAAGTTATTCCAAGTGGAATAAGTCTAGTACAATTTCGACCGAATCACAGCTCGCGTTCATACTAACTGACATGACAAGGACATGACGCCTTAGGCTTCAAAGTTTTGTATGAAAATATTCCCAATGCCCCCTCTGTGCCCTATTATATTTAAATCTCTTTGGATGCAGCCAATCAGGGGTGCCGCTTTATGAAGTGGCTACGTTTTGCATTTAACTGGTAAATTTTATTATTTTATTTCAGCATCTCTATAGATGCTCTGATCCTAAGATGGACCCAAAATAAAAATATAATAATGTAAACTTTACAATTTTACAAAAAATTATAATGACTGCCCAGGCGCTCTAAACAAAAGGACCGTAGGTATTTATCTCCGGAAAAAGGCGCAGTTGTCTTACTGTCTTAGCTTTTTTGCTTACTGTGACAAAAGTGGTTCGAATATAAGTGACGTAATTTAAGCGAAAAGTAACGCTAGCGAAAATATCCCGTGATACCCTACGCGGATCCAATTACATTTAGCCGTTTTTTTAATCAAACTGATGCGGACGCAAGTTAGATAGTAATCTAACACAACCCGTATAAGTTTGGCCAAGTATTCGGTATGCAACGCCCCCAGTTAGCTTATTTGCTTAGCCGATAGAGTTTCTGCCATCGAATTAAACTTGAGCACAGTTTGCTCACTTATATCAGATATTCCATAACTATAAGTCTGAACTCGTCACACAGCTTTACCAACATTGGATGAATCATAGACAAGATACAAGCGATTTTAAGGGTTAGGTAACCAAATGGAACCGTTCGTTCGTCCGTCTGTCTGTCACCGGGCTGTATCTTAGGAACAGTAATAATCAGACATTTTAAATTTTCAAAGAATGTATTTTTTTAGAAACATCTTTTTTTATACTTACACTTACATAAATACTTTGAATGCAAGGCTAATAGGCAAGTCTGTAAATTCTCATATACACGTACGCTTTGTCCCCGAGAAGGTTTTTTAATTTATTAACTTTTTGGAAGATTAACAGCTTAAATAACAAATTGAGTAATACAAATTAAATAACACTATGCCAATTACTAGTCTCTACCTGTAGGTAACAAACTACTTTAGACTTTAAAAATGTTATAACTATTTAAACAATACAAAATTATTTTAGGCGATAGGCTCACTACCTATCACGTTTAGGGGTCCAATGTATCTCGTGAAATGTGGGTATATCCAGTAATGGAATACCTCTGCCTACCCATTCGGGGATGAAAGGAGTGAGATTATATTATTATTATTATATTATATTATTAAAATTATTTTCATAAGTATTTTATTTTATTTTGATTTAAAAATTGTAGAATAACACACTTTCCATTGTATTATTTGTTCCCATAAACATAATAGGCGAGTTCATCACGGGGTACTGTTAAACCAATTTTGATTCCTCACGATGTCTTCCTCCACCGTCGAACTAGTGATAATATCGTCAAGTGACGGAATACATACACATTAGGATAGGATAAGATAGGTCCTGGATTATCCGATTGGGACGCGACTTTGAAACAAAAGTCGGGCCTCATGTCATCACCATCAACCCGTAAAAGCCCACAGCTGAACTAAAGGTATATAATCACATATAAGGTGAGGATGATCACACACACATGATGGGTCACATGTATAAGAAACGAACTCACTCCCAACACAGCTTATTTTCTCTAATGTGATAGAATTAGCATTATTCACTTTCACAAAGAACAGATTCTCTTTGGCAAACAATCTCAAACTTCTAATGGCCAATTATTGTTTTAATAGAGCCATAAATTACTAAGATATTTTTCTTTGGAGCCACAAAATCAGATACGCCCGTTTTCGAAAGAAATAACAATTTTGTAATAGCCATTGTTTTTTCTTTGTTATTAACTCCGCCGTCGAAGGGAAGCGATAATTCTATATTTCGCGATCTCGTGTTTTAGGGGAGCAAAATTCTGATGTACGTACAATATCTTTTTAGCTTTACAGATAAATGGTTAATAAGAATTTTTTAGCAGAATTATTAAAATCGGCTACTCAAGTTCTATTCACTGTATTGGTAAATTGGACCATTGTTTCGTGGCGTTTTTGTTCGTTTTAATATTTTTATTTATTTATTTTGTCAGAGTAAAAATTTTTTATTCAATGCAGGGGCTTATAGAGCAGTGATAGCCTCACTGTTAAAGAGCCTGCTTCCCATGATGAAAATCAGTGAGGCTCGGGTTCGAATCCAGGCATGTACCAATGAGTTTTTCAAAACTTACGTACATATTTATCACTAGCTCGACGGTGAAGGAAAAACATCGTGAGGAAACCCGCAGGTCTCATAATTAATTCTGAGACATGTGTACTAAATAGACCCGGTCCGGTGATGGGCTCACCAACTATCACGTTCAGGGGTCCAATATATCTCGTGAAATGTGGGTATATCCAGTAATGGAATACCTCTGCCTACCCCCTCGGGGATAAAAGGCGTGAGATTATTATTATTATTATTTTTATCTCTGATAACTGCAGGAAAGCTATTAGGGAGGCAAGGTAAACATTTTTCAAGTGTTCTATCACCGAAGTAGTTGTTTCGTCTAGGTACTTAATACCTGCCTGAAGGTACCAATTTAGTGCCATGTTCATGTTAAACAAGTATATATCCGGTCAAGCCATCATTTCCAGGCCTAATAAGATTATCTTTATTTTGTGTTCATTTCACAAATTAGGTATTTCTGTTGGCGCCATAGCAACAAATACTAAAAACTAAATAAAATGAATAAATATTTAAGGGGGCTCCCATACAACAAACGTGTATTTTTTTGCCGTTTTTATATATAATAGTACGGAACCCTTCGTGCGCGAGTCCAACTCGCATCTGTCCGGTTTTTTTTAAATTTTTTCACCAATGGAAAGCTTTTTTTTCAATAACATGGGTTAAATTTTTTCAAAAGATCGGAACTTACGCGGATCGGCTAGTGATAATATAAGTAAAATTTAGAAAATTGCATGTCACAATGTAACAGAAACTAAGGATTACGATAAATACAAACAACATGACGAAGAAAGTACAACAGGCCTTGATTCGACAACAAGAAGCGGATGGGAGGAATAGATAAATTCACAAATACGAGTAGGTACATGTAGGTATCACTCCCCAGAAACAGTCCAATATCGAATGCGTGTTTTTTGTGGCTTTCAGAAAAAAAACAGCAAATGCAGTGCCCAGCTGGTTTACGTATTTAAATGTCTAAAGTTCAAAATACCTAAAATCAAAATACCTAATGTTTTAATATACCTAATAAAATAATACATAGGTACCCACGAAATATCTAAGATTACAATACCGATTGGACTAAATACCTAAACTTTAAAATGTTTATAGTTATAACAACTAATTTTGAAATACCAACATTTTTAATAACAAATGGTCAAAATACCTAAAGTAATGCACCACTTGCGCGATATTGTGGATCACCTTCCGCGAGCGTAAAAGTGGGTAGATTGATAAAATTCATCGTTTTCTATGTTTAATATATTTTGTGTCAGGAAAATATACGTTCACTTACAATAATTACAGATAAATATTACTTGTGTTTTTATTTAGATTTCGAACATTACGTCGGTATTTGTCACTTCGGTCAATTAACGGTGAGGTAAATCGATTTCAGGGACTTTGTACATAGGTATTTCAAGTTTTATCCTTTTGAACTTCAGTAATATATCCATTTGACATTTTAAGCTTTCGGTATTTTAACTTTAAGTCAAATAACCATTAGGTATTTTGATTTTAGGTATTTTGAACTTAGGTTATTTAACGTTAGGTTTTTTAATTTTAGACATTTAAATAAGTAATCAGTCAGATCAGTCATTTAGACAAACAGACAGATAATTTCGTCTTTTACATATATATAAGAAAATATAGAAATACACGAACACAGCTCGCGGGACAAAAGAAACAGTTCAAAATGGAATGCGTATTTTGTGGTGCTTTCAGAAAAAGCAGCAATACCGACCGCAGTACCCAGCTTTGTTCCCAGTCGCTGTGACGTAGTGCACCGGGACGTTTATTTGGAGATAGTGTTTCCGGCGCCGCGCCCACAAAATTTATAGTTGTTTGCTCGCCACTCTCTGCGTCAAGTAGAAATGGGGGTTCCATTTAACAATTTTGATGCATGATAAAGTCATGGTGCACTGGATGTGTATTTATTCGGCTTATATGCAAATTAAAGGTTGGGAGCGTTTTTGTGATTTATGGAATTGTTGTTTCTGATTTGTGTTTGGTTTCCTCAGGGCGCTCTTCATGGTCGGAAGTTTTGTAGGCAGCGCTCTCAAATGTATGATATATTACTAGTAGCGGCTAAAACAGGACGAATGTCGCACTGAATTTTGTAAGGCCCAGGTAGGTAGGCAGAGGTATTCCATTTCTGGAAATAATAAGTTTTCACAAGTAATTATATTGCTTAGAACCGGTCCGTCGTCAATGGGCTCACCACCTATCACGTTAAGGGATCCAAAGAATATGTAGGTACCTACTGGTAAAACGTGGGTATTCTTCGAGGAATGGAATACGTCTGCCTACCCCTCTTCAGCAGCCTAGCACAGGACTTACATTTTCTTTTAATGTAAGTACAATTTATCTTAAACTCTGACCCTATCAGTTCTGTTGTGTAACTTCCCCAATAAATAAAATAAGGATATAATTACGACATAATGTCCTTACAAAGTTTTTTTGCCTTCAACCCACCGATAGACTACAGGGAGGTCCGAAAACTCGATTTTGTTTTAGAAGCAAGATCGCGGTTACTTTATAGAGAGCGAATTCCCTACGGAGCCATAACCGATGTGCCATATTACCATCAATAAAAAAGTGTTGAGGTTATATCAGAAGTCCTTCCGTAAATATGTTACACTTTATTTGGAACGTTTTCGGAATATATTCTTGCTATTTGGAAACTTTGTAAGTCAGATACTCAATGAGGGATTCTATCGAAGCGGATTGCATTATGGATCGGGTGTCACTTCATATCAATCGCTAAGGTAGGTATATATATTTTTTGACATTAAGGCTGATTTTTCAATCGTCAGATAAATCTTATCTAGAATATATTGATGCTGTCACTGTCTGACACAATAGAAAGGAAAAGTGAGTGGTGAGGTTTATTCTTCAGATAACTTTTAACTGACTATTGAAAAATCAGCCCTAGAGAGATCAAAATTTATTTGGTCGGATTTGACAGCTGTCAAATGAAGGCGACTAAGGATTGGCCAAATAAATAAGTCGGGACATTTGTAGCCGAAGCTCGTGTCGACAGCTTTATGGTTGTGCTACGAAAATAGAATTCGTGTCAGCCCCAACAGCCTCCTGAAGACCATTGCTTAACGGGTTGAGTATCCAGTGATGAGACACTTAAATTTTGCAGGCAACCTAAACCAACCTAAAAAATTTAATGAATCTCTGTTGTCCGAAATAAAAACTTTTGAATTTGAATTTGTCCTGCATTTTAGTAAAGTCGGTTCGGCTATCTTTTATAATAAGTCATTTTAATTAGAATGGCACGAAGGGGAATGTCTTTTTAAAAAAATCTATTCTGACAGACGACGTTTTAAAAATATTGAAATAAAATATTTTTCTGCTGGTGTCAGGGCTCTTTCTATAATAACCGGAGTATGAAGAAAATATTCAGCAAAACCGCATTGACTCCACCCAATTCGTAGATGCTTCCACATATCCTCATTAGCAAAGCCCTCTACACGTTCGCTCACAAAAAGCACAAAACATTTTTCACCCTTTGCCGGTAAACAATTGATGAGTTATTATCAGCCAGTCGCAGCAGCGAGTTCTATTCACTGAACCACCTGAATGCCTTTAGCGGGAAAAGAAAAATAATACTCTCCTCTATTATTGGCCATGTGAGTTATGAATTATTCAAAGGCAAGCTCGCCGTGATTTGTACCGGTATTGTTTTGTTTCCTTCGGTATACCGGCCGATTTTTGAATTTGGAGTGTTCCCCGGTGTTCCTTTTTGAATTTTTTAAAGGCTGTGATGAATGTTTTTAATGAAAACTTGTAAAAAGTTGATGTTGGGGGTCGAGTGTGCCTCTTTTAAAGCAGCAAATTGTTTCTCCGTTAAAAACGAATCTACATATTAAAACAGGGCTGAAAAAAGTAAATTGAATACCTAATGGAGGTAGACATCTCATTCCATCCCACCTGAAGCCATACAATCATTCGAATTCTATCAGAAAATGGTCCTTTCATACATACATACATAATAAGTACTATTATAATGTTATGCCTTTTTAACATTGATGTAGACAGAGAGAATAGACCACCACTTACTACTGAACTAAAAAAATCTCTTACGTGCTTCCTCCATGTCTATCGGTTTTGGATTTTCTATTATCATTTGCATGCCTGAATGCACACTACACTTCGATACTGATATTTCATGGTGACTTATTACATAATGATACTATACTCAAATCGTGTACCTATAGTTTCTGTGTATGTACATAAAATTATCACCCCGCTCAGCTGTAGACACAATTTCTCGACTGTAAATATTTGTGTTCATATTAATTATTATTTGCTTTGTAAGTAGGGTACAAATATTAATCGTATCAACGCATTGCTAGCTGTGTTGGAATGGAGCCTGCCTCTAAATAATGAGGTCCAGGTTGGATTCAAACAGGGAATGGTAGGTACCAATTAGATGTTAAAACTTCTTTTTTAGCTTATATAGTAAATATTGTCCTACTGCTGAGCAAAGGCCTCGCCTCCAAACTTAGGTATACACAAAAAATATTATTACTCAATGGTGAAGGATAACTTCATGTAGAATTCAACTCTCCATATGTTAGAGACCAATTTTTACACTGGTGAATAATGCGAGCTTTCAGAAACGATGACTTTGTCAATCGTGAGTATATTGGATGGTTTTTTTTACCGTCTCGAAAAAAATATGGCGTATAAGGTATCTAGAGACGAAGTTATACACGAGATTAATTGTTAAATATAGTCATGTTTAGTGCAATTTACAAAATCTAAAAAATCACCCCCAGAACTACGCGCAGCTGGCGGTTGTAGGTAGATTGCGCATAAATGGAAGCTACGAGCCTGTTTCTTTTTAAAATACTATTTCAAATATTTCAGTGTGTATTATTGACTATAATTGAGTAATGTATATTAGTTTAAGCAAGAAAAAAAAATTTTAGAAATTTTTTTTTTTTTAAAATAACATTGCCAAATGAATCTATTACACTTACCTATCACACCACATTTTTTTCCAGACGGTAAAAAAAGTCATCCTGTATAATCGTGAGTAACAATTATAACGAGTATCAGAGCAATTCCTCATACACCCCAATGAGTTTAATATAAAAAAATTATGATGCCCTTGTATTTTAGTGGAGTCTAACCAATTTTATTTAATAAAGATCAATAATAGTACGATTTCCAGAGATTATGCTAAGTATAAGTTATGCTAATTAATTTTTCGGAAAAAAAATTACTCATATTAAAATAGCTGAAATCGATTAAGTAGTCGATACTGAACAAACTAATTTCAGGAATTACGCTTATTCTGTTACATATTGTATTTATAACTATAATTTAATCTTGTAACTACATCTATAGCAATTACGAAAAACAAATAAAAATTTTCACGCCTTGATCCTATAGAGGATAGGCAGAGGATTTGCATTCCTAGAAATACCCACTTTTCATCAGTATATCTTTGGACCCCTGAACGTGATAGGCAGTGAGCCTAACGCCGGACCGAGGTCCTACACATGTCTCAGAATAAATTCTGGGACCTTCGGGTTTCCTCATGATGTGTCCCTACGCAAGTTTTTGACAAACTCGTTGGTACATCACGAGGATTTGAGCTCGAGCCTCAGGTATTTGAAAAAGTCTAACTAACTATAAGGCCATCTTAGCGATTACTTTTGATCTAAGTAGGTATCATGATATTTATAACTTAACATTGAATAAATATTTTGAATTTAGACTACTATTGCTACTATCTAAATTTAATAATTCTGGCTAGTAGAAGCCAATTACTCAAAAAAAAAAAAAGATTTCTCTCTTTATTATACGAGTATTAGTACCTACTACTAGGTAATTATATTCTTCCAATTCTTTTCAAGATTTTCTAAAAGGTTCAATACTAAATTTGGCAAATTAGCAACTCAAATTGAGACTGAGATTCGACTGGTTTTAAAAATGCACTTTTTTATATGGTCTTACCTAAGATTTTTATTTTCCATTACTGGATTTTGGAAAGGGTAATAATGAACTGAACTCTAAAGATCTTCGGGTAATGTAAACCGATTTATTTAAAGTGACTCCTCACTTTCCAAAGCTTAGATTACTTACCTATTTCTTGTGAACTTTTGACAAAGTTTAAGTAATCTGAAGTGGAGGACTTAAAATTCCAGTATGGACCTTGTTGTCTCTTGTTCCGAAAGTCTGGAAAATGGTGGCTTTACTAATTTAGTATTCAGTTTTATTACTACTTAATTTAATCTTTAGTTTACAAGTTTCCTAGAATTTACATAATAATCTATTATTAATACGTTGCTATCCATTAAGGCCATCTGTTCAGGTTGCAGGATGAACCTACATGGAATTATATATAGTTCAACTTCCTAAAGCTGCATTTATCTGACGCAAAAGTAAGGCTCAATCTATAATATAAAATGATAAACTGAATGACTGATTGGTGATGTATCAACGCACAGTCTAAGCCGCTGGGTCTAAAGACTTGAAATTTTGCACAAATATAGCTTATACAGTGCAGGCATCCACTAAGAAAGGATTTTGCAAAATTCAACCCTTAAGGGGGTGAAACAAACGTACGTGAGCGAAATCACAAATTTAAAGAAAAAGTTATTTTTTAGTTTTAATAATTGATGTACCTACTTATAGTTTTAAAATTGACAGATTTAATGAACAAAACCGAACCTGTATATAACCAAAATGAATTTCATACAACAACTGGACATACTGAAACAATAAACCCTCCATTACGTATATGTTACACGAGCCTGTAGATACCCAAAACGTATTACATACGGGACACGAGCTCAAAGGTTTATCATTCAGCAATAGACAATAGGCTGAAACCACTCCAATAAGCATAACTCTGAGCATATTAGTTCACAAACACTGGATACGGCAGTCAATACTGTGTGGAGCGAAGTGACGACGCACTAAATAAGATACAGCAAGATTTTTCAACATACGGTACAATATTGCAGACGGTCCCGCGGCTCTCGTAATATAAGAATGTAACGACTCTACATAGAACGCGCCAATGGACGGCCGAGTTCTAAACCACGCTATCGAATGAGTTTGTATAAATACAACTGCCCAACATCAACCAGGCACGATCACCTCGCCTGGCGGAAGATCTTCCCTTTTCACGATTATGGAGCATTACACCTCCACTTGTCCATAAGTACCTAAGTACCTATGAGGAAACATAATATATAAATTTATATGCTTAGTTTGCATTCGATTAGCTGAAATACTAACTATTAAGAACAGCTTGTTAGTGATTTTACTTCTTTAGAGCGTTACGTCAATTTTACTTGGCCGCGCTATAATGCCGCACATGACAAGTCGATCACTTATAAATGTTAATTCCATAAATTTTTATTCTATTGTATTGACGTAACTGTTATGATATTATATTTATATGATGGTACAATGTAAATACATGTGTCGGTAATCGGAGAAATATAAATTAGTCTTGATCTAACTGGCGTTTCATTCACAACATGGTGACAGCGGTCTCGGGATTTTAATATGTTTAAAGCGGAATCTGTGCAAATACATATGTAGTGATAAAACAATTGACATGTGCTTATAATACGCAAAAATAATGGAGCACGCTCGACCATCACTGGAATTGTGCCTGGAAGGTGGCCTAGTCCCACGTGCTGACGCTGGCGAAAGTGGTACCGGCAGTTCACAGTTTTTCTAAAGGCTTCAAGTGTATATAAAGAAGCAACCAAATGTGCAGGTCGAAAGAAAAATCAAAGAAAATCTGGACACTCTCGTAAAGAAGTTCAATGAACATTTTGAAACACATTTTTTTTACGCAACATCAGGAGGTCGGCGAGACAATAGACAATTCGAACACCTTCAGGATGGGCTCGTTCGAGATTGTAAAGTTTACGGCGTCATCGACAGGAATATTCCTGATCGGCTCCTAAGGACCGAAGAGCTTATAACGCTGGGAAAATGTGTCAAAATATTCCAAGCGAATGAGATGTCGACCACGGAAAAACGATCGCGGCGACCAAGACTGGAAATGTAAGATTGGAAGTGGATGCAGTGTACAGTACGCGTAGTGCTGGGACGGTGACCGGGGCGGAGCGGCGCGGGGCGCGAGGCGCGGGCAGCGCGAGCAGCGCGGCAGGCCCGCGGCCTCGGCCAGGGCGCGCGCGGGCCGATCGGCCGCAGCGGACCGCGGCGGGACAGACCGGGGCAGTGATAGTGCGGATCTATATTAGGTATCGACTATGGATCGGATTCATCTGTGGGGTTTGTTAAAACAAGAGTAGGCAGAATGGCTATGGGACGATGGTCAGGAGAACGCGGTTCGGCGGTTGAAAAAGCTAGTGTATCTACGCGGCGCTGTACTCGCCACGCGAACCGGTTCTGTTCTCGATGGATAGATATAATAAAACTGTATAAATATCGAGGGCCATCATCAAATAGTGTCGACAGTAAAAATTTAATTTATACCTACATATATAATGAGAATAATGTACTTATATCTAACATACTAGATGTCGCGCACCGCGTGTCTCTGTAGGGTCGTATTTTGACAGAAAAATAAAGTCTTTGGGCGCCCATCTTGTTTTAGCCATTTTAGATAATTTTCTATGAGAATTTTGTCTTTTTTTAGTATAACTTGAAAAAAAATAAAATTTTGTTTAATATTACTTTTCATGGCAACACTCTTTACTGAAACCCACAATCGCTTCATACAAGCCAGCTTCCTAAAGTGTTGCCAACATGCTGAAAAATGCCGATGAAAATTATAAAAATCTTAATTTTTTAGTTAAGAGAAAATACCGGAGCGGCCATCTTGTTTTTTCAGTTTTTCGGATTTTTCTAGTAAATTCCAGGATATGCCTTATGCGATGACACCAGTCACGTCTCTATAGCATATTGGCATCTGGGAGATCAATTCGGGTCTTTTGAGGTCTACTCTGAAAATTCAATTAGCCATAACTTTCAGTGTTGCCATGCAAAAATTAAAATACCTACCAAAGGTCATAGGGAGTAGTAAAATGTTTAATTGACAGTAACTTTTGACTGTCACTCGTTTTTGCATAGTGGTCAAATTTAGTGTTTTGTCATTTTCCATTAAAATTAAAAAAAATACGCCAAATTTTGGGAAAATTCTTAAACATGGCAACACTACGTAATAAGACCTCAAACCCTGCCATACACGCCAACTCGCTCAGGTGTCGCCATCTTGCCGAAAATCGACATTTAAAATCTGGTAAAATCCATCATTTTCTGTAAGAGCCAATCACAGGGCGGCCATCTTTGATTTTGAGTTTTTCGGATTTTTCTGGTAAACTACGGGATATGCCTAAAAAGATGACATGCCACTTGTAACTGCACAATGTCGGCAACCATGCGACTAATTCGGGTCAAGTGGGGTCTACAATAGCCTAAACTTTGAAACATTACTACGCGGGCGCCATTTTGTTTTTTCAATTTTTTTAAAAATATTCGTAAATCATCCTAAAAGTTTAACCGATTCCAAAAATTTCAACCGGATCGGCCGGAAAACAAAAGAGATGAGATAAGCAAGCCTGGCCGCCATTTTGTTTTTTTGAAAAGTCGGAATTTTCCCTGGGTCACTCCGCCATCTTAAACACTTTTCCCCTACAAGACTTTTCTCCAAAACGACTCCTTCTGGGAGAACAATTATGTCAATCAGTCAGTGAGTCAGTGAGTCAGTGAGTCAGTGAGTGGTAGTCCAGCTTTATATATTATAAATATAAATAACTAAAATAATATAAATATTAAACCTAGAAATTACGAAATAAACACTTATGTCCTTCTATTACAGATTAGTGATGAAATTATTAAAAGTAATGTAAATTTTAATTTTGTAATGTAATAATGGTACATGGTATTAATTACTTATGTTTAAGAAAAATATATCAAAAGTTTATATTCATGAAGTTAATATATTTAGATTTAATAAAATACAATGCTATAAAAATAATACCACTTCTATTCCTTACACTAGAATGGTTATTATGTTATTAATAAAAATATTAATATTGTTTAGTTATCTGTAAAATATTGGTAACACAAAATTCTTAAGTCGTATATATTAAGTAGATATTATGAAACTTGAAAATGTTGTGAAATCTATTTTTAAAAGGTATATGTGTTATGATATTATATTTATATGAAGGTACAATGTAAATACATGTGTCGGTAATCGGAGAAATATAAATTAGTCTTGATCTAACTGGCGTTTCATTCACAACAGTAACCACACGTGACAAAACCACTTAGATGCCTATGGTCTTCAGGCCGTAGGTATGTCTCATTATTCTGTGAAAATTATTCGTGTGTACATCAAATTTTTGACACCATTGTGGCAACTTAAAACGCGACCATGACTACTAATTACTCAAATTTATCTCTCATTCCTCTGTCAATGTCAACAGTGTTGATTGGATGGCAATCGCGTTGATCGAAGTCCTTTCGATTTCGACGCACGATTTCGTCCCGTATGTCTCCGTAGATCTATATATCTGTAATCGGGTCGATCAATGTAGCTAATTGGGCATATAATTTATGCGGCTGATCACGGTAACTAATGATGCTACTCGCAAGCGTGCGTGCTTGTGGTTTGCTGAGATGCCAAGTCGAATATATGTACGGGGTAGATACCTATAGATACAATTTCATACCCATAATATAAAACACTCTTACAAGAAGGTGATTCTATCTATGCTACTGAACATTATAAAAAATGTTTAAGAAGATTAACGTTGGTCCCGATTTTTAAGATTAAAAATTAATATTTTCTAATTATAGAAAACATTTATTGTGCAAACTGTGTACCTAGGTTGCTGGTAATAATTATTATTACCAGCAACATAATATTATATTATAAAACATAGACAGTAAGTTCAACAGCTTGGTCCGATTCGGACATACAATATAAATAGGCACCTCTAAGAAATAGCTATTCCTACACAGAAGAATAGTGACCTAACAATTAAACATCAAAATAAAATAAAAAATTATGATACTGGGTATAGATATACTTACGTAATGCATTCTTTTGACAATAAAAAAAAGTGTAATTATTATGTCATATTTTTTTTACTAATGGTATAGAATAAAGAGTTGTTACTTACTTATTGTCTATGAAAACTTCAATATTAGTGTCAAAATGATAATTTCCTCTTTTTTTGGTATATTCACAAATATGTCGAATTTGTAACTTTTATAAATAATATATGACAAAGATATTTATTACATTATCATCCTTAAAATAGATTTTTTGAATTAACTAAAAGTACCTAATGATGACAAAACTTTGAAGAATACTACGGTGTTAGGAACACCAAAATTTACAACTGTTTTTCAAATTTTAGTTCTATTTCCAAAATAAAATACTGTCCATTGTCTGCACAATTCAATAAATTATAGTGATGAGCTAATATCGTAATTATAATAACGTGTAGCCCAATAGTGTTTGGGCTACACGTTATATTTAAATCCCATTTATCACCTGCGCACTGTACAGCCGAATGAATTCTTAATTAAATTACCCACAAAATGGCGCGTTCACGCCGCGCATCAAATATTGATAGTTGAACCAGTTTGATCAACAAACAGTTTCTCCCTAATGTTACACCCCGGGGTACATCAAATTAAGCGACAGATTTTAGCCCATTGATATTATGCAAAGCTTCGAAAACGGACCACAATTTGTCCTTTATTCAAATACCTTAATTATGTATAATTTTGTTCAATGTAGGTAGGTATCTAACTTATTTCAGACAAAGTTTTCAAAATAAGTAGGTTTATATATAAACTAGCAGCGCCCACTGTTACACCCGCGTAGTTCCCGTTCCCGTGGGAATATCGGAATAAAAAGTATCCTATGTCTGTCTCCTGATTTTAAGCTACCTCCCCACCTACTTTCAGACAAATCGGTTCAGCCGTTCTTGAGTTTTAAATAATGTAACTAACCTGAAATTCTTTTATATATATAGATTTGACAAAAAACATAAGGTCACGCCTTTATCCAAGCGGGGGTGGGCAAATGAATTCCAATTCTGGAAAACGCAGATTTTTACCTGTAGGTATAATAATATTTATGGACGTGATAGGTTTCGAGCTATATTTCGCCCGTAAAAATGTATTTATTTAATTTTATTCTGAACATAAATACGTAAAATAATATAATAAACCGAGAAAATTTATATATTATATAAATTTTCTAGGTTTATGTATATTAATTATTAGGTGAGATATTAGTTACCTACTATTATTTTATAAGCCCGCTTTCTGGTATAAAAAATGTACCCTAGGTATTTTTCTGATGTTCTAATCTATATTACTGTAAAATTTCATTATGATCCTAACGATCCTAACGGATTTGTAAATATATATTCACAAAGTAAGTAAGACAGCTGGATATTATTAAAAAGGATTTAGAACCCCTATTAAGCTCTGTCTATTTCGTGACTAAAAAAACCCAGTGGAAATGCTTATTGACCTGAACGTTTGATTGAGCCGGATACTCATTTTAAAAGTTTCAGCTAATTTTCTTGCACTTTATAATCAAATTAAAATAACCAGCTAAAACAAGAGCGCATAAAAATTATGAAAAACGACCCAAACGCATTTACATTCAATTAGTGGCGTTATACAAGCAAACCGCTCGAGAGCTTCTAGATTATTCGAAATCCTTTTACTGGCAGCCACCGCACAGTGCACACAAACAAACTGCAACTTGAAAGAGTGCTGAGAATTTAAAACTCCGCCGCACTGTGCACTAGTAAAACAAAACCGGTTTGGATTCTGAGAACCACAGCGGACATTGCTAATAAAATATTCGATTGGATGATAGATTGATAAATTGTATACATATATCATTTCAGTTAATAATTAAATATATCCTGGGTCATGAATTCTTAACCAGTCATATTGAATGGATGAATGAAAAGCGCTTTACGAGATAAATGTACCTACAAGGGCGTTGTGAATAGGCGAATGGGCAGAGAACGACCTAGGCGTACTTACATCGACCAGATCGGCGATGTATTGAAGAAAAGTATGGTAGAGGTAGGTATATTGTCTCAGCCTACCCTAATGGAAAACAAGCATGAGATTGCCTATGAAAAGTCTAGGTGGAAAAGTAGACGGTTGAAAAGTCAAAACGCACAAAGAGTCGTGGCGATACACGCGCACGCCGCACGGCGGCGTGTCAAACAGTGTCGTTACAACTTTTGGTCTTAATTTTTTCCGTCTCGCTCCTTTTCGCAACGCGCGATAAGGAACTTCGTTGCAAAAATCACTGACAGTCCTGTGAAGAAGCAAGATGATGCAAGACTCACTGAGTCATCAACACACAGCTGAAACTACTGAAGAAAGAGACTTTAAAGTAGGACAGTAGATTCCTTGTATGACCTTGGCGACGGATAAAAAAGAATTTTTGTAAAATTAATACAGGGGTGAAACGGTGGCGATGACGTCACGAAGAACTGTCAACAATCCCGCGAAAACTGACTGACGGCAGCTAAGCTGTGGGCGCTCTGGCTGTGGCAGCTATGCTCGAATTAATTGATATTTTTTTTCCGAACTATCAATATACAATATCCAGATATTGTAACACAAACCATAATTCGGTCATCGCTATGTTAATTTCGATCTAATAATACATGCCCTGACGTGAAATCGTTGCAACATTGCAACATATTCGGTAGGTACCGAATAGCAATCATGGAGATAATGCAAATCAAGTCATATCATGTCAGGTGCAATAACGTTTCGTATGACATCCTTGTGGCAACGACATGGCACCGCAATTGCGGAATATCTCACCACAGCAGCGGTTTCTGGCTGTGTAAGTTTTAACCTAATTAGCTTCGCCTATCAAGATACGGCGGTTCGACAAGCGTAAAACATGCTATTAGTTCCCGAGAAGCTTGAATCAAACCGTTTTGCTGGAATCTTAACTCGATATGAGCCAATACGAGTAATAAATAATGTAATAAAAAAAAATGAAAAAAAATGTAATAAGTAAATTGTGGGACACAATTCACACACGGTTATTTAGTCCCAAACTAGACAGAATCTGTACTATGGGTACTAAACAACTGATAATCATACGAATACTTAAATAAATATTTAACACCCAGACACGAAGTCAACAGACATGTTCATGCACACAAATGTTTTCCCCGAGCGGGGATAAAACCCGCGACCTCCGACTCAGAAGGCAGGGTCACTACCAACTGAGCCCATAGGCCTGTCGTTACAGTATACCTACACTTAGATATAAAATTCGGTTATAATACTATATTTTAGTAACCTTTGTGTTCCACTCCGTCCCATTACCGTTAAATATTATACATATAAAGCCTAAATCAATTTACTTTTTATTACAGTGCTAAAGAAACACATTCTTCACAGCATACAGTCTTGATAGTTTGTACTTAGTCCTGCAGTCTCTGCCAACTTTAAGTCAATAGTCGATAATGTGGTTCCCAGAGCTAAAAACTTGGAGTTGGCTGAACAAGATATATCGATGTTGCGTTTCTGTCACTATCTTTTACAAGATTACATTCAGTAAATTTTTCTTCGCGTGTTAATCGATGTCAAGTTTTGTGTATGAGAAGTAAATTATCTACTGACACCATATAAAAAGTATCCCTTATGTCTTGTATCAAGGTATATAAATATTGTTTATATTAAGTTTCAATTTAAGTCCATGCTTTACCGCACTGATGTATTGAAAAATGTTAGTTGGTCGGCAATGTCCAGTTTTTTCGCTACCGTGGGAATTTCGGAATCAATCTTATAACTTGGTGCTTTCTGGATAAAAAGGGGACTTGTACCAACAACCAAAGATTTAAAAAAAAAAATCTCTTTCAAACATCAGTTTTCGACGGGCGGTCAAGAACAGTAGATAAATTAGTTGTGCCTATCTTTCTTTCACTTGACGGAATAAACAAATAAAACCGTTGTGCTGCTCAAGAGTGCAAGTCCTATCTAACCCGCTAAGGTAGTGCCCCGATAGTACCACAATGATACTCTAATGGTGCCCTGATGTTGCTCAAACTGCGACTCAATACGCCCCAATTGTGCCGCAATTATGCTTTAATGGTGCCCCGATGGTGCCCCAGTTGCCTTACGTTACACCGAGACCCTAAGTATCTTTTTGTCAATCAATGCAACGTATATGCAAATTTTTTCAATCAAAAATCTTATAAAGGAGAAAGCTCGACGTAAATTGGATTAAAGTTAAAAGTTCATTTATTTAATCATCCAATTCCTATAAAATTATCAGAAGGATCACAGGTTTATTTGTTCGGGCAGTGTGTAGAATAATAAAGACTGTAATATCCGTTCCCACTGTATGCGTAACCCGATTCCCTTCTCACCCATACGAATACTTAAATAAATATTTAACACCCAGACACGAAGTCAACAGACATGTTCATGCACACAAATGTTTTCCCCGAGCGGGGATAAAACCCGCGACCTCCGACTCAGAAGGCAGGGTCACTACCAACTGAGCCCATAGGCCTGTCGTTACAGTATACCTACACTTAGATATAAAATTCGGTTATAATACTATATTTTAGTAACCTTTGTGTTCCACTCCGTCCCATTACCGTTAAATATTATACATATAAAGCCTAAATCAATTTACTTTTTATTACAGTGCTAAAGAAACACATTCTTCACAGCATACAGTCTTGATAGTTTGTACTTAGTCCTGCAGTCTCTGCCAACTTTAAGTCAATAGTCGATAATGTGGTTCCCAGAGCTAAAAACTTGGAGTTGGCTGAACAAGATATATCGATGTTGCGTTTCTGTCACTATCTTTTACAAGATTACATTCAGTAAATTTTTCTTCGCGTGTTAATCGATGTCAAGTTTTGTGTATGAGAAGTAAATTATCTACTGACACCATATAAAAAGTATCCCTTATGTCTTGTATCAAGGTATATAAATATTGTTTATATTAAGTTTCAATTTAAGTCCATGCTTTACCGCACTGATGTATTGAAAAATGTTAGTTGGTCGGCAATGTCCAGTTTTTTCGCTACCGTGGGAATTTCGGAATCAATCTTATAACTTGGTGCTTTCTGGATAAAAAGGGGACTTGTACCAACAACCAAAGATTTAAAAAAAAAAATCTCTTTCAAACATCAGTTTTCGACGGGCGGTCAAGAACAGTAGATAAATTAGTTGTGCCTATCTTTCTTTCACTTGACGGAATAAACAAATAAAACCGTTGTGCTGCTCAAGAGTGCAAGTCCTATCTAACCCGCTAAGGTAGTGCCCCGATAGTACCACAATGATGCTCTAATGGTGCCCTGATGTTGCTCAAACTGCGACTCAATACGCCCCAATTGTGCCGCAATTATGCTTTAATGGTGCCCCGATGGTGCCCCAGTTGCCTTACGTTACACCGAGACCCTAAGTATCTTTTTGTCAATCAATGCAACGTATATGCAAATTTTTTCAATCAAAAATCTTATAAAGGAGAAAGCTCGACGTAAATTGGATTAAAGTTAAAAGTTCATTTATTTAATCATCCAATTCCTATAAAATTATCAGAAGGATCACAGGTTTATTTGTTCGGGCAGTGTGTAGAATAATAAAGACTGTAATATCCGTTCCCACTGTATGCGTAACCCGATTCCCTTCTCACCCATTTAAAATAATTAAAATTTCCGGGAGTTGTTTAGATTTCTACCAAACATGTTTGGGTTGGTCGGAAGGCTATTAAAAATCTGCTAAATGTGATGGGTTCGCGCACTGAGGATTCCGTATTACCTTATAATATCGTTTGTTTTTTGTGTAGAGAGCAGTGATAGCCTTACGGTTAAAGAGCTTGCTTCACATGATGAAAATCAGTGAGGCTCGGGTTCGAATCCTGGCATGTACCAATGAGTTTTTCAAAACTTACGTTCATACTTATCACTAGCTCGGCGGTAAAGAACAAATAAAACATATTCTATTCTAAAAAAAAAAAAAAGGCAAACATCGTGAGGAAACCCGCAGGTCCCAGAATTAATGCTGAGACATGTGTAAACAGACACGTGCCGGCGGTGCTGGCCCTAACACGTTTAGGGGTCGAATATTGTCGTGATTAGTGGGTATATCCAGTAATGGAATACCTCTGCCTACCCCCTTTTGGATAAAAGGCGTGAGATTATTATTGTTATTATTATTTGAATTTTTTTTTTTATTTTTTTTATTCTGCAAAAATTTGTTGTGTGATAAGGTGGAGATTGATGTAATTTAAAGTTATACAAAGGGGCCTTAATATCCGCTATACGACTACACTCAAGCGTCAGTTTTTTCGCAAACCATTTTGAAATGAAATGAAGTTAATGTATTTCTCATCATCGTCTTGTGTATTACATCACCAGTCAGTATATTTATCAGTCATAAGTATAGATTTGTCATATATGTGTATCGTTGTAATATAATGTAATATACCAAGATCGCGTTGAATGATATTCTACACCGACATGTTACCCCTCCCTTAAAAATAAACCCGTCAAAAGTTGGACAAACGAACGGACACATATAATAATAAGCTCCCGGCCTTTGGATACGGAACCCTAAAAATTATGTTTACGGAGTCTGTTGGACTTGCCGTTGGTATTTTAATTTTCACTAATGGCTGCCGGAACAAACAAGTCATGATAAAGACCGCATACATGCAAACTTAGTATCTACAAAAGATATATCAATCCATCCATGGATAACATGGCGTAACGACCTCCATTGTACAAATGTTGAACAACTTACATACATACATACATATAATCACGCCTCTCTCCCCTAGGGGTAGGTAGAGACCACTTCTTTCCACTTGCTACGATCCTTACATACTTGTTTCGCTTCGTCCACTTTCATTATTCCTTTCATACAAGCTCTTCGGCTTAGGGTACTCTTGACCTGGCCTTTTTTCTAGACGTCCCCAATTTGGTCTCAAAAAGTCCGCCTAGGTCTACCCCTTCCAACACTTTAATTTACACTCGGCTTATACACTTTTTTCGTCAATCGATCTTTATTCATTCTCTCCACATGGCCAAAACGAACGTAAACCGACACCAAAGAATTTTGAAACACAGATGCTTTCTGATAAATAAAGCGCTCCGAGGCGGGTCCAGCGGTGTGCGCTGGGCCATAAGCATTACATTTATTACATTACATTAAAAAAAAAAACATTTTGACTTGACTCTATAAACATTTAACAATGTTGGTTGTTTCTTCAACTGACAAAACTTAGTATCTAGTTGCTTACATTTAACACTTTTTTAATCCGCAATCCGTGTGTGTCTACGTCTACTCAGGAGTGGTTGATTTTATATTAATTGGATGAAAATAATATATTTACTGGTAGGTAGTTAGTATCTGGCATAGAATAAAAGTGTCTACTAGGTACCTACTATAGTGCTATACTAAAATTATAATCCAATAGTATACAGAAGGTACGACAAACATACTACCATAATCGGCTTACCATCTAAACTAGAACACCCGAAACACCCCACATTTCCTTCACCATCATGATATAAAGCGCGTTCCAAACCTGCACTCAACTTCACTACTAAAACTCTCGTCTATACTGATTTATAATAAATTAACCCTCGGTAGAGGACTGACTGATGAATAACTAATATCCTCCGATCTGGCCTTAATATTTCACTGGTTGGGCACCGGATTGGCCCGTCGAGCCGTGGTCGAAGCATGCATTAATAAGGGCACATATATTAGGATAAGGCGAATTCCAACATCGTTAACAAAACCATAATTGTTCTTCTTTACACACAATAATCATAGTCCTAAAGGTAAAATAAATAAATAATAAATAATCCAACGCCTGTTATCCCCGAGGGGGTAGGCAGAGATATTCCATTACTGGATATACCAACTTTTCACGAGAATTTTCGACCCCTAAACGTGATAGATGGTGAGCCCCTCGCTGGACCGGGTCTGTTTACACATGTCTCAGAATTAATTCTGGGACTTAATAAGTAATCTACTATATAAAAATAAGTCGGGTTTTCCTTCCTGACGATTTAACTCAAGAACGGCCGGACCGATTTCGATGAAACTTTTTGTGTGGGTTTGAGTGGGTCCAGGGATGGTTTATAGCAAAGAAAATTCAGCATTGCACCCGTGCGAAGCCGGAGCGGGTCGCTAGGAATAAAACTCCCAAACTAGGCAAAGCCTGTACTTTGGGTACTGAAGAACTGATAAACATACGATTTAGGATACATCCGTCAGATTACACTTTCGTCAGGAATTTATTTTTTGGCAAGTTTCGTCAGGAATGACTAAAGAGGAAAATTAGACAAGACACTTTCGTCATTGACACATCTGTCAGATTACACTTAAATCAATATTAAACACCCCGACACGAAGCCAACAGACTTGTTCATGCACATAAATGTTGGCCCCACTCGGGCCCAACATTGCGACCTCCGACTCAGAAGGCAGGGTCACTACAAACTAAATCAACAGGCTCGTCAAATGACTTTAGTATCCATCAAATATAATCAAACTTTTCAATTAAGCTGAGGTACCAGTGTGTTTGTAACGATCATACTGCTTAAGTAGTAAGTGTAGTACCTATGTCTAATGGATCAGATAATCGTAGAGACGCAACTAAAAAGCTCATATCTACACCTGCACTAATAATTATAAATAGGAAATATGTGTATTTTTGTATGTTTGTAACGCATAAACTTTTAAACTACTAGACCGATTTCAAAACTGCTTTCACTATTAAAATGTTAGAAAAAATTCTGATGCCATTTTTCACAGTTTCCAATGATTTCAAGTCCATAAGACATAAATAAAAACACGGTAGTAGAAATGTAAAAATTTTTTTAGTACTTAACCCTAAATCAGCTACAGTTTTATAGATACCAATAACTCCAAGTTTACTCGGAAAAGTTGACTATGAAATTTTGCTCTACAAATTTTTTATGCATGCTTCGATCTTATCGCAGAGTTTGCGAGAATTTAAAACGTATTTTGCGGGATTGAGTTTTTTTATGAAAATAGGTTGAGAGATACTGTATGTTACTTGGAGAAATGGCAAACATTTTTCCGTTATCTTCAGTTCTTTGTATGTCTGCTTTGGAAGTTTTCCTGCAGAATTACATAAAATAGGACACACAGTTTCTCGCAGTTTCATAACAAATACGAAACTTCTTAGTAAACGTAAACTTATAAAAATTACATAGATACGAAGTAAATAAAATTTTACGTAAACAATAAAATTCAAAGAAAAATCTAAATTACTCAGGTATTTTCCCAACTAATACCACGATATTATCAAAGAATTTCAAAACAGATACCTATGTGAATGTATGAGGGTATCTTTTCACGGTAATCCACTTAAACTGGAATGTTAACCCGAGAATAAAGTTATTCCGGGGCGGGAAGTGAAAGCACGTCGGCCGCCTCTGCGAAAATATGCAAAATGTATTACGTACACTAAATCAGTTTTACAAAGAAAAAAGTTTGTGAAGCTAACCTTCCATTGAACTCTGGGGTTCTGAATAATATCGTACTGGCTGGAGTATTGTCAGAGGAATTCGTCACATAAGAGCTGCAAAAGGTATAGGTAGGTACCTACTTACTTTGTACTCCATCCTACTTGATTTAACATAGGTGCAATACGTCAATCATTAAGGTACCTATTAGAACCCCTGGGGTGAAAATTTATAAGTAGTCGAGCACTTTTCGAACCGGCAAACCTAAGTCTGATGGATAGTAGGTACCTATGTACTAGAAAACATATTTAAAAAAATAACATAAATTTAGGAAAATAAAGTGCAAATAATTTAGGGGTTAGTTTGGTTAGTTAGTTGAGCGTGTTGGACTTTACAAAACAATGCAAAGATCTAAAAAATATATTGAAATATTCTCGCCTCTAGTCACAGTAGGTACAGTGAAGAGCACGTCAAGGTTTACATTACCAGTTTTAGATGAGCTCTAATTTATACTGCGTGCCATAGAATACAGGGCCGGTTCAAAGTCCAAAGTGTCAAGCTTAGCGTGCTCTTGACTATCCTTACGTTCTTTCAAAATATTATTTTGCCAATGGAACCCCAAAAAGTTGCACCGCAAAAAGCTACAGTCGCCGCTGCAAGCGGAAGACTTGGCGGCTTTCTCAAAATATAACCGCGGACTGGTATGAATTCGACGCCCTATGCTAGGACTTATTACTGAGAAGTGGTAAGAACGTAGACCTAATAATTGTATAGACACGTCAAAGTTGGGACCAAAAATAAATAAAAATAGAGAAAAACAAGGTCCGACCAGCATCGTTATGACAGAAAAATCTACTAAACAACACAATAGTTATATATTCGTTCAGCACATGCGTGTTATGTACAGCACACGTTCAAATTGAACTTTAAAATTGCAAAAAAAATATGAATAAATAAATATGAAAATAAAAAACTTACAAACCGAATAAAAGTAATACCTCTAGTCTCTAGTTTAGTAAAGTGGCTTGAATGCAGCTTCTAGCTAGTCTTCTGAGCCCTCAAATAATCTGTGAGATGTCTCTATAATCATATGAAATATAATAATAATAGTAATTACAACAGAATTTAACCTATTTACAAGTAATAAACAAATGCTAGTGTCGTGAGGCTAATGATGCCTCTTTAGTGGTAATTTTTTTATATGAAAATAGTGTAATAAAAATAAAAATATATAAAATATTAACTGACCCGACATAACGTATTTCAGGTTTTTATTTTCTTCGGGTTCTTTTGTTCTTATTAATTGTGAATGTGAATCTTAACAATCCCACTAACTTAAAGCATACACAAAAATTCTTTAGAATTCGTTGAACAATTTTGCAGTTAGCTTTGGATTATCTAATCCATTTACAAGGCTACGTTAAAAACATGCCATTCCTCACTCCCAGGAAACTTGCAGCGGACGGTGTATTAAATTAAATAAATTTAATCCTGTTGCAGGTGCCTTAATGTTAAATATATTTATGTATATACATTATAATGACCTACGCTATTTTGCAGAAGCTCGTCAGATTTTTAAGTAAAGTATTTTTAATAAGTATAAAAACTCTTTGTCTGTCTATGTGCCTGCATCGTAGCTCATAATCTACTGGAAACTGGATTTATCAATTAGTAAACGATGATGAATTAAGTGACTAAAGAGTTACATTTAACACCCTCACCGAACCACTCTATTTAATAAATTTATTGTATCACAGAACTATTCTCATAAATTAGTACAGTCACAAACAAAAGGCTTCACGCGACGCCAAATTAACTCCACAATTCTGGCAACAACTGCGCCAATATTTTTATGCCGAGCACACACTGACAAATCAGTGCAGAAACGAGCGGCCTATGATGTATCGCGTCAGTCATATCCGGTGCCAACGGATCTTCCGGAGAGCCAATGGAGCGGTACTACCGCGAGAAATGTCCTGTGCAGAATTAACGGATGTCGTGTATGTTAGACTGTTAGTGAGACGTGTTGCGACGGAAAGACTGCAGCTTCAAGTTCCAATTAGTGTTTCAAAAGATATTCCTATTGTGTCTGGAAATTGTTGCTTGATCGGATAAACTTTATAAATATACCCCACTGCTAATGACCAATAATAATGCAGGTTTTTTTAAAACGCAATTATTCCTTATTTTGATATCGGGCGCGAGCCTCGAGCATAGAAGGCGGCCTCACTTAACACTTGCTCACAATATACTTTCCGTAGTTGTATGGGGTTATAAATGTTACAATAAACTTAGAGTTATTGCCTTAGTATGTGTAAACTTGCCACATGTTTAATACGGAAATAAGATGTACAAGTTTTATTTATTCAAAAAGTAACAAGTGATCTCAAGATTATTAAAGTCCAGTATTATTCTCACATGGATTCTGTGAATATTAATAGTACTTTAATGCATTAACCCTGCATACAAATGCAAATCAGTGTCCGCGCTGTACTATTCGTTATGCTGGAAATGATTAATAGCTCTTGGGTGCTCAGAAGTGCGTGGAATTAAATTTCTTCCTTTGAGATTAAATTTCTTAATTTACTTATATTTTGCTAACATTTTAGTTCACGCATGTAGGTACACAATGGGTTCGATTCTGTATTACAGCGACTAAACTTATTTTAGTTTATTCCTGTCTTTATTTTACCTCAAAAAAAGAAAAGGGATAGCAGATAACCTACCGAATTTAGTCCTGTCAGAGGCTGTATTTTAGTCGTGACTTATTTACTTATACACTAAACACGTTATGAAATGTCTTATTTGACAGGAATAATTTTAATTTGACAGGACTAAATGTCACTCGTCTCTTTTTTTCTGTATGAGAAAGAAAATGACAGGACTAAACTAAAATAATTTAATACATTTAATATGTTAAGTAGTAGTTTAAGTACGAGACTGTTTGTTATCCCAAATAAATAAAATAAAATAAAAATAAAAATAAGTTTAGGCGCTTTAATGCAGAATCGAACCCATTGACTATAAATGTGTACTTTGACATTTAGCGCTCAATAAAATTTACGAAAAGAGCTATGTCTTTAGAAAGTCCTGTTATTTATTTTATTATTTACTAGCTGTTAACCGCGACTCTGTCTTTACGTTATCACTTCCCTTATGAACTTTGTTTTTCGGGGATGAAATGTTGCATATGTGGCCTAGGTTACAAATTATCTATGACGGGCCTGTTGGCTCAGTTGGTAGTGACCCTGCCTTCTAATTCGGTGGTCGCGGTTTCGATCCCCGCTCGGGGCCAACATTTGTGTGCATGAACATGGCTGTTGTCTTCGTGTCTGGTCGTTTAATATTTATCTAAGTATGTTTATCAGTTGTTTCATACCCATAGTACAGGTCCTGCCTAGTTTGGGGCTAAATAACCGTGTGTTAACTGTGTCCCACAATTTATTACTATTATTTGTGTAATTTCATTCAAATCCGATAAGCCGTTTTTGCGCGATTAATAAACATCAAAACACATTTTTTTACATTTTTGTATTAGGATTATTTATCCACCACTCCCGGTTTTACCAAGTCAATATAAGACTTAGCATGTCACTATGCTGGCTTTGTACTATAGTAACAGCATTTGTAGAACTGATACCTACTGTTTGCTCCTGATCAACCCGCTTTCCAAAAGAAAGTTTTACTCGCTTATCTGCCATTCGCTAAATTATAATAAGTAGGTAACTAACTACAAAGACTAATTTCAGTGACTATACTTTTAGAGGGTTGCGTCAATTTTACTTTAAATAAATTAATAAAAACAAATTGTGGGACATAATTTACACACGATTATTCAGTCCCAAACTAGGCAAAATATGTATTATGGGTAACAACTGATAAACATACCTACTTAAATAAATATTAAACATTTTTTCTTTATACATAGCTGGTAATGTAACTCAGTTATGTACGAAGAACAAAGGGAAGCCAAACAGACATGTTCAATATTCATGCACACAAATATTGGCCCCGAGCGGGATCGAATCTGCGACCTCCGACTCAGAAGGCAGGGTCACTATACCAAGTGAGCCAAATTGATAGTGCTATATCATTTCTTATTTTAGCTAGGCTGCCTGTGATACCCCTGTAAGAAGTAAATGTAAAGTTCACCCAGAATTCGAATTTCCTAACTCTTCCCCTTACATTTGAAATTTCCACTTAATTATGCTAATCGTATCGAGGTCTTACGTAAATTAAAATAAAGTCCAAAAAATTTCGTCTCTCAGTTACCAGTCATGAATATTCTAATGTTATCATATTTATCTGACGTAGAATTTAATTTGGAAGATAAAACGCCCGTGATGACTCCTAATTTTGCTTCATTTTCGCTGGAACTTTTAATGTATTGAGGTAAAATTTTAATAATACTTTAGCTTGGCTTTTACAAGATTGCTTTTTACTACTTACTCTAACAGTTCTTTTAGCTACGGCCCGTTGCACGAACGTAATTTACATTTAATGCGGTAACGAATGTACTTACTGCTTGGGTATCTATTTTTATCAAAACAAAATGGTGAAAGTGAAATTGTAAAGTTAAATTAATAATAAATTTTCAGCAAATAGGTAGGTACCTAGCTATCATCATGAGCAAAATCAAAAATAATTATTTATTTTAAAAACCACCAAAATACGCAACACTACTTGAGGTCATAAAGTCGGATAAAAATTTAGTTTATGCTACATCTACCGATACCTCACCCCAATACAGTGACACCTCATACTTCAAATCCCTGAAAACATTTCATCTACAGGCTGCGCCTAAGGAATAGTTTTATGTAGGTACTCACATTCTTACGCCTGAAAAACATCACCCTCTTTCTTGTGCAGTACGGTAAACACTCAAAGGCAACGCGTGGAAAAAGCCAGTACTTACCACATAATTTTTCACCATTACTCATATTGGTTTCAAAGGCCACTGAAGCTTTCAGCCGCGGAAAAAACGCCAGCGAAGCGCATTCAACGGTTTTTCATGTTGATTGACATTTACACCTGAATTTTTCAGGGGTTTCAGGTTTTCCGATAGTTCATTGTGTTGGTTCTTTATTGGATAGTTATAAAGGGGCTTTGTTCGAAGTGATAGATGGTGGGGAATGACGTGAGTCGAAATTTTTCATGGTCCTTTTTTGTTGTTGTCATCCGATATACTGTTGAAAGGTTATAATAGTGTTTATACTTCGTAAGGCTAATGCGGAAGGAAAATATGTGGTGGGTTTTAATCCTATAGGCCAGGTCAGACTGGACATAACCTTTATCGATATACACAATTTTTAACAAAAACAAAACCGACTTCGAACAGGAATCTAAAAAAAATTTAAATTCAAATTCAAATTAATTTATTTGTATAAAATGGGTACAGGTAGAACTAGTCGCCACTACGATTTTCGAGGTTCCCCTCGATTTCGCTAGGATGCCATTATCACATCCTGGTTTCCCTATCATGGTACCACCCTTATGATATCTCCTCTCCAACAAAAAATACTATTCAAAATCGGTTCATAAACGTTATTGTACGTTCATAAAGTAGAATTGAGAAAAAAAATTAAAGAAATTGACTAAAAGAAAGAAAAAAAAACCGGCCAAGTGTGAGTCGGACTCGCGCACCGAGGGTTCCGTACAACCTTGCAAATTTATGGTTTTCGTAATTTTTCCTTTATCTATGCTATAAGACGTTGCTTTGTACCAAATTTCAAGATTCTGAGTTCACGGGAAGCACCCTGTAGGTTTTGATTCCCTTGCAAGTGTCGAAAATTTGCGGCATAAACGGCTGTATCTTTTGATTGCGTTGGCTTAGAAGTTTGATTTTTTCACAGCTTCAAGGGACAGTAGACCTGAGTAATTGATATAAATTTCAGCTTCATACCTCCACGCGTTCCTGAGAAAAAGGGTCTTGACAGACGGACGGACGGACGGACAGACGGACAACAAAGTGATCCTATAAGGGTTCCGTTTTTTCCTTTTGAGGTACGGAACCCTAAAAATTGACTAGCTGTTTGGTTGACTGATCGATGTGACCACGCACAGCCTAAACCGCTGGGTCTAGAGACTTGAAATTTTGCAATGTTGTTAGAATGCGTTTCATCAAAATTGTTTCTATTCTGTCATGTTGGCCTCAACAGCATAAACACGCCAAGAAAACACACATTCAATACTTATTTGCCTTATTGCCAACATAACGGCATAGAAACTAGGTATTTAATGAAACGCATTTTAGCACATTAGCAGGTTACATGGTTGGAAATGTTAAAACATGCTAAACAATAAAAACTATCACGTTATTCCAAAAATGTTTCAAAAGGGAATATTTCCCTAAGCACACCTGACAGAATCGGGCCGAAAATTATAAACATCTTTTGACTTCACAAAAAGGTCTCAAGAGCTCCCCGGGGCGATAAATCAGAAAGGAATCTCGTCCCAATATAACGAAGTATATATCAAAGAAAGGGTAAAACAATCTACTAGTACGGGTATGGAAGAAATCTTATATTAAAAAAATGGAGGAGAAGTCCTATTGGGTGTAATGTTACGTACACGATTTGAAAGTGTAAAACGGATAAAACTCTTCGAAGAAGGTCCTTAATGGGTTCTTAAGATTTCATTTGTAATTAAATAGGGTATACTTACTTGACTATTGATTAAAAAGATTGTCTGGTATGTGACTATTCATTGAAATAAAAATAAAGAAAAAAACAGTTTTAGAGGTGTTAAGGTGGTAAGGATACCACTAAGAAAAATGATTTTTGATCTTTTTTTACTTTCAATTTACTCGTATGTTTGTTCGGGTGGAATCTTGGAACTCAATTTTGAATCAGATATCTTCAACCGATTGAGCTAAAATTTTGCATATTTATGTAAGTTTGGTGACAATGGAATATTATGGCACTACCCAGCTGATCTGATGATAGAACTAGGAAGTGGATAACGCAACTCCTCAATTTCTATTCGTAAACCCTTCGAGTTTCGCCTCATTTGATTTTTTTATGTCGCGTGCCATACTTTTTTTAAATTTTTGTTTAACTATAATTACTTTTTAAATTTTTTATACATTTTTTCAATTGCTTATAACTTTTTTTTTAATTTTTTATGCATTTTTTCAATTTTTTATGCATTTTTTCAATTTTTTATAAATTTTTTCAATTTTTTACAATTCACAATTACAGCAAGTTTTAAAATGATAAAACAACCAAAAAAAGTGTAGCGACTGAGTACTCAAAATTACGACGTTACAGCTTAGCACTAAACTTACATTTTCAAACTTTTCGTTTTGAAAAATCATAAACGTTAAGAAGTGACTCATTTGACTCGTCGAACTTTCTATTGGATTGTTTTAACCACAATGAATATAAGCTTCCTCTATAGTCTTTAGTAGAGTTGTTATGTAATTTGGTACAGCGGATATTATGGAACTTTAGAACTAACACTTTGCACGAAGTTTTGACATACTATTATTAATTATGTCACATAATATTACAATCACCCACTCATCAATCATCCTACTAGTATTACGAGTATAAACGCGAAAGTTTGTGAGTATGGATGTTTGTTGCTCTTTAACGCAAAAACTACTGAACGGATTTTGATGAAACTTTACAGTTACATAGTTTATAAATCACAATCACACATAGGCTATATTTTATCCCCGTATTCCCACGGGATCCGGAACTACGCGGGTGGGGCGCTGCTAGTCAATTACATAGATCTGAAATAAAGATTTTTTATTTATGTATTTCATAACATAAACACACCTCGTGTTTAGTTACTGACAGTAAATCGTCAATATTGACGGTAAATGAAAAATAAAAATATATATACTATGTTATATGCATCACCAAATATAAATGTTAAAAATCTCTCATGTGCAACCTCTCTTCTTCGACAATAGATAATTCAGTATCAACTTTTTGTCTCAATTTATCAGTTTCACTTTTTCTGCGGTTAAACTAAATCCGCTAACGGTTTTCTTACCCGATGGCCACGTCATAGTGGAAGGAGCTATATTTCAAGTCCGGGGCCGTTATCGGCCTTTGACGATACAGGCACTGTTCCAGGTTTTCCGATCCCGTAGGTCGTTATTTAAAGGAACTGTCAATGTACTTAGCTTTTTGTTAATGTAGTTAAGTATCTTGTTAAACATTTTCCAGTGTGATCAGTTATAGCCCTGTCGGTAGTGAGGCTCGGATTCGAATCCTGTTGAGGGCACGTAACAATAGGTGTTTAAAATTTACGTACATATTTATCACTGGCTCTACGATAAAGGAAAATATTATGGGGAAGCCCGCAGAGCCCGGAATTGATTCTGAGACATTTAGCACTAAGGTCTCAAATGGTCAAATGAATAGGCTCCTGTCACGTTTCGGTGTCCAACAATGCATTTGAAGGTGTCCATTTCAAGGAATGGAATATCTAATTTATATACGAATACGTATTATTTGTCCAGTGTGATCGAAGTACTTTGTACCATTAAAAGGTCCTCATTGTGAGGTCGCGTTATGTTATCTTTTTTAGGGTTCCGTACCTAAAGGGTAAAAACGGGACCTTAGTGCTAAGACTTCGCTGTCTGTCCGTCCGTCTGTCTGTCACCAGGCTGTTGTTTCAAGAACCGCGATCAGCTGATTTTTTCACAAATTATGTATTTTGTTGCCGCTGTAACAACAAATACTAAAAACAAAATAAATAAATATTTAAGTTGGGTACCCATACAACAAACGTGTTTTTTTTCGCCGTTTTTATAGATAATGGTACGGAACCCTTATTGCGCGAGTCCGACTTGCTCTTGCCCGGTTTTTTATTAATGATGTACTTACTCTTGGAATGGGCAATTCAAATATGATATTAATAAAGATATCAGAATCCATTCAAATATTTTTGTACAAATTTCTTGACCCCACACTCCAGCAAGGCAACCCATATATTTTCATATGGAGCAATAAAATTTACATACAAAATGCAGTCCCGACCAACGGATTTCCACGGGACGTCGCGATATTTGCTGCAACAATATCTCTTGATTTGTTACTCGCAAAAACAACTTTGTGACGTTTTATCGAGTTCTTTTATTACAAGGTATGAGGAAATGCTATGGTATGATAGTCCAAATTTTATATTTTACGAGTTTGTTGATAAGCAGCAAGCAAATGTTTGTAAAATTATTCTGTTGCTGGAATTAGTTGAGGAACTACTGACATCTTTTATTCAAAGTTGATGGAACTGATCGATGAAACCATGAGGTTGTAAGCAAATGTCAAGCCTATGTTGAAGAGTTTCAAAACATTTAAAAAATCTACTGTAAGTAGTAATTTTTTATGTAATTTTTTTTCGAAAAATGAATTAGCATGACTGAATTTAGGGCTATCTTTGGAAACTGTACTATTATTGCTCTTTATTTAAGAAATTTGGTTAGACAAAACTAAAGTACGATTGGTCATATTTTTTTATATTAATACACTAATTGGTGTGTGTGAGGAGTTGCGCTTATTCTGTGACGCGTTATATATACAATGCTTTTCTTCGAGCTCAACTAGTCGAGTCAAAGACCTAGAAATATACAAGCTGGAATTTCAAAGAAAATATTGGAGAAATGTGTGAATTTCAAAGTATTATAAGCGCATTTGTCATCCGTAATGCGCTCGCGGCGCGCATCCGTCCCGAGAGGAAGTGGCCAGGCGGCAGAGCGTGGCGGCAGGGGCGGACTCGGTGCTCTATTTTTGAATCGCTCGTACGATATTTACATTGTATGCGAGCGAAAGCCGCGAGGTCGCGCACCTAGCAAGTAGGTAACTATACTCGGACGTTAGTGTAAATCGCTTCGCTTCGGTTTGGTAGGTACTAGCCGTTCCGCTCGGTTTCACCCGTGTAGTTACTGTTCCCGTGGGAATACGGGAATAAAATATTATCTATGTTACTCGGGGATAGGCAGGACTTTCCATTGGTGAAAGAATTTTTTAAATCGTAACAAAGATACAAACATGCAATAACCACTCTAAAGAGTAAAAAAACATGGTTTTCTCATGGATGCCGTTGTCAAAACTAAACGAAATTTAAATGGGACCAATCTGGAAGCACCAGCTTTAAAATAAAAAAAGAATCATCCTTATCGGTTCACGCAGTCGAAAGTTCTGAGGTAACAAACATAAAAAAAAACATACAGACGAATTGATAACCTTCTCCTTTTTGAAGTCGGTTAAAAATACAAATCTTTTCTCTTTAAAATATTAGTATACTTAGGTATAAAAACCTTCCTCTTAAATCCCTCTATCTACTAAAAAACGCATCAAAATCCGTTGCGTAGTTTTAAAGATAAGCAAGCGGAAAGCGACTTTGTTTTATACTATGTAGTGATGATTATACGTAATGTAAACACGGAAACCGAATGTACTCGAATGCCGGCGACCAATCGGTATTCTATTTTAAATAAATGTTACTAATTGCATATCATATAGGCCTACAATAAAGAATTGTGACTTACCATAGTAAAAAGAGATTGAAAATGAATCAGTATGTTTGAAAATATTTATGCCTTTTGTAAGAAAAGAGTAAAACTGTTCTAAGTATGTATATAATGTTTGACGTTTATTCGACGAGTCTACTCGTCAGAGACTATCGCTCAGGCGGCGTCAAGTGGGTATGGGACTTGGGTGTCATACCTAATGGGGAAACTTCTGTGTGACAAGTTAACTCAATATTCTATAAAGGGAGTATTTAAAAAATTGTTTTATATATAATAATATATAATTTAATTATATGTATTGTTTTCTAAAATATGTTAAAAAAATTAATTCAAAAATACATAAAAAAGTATTTATGTAAGAGAACATCATTAAACATTGGCAGCCCCATGGCATACTGTCATCATGATGTCTCGTCTGTCATGTCTGTGGTTTTTAAAATTACAATTTACAGTTTTCTTTTCTTCATTATTGCATTGAGTTGAGCCGTGGTTGAGTCTTTGTTCCTCCGCATTAGTGTTGACGTGCTTGCTATAGTGCTAGCGAAGTATTTATGAGATAGAGACTCGAGGAGATAGAAAAGGTGTTTGTGTTTTGTTTGTCGTTATGGCTGATAACATCAGAAGAAAATGTTTGAAATGTGGGCTAAAGCCGAAGGAAGATTCGGACATCAAAGCTTACAGATTTCCGAACCCCGGAGCAACAAATATATTGAGGTAAGTAACAATATTTACACATTATTTTTGTATGTATCATCCTAGCAGCGCCACACTACTCTGGGTATGAAGTAGTCTTGAATTTCGTACCCTCGCGGTTTAGCAGATATGGGGGGGGTTGGTGGTTTTGCCAAAATGACGTCTTTACAGCAGCACCAAAACCTGTATCCGTAAATAAAGGTCATTTTTTTTCATAGTATATAACTTTACCAACATTTAGTACTCGTGAGGACGTTAGTACGTAATGTTTCAATCTTCATGGACGAGTTTATTATGCCTTGTTATTAGGCTATTGGCATTTCTAAGTGTAATTTTAATTACCTACAGAAATAAAAACATTTTCATTTCATTTTACTTTACTAAATCAGATGACATGTCTAGTAACCATAGTACAGTCTCAGCCCACACTTTTGGTTGAAAATAACCATTTGCCTGAATGTAGCCCTCATTTTTCTCAAAACCACTGCATATAGATCTGTAATTATTATTTTAATCATAATTATTTTTCTAGGACCCCTCATATTGAGCAATTCTATATAACTGTGACTGGAACAATAATGAACAAGAATACTGTGGAAGAATTTAAAACTATTGACAAAGCAGCTTTTTTAAACTCCATTGGAGAAGTGATAATATGGGCTAATATTAAGAAAAAGACCTGGATCACCAATCCTGTATTGAATTTTATTGTACTGGCATTTCCTGTAAGTTGATGAAGTAATTTAAAAATAAGTTTTTAGTATGTCATCGATATCATCGACAACCCGTAACAGCCCACTGCTGAGCTAAGGGTCTTTTCTCACACTGAGGAAGTATATGGGCTATAATCTCCCACGCGAGCCCACCGCGGATTGGGAGATTTTGTTAAGCTAGTGGCCACCTAACTGCCGGAATTTTTCAAGCCACCCAAAGGTATCCAACATGGCTTAACGACTTCCATTGTTCGTAAACAACGAAAACCGGGACCAACACTTTAACGTGCCTTCCGAAACACGGAAGCGCTCGTGATATAAATGCCACTAGGCGGTCACCTATTCACTGACTGACCGTGCCCAACATTGCTTAACTACTTTAGTATGTACCTACCTTGATTTATTGAAGCCAATGACATTTTATCTATAGATAAATTATGATTGTATTATAATATGCTAGAAGCGATATCTAGTGGATAATTTTCTTTGAAACTATTTCGTACCCGGGCATCTTAATATGTTGCAAAGATATTTTAGAAATATGATGTACCTACTAAGTAGTAAGTCCACGAAGAATTTAGTGTGAGTTCTACTCCCTTCCTAAAAGTACAAAATAGTACGAAATTGCCGTGTGGCCTAAATGCAGAAATATGCTATATATCATTTTGGCATCGCCACCAAACTCTACATCTGCTAAACGGCGAGGGTACGAAATTCAAGACTATTTCGTACCCAGAGTAGTGTGGCGCTGCTAGGATGATACATACATTATTCTTATGTCAATTTTGTCGTAAAATGTTTGTAAGAATGATTTTAATTTGTTTTCAGCTATGAATCTTGGGCCAAGTTTTTTTCCCGGATCTGGGGGCACAGCAGTGCCCCCGCCAAGTCGAGCAAAAAGCGGCACGGCCGTACCATCCTTTTCTCGAAGCAATTCACGCACTTTTCGATCCCCTATAAGTTCGTTGTGGATAAACCTAGAAGCCTGAATTTTCAGTAACCAAGCATGCATTGTATAAACACAGTATATTTCAAAATTCATCCAATTTGAACCAGTAGTTTTAAAATTATAAATATTCAAAGTTTCCTAATTTTGTCACTCACTGACTAACTGACTGACTCACTGACCGATCATCAAAACTCTAAGGCACTTCTAGCAGTCGTAGAAGCTTCAAATTTAGAATACAATTAGGGTTTAGTGTATAAATCAAGGAAAAACTCAAATAATTTGCAATTACGTTTAGGTTTCTAGATACACTAACTACATAAATAACTTTGTAATCCCATAATAATTGTATAGGATTACAAAATTAGATGTTCAAGTGGAATCTTGCAACTCAATTTTGAAGCAGATATTTTCAACCGATTGAGCTGAAATTTGGTATACTTATGTAAGTTTGGTCACAATGCAATATTATGGTACCATCAAGCTGATCTGATGATGGTTTAAGGAGGTGGATATCGCAACTCCTCAATGACTACTCGTAAACCACTCGAGTTTGGGCTCGTATGATTCGTCTTGACAAATACTTTGGTGCTAGATTGTAACCAGGGTCTGATGATGGAGCTGGAAAATGGCTATGAGAACTCAGTAATTAAATGACATAACCCCATGGGACCGTGGGGGCCTTCAGATGACCAGAGGGCTGGCAGCTATCTCTGTCAAAGGATTAACCTAGATATCCAGAGAGGGAATGCAGCCAGTCTTCTGGGCACTGTCCTACATGGTTCCTCTTTAGATTTCGATTATCTAAAGTTACCAAATCCTTGACCAACATGCATGGGATTAACCGACTCGACGCTATGTAAGGCTATTAATTATAATTATTATTGTAAACCACATTTATTAGTAAGACATGAGATTAAAAAGAGCTGCCCTTGAGTTGCTTGCTGGCTCTTCTCGGGGTACTGCATTTGGAACCAGCAACTCGTCGGTGGAGATGGGCTGCTGTTTACATTTAGCCAGTCTTCATGGAAGAGTTTAGAGTGCCTTGTTATTATAAACTATTGACTTTTCTAAGTGTAAATTCAATACCACCTACTGACAATAAACGCCTTTGACTTTAGAGGTCATTTTTTTATCTGTAATTACTGTAAATGAATACGTATATTTTCTTTGTAAATGAATGTATATTTTGTTGGTAAATGAATGTATATTTTCTTTGTAAATGAATGTATATTTTCTTGGTAAATAAATGTTATATTTTAGTAAAACAATACCTAAGAAAGTTTTTTTTTAGCTAAATTAAGTTTTTTAATCTTGTGTTTAAATGTATATTCAGAGCCTGTCCATATACTTCTCCGGGGTATTATTCATATCATATTCTGAGAAGTTATTTAGGTAAAACTTCAATAGAATATAATATGAATAGTACCCCGGGAGAAGTATATGAATAGGCTCTGAATATACATTTAAACATTCCACTATAAAATTCAAATATCCCGCTATACGGTGATACGTCAGTGGTTTTTAGGGTCATCACAGAGATCGCGCTGTAGGTCGAGTTTTGTCGCCATATTTTTGTATGAGATTGGCATTCTTCTCCGCTAGGAGTAAAAGTGTTCTGTGCTATCGCTGGAGGCGAGCGATGCAAAAATACGTCTTTACTTTCTATGTCGAAGGAAAATTTACGCATACGTCGGCACAATATCATACGAGCGATTCAAGAATAGTAACCCAGGTATGAGGGTGATTTGTGATCGGGTGGTCCGCATTTAGAAGGTAACAAAAATCTACAATGGAGTTTCCGTCTGAAGCTTATAGTTTGTGACCCTGGCTGTAGAAGTTGTGAGGAGAGCTACTTTGAGGCTGACATTGAAGACCCAAGACATAAATCGACCATGTACAAAACTGCAAACATAATGCGCTGATACGCAGTGATAGCCTTACGGTTAAAGAGCCTGCTTCACATGATCATAATCAGTAAGACTCGGGTTCGAATCATTGCATGTACCAATGAGTTTTTCAAAACTTATGTACATATACACTAGCTCGACGGTGAAGGAAAACATCGTGAAGAAACCCGCAGGTCCCAGTATAAAGCCGTATACAGAAAGAAAGCTGAAAACTTATCAGCGCTTATCGGCGCTGGTCCATTCTACATAAAGCAAGCAGATTGAAGCAGAGCGAGCAAAATGTCGTACGATGATTGGCGGGCGGCACCAGCGCTGACCGGCGCCTGTCGGCACTCATCGGCGCCGATCGGCGCTTATCGGCGCTGGTTCATATAAATGCCTGCGCCGGTTACCTGCGTAGACCGGTGCCTATAAGCGCCGATAAGTGCCGACAGGCGCCGGTCAGCGCTGATAAGTTTTCAGCTTTCTTGCTGTATACGGCTTTACTTCTAAGGCATGTGTAACAGACCCGGTCCACACACCACCTATCACGCTTAGGGGTCGAATATTCTCGTGAAATCGACCATGTACCTATAAACATATTATGCGCTGTTAATATAGGGAGTTTGCGTTCACAAGAACGCTTATCGTATACAATATCAACTACCTGTTCTGTTCCTGTGGCTAAATTATAGCCCCTCTTACTATCTGAAAAGAAATCATTCCATTGGTAAAAGTTTTTTTAAACTGGTCCAGTAAAACAAACAAAAAACTAATATTTCCTCTTAAAATATTTGCGTGATAAAGTAAATGAAACTATTCCTTCTGGTGCAATTAGGTAAAGCAAGTCCATCGATTAAACACCAAAAAACCGACTGCGTTTAAGTCATTGAAGTATTTTAAGAAAAATACTTTACGGTTAAAGAGCCGGCCGAAAATCAGTGAGGCTCGGGTTCGAATCCTGGCATGTACCAAAGAGTTTTTCAAAAACTTACGTACATATTTATCACTAGCTCGACGGTGAAGGAAAACATCGTGAGGAAACCCGCAGGTCTCAGAATTAGTTTCGAGACATGTGTAAATAGACCCGGTCCGGCGATGGGGTCTCCACCTATCACGTTTAGGGGTCCAATGTATCTCGTGAAATGTGGGTATATCCAGTAATGGAATACCTCTGCCTACCCCCTCGGAGATGAAAGGCGTGAGATTATATTATATTTTTTTATATTATTTTATTATATATATATATATATATATATATATATATATATATATATATATATATATATATATTCTTGTGAAGCAGGAGAATAACGTAGCCCGGGACACCTCTGATCGTGATGAATATAACAACACTTCCTTTATTTAATCTTTAAACAACTTTTAGCTAAAGCATTGTCAACTCAACTTACATATCATTTAGGTACATACTCTTATGTGCAGCCAAAAACATTACCCTCCTCTTTTATGTCATCTTGGATAGTAGTAACATGTACCTATACATAGTGTACCTATAATAAGTCATCATCATCAACCCGTAACAGCCCACTGCTGAGCTAAGGGTCTTTCCTCACACATGAGGAAGTATGGGCTTTAATCTCCCACGCGAGCCCACCGCGGATTGGGAGATGGTGTTAAGCTAGTGGCCACTTAACAGTCAGAATTTTTCAAGCCACCCAAGGGTATCTGACATGGCTTAACGACTTCCATTGTGCCTAAACACAACGAAAACCGGGACTAACAATTTAACGTGCCTTCCGAAACACGGGAGCGCTCGTAATATAAATGCCACTATGTCTATAATAAGTATCTAGCTCTAAATGTACAATGGCACAGAGCACATCCCTCGTCGGCCTATTCGCCGAGATTGATGTTCACAAGCTAAGCATCTATCAGTGTTGATAGACTATTTGTTATAACTCCCTGTAGAGTTTGTCTGTGTATTATCAGTTTATCTACTCGTTAGCTCCTTAGAAGTAGTGGGAATTAACATACTATAATACATTATTTACTTTTAACTAATACCAGAATCAAGTTGCATTACATAAATCAATATGAGGCGTATGTAAATAAAAAAAATGGTTGTCTGTAAAGTCGGTTTAGATAATTTTACGTGATAACGTCATAAAAAACATTGATGAAAGATTGCATACTGGAGTGGAAGAGAGATAGATGGGCTCTCGCTTGCACGCTCGGCTCAGGCAGAACGTGACGCTCTTTCATGCGTGCAGCCGGCGTTCATCGATTTATAAGACATTATGACTATTACGACTGGATTGAACCAAGATTACATTGGACCATTGGATTCTAGAAATATGTTAATGGAAGTCAGCCATTACAGTCACGCTTTTTCCTCTTCATTTTTGATAGTTCGAAACATTTCAATCGGTTGCTCTTAAAGACAAGTTTCAGCAGATTCAGCTGTAAAATTCATGTGGCAGAAACTGTGATGATGATGATACAGTATTCACAAAAGAATGGAATCAAAGAAAAAATTTTGTAGGTTCAATGGTTGGAAGATGAGACAAGGTTGCCACCAAGTTGTGAGAAATAAAATTTTTTAGATGCTCTAGAGCATCTGACAAAACATGATAACTATTTCCGCTAGGCAAAGAATATTACCGAATAAATTACAAAAATGCAGTTGAAGATGTCAAGAATATTTCGAAACTCACGACCTAGGTAGATAGTAAGTAACCTTATTCAATAAGACCGGTGAAACGTGAATCGGAGAAGTTCGGATACAAGTCTGTGGACCGTTGGAATGTGTGTGATCTCTATCCGGGTGTACAATTTTGTGCTCACGATACAGTACAGCACGATGTATGTATACCGCGGTCTGCGGTTGATATTCCCCCTATTTAGTGCTACATTTTGTTAACACAGATTTGTAAAAGCCAGGAGGGGTGGTAGCCAGGATTTTTTACAGGAAGGAAAAAATGAGGGGAAGTAAATAAAATTAGCCGTATAAAAATGTTGACCCATATGCAAATTTAAATGAACTAGCAAGATAAGTACCTAGTAGTGATAATTATTTGTCTTCATTTAATTACTCATTACTATTGAGCCTGTTTCGAAATGTGAGTTGATCGATCAGTCATTCAGCCAGTCAGTTCCTTATAGATTCCTATCACAGCATAATATACGAGTACAGTGTACACACTGGTATTATGCCTTATAAGTTCATATTATATTTCAAATACTTCCGTTACTTATTTATGACGACGGTGAAGGAAAACATCGTTAGTAAACTCACAGGTCCCAGAATTGGTTCTTAAGAATTCGTACCTTATACCTACCTTAGCCGGTCCAGCGATAGTATCACCAGTACCACCTACCATGTTTAGGGTATATATACACTAGTGAAAATTAGGTATTTACATGAATGGAATACCTTTACCCACCCTCTCGGGAATAAAGGGGTGATTTTTTTTGGGTTCATATTATCTCTTTTAGAAAAGAAAATACTTAATAAAAAATCTTTTTTGTGCGAAACTTTCCAAAGCAATTAGTAATTTACCTAAAGCTCCTCTGATATCTTTATTAGCGGAAAGAAACAAGGTTCATTTATAGATTATAATATCTGAGTCGACGTTTACTTGAATACCCTTCTTGATTTAAGGTTCAATAAATTAATTCAGATTCGTTAAAGCTTGAAACTTTTCTGTTCTTACAATATTTGCCAATTAACCCTATTTTTACGGGCCATTTAATTTTTGCGAGCATTGGCGGGTTTAGTAAATTGCTTTTGATTGGTTAATTTTTTGGAGACTGTGAAAGTATATACCTTTCACTTCCTATTTCTAAGGCAATCCAAAATGCAACGGGTTTTCGTAAAAGTCCAGAGTGAATGTAAAACGAAGAGGTTTCCATTACGCAATCTCTTTAAACAACTGCAAGAGGCTGCAAAAAAGGCAACGTCCCAATTAAACCGGCCTGCGCTGGCTTACACCAGTTTTATCCAGTTCTGTCCAGTGTTTGCGTGGAAATTACTAGTTTCATTTACTCTGTCTATGCAGCTTGCATATTTTTTTTCGGAATTCTTTCAAATGCAACGTGGAAACTTTGTTTGAGGAAATAAATATATTTTTGCTTTTCATGAATCATGTGAAAATGTTACTTTCATCTGAAAATATTACACTGCTTAGACCAACAGGAAAATGAGGTAGTATTTCGAATTAATTGTGCCGATGCTGTCCCCCAGTTGAAACTGATGTAGCAAAAACATACTCGTATCTAAACTAGCTATAAATAAGACCTTCTGATTCTAACCTAGTCTAACTAACTTTACAAGCACTGAACATTTTATGAGATTAGAAGCAAAAACATTGAATCCACAACAGTAATGCTTGCTCGGAATTAATTGTCCCACTTGAATACCTACTATGATTTACGTAATGGTGGCACAACACAGCTTGTTTGTCATATAAACGCCAGCTCTCGTTAGTGTTCGCTTGGCATGTATTATAGACGGAAACTGTATGGTAAATTCTACAGCTTTGTTGGTATACTTCAGTAGTTTTGTACGTTTTGAAAGTTATTTGAGAGTCTAGTTTATATGTTCCATTTTTATGAATTGATTTATTTACATGACATGTTTTTTTATGAGACCATGCTCTTACCTGCAATGTGAATAATTTATTGTAATTTTGCAGCAATGCATCTAATTTCTTTATTGTAGGTATTGTTTCTATTACATCAACATTTAATTTTCCACGGCTGTTGCTTACCTTCCATCTTTGTTTAATGTTACTAACTTTTGGAACTTTAGTAGCAAACAATGTAACTAATTTCGTTATTGTATCTAGGCATTCTTTCAAATTAAGCTTCAACTTTTCATCTGCTGCCTCTTAAATTCAGAATATAAAACAGATTTTATTCAAATATATTTACTCTTGCAGTTGTTATCTTTGGAGATTTTAATAATATTATTGTAATCACTAGAATTTGAAAGGATAATCCAAATTTAATTTTCCAGATCGCATTGGGTTTCTCAATTACACCCGGAACGTATATCAGTAATAATTTCCTATCTTGCACTTGAGTTATTACTTCAGGAATATATTGTTCCATTGGAAATGTAGAAGTACCTTCAGAAGTTACGACCCCGTCACATTTCCACAAATCAAAGGAGGGAAGTTTGAAAGCGAAATATTAATTCTACCTGACTTCTCGGGAGTTACGTTTGTTGTTAAGTTTCCAACTTTGAGTTCATTTGCTGAGTTTCACCCACACATTGGATTCGAGTTTCTGATAATGTTCTATAGGTGTCTATCTCGCACACGTAGCTTTAACTCTTATCGTGTAGATTAGATACGACTGTGTTTTCGTGTTCTAGTATTTTTACTCGACTGCACCAGTAGGGTAATGTTTTAGGGTGCTTTGCAGTGTCATTGAATTGATGACGTCAAAAAAAACAATATGGAGGATCTGTTCCTTGACGAAATCATGTAGTCTAAAAATTAGAGGTCTTTAGATTTGTCTTGAGCGTTATGGGCTTCATAATTTATTTCTCTTTTTTCAATGCAGTCATTTCTGATTAATGTGCTTATTAAATAAGTACAATTGGAGAGACAAAGTATGTAAGCTACCTATAATAAAGTGACACATAGTCTACGCTTTATTCTGCGGAGGTTGGCAGAGATATAAAATTTCTGGACATAACATTTTTCAATTGTGCCGTTTTCGGAATGAAAAAAAAATGAAATGAAATTAATGACCTCGGAACCTTACATGTTGTATACCTATGCCTCAGAACTATTCTGGAGTCTGTGGGTTTCCTTGCTATGCTTTGATTCACCTTCGGTAGGGAAAAATATACATTCACGTAAATTTTTCAAACCAATTTTCATATAGTTCCCAGGGACGCGGTGACTTACAGTTCACGCACACTAAGTCGCAAGTAAAAGGTAAGTATTCTAAAATACTATGTTGGTTTAAAGAGCTCACTTTTGCAAAATCGTTTAAACGTTCTTCGATAAAAACTCTAAAGTCGAATCCTCAACCCACGGCTCGACACCTTTACCAACCTTTATCACGGCAGTTCATCAACTCAATAGATCTCGTCCCATTCTTATACCAAACAAAGCAATTTTGTACTAAACAAACAGCTTAGCGAAACACACAGACAACATGATAGTAGACAATGCATTGGTTAAATTGTGTATGTTAATGAAATCGCTGTAAGTCGGTAGCGTGCAGATAGAGCAAAGTGTTTAGGATAACAATAATAATAATAATATAATCTCACGCCTTTCATCCCCGAGGGGGTAGGCAGAGGTATTCCATTACTGGATATACCCACATTTCACGAGATACATTGGACCCCTAAACGTGATAGGTGGTGAGCCTATCGCCGGACCGGGTCTGTTTACACATGTCTCAGAATTAATTCTGAGATCTGCGGGTTTCCTCACGATGTTTTCCTTCACCGTCGAGCTAGTGATAAATATGTACGTAAGTTTTGAAAAACTCATTGGTACATGCCAGGATTCGAACCCGAGCCTCACTGATTTTCGGCCGGCTCTTTCACCGTCAGGGCTATCACTGCTCATATCACTATTAGGATTACAGGAAATTACAGGATTGTCAATATAGTACTAAGATCTCTGTTAGCATATAAACACTTTTTAGTAAATAAATATTTTTATTGTTATTATTAGGATAACAAAAAACCTAATAACATTAAAATCTAAAGAGCAAAAAATCTACTTCAAATTATATGGTTTTTTCAGGGCCGCCATTGTCAAAACTAGACCACATTGAAATGGGACCACACGGAAAGCACCAGCTTTCTAATAAATAAAGAATAATCAAATTCGGTTCACCTAGTCGAAAGTTCTGATGTAACAAAAAAAACATACAGTCGAATTGATAACCTCTTCCTTTTTTGAATTCGGTTGAAAAAGAGTCTAAATGATTGGCTAGTTTAAAGACAAAAAATAATAGAATGAAACTAAATTGGGCAACTGGTTATGCCTTATACTGCTGAACCACCGGAGTCATTCATTACTTACACGCTAAGATAAAGTAGTAATGTAGTCTACCTACTCCGGCAATTTAACCTTCAGTAAAACAAGACATACCTACGCTGCAAATGTAGTCGCGCAAATTAGGACAGCATGCACTTATGAGTCTGTAGAGCCTAAGCTTGGTAAAGGGCTGGCATTCTATGTGAGTCTATTTTACCGTCTGTGGCGTGAAGTAAACTGGTTGTGAACTCATTGTTTCTACAGCGAAGTTTGTTTTTGGCAGTCGTTCGCCTCTATATGACGAAATCGTTTGCTTTTGCGTGAAAGCTTGGTTAATGAATAAAGTCAGGATTGTTGAATTACTTTATATTGTAGAAATGTACAGAATTGGCTAAAAGGTACGGTTTGTAGTACCTAACTACATATTATTAGTTGGAATTAATGTTAAATCAAAATGTAATAATAATAATAATTAATAAATTGTATGTACCAATGAGTTTTTAAAAAAACATACCTATACACACGTATCACAGGTTCGGCGATGAAGTAAAACATCTAAGAAATCAAAGGTCTAAGGCATTGTGTAACAGTGCCCATTTTGGTGATAGTCTCACCACCAGCCACGTTTAGGGGTCTAAAAATACTCGTATATACCTACTGGCGAAATGTTGGTATTTCCAGAAATAGAAAGATCTGCCGACCCACTCATAAATAAAGAAGTGAACAACATTTTTTTATTTGTGACTTATGCCTCTGATTGGACATTTCAAGATCCACAAGCTACGCAATAAAAATGTCCAAAAAGATAAATGTGCGACCTTAAAAATAAACATTCAGAGTATTTAAGAAAAATGTCTAATTGTTAACCTTTCTTGATTTCGCAGACAGAGATACTCGCCTCATACAGCTCCAAATTAAATTAATCCAATTCAATTAATTCTGAAGACACAACAATTCGACTCGAGGAAATTCTGCCCGCCAACAAACATCAAGAATTTAACGCTTACCATTTAAAATTATTCAAATCAATCGTCTCGGGGTTCTCGTAATAAACCCCAATCATCTAAATTACGAAAGTACCTAAAGAAAGACATTCTCTTAACGAGGTACATTAAAGCAGCGCTCAGCCGTTATGAACAAGATTTGAATATTTTAATGTTCTCAGATTTATCTTGCTTAGGATTTAATTTTGGGTACTTTGGTCGGGGATTCCTCGAGTCGCATGGCTCTTGGTTGATGGATGCCTATCTTGACATTTTTAGAGGGTCCCTCAAGTTTATTAACCATCTATGAAATAAGAAGACACTGAATCGCTGAGTAATTGGAGAACTGGATGTGAGCGCACGCACGCAAAGCCATTTCATGTTGCTAGCCAAGCATACGCTATAAAGGGTTTCTTCAAAAATCACACACAACTGAAATAATCATGAACTAGTAATGGTAACTTTTAAATATTATATGTACAAAGAAATCTCCAATAACATGATTGAACATTCAATAAAGTTGTTCGCCTTAAAACAATCATCGAATACATAAGTATTACATAATTACTAACATAGGATTAGAACATTGTTACTAACACAATAGGGTCTAAGTTGCCTCAATAATAGTATATTTTATATCGAGGGACTAAACGAAGCCATTATATACCAGAGGTGGTTTGGCTCCCGAGCTTGCGAGGGAGTCATGAAACCGAAGGCATATTAAGTTGGCGTTTAGTCTCGAGGTGGAAACTGTACTTTTCACTTTGAGTGCGAGAAAAATTGTCAATTTAGTACAAATTTATTTAAAACCCAACAAATTTACACTCGACAAAAATTCAGAAATTTTCGCGGTCAGTTTTTTCATCTAAACCTGTCAGGCTGTCACAGATTAACAAAGAGATTTAAATCTCTTTGCAGTAAACAATTTAAAACACATGGCGCCACCTTCTTCGCGGAAAAACCATGGAACTAAAACTCTTCACATTTTCGCAATGAAGATGGTCCACACTCTACAGATATTTACTGGCTGTTTGAGGTTGTCTTTTTCTCATTAAGGAAATTAAAAAAAAAATACTTTATACTCCCTAAGGACTAAAGTGGTCACTTTAGTCCCGCTTCGTAGGGCTATATTGGCGTACTTTTAGAGCATGAGAAGTGAAAAGTTATTTTATTATTATTATAAGTAGGTAATAATAATAATAATCTAACGACTTTTATCCCCGAAGGGGTGGGCAGAGGTATTCCATTTCTGGAAATACCTACATTTCACGAAAATATTTGACCCCTAAACATGAATCATAAATAAAGCTACCTAATACATAAGTAAGGCTGAGTTATCTTATTAAACGATTGAATAATCGTTCCTTACACGTCAAATTACTCTTCATTTAACAAGTGCTGGGACAAGAACAGCTACATTTGTCAATCCGTGCCTAAATCCACAAGGAAGATCTTCCAATATATCAAACATACTTGACCAAAGAAAAAAACAAAACTGTGCCCAGTTAACCCAAACACAAACATTCCGGTTTTTACAAATGATGAACCTAATTATCCAGACCTGAGACCAGGGTGGTCTAAAAAGGCCGTTTCGGGTGAATCATAATAGGATTCTATTTCGATTCATATTCGAAATTTCGAATTGAATTATCAGTGAATCACTAAAATGAGGGACCATTTTACGAAATTTAGAGGAATTGCTTAGGATTTGGTGGGAATTCATAAAAGGAGGAATTGCTCAGAGGAATTGCTCAAAGTGGCCATTTTAGCAGGTTTCTAAGTCTCAAAACTATCGCGCCATTTTTAGTATGCTCGTTATAATGATCATGGGGAAATATAGGAGAAATATAGTTTGTTTTAGTTACTACTAGCGACCCGCCCCGGCTTGCAATGCTAACACTTAAACCTTCCTCTTGAATCACTCTGTCTATTAAAAAAACCGCATCAAAATCCGTTGCGTAGTTTTAAAGATTTAAGCATACATAGGGACATAAGGATATAGGGACAGAGAAAGGGACTTTGTCTTATACTATGTAGTGATAGTGATTACTATACCTAAAGGTAGTAACGATTACTGTTTAATAAAATAGTAAAAATGCTAATTTACTAATAAAAATGGAGTGAATACCTATTAAGTACTTCGTGAAGTCATAATTTTCTAGTAAGTATTGAACTGCTTTACTTCAAAAAAGGACAATCAAAATAAATGTTTAAAAGCGATTACATGCATTTTTTTTAAAGTAAAGCATTTGAATACTTACTAGAAAATTATGACTTCACAGAGTAGTACGTATGCACTATATTTTTAATAGTCAATTTGCATTTTTACCTATGATAAAACTAGGCAGTAATTTGTTTTACTATTTTATTAAACAGTAATCGTTACTGCCGCTAGCATAGGTATAGTACCTAATAGTAGGTAACTAAAACAAATTATAGTTTCTCCTATATTTCAATATGATCATTTACAACGAAACTTAGAAACCTGGTCTCAGGTCTGGATAATTAGGGATAACCTGGTTCATGTATGATGCTAAGGTATATATATGGGTGAAAATAACTAAGATCTGTTGCCAATTTCAACACTAAGTTAAAAAAAAAAGCAGCTAACTTGATCATCCCGGACCGGAATAAAACTGGGTGTTTATGGCAACGCTTAAAGGAGCACACACAATAAAGTACACGCAAACGGGCAGCTAAAGCACACAAGTTGTAATCCACCCCTATTTCAAACAGTGGGTATTTTGTTTCGACGCTGTCTCCATTGAATTGTGAGGCGAGTTAAGGTGAGACTAGTGTATGAGCGGAGCGGAAATACTCGCTGCCAAAATTGATTAGAAATATACGTGATACAGACAAAAATAGTATGTTACTTAACAAGGGAAATAAAATAAGAAATGTCTCAGATCACTGTAATGTGATCACATGTAAGGCTTCCTTATTTACTTCCCGAGGTGTGTATACTTTTTTTCAGCTCGACGGAGACGGGCAGCGGCAACTTCGTTTAGCGCAGCGGGCCGAAAATTGACGATTTCCTCAGAGATGCAAAATATTTTTTTTTACTTATTACGTCTTTACTGTCACAAACCATCAGAACATAATTTTATACCGTATCATCTTCCTTTAATAATTTCCTATCTATTAGTCCTATAGATGTAAATGCGGTGACGTAATGTCATTATTTAACAGAGTCAACTTATTTAATCCTTGACATGGAATCATCATAAAGTCGTATAGGTAAGCAGAATGTCAGATAAGCAAAATGTGTATGTTGGCGAGGAAGATAAACCGCACAGAGTTCATGATGACATAGACATTTTCACGTTTAACCAATGACGTGTGCCTTCCAATATAGCCCTTATTCGATTTTTGAATTCAGAACGAAGAACATTCACTTATCCTTTTACTTCATCAAATCCGTAACAAAAATATTTCTTAAATTCAAATAATCAATATGGGTACTGGAATTTACAGAACTATTTATATGTTAGGTGTACGCTAACTGTCAATAGACACAATTGATTTTTAATTGTTCTGTCGCGCATTGGAACCTCACGGTGCTTGATTGATAGGATTCAACACTGATATCGCAAATAACAAATCTGCTACTCGGCCACATTTTTGATAGTCACTTGTTTCAACCGACTTCAAAAAAGGAGGAGTTTATCAATTTGACTGTATATTTTTTTTATGTTTGTTAACTCGGAACTTTCGATTAGGTTAACTGTGTGGTCCCATTTCAATTTGGTATAGTTCTGACAATGGCATCCATGAGGAAACATATATAAGTTGAAGTAGTTTTTCTTTTCTCTTTTTATTTCTGTGTTTTAATAAATTAAAAAATAAGAGTTCTTCTGAAGCGATATTCCATTCCTGGAAATACCAGCATTTTACCATTGTACTTTTTGACAGGTGGTGAGACCATTACCCGGGGTGTTGTTACCAGAACCAATTATGGAGCATGCGGGTTACGATTTTCATTTACCGTCGAGCTAGTGAAAAATATTTACGTAAGTTCTTGAAAACTCATTGGTGCCGGACCAGGATACGAACCGGGGCCTCACGCATAAGAAAAGAATTCTATATTTTCTCTCACCTATTCTCCGAGGGAATTGGCAGAGATATTAAATTTCTGGAAGTACTCCCTTTTCTGCAACTTATGTTACCGACCCCTAAAAAATATGCCAAAACGCTTAAATAAAATTATTGAAGCATTAGAAAGGACATCAAAGTATATACCAGGAACGCAATCAACAGTATATTCCCCGAATGCACACAATGCATTTAAGTTGAAGTAAAATTGCAATTGCAATATGCAACAGCTAGCATTATCGCTTCTCTCGTGAGTGTAATTGCGAGTGAAACGTCTCACATAAATCGTAGTGTCCGATCGGGAAAAGATTCTCGTTAACGTAAGTGTGGTTGATACCTTAAGCCTTATATCAATCTAGAAAAATTTACAAAATTTCATATTTTTAAAATATGAAGGAAATGTCAGCACTTCAGAATGGTTAGACAGTTTGCTTGTTTGATATAAGAAAATCAGTTTTTTTTGACAGTATATATGTTCATGTACTCGCAAAATATTTTGAAATTTATTTATTGTCCTTCACGTGATAATTATTATACAATATCATTAAGAGAGATCTGTTTTATTTATTTTCTCCACAACTAACTAACTAACTAACAAAAAGTTAACAACAATGTCGTTTGGAGGAATTGATTCGGATTCATGAAACAGTACTGTGATCCTTTCGCTGGACTCGAAGGAGTTAGGAGACCAAAAATGCAGTTTCCTAAATGAAATACGACCAACCCCCAAGGGGATCGAGAGTGAACATAGTAACGAATTTGTTTTAGATTTTGCCATTGAAATGTTTTACAAAATGTAAATTTGAATCTATAAAGCTAATTAATTGGTCAAAAGAAAATCCAATTAAACTGTATTTTAGTAATTGGCAAAGTGTAAACTGTATTTTAGTAAAAACAGTATTGAGTAATTATCAAGTTAAATGACAAAAACACACTTAGTTCTAAATTTGCTTATTTATTATATGCACGTCTTGTAATAATAATAATAATCTTAATTTCGCTTGATATGTGGTACAAGAAGATGGTCAGTAAAATGATAGGTTTCACACAATTTCACCAGAATCTGGCATACAAAATTTATAAACATCCGAGGGGGTAGTCAGAGGTATACCATTGCTGGGAATAGACCATTTTCACCAGTATATTTTGTGAACCCCTAAACGTGACAGTTGGTAAACCCGTCGCCGGACCGGGGGGTGCTGTTAAATAAGCCTGAAAATTAGTTTTGGGACATGCGGGTTCCTTCACAAAGCTTTCCATCACCATATTACTATTATTAAACCTCAACTATTTTATTGGTAAAATCCAAATATGCCTTCTGTGATATGATAACGTTTGAATTGAATAATTATTATGCTTACTCCTGATAAAAAAATACCCAAAATTTAAAAATGAACTTCGGCCACGGTCTAAACGAAGCATTCTTAAGACATTAATGATGGCTCCAATGCTCAGAGCGAGGTAGCTTAGTGTACACATTTTATGTACAAAATATTCATCCTTCATAGAAAGAGTAAACATTAATTTGTTTTCTGGTCAAGATCAAAATACATTAATCTTTTATTTCGCTGAATTATTACCCGACTGGGTATGTAACTTAAATTTCTAAATTGAAAATCTGTTAAACCTCTGAAACCAAGAGTCAGAGAGAATTGATTTTAATTATTACGGTGCGCATTGGAACCGCGCGGTGCTTGACTAGTTAAATGGTTTGAAAGAAGTGTCCTTTCCGCGAGTGCACACCGTTCACTAGTGGACTTACAATTTGTCTTGCAATATAGCCTTTGCTGCAGCCGAGTGGAATGGACAAGTTAGCTACAAAAGGAATCGCAGTTTCTCTCACAACTTTTTCCAACAGAATAAAATCAATATTTTCAACTTTCCGAAAATAAGGACGTATTTTTCTCTGATCGTTTGTTTGGGACAATAAGGGGTTGTCGAAGGAATCAGATATGAAGGCATGTTTGTGACGGGAAGTCAAGATACTAACTACAGAACACTATTTTCGTTGGAACAATGAAGAACTGAATGTTGCAGGGAATCAAATTAATGACCGTATTTCTTATTACAAAACAGCATGAGCCAAATTTGACTGTGACGTACATATTTTGTCTCGTTGCTGTAATTTAGAAGGTAGCAAAAATCCTATAGGCGTTCTACGTATACATACTGGATGATTTTTTTTACCGTCTGGAAAAAAATATGACGTATAAGGTATATAGAGCCAAAGCTATACACGAGATTAATTGTTAAATATAGTCATGTTTAATGCAATTTACAAAATCTAGAAAACTAGTACACAGTACTACGCGCAGCTGGCGGTTGTAGGTAAATTGCGCATAAATGGAAGCTACGAGCCTATTTCTTTTTAAAATAATATTTCAAATATTTCAGTGTGTATTATTGACTAAAATTTATTAATGTATATTAGTTTAAGCAAGAAAAAATTTTTTGAGAAAAAAAATTTTTTTTTAAGTAACATTGATAAATGAATCTAATACACTTACCTATCACACCACATTTTTTTCCAGACGGTAAAAAAATTCACCTTGTATAATATGGCTTAATCAGCTACTCGTCTTCTACTAAAGAAGACAAGTTGTTTTTGAAAATAAATATTATTTTCGTCGGAAAATCAGCTACATTATGTCTACGAGACGGTTTTCTGAAGGCCCGGTGCCACAGCGATGATGGCTAAGCTTGATCACAAGGGTGAGAGTACCTACATACCCGGCTCGTAGCCAATGGCTGGCAGACGGACCGATGCTAGCAAATTAGACGTACCTCCACAGTCTAGTTAATAAATTTAAACATAAAAAACGACTTCAAACAGAAAACATACAAAGGAAAAAGCACTAGTCGCCACTAGTATTTTCGAAGATTCCCCTCGATTTCTCTGGGATGCCATTATCAGATCCTGGTTTTCTTATGATGGTACAGTCAAGAGCAAGCTAAGCTTGATACTTTGGACTTTGACCCGGCCCTGTAATATATGGCGCGCAGTACAAATCAGAGCTCAGCTTAAACTGGTAGTGTCAAGCTTGACTTGCTCTTGACTGTCCCACGCTTGGGATATCTCGTTTCCAACAAAAAAAAGTCATCAAAATCGGTTCATAAACGATGAAGTTATCCGCCGGTCGAATTGAGAAACCTCCTCCTTTTTTGAACTCAGTTAAAAATAAATACCTGGGTAAATTTTCAAAGCGGGCTTTTTTTCGTCATTACGGTGGCAATTTTTTTTTCTCATATTTTACCTAAACTAAATGCTTTAGATTATAGATTAAGATGCTGTGAATCTAATAATTTGTGAGGCGCCCTTGGAAACCCAGTACTTTCGGAGAAATATATTTTTAAAAATTTTTCCGCCACCGTAATGACATTTTCTTAAATATTTCAAATAAAAAAGCGATATTATGTAACAACATGTTTTATTTTTTAGTAATCAACTTTTTTGGTGCCAAAAACATTACTAATATTGTTTATTTCTTTAATGTATGTAGCCTTATAGGGTTACAACAGTTATACCTAGATAGTACGTAAATTTTACCAAATGCTATTATCACGGTAAAATACTTACACCACAGTAATAATATATAAAAAAACAAGTACTGTGTCTTAATATATTATTAGTAATAGTATGGATTATACAGGCATTCATCATTACGGTGGCTCATTCGTCATTCTGGTGGCCCACTGCGCCACTGCAATGACGCCACCGAAATGACGACCAAATGGTTTTTTTCAAGATAATTACTCAACTACCTAATTAACTTGGAAGATATTGGCAGGTCGTAATATCGAGGTAATTATCCACAACATACTAAGTTGACGATACAATACATCACTCTGTTCATTATCTAAAACATGCCACCGAACTGGCCGCTCACGGTGACCAAAACACATTTCAGGAAAAACTTACCTCGGGAACATGTAAAAACTTGCGTATACGCCATCCTCTCTACACACAAGTTGGGGTCCGACAAACGCTTGGGTGGTACGATACAAAAATTTGGCGTGAAATCGCTTGACTAATATGACACAAGTAGTCAAATGCGAGCATCAAAAGAGCAGTTTTACGCGGGACAAAAATATATTGGCTTCTCAGTATTTCTATTCAATAGTTAGTAAAGTTTTTGTGATTTTGAATATGAAATGGAGTAAGTATCTTTAAAATGAGATATTTTGATAAAATATACGTTAAAATTTCGTGTTATAGTGAGTCGTTTTCTGAGCGCAATTTGAAGTGGGACAAGCCTCCCAGAGGTAGGCCGCCATACAAGTGGGATTATTCAACGTGGAATATCTTTTAAGTTTATAATATTAATTCTAATTGGTTTATATATATGGTTAAGCTACGAGGTATATTTTCAAAAAAGCATGTGTTTAGTATGTTTTGAATTATAGTTTCTTTATAAAGGGCATAGGACGCCTAAAAAAGTACGCTCAAAAATTTACCCACCTATGTGATTTATATAATACCAACTGTTCCGTGCGGTTTCACCTGCGTCGTTCCCGTTCCCGTGGGAATACAGGGATAAAATGTAGCCTATGTTACTCCCTGATAATGTGGCGCTCCATTGGTGAAAGAATTTTTAAAATCGGTTTTGTAGTTTCGGACAAACAAACGAATCTCTGCTCTTTGTAATATTAGTATAGACCAGCGGGTGCGCGGATCCAGTTTCTACCCGTTCCCTTTGGAATTTCCAATAATCTCCTCATAGCGGTTACCTACGACAGGCAAACCATAGATCTACGATTATGCACCTACATGCCATATTTCAAGTTGCTAGGTGTTATCGTTTCGGAGTATTACGTATTTCTCTGTTTAACCAGTTTTTATAGTTTCTTGTGGAAATGAGATATTTTTCTGTATAGTAAAAAGTACTCAGTTATCTAAACACCAAAATTCATCAAAATCCTTTAAGTAGTTTTTGAGTGCACAGCACAACCTAACGAACAGACATAAATTAAAAAAAAATGTGTTTTTCAAATTCAAATGTTTTATTACGGACAACAGAGATCAATTAGGTTGTAAGTTAGGCTTAAATCAATGTTAGTACCTACTTATATTCTACAAGTTATTTTGTAATTGGGTTAACCTTCGGTCAGTCGCGCGTTTTTTGTTTACGCGGTTGGTCACGTGGGGTCTTTGAAGACCCCAAAAAAAAATCAGCCTAAGGTAAACGCAGCTATCAACGACCCATCGAAAATCTGCAGGTATTGCCGACCCATTCAGCTTATTCTTTTTTTTATCGATTTGGAACGATTTGAGTCACAAGAGAGTTTAATATACACACATGTTTGTATGTTTCCTAATTAATTTACTGGTGTTAGTGTAGGTACACGGAAATGTGACCAAATACGTTAGTTTCTGTGAACGTAGCGAGTGCGCCGATCGTGTCATACTAACCCTTACTTCCTCAGTTAAGTACTCAAATTTTTTGCTTAAGATATTTTATATATAAATATTTACATTAAGTTTATTGTGAATAACTGAACATATTCCTTTATTTTAATATTCCACATTTCGCAACAAAATTATTGTGTTTTAAGGGATTTTAAAAAGTATTTTTGAAATTAATATAGAACGGCAATAGCTGCAGTGCATTTTAGTAGTGCAGTCATTACCGACCCATGGATCGGCAATGGCTAAGAGGTTATTCTTTATTTTTTCCCTTTTTCGTTAATGCTTATAATAATTAAACAAGTTTTTATAACACCATTTCAATCTTAAGTATTCTAAAATTATAAGCATCTATTAGCGACATACACCATGTTATATTATAAACTTGTTTTTCCGCGATAAAATGCCACGCATTATTAAACATTTAGACGTGGGATATGAAAGAAACTACTTAGAGTTTTCTTCGTATTTATATGAAAATGGTGTATTTTTTTATAATTTAGGACTAAATCAATAAATTATCGTATTAAAACGGATGGGGAAATATATTACAATTAATATCGATTATTTTTCGTGGCTCGGTAAAAGATTTGTTCATTTTTTTATTTAACACTAATTAACGATCCATATGAATCGGTAATTGCAACAAAGAGAAGCTATCACCGATTCTATACCGATTAATTGGTATTTTTTGATTAACGATATGTAATGTCTAAAAGTAAAGCTACTAATTTGTTTCAATATAATGATTTGATTCAATAGGTTTAATTTAATTTAATGTCATTAAATTTCATTTTCATTTCATATCCATAAAAAAATCTACTGAAGACTTGGCTGTATGTATAGTTCCCTTTGCCTACCCAGAATGGGTGAAGAAAACAAAAAAACCTCTGCTTTTAATCTTTTACGGTTGGCGCGATTTTCCTAAAATGTTAGTTGTTTATTGTATTTTTATTATTTTATTAAATTGCTTCATTTTTTCGCAACTGTATTAAAAATAGTTAAAAAAAATAATTGAAAAAAATTATAGGCCTTTTGGCAAATAAAAAAAAGGGTTTCATTTATTTTGAGAATCGAACGTGTAGGTAGGTATTCTGTAAAAAAAAGTATGCTTTATTTACTTACGGTCGGTGTTAGATTCATAAAAATCGGTAATAGCTTCAAAGCGTTTCGGGTGGGTCGGTAATAGAAACCATTGACTTCAACAATCCTTTGATTATTTTTTCGATAAAAACATGATATTTATAAACAAGTGAAAATATAAATATAAAATAAACAAACTATATTTAAATATAAAATAAAAAAATCTGGTGTGTTTGCAACCACTACCCTTAAATCTAATAATCAATTTCAAAACTTGCTTAAGGGGGTCGGTAATAGCTGCGTTTACCTTATAACACCTTTTTAATTCGTTTTTCCTAATTATTTAAGCAAATCATTGGTGATTAACTTAATTACAATAAAACTACCACTAGTTACGTTAACATATTTTTTTATTTCTGCCTTAAACTTGCAATCTAATAATAGTAACATAAATTTCTCTTCTTCAGATCACAATCACAAAAAAAAATATTTAAATCTACTAAATGAAGGAACTTTTCCTTTTTATCAATTTATATGCGATAACACTAGTATATACCGCCTTTTATCCGGGTATATACCGACTTCACTTTTTTCATCATCATTACCACCTTAAACATCAATACTTTCATCCTCTAACCAGTTTAATATACGAGGTTGTTGTTCTTCGTTCATTTCTAGTTAATAAAATCTAAAACAAAAATACATAAAAAAACCGGCTACTAAGAAAATCTAAATTTAAAAAATATATATTTTTACTTACGCGGTTAGTCACGTGGGGTCTTTCAAAGCCCGTCCACACAAAACACGCATATATCACGCTACGCTTACTCGCGATCTGAATTTAGCGTCGATGTGCAGCAAATGTAATCCAACTTAGGAGGGTACTTAAAATATTGAATTGCTGAAATGGTTTTAATAGCTTAAATTTTACATTTTTGTAATACCTGGGCTTTCAAAGACCCCACGCGACTAACGGAGGGTTAAGTGCCTCATCACTAGACACTCAACCCTTTCCGCAATGGTCTTCAGGAGGCTGTTTTGATACGTACATATCTCAGACCAAATAAAAAATCACTATTTTTGATACCTATTGAAATTGGTAACCTGTCTATCTATACTACCACATTTTTTTAAATTAAATATTTCATGTGCAGACACAGTCCCGGTAAAATTTATTATATACTAGTAGCATCCCGCGGTCTTATCCGAGTACTTCCCGATCCCGTGGGAATACGGAGATAAAATATAGCCTATATGTTATTCTGATGACGTATAAGCTATATAACTGTAAAGTTTCATCAAAATCCGTTAAGTAGTTTTTGCATAAAGATCAACAAACATCCATACATCTATACTTACAAACTTTCGTTCATAATATTAGTAGGTAGGAATCATAAACAATATAATATAATATAATATAGTATACCAAAAGACTAGACACAATCACTTTAGTCCATTCCAAATCGCACGGTCCAGAAATACTTTTAGTACCAGACCGTCTATTGTATTGACCTGCATCGGAGACACTACACAGAAACTTGGGACATAAATTTGTCCGAAGTCCGTAGTTTAGACTCGGACCAATCCGATTTAGTATTGGTCCAAAGTTTAGAGGAGGCGAGCCAAGAAATCTGATTAATCCGGTGCTTTTAAAGTGTTCAGGAAAAATAGGACTGGGTTACAGTCACTACAACAGTCCACGGATCTAGCTTATTCCAGTTCCTGTGGGAACTTCCAAAAATCCCTTCATAGCGACTGCCTACGACATATAAGACACCTACATACCAAATTTCAAGTTTCTAGGTGTTATCATTTCGAAGTGGGACGTATTTCTTTTTGTAACAAGTTTTTAAATTTTCCCGTGGAAATGAGACATTTTCCCGCATGATGCGTGCACAAACAGACAGTCAGGAAGACTAAATTTAAAAAAATAGTGCTTTGTTATCTAAAACGATACGAAACGTACACACACAATAGGTAAAATTTTCAAAAAACATTTCATATACAGACACGGTCTCGTTAGACTCTCGTTAGAGCCGTTCCCCCGCGATTTCACCTGCGTAAGTCCTGTTTCCGTCGGAAAACTATAGCATACTCCCAAAATAATATGCTGTCCATTGGTATCACTTGCTTACTATTTACACTTGTTAGTATATTTTTATGCGATTTAAAAACTATTCTAAGATTTGAACCCTCTATGACACGTAGAATTTACTGTTGATCGAAATACATATATTTATAGATACGGACTAGCTTTTACCCGCGGCTTCGCTCGCGCGCGTTTATTTCACCCCCTTGGGGATTGAATTTTGCAAAATCCTTTCTTAGTGGACGCCTACACTGTATAAACTATCTATGTGCAAAATTTCAAGTCTCCAGACCCAGCCGTTCAGGCTGTGTGTTGATACATCACCAATCAGTCAGTCAGTTTATCATTTTATATAAATAAATTGTGGGACACAATTCACACACGCTTATTTAGCCCCAAACTAGGCTGGGCCTGTACTATGGGTGCTAAACAACTGATAAACATACTTAAATAAACATTAAACGACCAGACACGAAGCCAACAGACATGTTCATGCACACAAATGTTGGCCCCAAGCGGGGATCGAACCCGCGACCTCCGACTCAGAGGGCAGCTTCACTACCAACTGAGCTAACAAGCCCGTCATTATATAATAGATAGGTACCTAATTATGAATAGTCTACCGACTTCAGATACTTGGAAATACTTCAGGAATACTAAAATGACTTTTTTATTAGTAATGTCGTACAAATCTCGTCCAAAATTAACCCAAAGGAATAAGCCACGTACTCAAAAGAAGTTTATAGTCCATAAAGCGAAGTCACTTAACATCATGAAACCGGCGGGGCGGGCTCTAGCTTGATAATACATTTTATGCGATTTCTCTCCAAGATGAATTTGGATCTCGTGTTTTATGATCGCGCGTTGATACGTACGCTCAGACAGGCGGTCTTGAATAGATGCTACATGTCATCTATTCAAAATATAAAGGTTGTCATAGACCGAATGGGAATAAAGCCCTTTTGACGTGAATGCGTCTTTCAAGTAAGAAGCAGTCCGGAAATGGAGATATTACATTTCGAAACGAGTGTACTTCGAAGATGTTGTCTTGTGTTAGGTATGTGCTATTAACTAATTAGGTACCCTATAAAATTTGTGATAATTTTGTAGTTATATTTTTTGTTTTTAATTCCGGTGTTTTTGCCCTTATATTATTATTTAATTCTAGTGTTGACTATATTGATAAAATATACTTGCACATTAAGTTATTTCCTAGATATAAGCTATAGGTACATAATAATATTAATAATCATTTATTTCGGATTAACATCCATATATTAAGCTAGAAAAAAGTTTGTGCCTTGTTGCTACACTATGCTCAGATTAGTTTTATTCTCAGAACACTTTTTTTTTTAGTTTAAAAACGAATGCTGTTGATTGAACAATGATTGCCTTTAACATATAATTACACTAATAATTTTGGTGGACTTTTGATTTCCACAAAAAAAAATAAAAAAAAACTGTATGCAGTAAAGATACACACACTAATATTATAAAGAGAATTTAATTTTATTTGTATTTTGGTGTGTCTGTAACGAATGCACTTAAAAAATACTGGACCGATTTTAAAAATTCGTTAACCAATTAAAAGCTTACTTGTCTGAGAGTAAATTGGGTTATAATTTTCCCAAGGAAACTGGGTTTATGTGGTTAAAACGCAGGTACCTAACAAATGGCAAACTGGTAATTTTAAATAAATGTAAATAAAATAATTTAATATTTTTGTATGTCGAATTTTGTTATCTTGAAATAGCAATTTCATAAGTAAACCGTGGCACTGTTGTCGTACAAAATAGAGTCCATTAATTTAATAATTTCCCCTTTTGCCGTAGGTACCTATTGACCTAATATAAATATTTGCTGTGCTGTTGGTCTGTGTGTCGCAGTTATAAAAGAATTTCGTTTATGTCCATTTTTACGGCAGGCTTTTTGTAAAAGGGATATATAATATATATTCTCTGGGATGCGCATATCGAATTAGTCTTATGATTAATATTCCGGTTATTATTTTAGTTAGAGTCCAAGGAATTTAAAAAAATAGTTTCCTGTGACATGCTTTGTTTTGCTCTGCCTAAAGTGAAGCTAAACCCAGAGGGCTGGCTGGTTGCATTTCCGTACCTCGATTTTCAATAACAAGAAATTTTGCCACCTGAATACGAAGCGCTCGTAGCCCTGCGGTGCCAGTGTGTTTGCAACGATCACACTGGTTAAGCAAAGTTGGGTGCGGTCAGTCAGTGAATGGGTGACCGCCAAGTGGCATTTATATCACGAGCGCTTTCGTGTTTCGGAAGGTACGTTAAATTGTTGGTCCCGGATTTCGTTGTGCACAATGGAAGCCGTAAAGTCCGATACCCTTGGGTGCCTTGAAAAATTCTGACTGTTAAGTGGCCACTAGCTTAACACCATCTCCTCCCAATCCGCGGTGGGCTCGCATGGGAGATTAAAGCCCATACTTCCTCATGTGTGAGGAAAGACCCTTAGCTCAGCAGTGGGCTGTTACTGGTTGACGATGATGATACATTATTCGGGCACAATGTTGAGACGTAGCAATGGCGTAAATTAGAATTAGGGGAGAGAAAAATATATACAGTCGCACCCTAACCCAAGGGGCCAGAAACATCTCACCAGAACTTTTAAAGCAGTGCTATTACTCCGTCAACAATACGATTCCTGTTTTCTATTGCTTTAAATAAACACTTTTCCGTAGTATATTTTTTGGAAGCATGAATATTTAATGTAGGTATTTATAGAAAATCGTATGTAATTGAAACTCTGAAACATTACTTTATTACCACGTATCTAGATAGTAGCGAAATTACTACCTACACCGCAAGGAAAATTGTTGCAAGCTACACATTCTAAAAACAAATTTCGACCAAACGGTACAAACTATGCTGAAGAAGAATGCTCGGTATTCCAACTATTTTTTTTACTAGTCTCGCTAGATAAGTTATTGAAGAGGCACTTTTTTTGGACTTTGTTTAAATACTTTGTTAAATGAACAAAATATATACCTCCCAGCTTACCAGCCGGTTATCACAACACATTGGTAAATTCAACCAATGTAAAAACCGGCTAAAGTGAAAAATAGGTAAATTCAGGAACGGAATACCTATGAAAACCCCCTCGGGAATAAAACCGTGAATATAAATAAAAATAAAACAAAAATCATTTATTTCAGAAAAGTGGTTCCATATAAACATGTCATTTGCGTCGAAATTAAAATAAAATCTTACCTATGAAATTGGCGAAAAATTCCGACTTAGGTTTTTGTTTTTAATTTCTGTAATTTTGCAAGTATCGCGAAGATTTATTCTTTAATTCAAAAGTTGACTATATTGGTAATCCATAAAACGTTTTTTCATATCTCATACTCGGAAAGTAGTGTATGTTTGATCTGAGTACCGGGTCGGAAGCGATGATTCCCACCACAGAGAGATTCAGGGCTGTGATTCCCGCCCTCGGTCGGGAAAGACTCATAGTAATTGCTTCCGGCCTTAGGGCGGGAATGAATTAAAAAAAAATAGTACTAGATTTGGCAAAGACGTTTAAAGAAAAAGTTTTTCTAGGAAAGAGAATGACTTTCTGACAACCTCTTTGGGTACTTAGTAGGGATACGAAACTTTTACATCAATTAGAATAAGAAAAAAAGGTGCGGCCTTGTGAGTGTAGGTATAAAGGTAAAGGTAGGTACTCGTTCCATATTTAAAATTAAAAAAAGAGTAATAATTTGGTAAGCTGTTCCGAAATTCTAAATCTTATTTTTCATCGACACTAATAAGCACAGAACACTATTACTCGGCTAAAAGTACATATTATTTTAAATTATTTTTTTCAGTGATCGCATCATTCTCGCTTAGAACGCACGTGTCGGTATTGTGCTCCAGCTATTGCTGACGCAGCGCACTCGCGGACGCGACGGGCGGTGCATCGTCGGCAAGGTCGGCACTCCGTCATGACCTACATCTACTTGAGGAAGTAATGCATCACGCATCGTTAAGGCGAAGTTAATGCATTTTTAATTAAATATAAACAGCAACTACGTCTAACAAAATGACGAAGTCACCTATTAAAATTAAGACCGAAACAGAACAAGTTCTGTATAATGCCTATCTGGAACAGAAGGCAGAGAGAGAAAAACTGGAAACTTTAGTGACGAATATGCAAGAGGAAATATCAGAGCTTCGCCAAGAATTGAAGAAGTATATGGAAGCAGGCAGAGAAAATAACATGGAAGTGGAAAACACTTCAAAGAAAAGTAATCAGCGGGCAGAATACACCACGGATGAAGAAGAGTTAGCCAAAGAAACCGAGTGGATAAGAGCAAAAAGTAGGAAGAAGAGGAAAATGAATAGATCACTAACTCCACCGCAACAAGAGGGAAGCGAACCCCAAAAAGTTAAAAAGGTCCCAGTTCCACCACCAATAATAGTTGATGGTGTTAACAACTATGAGGAATTTTACGATTTCTTAAAAGGTAACATGCTATCAGACTCTTTTACCATTAAGATGATGACCACAGGTACTGTGAAAGTCAACGTTAATGACGAGGACACTTATAGGTCAGTAACAAAAAAACTTACTGATAACAACTGTCTGTGGCATTCATATGAGAATAAACAAGACAGACCGATACGAGTAATGGCAAAAAAGTTGCCTTCTACTTGTAACCCGGATAGAATTATTCAAGACTTACAAGAAAAGGGCTATAAGATAGAAAATGCAGTAAATAAATTAAGCTGGAAGTCTAAAACTCCTCTTAATATGTTTATGCTTACTTTTGAAAACAGCGAAGACATAAAGAAAGTCTATGAAATAAAAACCATCTTGGGGTGTAGAGTAGAAATACATGCAATTCAATTGCCAAAATTGATTCCGCAATGCAAACGGTGCCAAGCATATGGGCATACACAAAAATACTGTTCTAAGGAACCCAGGTGCGTAAAGTGTACGGGCAAGCATCTAACCGTCACATGTACTAAGCCAACTGAGGAAAAACCAAAATGTGTTCACTGCGGCGAAGCACACCCAGCCAACTATAGGGGATGTGTCGTAGCCAAGGAGCTGCAAAAAATCAAAAGTAAATCCTTGAAAAGACCAGCGCATGAAAACGAGCTTCAGAAACCTAAAACAAACCAGACAAAAGGTAATGAAAAGAAAACAGAGAAAGATATATCGAGACAAGGACCAGTAACCTATGCTCAAGCCACCTCTCGCAACAACGAAAAGAAAGCCTCCTCAGTAAGTAGTCTGGAAGGAAAGATAAACCAAATCTTAAGCTACATGTCATCATTTGATAATCGCCTTAAGAAATTAGAACAAAATGCCAACTAAAAGCACTAGAAATGAACCACGAACTTAAAATAATGACATGGAACTCCAATGGACTACTACATCACCAGAATGAATTGCAGGTAGTCCTAGATATAGAAAACATAGATGTGTGCCTGATATCAGAGTCACACTTTACGAAACAATCCTTCATAAAATTCAAAGGCTATAAAATATACCACGCCATACATCCTGACAATACTGCCCGAGGTGGAAGTACTGTAATAATTAAGGAAACAATCAGTCACTACGAAGTACAGAAATCTGAAGAGAAAGAAATGCAAGTTGTGGCAGTATGTATCAAAACTAAGCGCTATCCTGTTACTATAGCAGCAATCTATTGCCCCCCAAAATATTCTCTCAAGAGAGAACAATATGTGAACCTGCTAAAAAAACTCGGAGAGCGCTTTATATTAGGTGGTGATTTTAATGCCAAGAATACCTATTGGGGCTCTAGACTTACTACAACTAAAGGAAAGGAACTATATAGTGCCATAAAAGAACTAAACTGTGGGGTTTCATCCTCTGGAAAGCCAACCTATTGGCCTACAGATACCCACAAAGTACCTGACCTGATAGACTTTTTTATACATAGAAATATCAACCAGAATTATTTAAGGGTTCAGGAATTATATGACATGAACTCTGATCATTCCCCAATAATAATGACAATATATGAAAATATCGTACACAAAGAATCTACTCCTACATTAGTCAATAAAAAGACTGACTGGGAAAGCTTTAAAATGAGTCTAGAAGATAGAATAAATTTGAAAGTGCCACTTCGCACACCAGAACAGCTGGACGAAGAGGTTAACACATTTATAACTAACATTCAACAATCTGCTTGGGATAACACACCCACTACTAGCAAAATAACAAAAGGAAACTGTTATCCCACAGACATACGGAAACTTGTGACTGAAAAGAGAAGGCAAAGACAGAAATGGCATCAGACCAGAGCACCAGACGACAAAAGGATACTCAATAACCTGACGAAAAGGTTATCGCGACAAATAAAAGCATTCAATGATGAGTCTTTGAGCAAATATCTCCAGATGTTAAACTGTGATCGTAGTACGGATTATTCTCTTTGGAAAGCAACTCAGAGCTTAAAAAAAACAATTGCGCAAATACCTCCAATAAGAGAAGAAAATGGTAAATGGGCCATAAATAACGAGCAAAAAGCAAAGCGATTCGCAGATTACCTAGAAAAAATATTCCTACCGCATGAAGGAATAGAACTCACAACGGGTTTTGCATCACAAGAATCACAAGATGACGAGCAAATAAAACTTGTGACACCAAAAGAAGTACAGAGAGAGATCAAGACCAAAATAAATACCAAGAAATCTCCAGGATATGATTTAATCACAGGCGAAATTTTACACCATTTGCCGCGAAAAGCCTTAGTCAAACTTACTACTTTAATTAACGCATCATTAAGACTAAAGTATGTGCCTAACCTTTGGAAAGTAGCTGAAGTCATAATGCTTGCGAAGCCAGGAAAGCCCCCCCAAGAAACATCGTCATATAGGCCAATTTCTTTGCTGCCTGTTGTATCAAAACTTTTTGAAAAACTTCTACTAAAGAGACTGAAACCCATCATAGACAAGAAAAAACTAATACCTGACTACCAATTCGGGTTTAGAGATCAACACTCGACAATAGACCAAGTACATAGAATAACCAGCGTAATTGAACAGTCACTTGAGAAGAAAGAAGTGTGTTCTGCTATATTCCTTGACGTTGCCCAAGCCTTTGACAAAGTTTGGCACGCAGGCCTAATCTATAAATTAAGAAAAATGCTACCGCGTCAGTTTGCCGATATATTAGAATCCTACATAACAAATAGGTCATTTAGAGTTAGACAAGAAGATGCTTACTCAGAGTTAAAAGAAATCAAAGCAGGGGTGCCACAAGGAAGTGTTTTAGGACCGGTCCTATACCTATTATACACATGTGACATACCGGAGATAAAAAGTGATTTTATAGCTACATTTGCTGATGATACTGCGATTATGGCAATAGGGCAAAGCCATGAAGAAGCAGTCGAAAAAGTTCAGGTGGCCGTAAACACTTTTCAAGAGTGGACAAAGAAATGGCGAATAAAACTGAATGAATCAAAATCCATTCATGTTGACTTCACAAACAAAAAGTTATCGTATCATCCAGTATACATAAATAACCAACGGGTTCCATACGCCAATACTGCAAAGTATCTGGGCATGACTCTTGACGCGAAGCTGCGCTGGAAAGCTCACGTCAAAAAGAAACGAGAAGAATTGGGCATCCGCTACAAAAAGATGTACTGGCTCATTGGAAGAAACTCTCCATTAGCGGTGCAAAACAAATTATTATTGTATAAACAAGTCCTTATGCCAGTATGGACTTATGGTTCCCAGCTTTGGGGCTGTACCGCAAAAAGCAACTTAAACATCATACAACGATTCCAAAATAATGTACTCAGGGACATAGTAGATGCGCCTTGGTATGTAAGAAACGAAGATCTCCATCGGGACCTTAAAATAGACTTCGTTAACAAAACTATTAAAAAATATGCGCAGAGTCATGAAAGGAGACTTCACCATCATGTGAATGTCGAGGCGATTCAGCTCCTCGACAGCACGGACACAGTGAAAAGACTTAAAAGAACGAAACCTTTTGAGTTAGTGCATTAGTATAAACTTAGTGATAGTGAAAATTAAGAACACATGAACAAAGTGTCTTACCCTTAATATAAACTAAGAATCGTCAGTGGACTACTTTCTTAGAATAGTGACTTATTAATAAGGCTAGATTGTAATTATTTTAAAGTAACGTAAAAATTTTAAAGAGAAAGGATTTGTATATTATTTTTGTAATGTTAGTTAGGTTAGTACTCTATGATGTAGTATTCCAAGACGTTTAAAAGAAAAAGTATCTCTTTCTTCCAACCTCCTTGGTTGTATTGTTAAATATTTTTTTTGTAGGTATTATTGCGTTTTTGCATGTTTGAATTTTTGTAAAATTGTATTTTTTTTTGTTTACTTTCCTTGAATTCGAAATGAAAAGTAGAGTGTTTAACGCGGGTGGAAGTTATCAATTCCTACTCGGACTATATCCGACCTCGCTGCGCTCGGGCGTCTAAATACCTCGTATCGGAATTGATTCCTTCCGACCCTTGTATAACAATCTACTATTGTTCGAGTTTAAAGCTTGATAATTGAGCAAGAAAAAAGTTTGTGCTATGTGTTGCCTGACTCTTTTCTTTGATTAGTTTTATTGTTGGCAGCTCTTCTTCAATTTCAAAACCTAATTTTGGTGCTTCAATCCCGAAAATAACAATAAAATGTTAGCATGGACAATCAGTTTTCTTGAAATTCTCCATACAAAAAGGCAATTTCACGAAATATATACTCGAAAATAGTATACCTAAAGGAGTTCCAATGTTAGCTTGTTATTAAATAAATATACTTACAATACACATTTGAAACAAAAGAACCGTCTAAATATTTCAACATTATAACAATTTCGTTACCGGGAAACTAGTTGCAATATTGTGCTTATTTATTTAGAAGAAAGGATGTGGAGACAGACAACTAACACAAACACTTTATCGAAAACCCAATCAGCTTTAACACAAGGGATTAAGGCTCTAAGTGGATTAGAGACAGAATGAAGCGATAGCAAAGATAAAGTAGTTGTGGTAGGAAATGGCGAGTTCAAACCAAGGAAACACGAGGTCCCAAGGAAATTGCTGTGTTTTTATCCTATTTTGCTCGGCTGTCGGCTGATAGGAAATATTGTTAGGGATTGCTAAATGTACCTACGTGTATTAATAGTAATGACGACGGGAACTTACTACGGCATTCTATAGTAACCACTTTTCTGATGTATTATTACAATTTATATTATAATAAACACCATAAACCTATGATTATAGGTTGGTGGGTGAATGTTCGCGCGAAATTTGCATTTCTATCTTTTCAAATTCTAACTGGATTACTTTAAGTTTTTCTTGTTACATCTTAGCGAGAAATGTCCAAGTGAAATACATATTCTATAAGAATTTTCATACACTATGTTTTTTCTCCGAATAAATAAAATAAAATATACTCTGTCTCTACACTCTGACAAAATACTATTTTGATGTATATTTCCGATAACTGGCAAAATTACATGGTTTATAAAAATAATGCTTCATTGATTAGATTGACTAATTTTCAAATCTTTTATGAATAAAATTGTAAACACTATTTTATAGTAGTTATTCCACAGTAGAATTAACTTTTTTGAAGTCAATGTTATAAAGCAATGACTGAAAATAAGTACCTAGCTATACCTCAATGCACTTTAAATTTGTTACACCTATTTTGAAATCAACTAAGAAACTAACGGTCTTATTAATAAAAATGGCCTATTCCTAGGATGATCAGAGGTTACGCTAGAAGTAGTTAATCCCTGAGTAACCAAGTATTACCTCAGTTTTTTTTATGTCATTAATAAACACGGAGTATCCTCGGACTAACTATACATTCCTTACACATAGCTTACACTTAGATTACGTCTGAAATGTGGCAATACTGATGAATTTAAAAGTAAAAAGAGAGATAAGAACTTTTCCAAAATGGAAGAAATCCGGCCAAGTGCGAGTCGGTAATGGTACGAAGGGTTTCGTACCATTACCTATAAAAACGGCAAAAAAATAACGTTGGTTGTTTGGGATCCCTCCTTAATTTATTCTGTTTTTTAGTATTTGTTATTATAACGGCAACAGAAATACATAATCTGTGAAAATGTCAACTGTCTAGCTATCGCGGTTCTTGAGATACAGACTGGTGACGGACAGACAGCGAAGTCTTAGTAATAGGGTCCCAATTTTACCCTTTGGGTATGGAACCCTAAAAAAATGTGTTTCACAAGTGACAGCTGACTATCTGACATCCGTATTTGTGGTTAGTGAGTAGCAAAGAGATTAAAATATAATAATATTTAAATCTCTTTGATCCCATCGCCTTACCGTCATCCTTCCGTCATCGATGAATGTCAAAGTAACTTTTAGGTTAGCATAAAACCTAAACCATGGCTAATCCCTGCTTAAACTAGGTGACACCAAGGCGTAACTTTTACTCCGGGAGTAGGCATGGATTAGGTTACTCCCTGCTTACTCTGTGTTTATTAATACTGAAATTGGTTAGTAATGAGTTAATACTTGGAGTAAAGTTAATCTTTCTCTAGTCGGAATTTATTAATAAGACCGTAGATGTTTGAAAAGCAGTTTTCTATGTAACAGAATTAATAATAAAGAAATTAATTAATTAATTTTGAAAGAATTAATAAATTTAGTAATTACTAACAAAGTCTAAAGGTATTATATAGTTACCTACCCTACATACTATTCTGAACACGTTGTGTAAATAGGGTGTGACCAAAAAAGTATTACACATAAAATTTTAATATCGAGAAAAGGCTAAATATTATATAAATAAAGAAATTCCGTAAAAATCAATAGGGACGTGTATCGGCTTCGTTTGAGTTTAATTATCCAGTGACATGTAATTTTGGCTCTCAACACAGATTAAATGGGTTCTCGGAAACAATGGACGTTATATCAACTCATTATAATCTACCATTAAAGCTTTTGCCACACAGTAAATAAAAATAATTACAACTTTAATATTGATTTTGCTGAAAAGGTGATGTAAGGATTGTCATATTAATGATTTTAAAAGAACTATAGCATTTCAAATTGCCTGGTGTTTGGCAAGTATACCTACATATTTCGTATCATGAAATAAGTACCCAATTTTCATCAGTGAAAACAAACTTAGTTTTTGTCGCTCCGGGCGGAAATCGACAACTTTCGGCGCACTGCGCTACACGAAGTTGCCGCTTTCCGCCTCCGTCGAGCTAAAAAAAAGTATACACACCTCGGGAAGTAAATAAGAAAGCCTTAGATCACATGCTTATGGACAATCACATGTGATCTGAGCCATTTCTTATTTTACTTCCCTTGGTATGTAATATAATATTTCATCTCTCCAGGCGGAAAGCGTCAACCTTCGGGCCGCTGCGCTTTCCGCCTTTATCGAGCGGAAAATAACATAGAACTCTAAAGAGATCACATGTGATCTGAGACATTTCTTATTTTACTTCCCTAGGTATGTATGTAATATGCTATTTCACCCAAAATAAGGTTGTTATTTTAATTATACTCGTTACGAAAGAGATAAAACTATGGAAGATATATAAAGCGGGATAGTTTGTGTCGCAAAGCGGCGATACGTCCACAAAACAGCGGCTCATAAATCGGGAACCAGCATCAGTCTAGTTTAGTGTTCAGCCAGGGAATAAAGTTGCTTATACACTGCACTTACTAATGACTACACGACGCTGCTTGTTTTATTTGGGTTGTTAAGTTACTAATTAATCCTTATGAAGTATATGATAATATAACACTTATTACAAACGCAAAAGTTTGTCAGGATAGACGAGTGGATGTTTATCACTCTTTCGCGCAAGAGCTATTGAAAAGGTATTTATGATCAGATATATATATCCTTAAAGAACAAACATAACAAATCACAAGTTTTTGTAAGTAACAACTCTTTATTGTACAACAATAAAAATATTCTATGTGTTAATTAGACAACCTTAGGACATCCGTCCTAACTTTATCTCAGCGAATCAACAGATGAAGGTGGTGCACTCAAGTCAATAGTCGATTAAGTACTTACGATTAAAAACACATGTTACACCTTTAAGATATTAATACCTGCTTACGTAACCTAATATAATTATAAAAAAAACATCTCACGCCTTACATCCCCGAGGGGGTAGGTAGACGTAATTATATGCATAAATAAAAGATACTTACCACATATTATCATAGTTACACAAATGTAATCATATTATATACATGTTATGTGCATACACACAAGATTCGATTAATTAATTATTATTGAGTAATTCACTTATAGTTTCCAGTATTTGAAGTTTCAGAAATTCTGTTATGCGTGTGCCAGTAACTTTTCCTCCATAGATAATTATAGAAATATATGTGTGTTTTGAATATTTTTGTCTATTTTTATATTTTCATGTTAAGTGAGCAAGGGTCTTAACCCAAGATGCATATTCGAGGGTTATTTATTCCATTAACGAGCAGAAGAGCTGGTTTGTGACGCCATAATATTTGCATATTGTGCTTACTTTTGTTCTGTTGCGAGTGTGCGCTTGCCAAGTGACGGGCGCGTTAATTATCGCCCAATTATATTTTGGATTTGGATTGCTGTGTATGTGCATCCGCCTTTACAACCGCGTAGTTCCCGTTCCCGGGAATACGGGAATAAACGGGGTTTGAGTTTGTTCGTTACAAACATACAAAAATACAAGTCTTTCCTCTTTATAAATTTGTAGTTTAATCTTTTTAAACTGTGTTTTTTTTTGTCTGTAAATAAACGATTTATTATTTTTATTATTTATAATAGTAGTGTAGATGTACAAATGTACTTAGACCATGGATTTTTTCATCATTATCAGCCTATACTTGTCCACTGCTGGACATAGGCCTCCCCTAATGAGCGCTATAGCGCCCTGTCTTCAGATCGACGCATCCAGCATCTGCCTGCAGCCTTTCGCAGATCGTCCCATCCCATCTGGAGACTTTTTATTATTTGTTAAATTAGATACAGAACATTTCAAAACGTAGCCTAAAATAACGCACTGTTTACTATTAGGTGCTCTTGCTTTTTAAAATTATTGTTAAGAAAGTATTCAGGTTTATATGTTCGTTACTATTAATCGTTTTTAGCGCAAGTAAACTTTTCCAAATAAATGTAATTTTGAATCAGACCCCTATGATTTCATTCAACATGCTAATCATGGAGGTTCCCTAGTATCCACTAAGAAAGGATTTTTTGATTTTTCATCGGCAACACTAAAGCCGGTCAAAAATAAAGCTGTATATATAAAAATAAAATTTAACTCAAAAGCAGTGATACAGAAGGTAATACTCGGGCAAGGTAAGACATTTGAAACTCCAATGGGACTGTTTTCTTTTAACCGGCGACATATACAGTACACTTGAGGACAATGAGCAGGGTAAAACAATAAACAAATTCTGATGAATACATTTTATTGCTATTATACATATTATTATTAGCAAAATTATTGTCCATTAAATACATTTCCTTCTATTACTTATAAATACTTGAACATTATAAATTCGGAAATAACTGTGATTGTTAGATATTCCGAAGTTAACCAATTTGGATGAAATCTAAGGAAGGATGTAGGATACTTATAATCCGGAAACTCGAACGAAGTCACTGGTAACGCCTAGTTGTATAAAAAAAGTAAACAAAAATATGTTTATTCCTCAAACGTCAACAAATGACTATGAAGGGTTAATTATTTTTTGATTTATCTTTATATGTACCAAGAAAATGTACACATGGCTAACTTAATGCTTAAAGGCATTGTCTACCAGTCAACCATTGGGCTAAGCAGAAATAATTTCAAGGCAAGGCCGCAAATAATAAAAAAAAATATTGAAACATAATCTTACAGTAAACCCTAATACTTAATGTTGATAAAATAACCGAATACATACTAACTAACCTAATAAACGTTAATGACTGCAATAAACATATTTTTTTAGTGTTGATTTCCAACTCGCCGTGTCCGCCAGTGTAGCTTGTATCAGCAACTTTGCTCATTACACGTGCTAGCCTGCCCAGGGATATTTTCCTTTCATAAACCGGACTTACCGGCTTTTAAAATCGAGTAAACCTTTTCAGCGACTTTCAGGTATTCCCTGGGGAGTTCTTACAGCTGAGCTTAGCTATGTTTTCTGTTTAACTGTGTTTATTGTTGAACTTTTTATTAAAATGAACGAACGTACACGATCACACGACTGTGCAATAGGTATTAATGAAATACAAAGTACAAGTATTTTGCTTTGTTTCTTGCTTCTCTATATAGCTGTAATATTACGTATATACGAGCCGTAGTATATTGATTTCCGAATCCGTCATTTTGCGTATCTGACAGTTTGCGATGGTTCCATTTCATTATGGGCCTTTCGAGTCGGGTGTTTCAGATTCGATTTCTGCCCATGTATGTTGGCTTCATGTCTGGATATTTATATTTGTGTATGTATATTTGTCAATTGTTTTCGTACCCATAGTTCAGGGTTTGCTTCGTTTTGGACTTACTTAATAATTAATTTTGTGTGAATTGTTTGATAACCATATATAATTATTTATTATTATTGATCGACATCTAATTGTTCCCCCTATCTGCCCCTGCCACTGAACAGGTGCCCTGAACTGAACGATGTTGCCTTCGCCGTTGAGCCACTGGTGTGTTCGTAAGTTTTTGTAAACTCATTAGTACATACCCTCACCAGCCGGGCTAACACGAGCTCTTACACACAATTTTGTCTCGCTCTTTCTCGTGCGAAGACAAAATTGTGTCACGGCGCTCGTGTTAGTGCAGGATTCAAACCCGAGCCTCATACACGAGGCCAGCACTACCAACAGGGCTATCAGCGCCTTAATTGAAAAAACTCAAGTTCAGAATGCATTGCGGCAAAACCATGAAGTGCTTTCTCTCGACGTTGACTTAATTGGTCGTTGCGGTTCGGAATCGGCGGTTCTCACCAGTGCCAACTGAGCGGATGATGCCAGTGACTTAGGGTTGTCACCAACCACAATACGTGTAAGCAATATGTCGCTGCAACGTTAAATCTACGGTGGACATTGTGCTACGTTTCTTGGTGCTTGGCCGAACGACTTCTTTTGTGCTTAAACACAAAGAAAACCGATACCAACGGTTTATTTAAAGTGCCTTCCAAACCAAGGTGCTTGTGAGACCTATTTACTGACTGCCCGTAAATTAGACATAAATTTATTTATTGAAAGACGAAAACAACAGATAACAATCACGTAATGGCTAGACTATACTTATTGAAAATTTAGCTCCAGATTTTTCTCCAAAAATGTGTCCGTACACCATGATTTATCATAAGCTCAGCTGAGCATAAAAGGTACAAATGATTTTTAATTGTTCTGTTGCGCATTGTACCGCACGGTGCTCGACTGACCAGTGTGATCGTTACAGACTAGGTATAGGAGTGCTACGAGTGCGTATCATAAAATCAGCTTCGAATTATGGCGCTGTCAATAGTCGCTCCAAGTTGTGATTGTTTTTCTATTGATATTTTTATGTCTTCCTTCTGCCAACCCTATTTGTTGCCACCTCATGCATTATTGAGAGGCGTATCGGACCGCTCATCAATTAGCGGTTGTAATTGCCGACTTTCATCGCTGCATTCCTGGTACCGGGAATCGTGAGAAACGTATTCGGCTTTTGTTTTAGATTCACCTTCCTTGACTCGTGCTATGACAGCTTCGTAGTGTTCAAATAATAATAATAATAATGAATCCCAAGGGGGTAGGCAGAGGTGTACTATTTCTGGATATACCTACCCACTTTTCACGAGATATTCTTTCGACCTTAAACTTGATAGATGTCTCAGAATTAATTCAATAATCAGAATACCTACTTCTCACTGGTATATTTTTCGGACCCCTAAAACAAGACGGGTGGTGAACCCATCGCCTAACTTTATATTATGACTAGGTATTCTAAAATTAATTCTAAATCACATAAGGCCGATCACATAAGGCTTTACAGTTTTTGCCTCATCCTCGGGATAAAGCTTTTACTTCACGTCGACTTAAAAATAACAATGCATAGAAATATGGCATTTCCAAAAGGGATGAGCGGTACCACACACTAGTAAAATAATAAAGTGTCCATAATTACAATTTCCTCGAAGAAACCACCCACAAGCTTACAAAGAGAAATCCATTCAGTAATAATTCAGAGGAACCTAGATATGGATCAAGGAAGAGGCCCAAAATACCAAATAAAGACACAAATTCAAGAACTCTATAATAAAAGAAAGTTAAGTTAAAGTACGTAAAAAACAATATGAATAAATCCTTATATCCCTAATAATAGGGTAGGCAGAGGTATTAAATTGCTGGAAATATTCACATTTTAACATATATTTTCTAAACCCCTTAACGTCGTCGTCGTCGTGAGCCGAAACAAATAGTTTAATGTCAACCAATCTTAGGAAACTTTATAAAAGACATTGGAAATTTATCATGACTTTTTTATTAATTATTTCCCAAAGTCCTTAAAAATTTCAAGCAAGCTACTTCTGAAACTTTTTGTCTAACTATACTTTCTATACTAATTAGTAATATATATGTATACTAATATTATAAAGAGGAAAGATTTGTATTTTCGTATGTTTGTATCTTTTTTACGAATAAACTCAAAAACTACTAAATCGATTTCAAAAATTCTTTCACCAATGGAAAGCTAGAATATCCCTGAATAACATAGGCTATTTTTGATTCACGTATATTTTATTCTATTATTTATTAATCATTTATTTTAGAAAGAGGCGTTAATTGCGAGCGCTTAAAGTCTGAATACGGTCCTGTAACAACTACATATCTCGTGGACCAAGCGTCGGAAATGGAATACTTAAGTGAGCAGCTCATATATCTTGAATTGGACCGGACTATCTCACATGAGTCGTGCTTTGCGAACTGCGTGCCCTGCACTAAACGAGGTAACCACCTCAAGGATAGTTCTCACTGGAAGCATTTTCATGTAATGTTACAGCTTGGGTTTGTGTCGAAATAAACCTTTATAGTTTCGCTATGACCGCCTCTGTTCACGACTTATCTCAAAGATTGTCAGTAAGTAATAGAAAGGTGTAATTTCACTTTTCACCAGTATATTTTTGTGAACCCCCAAAGGTGTTTGTGTGGACCGGGGTGATTTCGTGTAGAAATAAACCCTTATACTTTCGTCCCCGTCTTATCTCAAAGACTGTCAGTAAGTAATAGAAAGGTGTAATTTCATTTTTCACCAGTATATTTTTGTGAACCCCCAAAGGTGTTTGTGTGGACCGGGGTGATTTCGTGTAGAAATAAACCCTTATACTTTCGTCCCCGTCTTATCTCAAAGACTGTCAGTAAGTAATAGAAAGGTGTAATTTCACTTTTCACCAGTATATTTTTGTGGAGCCCCAAAGGTTTTTTGAATCGAAATGCATCTTTAATAATATCTTTTTGGGTTATGTAAGCTTTTTTGATTAAATGAATTACTCGAAATTTAATTTCGATACAATATTGTAATACCCTGCTTTGCTACATCACATGCAACATGCTCCCGGTGTGTACCTACTTTGCTTTACACAAACAATATTTAATTGCATTTGTTTCTGAGTGTACCAGCTTTGGAGCACTGCCAAGGTGGCTATTAAAATTGTCGCAGTAATTCTTACTAATTCATTTTATTGATTATAACATTCCTTTGTTTCTCGCTGGACGTCAAAAATATTTGGAAGCATTAAGGCTGATTCATGTTACAACGGGACGGGCCCCGACCGGGCCCGGGCGTGCCCCGTCCGGGGAACGGTCAAATATTTTTTGTATGAAGCGCTGGCCCGGACGTGCCCCGTCCGCGCCAAATGTCGAGGCGTGTTGTATCGTCCGGGCCCGAACGCGGCCAGTCCCGTTGTAACATGAATCAGCCTTTAGGTTCTGTATCATTAGCACTAAAACTACATAGACCACTAGTAGCTGGGCTTTTGCTTTTTAGTTCTGTTTTTGTGTTTAGTTTTATGGATATAATGATCATATTAGACGTAAAAGTACTTATAATATTATACTATATATGTATACTAGCGACCCGCCCCGGCTTCGCACGGGTGCAATGCTAATATTAAAACCTTCCTCTTGAATCACTCTATCTATTAAAAAAACCGCATCTAAATCCGTTGCGTATAGTTTTAAAGATTTAAGCATACCTACATAGGAACATAAGGACATTTAAAGATTTAAGCATACATAGGAACATAAGGACATAGGGATATAGGGACAGAGAAAGCGACTTTGTTTTATACTATGTAGTGATAGTGAAGTGATAGTGATAGTGATCCCTTCGTCCCACTTCGTAGCTAGATTTGGTAGCCAGCTTCGAGATGGGACTGTTCTTTTCCCATTTCGAAGCCGGCTACGAGTTGGGATTGTTTTAGTATTATTTCTTAGCTGGCTTTCATCGTCCTCGTTATGATAAAAATATGTTAATATCACTTCTCAGTCTCCCAATTATGTTTATAATTTCCCGTCATACAACAACTAACTAACGGTTATGTTGCTGTGTAAAAGAACGAACCACCAACCCACTTTCTAGGATAAAGTCGAAAATTTTGTTTAGAACAAACAATGGAGGAGGTAGCTTCACCTTTGACTATAAAAAGGTAAATCAAATCAAATCAAGAAGGCTTTTACCTACTCAATGTTGGAACGTATAAGTGCTCATATTGAAGATACATTAAGAATGAGTACTGAAAAGTACTGCTCTCACTGCGCATTTGTTCGTAAAAGTCTTATCCTGAGTTTCAATCGCAGAACACTTTATGGTTTTGTATTTTAAATCTCACAAGATATAAACCCGTTTAGATTATATCTTATGTTGAAGATTGTTGAGTTTTAAATAATAAATTCTGGGGCACAATTCACGTGTAAGAACGTGTAGGAGTAAGAGGTAATGCCTTGAGTTTGTTGCGATCCTACCTAAATAACAGATCTCAAGCCACTGTTTTGAATTCTTATAATATAAACTCAAAAACTATTGAGCGGTTTTCATCAGATTTTATGCCAGTCAGTCTAGGAGTACCACAGGGAAGCGTTCTTGGGCCGCTATTGTTTTTGGTGTACGTAAATGAATTACCAACAATTTGTAATCATCTATGTGTCATGTTTGCAGATGATGCCTCAGTATTCATATCTAGGGAAAATTTGACTGATTCTGAGTATAACTTTGAAGTTAACAACACATTTAACTTTATTGTAATGTGGCTTAACTCTCTAAATCTTAAAGTTAATGTAAGTAAAACGAAGTTACTGCAATTTCGAAACTATAAACAGAAGGAAATTGAGCTAAATATTGTGAACTGTAATAAAAAAGTTGAAGAGGTCAGACAGATAAATTTCTTGGGAGTGACTATTGATACTCATCTGAACTGGAAATCACATGTTGCAAAAATTAATAAAAAAATTGCGAGTTACTGTTACGCTCTCTCAGTACTAAGAAATGCAACAACTGAGGAAGTCACAAAAAATGCGTACTTTGGTTATGTCTATCCACTCTTAACCTACGGGATAATTTTCTGGGGTAGTTCAGTAGATTATCAGTCTACTTTCTTGTTGCAAAAGAGATGTTTAAGAATTATTTATAGAATGCCCAGTATTGAAACTCTCAGGAACACTTTTGTAAATAAAAAAATACTAACTTTAACGTCTATTTACATATTGGAAATCTGTATTTTTGTTCAGAACCAGATTGATGGTATCAGTCGTGTCATGGATATTAAAAGTAACGTTCGTTCTCAATATAAATATGACCTATGTATTACAAACACCAGTATTAAGAGCGCAATTATGAGTAAGAGCACCATTGTACGAGGGGTAAAAATATTTAATAATTTGCCTCAGTGTATTAAAATGTTAACCGGTAGCAGGTTCAAAACCAACTTAAAGAATTGGCTAATTAATAAGGGCTTTTACGATTTAAATGATTTTATGAATGTAGATTGACTATTTAACTTTTATAACCGATAAGAAATTGATATTAATTGGATTTGACATGATTATTTTTAATGAATTTGACTTGACCTTATTAATTGTAGTTATAACTTATCTAATTGTCAATGTAGAATAATGTATTACAATTTATGATCATAATACCATATTGTACGTCCGAAATGGGCACACTGTTGAGCCATTTTTTATTTTATTTTTAAGACCTTTTGTACATACACAGTGAACAATAAAATTCTATTCTATTCTATTCTATTCTATTCACATATGGTTATTAGATGATGTAATAATAAAAACAATAATAAGTAGATGTAATAAAAAGTTTTTTCAGGCATGGTCAGAGTTTCTGATTATGTGATGTTTAAAATTGGTACTAAAAGAAATGACATTATCTAAGTGTACTTTTTATACAGTCAAGAGCACATCAAGGGTTACACTTGTAGTGCGAGTCTGACCTCTAACGCGATTGTAATAAGAACTTTACAAAATCAAATGTCAAGCTCCACGTTCTCTTGACTGTACCTACAGATAATAAATTATTATTGATTTATTTATGTGATACCTCAGCCAACCATTCCAGGGATATAGAGAGAACTACTTTGGTGTGTCATTTCGCTATTTTATACATTAACATCTGCACTTTACCCGAAAGTGTGTCTTTATATTATATATTTTTAACTATATTATGCGATCAGCTTTTCCAGCTATTAGCAGATGCGGTCTGAGCAAGTATTGGGCTGTGAGGTCTGTGTAAACATTTTGCCTCTCTGTGTTTATTTATAAATCCTCATTAGTGAGGTCCCAAATAGATGTCTTTCTCTTCTTAACCCAAGTAAAGGTATTGTTAAGTACCTTTACATGTTACATAGAAAGTGGCGCCCTCTGTGTCAGTATAAATAGATCGTGCGGACTTGCCGCCATATTAATAACTGATTCGTTTTCACTTACTTACTTCAAGCCATTCGACCATCTTTGTACCTATAATATTAGATAACTTTAGTTTACCAATAAACCTTTCTAGATATCCTAAATCTAGTCTTTTCGTGCCATCGTCGTAGACAGACAATTCTCAAGAAGTTCCATCCAGCATAGGACGGAACAGGTATGAAACAAATAGGGCATATGATACCCTGCGGGCTCAATGTAGTTCTAGCTTTAGTCGTGAATGTGTATTTATATAAGCTTACCTCCAGTCACTCCTAACATAGATGCGCATAGAAAAACGTAAAACTATTTCACGTGCGCAATTAAGTTAGCGCTTAAGATAAACTCATTTCCTCGGCTACCGGTCGCTCCGGGTAAACGTCAGGTTTTTATTTTATCTCGGACACAGGTCAACTGAGTGGGCTGGGTAACCTAGGTGATACCACAGAATTGTATTGTTGTAGAAGAGCCTTGTATCGGGCAGAGCTTGCTCAGATTTAGATGTATTTGCAATGATCTACGATGGAATGCTTAGTTATAGTTACAGTCAAGCGGTGATAGCCCGGACGGTTAAAGAGCCTGCCTAAAATCAGTAAGGCTCGGGTTCGAATCCTGGCATGTACCAATGAGTTTTTCAAAAACTTACGTACATATTTATCACTAGCTAGACGGTGAAGGAAAACATCGTGAGGAAACCCGCAGGTCTCAGAATTAATTCTGAGACATGTGTAAATAGACCCGGTCCGGCGATAGGCTCACCACCTATCACGTTTAGGGGTCCAATATATCTCGTGAAATGTGGATATTTCCAGTAATGGAATACCTCTGCCTACCCCCTCGGGGATAAAAAAAGGCGTGAGATTATACTTATTATATTATTATAGTTACAGTCACTTTCAATACATCAGAAAGTAGGTAATAGTTTAGGTGCCAGCCAGTATTTTCTTATGTCTATCTTTCAAACAGGGTTTTCACCTGCAAATTTTTACAAAGCAAATTGTTTTTCTTATCTATGACTTTGTTCGCGTAAATTTCAAAAACCTTTAACTATATATTTTTTATTACTATAAACTGTCATTAAATTCCGTTTGGTAGGTTTTGCATGAAAGAGTAACAAGAAATTATTCATCTTCACACACTTTCGTGTTTATAATATTAGTAGGGTGTACAGAAAAGTTTTAAAGTAACATCTATGCAACAACGCATAACGCATGCCAACAAAATATGTACATTAGAAGATTTATTTATTTAATCGTACAACTTAAACTAGCATTACAGATTTTTTAAATCTAAGGCGCTAGACAAGGCAACAAAAGTAATAAGAAAGTACATACTCAAGGAAATTATAAATAAAAATAAAGTAGAGATAAACAAAACCATTTATACATCTCGCTCGCAAAACACGATACACTCACGACACACACTCGTCCATGCATCCGCGAACAGATCACACTCCGGGGCCACCGCCATTTAAGCCTGAGTCACTATAGTTCAAAGAGGCATGTAACTAACTACATCTGGCAGTATAGGATACAATTTCCGATATGCAAGAACTGGTAAAAGGTCATTTTTTGCTTTAAGTCCATGTTTCAGACCTTGCTCCAGTGAATTATCGTCTTTTGTCCCGCAACGAAAACGAAAATAGAAAAGCAGAATTTACTTATTTTGCGAATATTCTAGACTATTGTTTGGAAGGTTAATGTACTTAGTGGTATTTAGTAAATGTATTTAAGAATAGTGTACTATATAATTAAATTGTTGTAAAGCCTCACGAATGTCACGCTAGTTTTGACAAATAATTTTAAGACGTTTTATAAATTTGCGACGGTTTTATTTGCTAGAATGATAATAGTAATACCTATCTATGAAAGAAAATTTCGATAGCGCGATTTAGAACTTTGCGGCCTATTGGCGAATTAGTTGGTTCTACGTAGTGTCGAAGATGTCGCTACATCACTAATAATAATAAAAGGTAACTAACACAAATAGTCGAGGTTTTACTTTAGCATACCACTGCGGGATTACGCACCACAAAATGTTCGCAAATATTTACTACCAACATCACGTGAACAAAGAGCCAGCCACTACAATTTACAAGTGAACCCCGGTATATAATCACTCACAAAACCAAATTAATATGTATCACGACTATGACATTAAAGGACTCTATCGCGAGGAACGCAATTATCTATGGCACTTTTGATTTGGTCCAAGCGATAAGCGATTAAAATATTAAACCACTGTTATAGGCCACTGAAAAGCTCTACGAACCTAAATGTTAGCAAACCCAAGAACGGTTGGAGACAAAAATACCGATGTTGTAAAAAAAAACAAGCGTAAGTTATAATTATATTTTTAGCGGGTCCTACTAATTTTATTTAAAAAAAACAGTTAAATACGACCAAAACTTATTATTTTAATTATACCTTCCTCTTGAATCACTCTATCTATTAAAAAAAACGCATCAAAATCCGTTGCGTAGTTTTCAAGGTTAAATCATACATAGGGACAGACAGACGGAAAGCGACGTTGTGTTATACTATGTAGTGATTATAGTAATAGTGACATTACCGCTTATTACAGCTATAACAAAACAACATTTTGTAAAATCAGAAACAAAATGTTTAATTCGAAGTAGGGACTTATATATAAGTCCACTCATTGGAAAGAATTTCAACTCTACTGCTTCAGCGTGTATGGTTGAGGATAAAAAGCGGGGCAAGAAACTCGAGAAACAAGAAAGAAAGAAAGAAATAAACTTTATATTTATAAACTTAAAGAAAAAACAACTCATTATTATTGTAATAAATTGTTACTTAATACCTACTTTTAATTGGGTTGCACATGTATCTGGCAGAACTAGGCCGTAGACTGAGTCTGTATAACACAAGCAATATTTATAGGGCATTCAATTATTATTTCTTGTCCCGGAGAACCCTGGTAACGTACAAAAGCATTCGTTAATTTGTACGATTAAGTTTCTTACTTTTAATAACAAAAAAAACGACTTCAATCTTCAACTTAAATGGTTTTCTCATGGATGCCGTTGTCAGAACTGGACCAAAATAAAATGGGACCAATTTGGAAGCACCAGCTTTCAAATAAAGTAAGAATCATCCAAATCGGTTCACCCAGTCGAAAGTTCTGAGATAACAAACATAAAAAAAAAAACAGACGATTTGATAACCTCCTCCTTTTTGAAGTCGGTTAAAAATGATCTTGTGCTCGGTTAAAAAATGTGTAGCAAAACGTTTATGACTTGTCACTCAAATTTCCTCTGTATTCAGTCTATTATAGTAAATGAATACATTATTCGTAATCACTACGCCGTGTATGTCTGATAGGATGGTGGTAATTTAATACCTTTATGACGAGATCAATTTAGTAAATGTATGGAAACGACGTGTTTTGTGTACCACAATCGATAAATGAAAAATGTATATTGGGTCCAAAGAAGGCAAAGATGAAGCGATAGCGTATTTTACTACATCGAAATTAAATTGGGAGTAATCATTAATTGAAAGGAATATTCCAAAACACCTCTGAAAACGTATTTCGCTTTTAATTTTACAATTAGGTATAGCCAATTTTAAATTATAAAAAAAAGGGTAGCGTTTTTCTACAAAATGATGACGTCAATGGTCAATACTCGTAGATCGTAAAAAGTCACTTATATTAACTAAGCAATCAATGAGGAATTTTCAATGACATTCTTAAAATTGAACTAGATGGCGCTGATCAACATTGGGAATTAAAAATTGGCAACACTGATGTGTCGCTTTACGTGACACATCCGTCCGTCATGTCATGTGCCGTTGTTGTGTTGTGTGTGAGTGAGTGTAACGCGTCAGCAGGCAACGCAATAAAACAGATCTTGTTTTAGGTACCTAAATTCCTAGTGCGTAGAGTCGAGCTTCGGTTCCTCCGTATTTTACACCCATACACTATACATGGTCCACGCATTTTCGCAGATGAAGGAGACTGAGTTTTTGTTTATCGTGGATTCGGATCTTTTGTTGTAACACAAACCACTCGTAAACAATGTACAAACAGAACAATAAATAGGTAAAATACAAGGCAATGAGTACGTAACCTTATTTTGATAAAAAGTCAGATTGTTTTTTTTTGTTTGACAAATTCTTGCGACCATAGATTAGGTAAAAAAAAAACCCAAGGCTTATCAGCACCATCTATTGACACCTTTGAATACTCAAGTGACAGCTGTCACCGAAAACTCCCCATTGGAAGACGTTCGGAATCCACTCGAACTAGCTTACTTTCGTTCGGGACTAATCAACTACAGCTTCAAAGATCATACAAAATGCCTTGTATCCGAGACATTTAATTCCTGTATTCTCATTCCACTATACTACTTCTCAGACCCCTAAACGTGACAGGTGTAGAGACCGCCAGGCTAAGGTTTTGCTGTCTCAGATTTATCGCAAGAGCAGTGATAGCCTTACGGTTAAAGAGACCGCTTCTCATTTATAATCAGTGAGGCTCGGGTTTAAATCCTGGCATGTACCAATTAGTTTTTCAAATATTACGTACATTTTCATCACTAACTCGACGGTAAAGAAAAACATCGTGAGGAAACCCGCAGGTCTCAGAATTCATTCTAAGGCAGTGTAACAGGCCCGGTCCGACGATGGGCTCACCACCTATCACGTTTAGGGACAGACGTGAAAAGTGTGTATTTCCAGAAATGGAATACTTACCTCTTTCTATCCCCCCGGGGATAAACGGCGTGAGATTATTTATTTATTTAATTTTATTTATCTCAGCAACAATCGAAACTGTGGGTTTCCTTAAGATGATTTTCTTCACCATCGTACCCTCATCAAGATTCGAACCCTCACCTCACGCATAAGAGGTTTACGGTAACACGGCCATCACTGCTAATGGGAAATAATAATAAATTGGTAGAAAAATACAGACATTGCAAATGGTTCAACAAGGATATAGTGATGTTAAAATCGCATATTCTATCAATTTTCTCGCAACGCTAGCTTTTAAGTACTTGTATCAGCTCGCAGGTTTTCCCACGAATGCGGTTACCGCTGAGCTAGGCATAAATCCACGTGTAATAATAGAAAACCTGTGCAGACCATGGACATATGAAAAAAGGCCGAGAGAATCTCCCTGAACAACTACTGGAGCACCCAAAGGAACCTGGAAAGTACGAGTAAACGCATTCAAAACAAAGTAAGTCTATACTTACTTTGGTTTGAATGCGTTTACTCGCAGGCAACCTTCCATTCAATCGCATTCGTGCGTTTAAAAAATCACTCAGGGATAAATATTTTTTTTATTTATATTAAAACAGTATATTTTCTTTATTATGAATCTGTAAAATTATAAAAAAACAATGTGGTAGGTACTGTCTGGTGTGTCTTGCGACACTTCTTCTCCTCAATTAAAACACTGTTCAGTGTTAAAAATAAAAACATTTCATTTATATTTTATTGTTCTTTTAATAATGTCCTTCTTTTGTTTTTGTAGTATGTGACGTGTAGGTATGCAATTCCAGCAGCTTACACATACGTTTATTTCTCTATTTTGCAGCGATTTACTTGTTTCTTAGAGAGATTTACTCCGTCTTTTTGATATGTAAGTGCTTGAAGAGTGAGACCTGTTGGTTTAGGTAAAATTGTGTTTGAAACATTTTCCCATCTTCGTATCGTCTAGGCTGAATAATGCTCAAGGATTTTGTTTGTTCTCATGTATACTCACATTGCAGCACAGTGACTGCGTGGCCTTGTATCTAAGTTTTCAAGTAAAAAATTCAGATTTTTATTAAAAAATTAGCCTATGTCTTTTCTCAGGCTTTATACTATCTCTGAACCAGACTTACTTTCGCATTTATAATATTAAGTAAGGATTTGGTACAATATTTGGCACCAAAACCAAATAGTAAAATACGCCTGTTCTGTCGTCTTAAGCTTTCCTCAGACACGTTCATTGCGGTGTAACAACCCGTTGCTATAAGACAAAGCCATTACGAACAGCAGCTTTGATGGATCCCCCTCACTACATTCTAATTTTAAAAGTTGGGGCCACGAAGAGAAAGCAAAGCGACAGGCGACAACATACGACGACATAGTCGTCTACTTGTAAGCTATTGGGTAATAAATTTTTAATTTTGCAAAATGTTTTTTCTTTACAAATTAGTAAGTAATAATTAATTCGTAAGTAAAATATGTAACAAGTGACACAATGATCAAAAAAAGTACAATGGGCGATCTTATCGCTCTAAGCGATTACTTCCAGACAACCTTAGGATGGATGTAATTAGACTACTACTTTAAGAAGAGCCGGCCGAAAATCAGTGAGGCTCGGGTTCCGAAGCCTGGCATGTACCAATGGGTTTTTAAAAACTTACGTACATATTTATCACTAGCTCGACGGTGAAGGAAAACATCGTGAGGAAACCCGCAGGTCCCAATGTATCTCGTGAAATGTGGGTATATACAGTAATAGAATACCTCTGCCTACCCCCTCGTGGATAAAAAAGGCGTACGATTATATATATATATATAAATTAGACTACCTATCAATGATGATTTAAGCAGATTTTTTCGAGCACAGCCCAACGCTACAGCGAAAAATATTATCTAACCATAATTATGTTTAGAAATAAAGAAATTGTGCACACAGGATCCTTAAATGACGTAAGTGAGCACTAAGAAGGGATTTTTGGAAATTCCCACGGGAACGGGAAATAAACAACTAGCTAGTTTGTTGTATGGCATAAAAAACACATTTTATTGGTTGATAACTGCATTTAAAAACGCTATTCGCTGTTTCAATAGCCCCAAGCTAAGCAAAACTGAGCTTCTTACTACAATCATAACTTGATACAAGAATTTTGCTTCGTTTCTACTTCAGCAACTCATCCCGAGGGAACCCTAAGCCTGTTAATTAGATGATTTGTTAACATGGAGTTATCAAATGACTTTGTTGCGATGTTAGCACCAACTTCGGCTTAATAAGTTTCACTGTCTTGTTTCTGATGATGAACTACTTATTACCTGGAGTCTTAACCTGAATTGTGATACTCTATTAGGTACGTACTTATCTTAAGTTTTTGTTCCATAAATAAATAAATAGCAGTATACTGTATGAAACCTAAACGCTGAATGATATTTAAGCAATGAAGAATAATCATAAATTTATGATAAAATCAACTAACTTTTTGTACCTGACCTCAAGTATGAGGGAATTTTGAGGTCGACCTAGGCGTGCCTACATCGATCGGATCGTCAATGTACTGAAGAAGAAGAGTCGATAAACAGTCGATTAATGATTGATTCACATTGCATTGTATTATTATGAGGTTAAAAACCAATTCTATTAAAAACTAATTGTTGCACGTTACTCAATAACGTTAAAATATAACCTAGAAGATATGTTCTGACAAATAGACAAACTGAAAAGATAATCTGACAAAGATAGTGCATGCCTACAATCTATTATAACAGATGAAGAGAGCGTTATTTTCGCCGACAAACTGTTTTGTAGTTCGACGAGTAAAACGTTCACTGAACAAAGGCCGTAGCAAAGAATTTAATATTGTACCTATAGTATTTGAGAAAGGAAATTAAAAAACAAATCCTGGAACTTCACAATATTTCGGTTGCCACATCCCTGGCTTGGTACTTCGGTACAAGCGTCAGTGGCAAAAGTCAAAACCGAAAACTTTACGGAGTGACTTCCTCTGGAGAATATTCCATGCTCGCGATCCCTGTTGTTGTTTCAATTGAGTTTATCCTCGGTTCTTTAGCCTTTACTCCCGTTTGCATACAGAAACTTGTTTTGTTGGAGTGCAATAGTTGGACTGCTGTATGTGACAATTGCTAAATGGTTTATCTTTATGAGTTCCTGTTATGTTTGCCCGTGTGGGATACAGATTATTTTAAGTGCTAGTATGTATGAGCAGGATCTGTTACACGTTTCACAGAAATTGTTGGTGAAATAACCTCTTGCAAAAAAGCATCATCAACACAGATTGGTGTTTTATCGTAAACCTCACACATGAAAATGAAAGTATGGTCCAAAATCTTCAGCGCGAAATGACGTTAGGTTAATGGTCACCTAACTGTCAGAATTTTACAAACATACAATCGCTACCTCCTACAAATATACAAGCTTGCCAACAAATTTACGTTTATAACATTAGTATAGGTATAAATAAAATAAACATTTATGTTAAGACTCAAGTTGTATTGTTTACTTTGTTTCTTACCTTCTTTCTGACCTGTAATATGTAATTTAGAAGGTGTACGCGTATAATATTATGTTTGCTAACTCGTATCTAAGTTTCGGAACACATTCCCAATGTGGAGTTCAAATCGTATCTCACACGTGATTAAAACTTTCTTCTTCTAACATGATATTATAATAAGTTCTTTATGAGAGTAATCTCAATAGATTAGATACCAATGCAAAAAAATATACATCAGGCCAGTTATGCAGAGATTTTTACTGACGAAAAGGGGGGGTCGACGCATTTTTTTTATGGACGTCCAAGAAGTCAGATTGTAATGATTTTTTAACAAAAATGGCATTTCAGTTTTTATCGCCGTCGGTTTATTGTTAAAAAGGTCTTATTATTAGAATATATAGATACATTTATAAGAATTCGAGTTCGGGTTAAACAAACCCGTGGGCAATACCAATTTACTCCTAGGTAAATCGTCAAATACAATCGGGGGAAGACAAATAAAGGGTCCTGTTTAGACCCGCGCTCATTATACATTCACCGCCGAATTCAAGCTTACCAATATTGGTTTTGGAAAATCAGGGTAAACATTCAGTAAAACGGAACGATTTCTAAGTAATCATTACGTAACCGCGTATGTATTTAGACTGTACTCAGGAAGCTCCGCACATAAAATTAAAAAGAGCTGCCCTTGAGTTTCTTGCTGGCTCTTCTCAGGGTACCTACTGCATTTGGAACCAGAAACTCGTCGGTGGAGATGAGCTGCTGTTTACATTTAGCCAATCGTCATGGACGAGTTTAGACTTAAAGGCCTTGTTGTTTTTTTTTATATATATAAGAGAAGGGGGCAAACGAGCAGACGGGTCACCTGACTAAATTGTGTTATTGGACTATTGACTTTTCTAAGTGTAGGTATTTTCTATACCTACAGAAAATAAATGATTTTGACTTTGACTTCGCACATAAATGGTGAAAAAGGAACCCACCATCATGTTGCAACTTCTTTCGATGGACAGCTGTTTGTTACTGCTTATTACAGCAAATACTAAATGATAACTCTATATACCTACCTTTATTGAAAAGCGGTTTTGCGCGGTTTCACCTGCGTAGTTGGAATACGGGTATAAAATATAAGCATTGTAGCTTTCCATTGGTGAAAAAATTATTTAAATCAGTTTAGTGGTTTTTGAGTTTATTCGTTACAAACATACAAAAATACAAGAATTCAAAAATACAAATCTTTCCTCTTTATTATTATTTTCGGTAATAGTGATATACATCTAGTCTATAGATCCGAAAATGCTCTGTTAAAGTGTAGATATATTTTCCTAATAGAATACATTTTTCGACGTATAACACCACTCCCTTATTAGAAAATAAGATCTCGAACTGTCAATTCCCGAAAGAATGTGAGGCATCACAGGCCTCTCAATATCAGGACAATTTAGCAGATGTCAAATATTAATAAGCGTTGGGACATGACATTAGGATTTTGATTAACCACGCTTAGCCTCCTCACATTCATTCTACGATACTCTTGTGTGTAAACATATAGAGTTACTGGAATAGGCTCTGCCAGTAAGTGTGTAAGCAAAAAAAATTGAGTATACTTTTATGTTACTCGTATATTATGTGAGTTGAACTTTGGCAGCTAGATAGGAAATAACTCACTTTATAACAAAAAAAAGTAACAACAATGTTTGATTATATAAAGAAATATTTCATTTGCAAGACATTAAAAATGTGGCTATTAATCTACATAATTACTACCCTGATAAATAGCTTTATAAATATTTAAGTAATTTTACTTATTATTAATTCTGTAGTGAGATATATTTTTAATTAAATTATAAATATATGCAAATTAAAGCCCGTCAGTGAGACTTTTTCTTAAACTATAACCATAAAATATAATTTTCATCTTTCGGGGCGGAAAGCGGGAAATTTCTGCCCGCTGCGCTAAACAAAGATGCCGCTTTACGCCACCGTCGATAAGAAAAAAAGTATACACAAGTCGGGAAGTAAATAAGAAATGTCTCAAATCGCTTGTTTGTAGACAATTACCTACATGTTATCTGAGACATTTCTTATTTTACTTCCCTAGGTGTGTAATATACTATTTATTTAGTTTCAGATAAAATCCGTGTTGATAGTGTATTTTCTGTTATCAGTACTAGTCTGTAAACCGACTGGAGAAAAGGTAATAAGAGCTAAAAATCATCAGTCAAATCAACTCTCAAGTCAAGTCAATAAAAAAAGTCAAATAATAGGTCTGTTAAACAAATAGTAAGTCAAAGCTTGATTTTTACACATAACTTAACGTTATAGGTGTATCATTCATGTGTAGTTCCGCATTGGTAGCCAAATGTTTCCGTACAATAAGCATCCACTAAAAATGTTACATTTCTTAGGCACATAATAGCACAGGTACATAGTCAGTTACCAAACAACATGATAGTTGTGAAAAAGTAAGGCCACCTCCTATATAATGTCTTCCATTAAAAAAGTAATTAAGGTCCAAAATGTCACATCCGACATGGCTTGAAAAATTCTGACTGTAAAGTGGCCACTAGCTTAACACCATCTCCCAATCCGCGGTGGGCTCGCGTGGTAGATTATAGCCCATACTTCCGCATGTGTGAGGAAAGACCCTTAGCTCAGCAGTGGGCTATTACGGGTTGATGATGATGATGATGTCACATCCAGCTAGCATTAGACCTAGGTCCTTATAACTCGCATTACACACATACCACGTCTCTCACTCTTGTCTCTTATGAGACGAATATTAAGCGCCGGAGAGATATTTACAACGAAATAAAAATGTTTTGACGCCATTTTTATTGTGCCCTTTGTGTGGCATGAATGTTAAAGGAAATAGGGTGCGCGACTGTATCGGCTTAACGATGTTTACTCAAACGTATTATGTAAGCGAAGGATTATAGGAAGGATATATAGTACGTATTAGTTTATTTTATCCATATAATATTAGTATTAGAATTTACCGTAAGGTTATGTTTCATTCATTAGTAACAGATTTTTTATTATTTGTGGCCCATTCCGCCAAATTATTTCTGCTTAGCCTGATGGTTGACTGGTAGATAATGCCTTTAGGCATTAATTTCGCCGTGTGTACATTAGCACATGAAGTTAAATAAATAAATAAAGGATTACGATACAAGGGTATCTATACGTAAGTATGTATGTATGTATGTATGTATTCATAATACTTGGAAAAGGGATCTATCTATTGAAATAAAAGATGTAACGAAGATCTATCAGCTCTCAGCGGACCTAGGTAGCTGAAATCTATTCCAATATAACAAAATTGAATATCTGTTTGTGATTTCAAAATAAATGCAAAAGTTAAATGAAAACTGCTACAGAAACGATGACAAATTATACCTACTTTTCGGTGTGTTTACGTACAATGGAAGTTGTTAAGCCATGTCATACTAGGTGGCTTGAAAAATCTGACTATTTTTGGTTTTCACTAGCCCAACACCATCTCAACCGGCGGTGGGTTCACGTGGGAGATTTTGGCCCATACTTCCTCACGTATAAGGAAAAACCAGTAGCTACCTATAGCTGAGCAGCAGTGAGCTGTTGCGGGTTGATGTAGTATCGACTAACGCTAAGCCTCATATGATACATTTGGAAGAATTGTCGCTTGAAAGCTCAAGTTTTTACTACCCCGACCCTTATTCGAGTTAAACAATCAGAAGACAGTAACACCGTTTCTTTTTCTATTCTGATCCATTCATCAACCGGAAATGAACCGGAATGATAAATATGAACCATTTTTTGTAATTATCATTGTTGCTATAAGGGAGTGCTTTGTGGCCACGGGGTGGGAAAAGATAGCTGCTAGCAAAATTACACTTAGGTGTATCAGGCAGAACTTTTACTGATAGTCAATTGAGTGTTTTGACGTGTATCGTCTGAAACAAGAACTATGAACCGGACTTTGTAGTTAAGAAAGAAACCAGTATCTCTTTCAGTAGTATTATTTAAATCATAATACTTTGTAAACACTCTACTTTTCACACCTTCTGCGAGACAATCAAAATTCAGGGATGCATGAATAAATTCCTAAAGAGTCGATTAACTACCTCCGAACTATTAAAATAACACGAAACTCCGTATTTTGTTTCAAATTCTTTGCAATCGCACCTTTTTTCTTTTATTTTTTGTTGGCCTGTTCCATTTTCGAATAAGCTCTCTTTACAATGCGCGTATCGTAAGAGCATAAGAGTTTCATCAGAATGTTAACGTTCCAAATTCAAATCACAAATATCCCTTGGGGTTTTCATACAACTTTATATCCCTTGGGATACAACGCCTTGCTTTCACCGCTTGCTTAACATTGAGATTGCCTGATATGTAGGTAATGTAGGTATATGTAATGTAATTTTGTGCAAAAATAAATAAAATTACTTATTAATAACAATGATTAATTGTCGTTTTATACAGAGTAGATAGTACACGGTCGTATTGTTGATTTTGTTAATTTATTTCATGAAATTCGAATTCATTGTGGCTGTTGATGCATTCAATTTGTTGAACAAGCGGATTTAATTTGCCACCGGGGAATCACAACTTGTCATCGTTAAAAGTTGTATTTTCGATTATCTCTTAACAATCTGATAAAACTATTTGTTGATGAGACCTGGTAACTCATCTAAGGCCTGTTAGTGATATGAATTAATTTGTAAAGCTAATGTTTTGACTAAGGCTGTTATAGCTATGTAGTTATTAAGCCTGCATAGCGTTTGTTATCCATGTATAGGGCATGTACCTACGTACGAAGTAGTTATCCAAAAACTTACATAACACAGGCAATATACAATATGTAACAGAATAAGCTCAATTCCTGAAATTAGTTTATTCATTATCAACTGCTGAATCGTTTTCAGATATTTTTAATATGTGTAAATTTTTTCCGAAAAATTAATTAGCATAGCTGATTTTAGTGCTATCTATAAAAATCGTGCTATTCTTGATCTTTATTTTAAAAATTGATTAGACACAACATTTCGAAGGCTTCATATTAATTTTTTGTATTAATATACCTACTAATAGGGATGTAACGCGTTGTACATCGCGAGGAAACCCCGGGTCCCAAAAATGATTCGGAAACATGTGTAACGCATGGTCCGGTGGTTAGACTTACCACCTATCCCGTGTAGAGGTCCAAAAATAGACTAGTTCATTCCAAAGATGAAAATTCACACCAGGTTCCAAACTTCACATAACAAACACTTAGAACATAATAATTAATGTCTAACTTAAATCATAGCCACGTGTACTGCAGCCGTTATCAAGCCACCCGGAGCCGTCTAGGCAATCATCAATTTTAATAATCATCTCTCAAGCACCGTTCCAGGCTAAGACTGGATTTATGAAGTGCTCAGGGAAGCTCGCAGTCCTAGCGCTAACACTAAAATATCGCGCTTTTAAAATTAAATTTATTTTTCAGTTTAGTTATCTAAAGAAAACTCTATTTCAAAAAGTCATGGTATGATATTAGTAATGATTATGAATTTAGATATATACAACGCGTACCTAACAGAATAACGCGCAATTCCTCATACACCCCAATTTGTATATTAATATAAAAAAATATGAAGCCATCGAACTTTAGTTGTGTCTAACCAATTCTCTTAAATAAAGAGCAATAATAGCACCATTTCCATAAAAAATTCCGTAAAAACGCATTAAAAATAGCTGAAATTGATTAAGAAGTCGATACTGAATAAACTAATTTCAGCGCAATGCTTATGCTGTTACATATTCTATATCAGATTATGTAACATAGATAGTATACTATTAAAACTACTAAATTCCAATCTTGCGCATCACACACGGTGAAGATGCTATAATATTTTATCTTAAGATGCCCTAATATAAAATAAAACTATTTAATAAACTCCCCAAAAACTTTATGCGAAATAGACAACCAACTTTTATTCCACAACCAACTTAAAGATTTTTTGTTAATGAACAATTTTTATACACTGCAGGAATTTTTTCGATTTCAAAAATAGAGTTAATATTGCAATTTAAATATGTATATTTTAAGAAATTTTATGTGCCCTTTTTTGTAATTCATTTTGTATTTATGTTTGTATGTTTTGTATTTTACCATTTGCAGCGCCCTTCCAGGGTTTATGTGTGTACTATATATTATTTTACCTACCACCTGTAAAACCACATGGAGCAATAAATGATATGACTATGACTATGACTATTATAGTATCTTAGGTTATCACACACGGCTAAGATACGATAATATTAAAAAACATGTTCATTTCCTTACGAGTCTGCGTTGGTGCCACACGTATTCCTTGTTAGAGTTCTATATACAGGGTGATTGACTATGAGTGATACTGCCTTACTTCTTGATTTGTTAGACAGCTCCTCAGACGATGATTCTGATATAGAATGTGAAATGCAGATTGCAGTAGCACATTCCAAAGGGAGAAAAATTTGGATAGAGCCTCACATAAAAAAGAGAAAAACCTGCGGCGAATTTAACCTATATGAAGATCTGTCAGTCTACAGCGTAGTAAACTAGCTTAGGTAGACAGAGAAGGCAACAGCTTTCGTGCGAAGCTACCCCCTCTCCTCTCCCTTCCCGGAGCACCCCGCGCTGCGTCCGCACATAGCCCGACACAAAAACACTATGTATTTATATTAAGATGTGTATATTTCGTATCTTAAGATAACATCTTAAGATACGAAATATATATTTCCATATTTGCGTATTCGCTCGGTATCTTATGATACTGAAGATAAAATATAAATTAACTTCGTCGTGTGTGATGGTTCATAGGATTTGTATGGTGAGCGATATTCTAAAATATGCTCTAAGATAATATATATTTTATATTATCTTCACCGTGTGTGACGCGCTTAAGGTATATGCCCGTAAATCGTTGCAGCATTACTGCTTCAGCTGAGAAGATTTTCTATAAGCTATTTAATAAATCAAAGATCAATTTGAGCTCAATTCTTTTTTTACCCGACTGCGCCAGAAGGAGGGTTATGTTTTTCGAGAATATGTAACTTAGAAGCTACGATCATGTCATCTTATCTTTCGACATATTAATAGCTTGTCTTGGACGCACTTTATACGTGGCACCTATAACATACCGAGGGGTGCTATTTTTACATAACAAAAAAAAAACTATTTCGAAATATTGGAAACCGAATTTTTGATCTCCATTATCAGCAGTGATAGGAATAGGTAGTGCCTATTTGCCTAAACTTCGAAGAACAGAGACAAGAATCGGAGAATTCCTTAGGACTAAATTTTTTTACGGGACAGATAATAATAACTGTTTAAATAGTTATTATTATGGAGTTATAAATTATAAATGTTATGTCTAGTCGCAAACTTTAGGTGTATAGCATATTTTTTTAATGTATTTAAGTGTTGTCCCGAATGTCGGGACAGAATGTCCCGTAAAAAAATTTAGTCCTAAGGAAGTCTCCGATTCTTGTCTCTGTTCTTCGAAGTTTAGGCAAATAGGCACTACCTATTGCTATCACTGATTATCAGTTCCACTTTACAAAATAATATGTTATTCTGAATGCTGAATTTTGAATAAAATTTTAGAAGTTCCCTTAATTCTTCATGGATCCCATCATTAGAATAGAATAGAATTTTATTGTTCACTGTGTATGTACAAAAGGTCTTAAAAATAAAATAAAAAATGGCTCAACAGTGTGCCCATTTCAGAACTGGATTTTGACCAGGACCATCATGACCAGTCTGAAAGTATATCCATTCAATTCGAAATCGGTTTAAAATGACGAATTTTTGAAGTACCTAATAACAAAAACTTTTTTTAATAAGTCAGAATCGTACTATTAAAGTCCGAAGAGAGTAAGTTTTAAACGAATGAAATTCTTTAACATCTACTTTTAATTTACCTGCCAGGCTTTATCTTAGCACCAAAGTTATACGCAGTGTTCATAGGACTAACCTAGTTTTTCGTCGACTAGGGTTGGGTAGGGTAGTAATATTCACATTACATCTATTTAGAGAAACATCAGCAACATTTTCACATGCGTGGCTTCAGTTTTGCAATTACGATTTGTGTGAGTGCATTTTTCCATGTGGTTAATGCTTGTGGTGTTGTTGTAAATTATATTGTGAATATTCATGATGAATAAAATATAAAAATTAAGTTTTTCAAAAACTTACCTAAGTACACATCTATCACTAGCTTGACGGTGAAGGAAAACATCCCAGTGGCCAATTCTACTAAATGTCAACGGTTTTAGTTGGATGACAATGACATATCAATGGTGAAACAATGGTGTTATTTGACACTTTTCAGAGCAAATAACACCATCGACTCACAATGTAATTGTCATTGTCATCCAACTAACCGTTGACATTTAGCAGAATTGGCCCCCAGATCGTCCGTCGTGTAACAGCAACCGGATCCGGTGCGATGGGCTCTCTACCTGTCACGTTTAAAAGCCCAAAAGATACTAGTGTAATGTTTCAAGAACCTAATAGGTACATCTGCCGAGAAATATCTACCAGTGTATTTCTTTTATTAAATAACTAGCGACCCGCCCCGGCTTCGGACGGGTGCAATGCTAACACTTAAACCTTCCTCTTGAATCACTCTATCTATTAAAAAAAAAACGAAAAATATTTAAAGATTTAAGCATACAAAGGGATATAGGGACAGAGAAAGCGACTTTGTTTTATACTATGTAGTGATACTCGTAAAACACTTTTCACATTTTAAAATAAGAACGAATAATTAAAAGAAGCTAGTAATTATTCGTCATAAAGTGGTCAGTGGTGTGACAACCCTAGAGTAAAGCTGTAAAGTAGTAAAGTATTCTCAATTCGGTGAATTAGTCGCAAAGTTACCACATTTACATGAATAATTAGCAAGATACGCATCTTTCCCTGCTCATTTGAATTTCGAGCCCTTCAAGGTAAGAACCTACTTTAAAATGTTTAATTTCTATTGGGAATTTAAAAAGAAAAAGAGTTTATTAACAGCAAAGTTTTTATGAGAATTTTAACTAAAAGCACGTCCTTTCTGTTAATAAAATACGTTAATGTTAATATTTTATCACCTCCGAAAATTAACTTGTCCAATCTTGGCAGAACTTAAATCATTTATTTAATTTATGTACAGTCACATTGCAATTAGATTTAATTTATGAATAGGGTAGGACTGTGTCGATACTTGACTGTATCGAAATTAAATTGCTAGTTAAATGAAATTCATAAAAGATTAGGTATCTCAATGTATTTAAATTTTTCTTTTATATTTATAACAAAAATTAAAGTAAAAATGATAAGGTCACAGTTTAGTAGTCAGAACATTTTCCACGAATAAAAATAGTACTTAAACTAGTTTGACTTGGCATTCAACTACCCAGTAATCGTATCATTAATATTTTTATCAGTGAGCAGTGATAGCGTCGGGGATAAAAGGCGTAAGATTTTTTTTTATTAACAGAAATAAAACGTTATTTTTCTCTTTAAAATTTTTTTCGTTTCTTTTATTGTACATCAAAGTTACCAAATCTTCGGTTTGTTGTTATTGTTCGAGGAATTTTACACGCCGTCTCGGCAGCTAACGGTATTGTTACCTTTGACATCTGAGAAAAGCTGTCTGTTTCCCCCACGAGTTTTCTATATAAATATAAAAGACTTTGTTGTTATTTCTTTCAACACGAGTACCTATGCACTGATATCAACATGTTATAAGTAACACTTTTAAGCTTTCACTAGGGAGTTACGTGCTTTTTAACCGACTTCAAAAAAATGAGAAGGTTCTCAATTTGTAACGTATGTTTTTTGTTTTTTTTTTATGTTTGTTGCCTTTTTTGAAGCTGGGGCTTTCCGTGTGGTCCTATTTTAATTTGGCCCAGTTCTGACAATGGCACCTATGAGAAAACCATATAAGTCTTAAATTTTTCAGTAAGTAGGTATGTGCGCGATTAATGGCGAATGACTGAAGAATAACACGCCAATTAATTTCAATGAATCTTTTTTTAACCGACTTCAAAAAAGGAAGATGTTCTAAATTCGACTGTATTTGCGTAGTATATATTATTCGTTGAAGTCGGTTTTTTACTTTTTAGAGTTCTATGTCATTAAAATATTTAAATGGCATAATTCCCGAGATTCATTTACTCTAGCACATAGAGCGACTAAAGCAAACAAATTCGTTTTCCAAGACTTGACAGCTCGCATTACAGACGCTTGAGATCAAATTTGATAGATCCACTGTTTTTTTTTTAAATCTGCATAAAACGGAACCTTTATAATTTCTTCCTGGCTGTTTCTAAGCTGTTTCTACACTAATTTGGATTTCACAGGCATTTTACTTGGATACTACTTAGGACTACACAGGTGCAATTCGGAAGGTAAGTAGCCGTTTTGTATTCCACAGAAACGACTTTGTTTTTAGTGACTTTCTGAAATAAAATAATTAACATAATTTACACTAATAAATTTAAATATAAATGGTATCCTTTTAAAACTATTACTTTGTTTGTTAATTGCATGACTCATTAAGTATTGTTTGCCTGAATTAGGTACTCTGTTCCAAGAACTTCATTATTAAGCAACCCCATCTGCCAATAATTGTAATAAACAGTAATAAATTAATAAATAGTAATAGTAATCTCACGCCTGTGGTAAGCCCATCGCCGGACCGGGTCTGTTACACACGCCTCAGAATTAATTCTGGGACCTGCGGGTTTCCTCACGATGTTTTCCTTCATCGTGGAGCTAGTGATAAATATGTACGTACGTTTTGAAAAACTAATTGTACAGTCAATAGCACATGAAGCTTTACACTTGTAGTGCAAGTCTGATCTCTAAAGCGATTGTAATAAGAACCTTACACAGTCCAATGTGTCAAGCTCCACGTGCTCTTGACTGTACCTACATGCCAGGATTAGAACCCGAGCCTCACTGAATATCATCATGTGAATCTGGATCTTTAACCGTAAGGCTATCACGGCTAGCAAAAAAATTCTGAAATAGGTATCTACTAAGTATAAAGGAGGTTACGCCAAGTCGCTGGACGCAGACCCCAACCTGGACTACATCTAGGCTTATGTTCAGCGGTGAACATCCTGTTAATCCAATTCCGTTAATCAAACTGTGATTCTGTAATTTGATTTGATTTGGATTTGGTCTGCTTCTTCTTAACAACAACTTCGTTACCTTGTTTTTAACCTATAACGTTTAATTGACTGCAGTCTCCTGTTGATTCTAATAACTCAGGAAACTGGTCCCAAGGCGCGCAAACCAAATCACTCGGGTCGGTAAATATTTCCAATATATTCCCGGAAAATATTCTGTCGCGGGCTGTTGCAGGCACGGAGTTAGAGTTATTATTGCGGCGAGACGACAAATCAAGTCTTTTTACTCAGCACTAGGCACTAGGTATATAGGCACCCTCGCTTCGCTTTGATCTATCAAAATTGAATAGGTATATATTTTAGGACTTGGCAAGATATCGAAATGGAACATATACGAAAATTTTTGTTTAAATTCCTGTTTAAGTAGATTTCTAAAATCTTAGGTAATTGAAATTTGAACTGTTTCGGATCCTATTCGAGACAACTTTCAGAGTTTTTTTCAGATTTTTATATAAAAAATCTAACAGTTTATGATTAGACATCTCAACTATTATGTTATCATTTTTAGCATTTAGGTAATTAATAAGTAATTTTAAATATTCCAATATTTTTTGACGATCGTTCGACCTATACCTATATACTTACCTTTTGAAGATTTTAAATTTTGTGTCGCAGTAATGGGTTTTTGTACTCTGTTGTTTTTAGTATGAAATAAAGAATCATTGAATTTTGAAAGAGAATTCCACAGACCCTTTCAGTAGGTATTTAGTCATTGTATCTCTTTGTCGTGAGTACATCTCTGCGTAAGCGGGTCCCAGATTATAGGATTGGGACACGGAAAGGGAGGCGTTCCGAATAGTAATATTGTTGCCCGTGGTTGTGTTAAGAACATTATGGGACAACAGCTAGTAACGTGTGAATAGTACATTCGCTTACAGTTTATCAAAACAGCTATCATAGTACTACATAATACTTAAACCTACAATTGGAAAAGTAAAGTTATGATCTGAGATCTGCGGGTTTCCTCACGATGTTTTTCTTTACCGTCGAGCTAGTGGTGATTGAAAAAGGTAATTAAAAAATCAAACTCCCGACTGCCTAAGAAGGTCTTGTTTCCAGCTTCTTAGGCAGTCTGGTGTTTGATTTTTTTAATTAACTTTTTTATTTTATACTTTTTAGTTAGTAATAACTTTAAACCGTTATAAGTCCTAAATGGTTATTCGAAATGAGAAATGGTAAAAGAAACCTAAACTTGATTTTCAAATACCTATACAATAATACCCCATTTAACATATTTCGTTGATTTTCTTATTTTGCTTTTTCACAATTTGGCTCAAAAAATCCACCATTTTAACCAAGTGTCATTCTCACTGTAACTACGAATATAAAGACATCTCTCAAGCTAAAATCCGTCGAGCCGTTCAGGCTGCAGAGCGTGCCAAACAATTCTACATACATACATACAAACATACATACTCTCGAAAAACACAACCCTCCTTCTAGCGCAGTCGGGTAAAAAGAGCGTCACATTAGTTATTTCCGTTCCGGACATTCAATGCAATGAGATATTAATTATACATATAATCCTATACAAAGCCATGGTCCTGCTATGAAACGGACGGGTAAATAAATAAAATCTCTACAGAATTAATCAAGAAAGTAATCATAAATAAAATAATAAAAAAATATATTAATTATCTAATTAATAAATTAATTAATTAAGAAAGTAATTAATACAAAATCGCCATCTTCTACGTCGACTACGAAAATGACTTCAAATTAAAGTGACTTCACAGGTTTCCCCATAATACTCTTACTAGTCCAGTCATTATAGACATTCAAAATCGAAAATTTAATAATAATTCCAAAAGTTTTCAAACTTCGGTCAAGTAAATGGTACATTGGGACGACAATAAATCTAATTTTGCAACCTTGTCCGCAGTCCGGAACATTGTTAAAATTGCAATTAAATTAATTTTTGCTGTATGGTCGTGAAAAAAATTCCAAAAGTTCTACAAACTGGGGGAAGTTTTCGATATAATATTTCATATCACGTATTAAATTTGCAACCAATCTAAGTGTACAGAACATTTTTTGTTATTGAAAATTAATGTTTTTTTTTTATTAAACTGAATGTAAACGTTCCAAAAGTTCTGCAAACTTGACACATATGTATCGGAAAAATATACCGAACGATTGTATAAATTTGCAACCTTTTTCGTTGACAGGAACATGTTTATTTATAATTATTTTCAATTCGTGGTCATTTTTTCGAGTAAGGTGGTATTCTGATGCATTTACAAATTTGCAACCTCATACGCGATCCGGAACTTTATGCAATTTGCCAAAATGTATTTTTTTTATTATTTCACCTTCGAGAAAATTTCAAAAGTTCTGCAAATTGAGGGGACTGTTTAATTTTGGGATTAATGTCAGTATTTGAATTTGCAACCTCTAACGCAATCCGGAATCTTGTGTGATGTCGGAAATTTAACTTTAATGGCATTTTTCATTTTCGAAAAAAAATCAAAAGTTCTGCAAATCGAGGGGACTGTTTAATTTTGGGATTAATGTCAGTATTTGAATTTGCAACCTCTCACGCAATCCGGAATCTTGTGTGATATCGGAAATTTCACTTTAATGGCATTTTTCATTTTCGAAAAAATTTCAAAAGTTTTGCAAATCGAGCCAATGATTGTTTCTTTGAGGTGCATGTCAGTATGAAAATTTGCAACCCCGCATGAGATCAGCAACTTTGAGTTCTTTGCAAAAATCGATTTTTCGCATTTTGTTATCCTTGAAAGAAATGCAAAAGTTTTGCAAATCGAGCGGATGGTCTTATTTTGGGATCGATACCACTTTTCAAATTTGCAACTTCGCACGAGACCCGGAACCTTGTTTTATTTGCAAAAATCTACTTTTTTAATTTTATTACCGTCGAAAAAATAAATAGACATAATAAGAATTTCAAAAGTATAGAAAAAAGTATGAGGATATCAAATATTCGTAACTGCGTAGGTGAGTAACAGTGTATATGTGCCCTAAATATATAACAGCGATGTGTACGGCAATAATATTTTTCGTGAATGTGATAAAAAAATATTTCCGTATTCCGGATATGGTTGCAAATTCAAATACTGACATTAATCCTAAAATTAAACCGTCCCCTCGATTTGCAGAACTTTTGAAATTTTCTCGAAGGTGAAATAATAAAAAAAATACATTTTGGCAAATTGCATAAAGTTCCGGATCGCGTATGAGGTTGCAAATTTGTAAATGCATCAGAATAGATGTTTTCGAAGTTTGCAACAAAGTTTCAAAACTTTTGTAATTATTCCGAGACCACCTTACTCGAAAAAATGACCACGAATTAAAAAGAATTATAAATAAACATGTTCCGGTCAACATAAAAGGTTGCAAATTTATAAAATCGTTCGGTATATTTTTCCGATATATCTGTTTAATTTTCAGAACTTTTGGAACGTTTACATTCAGTTTAATAAAAAAAAAACATTAATTTTCAATAACAAAAAATGTTCCGTACACTTAGATTGGTTGCAAATTTAATACGTGATATGAAATATTATATCGAAAACTTCCTCAAGTTTGCAGAACTTTTGGAATTTTTTTCACGACCATACAGCAAAAATTAATTTAATTGCAATTTTAACAATGTTCCGGACTGCGGACAAGGTTGCAAAATTAGATTTATTGTCGTCCCAATGTACCATTTACTGGACCGAAGTTTGAAAACTTTTGTAATTATTATGAATTAATTGTCTTGACTGACTGGACTATACGGGAAATATTGAAAATTAATTCCTAAACATAAATAGGTAGGTATTTCTTTATTTCCAACCCCCGGCCAATCATTTCCGTGGTACGATACAATGATTATTTTTATTTCCTCTTCCACGGTTCGTATATTTTTCGACGGATTCATAAATATGATGACAAAAGATTATAAGAATGAGGACGGAGATTCGCATAACTAAAGATAAGTATTTAAAGACATTTTTTTTACCGGCGTCTGGTAAAAAAAATATTATGACGTATAAGGTACTTAGAGCCGAAGTTATACACGAGATTAATTGTTAAATATACTTAGTCAGTTTAATGCAATTTACAAAGTCTAGAAAAGTACGAGAACAATTATGATATTAGGTATACGAAATTTGTAAAAAAATAAATTTTAAAGTAACAATGCCAAATGAATGTATTACACTTACCTATCACACCATATTTTTTTCCAGACGGTAAAAAAAATCTGGCGGTATCATAATACAGTAGACTATTTATTTATTTATTTATAATATATAAAGCTCGACTACCACTGACTCACTCACTGACTGATTGACATAATTGTTCTCCCAGAAGGAGTCGTTTTGGAGAAAAGTTTTGTATGAGAAAAGTGTTCAAGATGGCGGAGTGACCTAGGGAAAATTCCGACTTTTCAAAAAAACAAAATGGCGGCCAGACTTGCTTATCGTATCTCTTTTGTTTTCCGGCCGATTCGGCTCAAATTTTTGGAATCGGTTAAACTTTTAGGATGACTAAAGAAAATTATTTAAAAATTTGAAAAAACAAAATGGCGGCCGCGTAGTAGTGTTTCAAAGTTGGAGTGGTTTTAGACCCCACTTGGCCCGAATTGATCTCCCAGATGCTAATATGCTACGGGGATGTTTTAAATGTCATCACGTAGGTCATGTCCTTTAGTTTACCAGAAAAATCCGAAAAACTGAAAATCCAAGATGGCCGCCCTGTAATTGGCTCTCATAGAAATGGATGGATTTTACCAGATTTTGAATGTCGATTTTCGGCAAGATGGCGACACCTGAGCGAGTTGGCTTGTATGGCGGGGTTAGAGGTCTTATAACGGAGTGTTGCCATGTTTAACAAGTTTCCCAAAATTTGGGGTATTTTTTTACTTTTAACGCAAAATGTCAAAAGTCTAAATTTTACCATTTTGCAAAAACAAGTGACAGTCAGTGAAACATTTTATTCCTCCCTATGACCTTTTGTAGGTTTTTTGAATTTCACCTGGCAACACTGAAAGTTATGGCCGATTGAATTTTTAGGGTAGACCTCAAAAGACCCGAATTGATCGCCCAGATGCCGATATCCTACAGGGATGTGTTTGATGTCATCACATAGGTCATATCCTGTAGTTTACCAGAAAATCCCGAAAATCTGAAAAAACAAGATGGCCGCCCCGTTATTTTTGTTTTACTGAAAAAAATCAATTTTCTTAATCTTAATCGGCATTTTTTACACTGTTGGCAACACTTAGGAAAGTTGGCTTGTATGGAGCGATTGTGGGTCTCAGTAAACATTGTTGCCATGAAAAGAAATATTTAAGAAAATGGTATTATTTTTTGACTTAAAATGGCTAAAACAAGATGGGCGCCCAAAATTAGACTTTATTTGTCTGTCAAAATACGACCCCACAGAGACACGCGTGGCCGCTTGCGGCCTCGCGCACCGCGCGACATCTAGTTTACAACTATATAATTATTGATGTGCACCCTATGTGCACCACCGTTTAAGTTCTATAAAAAACCGACTGATATTTTTTTGGAAAGCAATAAGTACTATTGTTGTAATGCCTTTATTCTGAACATACAATTAGTTAGCACCTACATTTTTGTGCCAGTGGCAATAGAAACGATGGGCCCATATGGGGCCCTGAATCAAGGAAATTTTTAAAAAGCCTTTCAGCGCGCCTAATAGAGGCCACTGGCGACACAAGGGCTGGTGGCTATTTCGCCGAAAGGATTAGCTTTGGCTGTCCAGAGGGAAAACGCTGCCAGCATTTTGGGTGCCTTACCTCAACATGGTGCGCTGGAGGTCATTTTTATCTTTAGTTTAGTTTAGTTTGTAAATATTATAAGTATTTTATAATTATTATTGTCATATTGAAAATAAATATTAGTTAGCGAGAATTATAAATAACTTAAAGTAGCAGTGATAGCCCTGGGGTTAAAAAGACTGCTTCTCATGCATGAGGCTCGGGTTTGAGTCCTGGCTAAGCCATGTAGAAATGAGTTTTTCCAAAATATACGCATTTACATATTTATCATTAGCTCGACGACGCTCACTGGGTCTAGAGACTTGAAATTTTGCACATAGATAGCTTATACAATGTAGGTATCCACTAAGAAAGGATTTTGCAAAATTCAACCTCTAAGGGGGTGGAATAAACGTAACCGAGCGAAGCCGCGGGTAAAAGCTAGTATGGTATATAAAAACCTTCCTCTTAAAACTAAAACAAACTGCATCAAAATCAGTTTCGTAGTTTTAAAGATCTAAGCGGAACCATCAGAATGTCAGATACGCAAAATGACGGATTCGCAAAATGACGGAATTCTGAGCATACATAGGGAGAGACAGACGGGAAGCGACTTTGTTTTATACTATGTAGTCATTTCTATGAGCCCGTTTCTCAGTTAATAGAAAAATCTAATCAAATAAATCTTTTCATCAACGAAGCCTATATATTTTCAGACAATAAACTATTTTATTGGGCACTTAGCAAAACAAAACGGGCGTCTTTCGCTTTCATTCACGTTTGTTCCGAATCGGGTAGCGTCCCTCCAGTCCCTCGGGCAGAGATTGTCCCTTCAATGGGCCAACGTATAATAAGCCCCGAGAAAATACGAGATTTCACTTGGCATCGTCTGGTGCGTCAACCTTTTCTATTTAAGCGAAAAATATCCGGAAAACAATGTAGCCGGAACGCGGTCGCCTTACAAAATATTTTCTATTTTTATCACCGTTAGTGTGGATTGGATAGTTTCAGATATAATTTGAAGATCTGTAGACAATCGGTCAAAACGCTAAGGGTTCCGTACTCGGGGAAAATGCTTAAACAAGTGTGTTCATTTTATAGGCAGACAAAATAGGTGAGTATTTCATGTTATTCCTTAAAATGGAAAACAGAACTTCTGTGCACCGAACATAGCTTGTAACAGAAATTAGATATCCGAAAAATACAGAGATAAATGGCATTTAGATTCCAGAAATATAATACCTCTGCCCACCCCTAGGGCCTAAGAGATAAAATGTGGGCATTTTGTATACAATTCCCCAAACCGCGGTGGGATAGCGTTTGAGATTTTCGTGATAAAATGTTGTTATTAATGTCACAAACGAAAAACATGAAAGAAAATGTAAATAAACGAAATATCTTAATAATGCTGTCCAACAGCAGCAGATAATAAATGGGAAACTTCAAAGCTATTATCCTACTGAAACTTCAGTAAAAGTTTTTCATTCGAAATAAGTATCGTCTTTGAAAAGGTAAAAAAGTTATAACAATCCTTTGTCAGTACGAAATGTTTCAAATAAAATTGACAATTATGTTCTGCAGATACTTTTATTTCTTAACAAATATTTTTAGTTCATTTTTTTTGGTTAAGTTAGTATAATGTTTATTATGTTTGATTAATTGACAATATCTTTATATTTAACTATAGCTTTTCTTCGCGATTTCACCTTCGTCAGTCCTGTTCCCATAGGAAAATTTTATTCCATGTTACTCCTAGACAGCTAAAAGTAGTTTTGAGTTTGTACAAAAATACAAATCTTTATTTTTTATAATACTAGCAGCGCCCCGCGGTTTCACCCGCGTAGTTCCCGTGGGAATATCGGAATAAAAAGTATCCTATGTCCGTCTCCTGGTTCTAAGCTACCTCCCCACCAACTTTCAGCCAAATCGGTTCAGCCATTAACGCGTGATGCCGTGACTAAGGGAAAAAGGGATTCATTTTTATATATATATAGAATAAAGTGTGACTAGATATTAGTGTAGATGTAGAAGTGTTGACTAATGACTAGCCTCTGCTTCGCACGGGTGCATTATATATTTTTTTTATAAAAAGAGGGGGCAAACGAGCAGACAGGTGACCTGATGGTAAGTGACCACCGTCGCCCATGGACACCTGCAGCTCAAGAGTCACTAGTGCGTTGCCGGCCTTAACAATACTTCGGTCTTTACCTCTTTCAAGCCTTCTATATTCTAAACGCCACGAGTACCACGAGAACCGAATCCTCTCAACTTCTTCTTATGTAGTTATAGTCAGAATATAATTTGTTGATACAAAATTTAAGGCTGAAAGTCGCAAGCTCATGACTAGTTCGAAATATAATCGACAAATGTAACCGATCCATCATCCGACACAAACCGTTCGTATTCTAGACGTTTCAATTTCTATCTCCCGCGAATAAGCTATTTTTCACAACAAACCGATTTATTGGAAACGAAAAGTCGAATTTATTACGTCACCGCCACGAATGCAAGCGAAATTATTTTTGGAAAATTGAATTGTCACGTAAAGTTTAAACTTTTATATAGGAACACAATGTAGGTACTTACTATTAAAATCAAGCCCGATAAAAAAGACAGCGCTATTTACTTGGAAGACGGAAAACATAACATTCAGCTCAGTATCGTATATCCATACTAAGTAATATTATAAAGAGGAAAGATTGGTATTTTTAGATCCCCACGGGAACGGGAACCGCCGCGCAGAACCGCCAGTATCGTAGAATAGATAAAAGAAAATATCTTAGTTTAATTAAGTAAAATAAAATGAAATAATAAATATATAATCTCACGCCTTTTATCTCCGCAGGGGTGGACAGAGAAATTAATGAAATAAATATTATAACGAAAAATACATTTACTTGACATTTGATTTAATAATACTTAATTTCATTTGAAGGAGGAAAATATCGTGAAGACATCCGCAGACTTCAGTGTGGTTCTAAGGGCGTGTAACAACACCCCGGTCCTATGGGCTCACGTATCACGGAAAACACTGGTGAAATGTGGGTAGGTACCTCCACGAATTGATATCTTCTAAACTTCTCGGTTATAAGACGGGAGTAGGTATATATTTTATTTTAGACAGACAGTACTACAATAACATTAATTTATCTATGTATACATATACCTTCGATAGCGGGACAGGTCATCTGCATAAGTTTACGTTCCCATTAGTTTTATTGGACACGTCTTATTCACTTACGCGATAAACTCTAGGGACATTTCGCAGACGTAGTACAGTCGGCAGAAAAACTATGTCACATGTTGAAATGAGCTTTTTAGACATCACTGGAAAGGGAAGACAAATGCTCTTTCTAGATGAGACGCTATTCGTTTCGTCTTGCGTCTTCCGAAAGGCTATTGGCTGTGGTATATTTTCTGTTTACAAACCTAATCGCCATCGGCTTCATTGCCACGTACTCGTAGGTACATTGCTTCTGATGTTCATCTGTCATTAGTGATTGTGTACGCAAGCAAGCACTTGCCACGTAATAAATATCAAATAAGTACGACTCCGATAAAAATTTTAAAATTTATAAAATATGTTTCGAAAACATCTTATCGATTAGCGAAAGCAGCTTACATCCAGCGACTGTTTTAAGATCAACATGTTGCAAAAAATAAACGAAATCACAATATATACTGATAATATTGTTATGTCTTTCATTTGCAAAAAATATACTATAAGTAATCTACTTAATCATCAGTATTGCATGGGGATGTTGCTACACATGCCTCAGACTCAATTCTGGTATCTGCAGGTTTCCTTAGTTTTCTGCGGTGAAGGTAAACTCTAGTTCTGGGACCTACAGGTTCCAGAATTAATTATGAGGCATGTGTGTGTAACAAGTCCAAAGAATATACACGAGGGGTCCAATGAATATACTGGTGAAACGTACGTCGTGGGTATTTCCAGAAATGGAATACTTCTGCTTACCCCCTTGGAGATAAAAGCCGTAAGATTTCTTTATTTTTATTAGTATAACGCCTGGAATCAATGTTTTTTTTTTAAATTGTTTGAGGTCATGGACTTTTTCTTTGTTCATAAAGTTGGCTAGTTGCCAAAATATTTGAAAGCTAAATTAGAAGACAAACACATTTTCAGATTTCTATATTTGCTGACGCTACTCACTGTTTAAAGGAAGAATCTCGAAGGAATTCGAATCAGAGAGCATCCCCATCTTTATGTGAGAGCAATAACATACTCGAAAAATAAATGGGAATATCTGATGCCTTCTATGTACGTACATCCGTATAACGATTCGATTGATTTCGTTTTCTGTCTGTTTTATGTCTGTTTTATGCCTCACTAACAAGGAAAGCTGACTCCTTTAATTATAAAGACACACTAACATGCTAATGAGAAAAGATTTGATGTTTTGTTTGTTTAGTTCCTTGTACATACATACATACATAATCTCACGCCTATTTCCCATTGGGGTAGGCAGAGACAACAGACCGCCACTTGCTACGAACCTGGCAGATCTCACGCGCTTCCTCCACATCCATCAAAGGACTCATGCATGCTCGTCGGTTTCGGGTACTCTTTATCTGGCTTTTCTTCAACACATCGCCGATCTGGTCGATGTAGGAACGCCTAGGTCGTCCTCTACCGACTCGCCCATTCACAACACCCTTGTATATTTGTCTCGTTAGACGACTTTCATTCATCCGCTCAATGTGACCAAACCACCTCTGCATTCCTCTTTCAATCCTAGTCACTATATCATCTTTCAAGCCGCAACGCTCTCGGATCACTGATTGATAGTTTCTTGTATTGGCTCCAAAACAACTAAACCGATTTTTAAAATTATTACACCAATGGAAAGCTTGTTTTTCTGGCTTTCTGGCTGAAGGAATGATATGTCTTCGTCGTCATGTAGTCTTTGATAAGTATAGTTTTTTACCCGACTGTACCAGAAGCAAGGTAATGTTTTTCGGGTTGCACGTAAGTTTGAACTTGTAAGTATGACCTTGAACGCGCAGTAACACATTTTTGGGCCCTATTGAAGTACTTAGGTACAACTGATTTAATATATTTTAATTTCCCGGGCAACCATAGAATATTCGTTATGTAAATCTTTTATCCGTAATTTTCAATTTTACCTGCACGGGCGACCGCCATTTTGGTTCAACTTAGGTATCTATCATCGATCTATACAATACTAGGTTCTGCCATGTTACAGCATTTTCACGATTTTTATGTGAAAATGTGTTGGTATAACTGTCCATTGTTCAATGGTCTTCAGAGTTTTTCCAAGAAACTCCCTTTTTTCTTTCAAAGACCCAATCTAAACATCCTTTTAATAATTTATTACGAAAGTCTGTCTGTTACACCGGCGGGCCCATCTTGATGAAATTTTGCTGTACAATATTTTACTCGAGGAAAGACACACTTAGATTATTTTTCATCCGGGAAAAACAAACAGTTTTAAGACACGATTTTCTAAAGTTCACGCGGACGGAGTTTCGGGTTACAACTACGAGGAGACCTACGTAAGGTAAGTCAAAAGTGAAGTTTCAGAACCTAGAAAGTCATCCACTGGAAATTGATAGAAATTTTCGTTCGACTTTTACTCCCGTAGTAGTAACTTTACAAGATGCTCTCCAATCTCAACTAGTGCAGGCATTATACAACTTAATTATATTTTAAAACTAGTTCCAGAAGTGTACCCACACTTCGGGAGTTATCTCTTCAGGGGAACCTAGAAAAGTGGCTTTAGAATATAATATGACCTATATAATATATTAGAATATAATTTCATCCATCCTAAGGTTGTCTGGAAGAGATCGCTAAAAGCGATAAGACCGCTCATTGTACTTTAGTTAATGTTGGTATCCATATTGTGTTGTTTTTGGTGTACAATAAAGAGTTATTGTATTGTATTGTATGACAGATGTTGACGTATGCTGCAGAAAAATCTAAGGATTTTTATTGATTGTTGCTAGAATTCCATTCGAGTACCAAATAAAATTGACCTATGCCCCAAAAATCTCTATACAAGGTGTATCGTATATATTATTTTATTTAATGTATTTTTATTTGGAAGACCAACAAGCTAAAAATGCACGATACTTAAAATAAATACAAACCTGCACGCAAATTATAGGTCTTCACAGGTCAGAAATAACATATAAATGGTGTGCAAGAAAGGCAAGAAAGAAAATATACTACCTAAGAAACCTACCGGTCAAATTTCTAGTTTCTAGATACAATATTTTCGATGATTTGTGATGAGTGAGTCACTAGCATTTCTCTTTTACACAATAATTTATAGATTTAGATATCCAGATGGGATGACGATCTGCGAAAGGCTGCATGCAGATGCTGGATGCGTCGAGCTGAAGACAGGGCGCTATGCCGCTCATTAGGGGAGGCCTAAGTCCAGCAGTAGACAAATGTAGGCTGATGATGATATAGATTTAGTTTACTGTGTAGCTGTTTTGAAGTCTCACCAGTCAATAATGGTTCCCGAATGTTGAAACTGTAGCTTCCCAAACCAAACAATGTTCTTGGGAAGTTCACGCCTTAGGATCGCGCCACATCTGCGGAACGTACAGCGCCGAAGGTTCGGTGAACAACATACATTGACGTTTCACTTTAAAGATAAATGGATCAGCCACCCGCGTCAACCGTAATGTATGTTGTTCACCGAACCTTCGGCGCTGTACGTTCCGCAGATGTGTCGCGACCCTTAACGTCTCACTTCATTCCGTTCGAGTTCCAGTCCCGTAGTACCGCCGCAGGTGAGCTAGCCTCTAAAAGAACAGCAATACATTAACTGAAGTGACGCCGCCATTGTCCTAGTAGTTTCCGGACGACCTGGTTCGCTCGCGTCTCACCTGCAATAGAATATTGTTAGAATTTTTCCGCTACACAGTTTCGTCTTGCAACTTTTCGTGAGTGCGACGCTTGATTAATCTTGAAAATGTCTACGAATTTTATTTGAATGTCGAATAAGAAAATCGGATCATTGGTTTGCTGTTTACTTAGTGACGCTGTGCTGACGCTTAGGTATCTGTCACATGTAGCGCGAATGACGTCACTGAAGCGTTGTCTGAACAAACAAGATGGCGTCGTCTCCTCTAGAGCATTGTTTGTCACCGCAACACCTACAGTAGTACAACAATAATATATTTTATTAGCTTTTGATCCGTGACTGCGTCCCTATACTGGAAAAAAAAGTATGTACTTATAGATAGTTTGGCTTTTAGGTAGCGTATCAAGATTAAACATATACTAGATTTTAAGTTAGACAAGCAACAATACAACTGTGAAAACCGCAACCAATTTGATAGAATATATATATATATATATATATAGCGCACGTAAGAACATACGAACAGTCAAGCAGGTAACGTAATTCTGTATGTTATGAACTATGAACGTACATTTGTGATGTTTGAGGAAATACCCTATAGCCCAGTAGTTTGATCTTAAGGTTGATGTGATGATAATAAAAAACTACATAAATTCTCTTATGTTGCCTTCAATTTTATTATCACTAGCCATTAGGCACGACGAGATGTTTTGTCCGAAAAAAAAAACGTTATTTTTAAAAAATCTTTTGAACTTAAAACGATTCATCCTTACAAATAATTCCGCACTTCCTAGCGTTATTTTCGTATATTTCATGAGTTGGCTAAAATTGTGCCTCAAGACCCCAATAAAAAAGGGGAGGGGGACAAAGGAAGTGAACTGACAAATGGCAGAGCTACCGGTTGTCACAAAACCCGACAGCCGCTTCCTAATTATTGTTATACGTCTTCGAAAATAGAAAATGAGGAATCTTTTAAGTAAATTGCAGTAGTTTTTTATTTGAAAAATTACGAAGTATACCTATTTTGCACAATTGTTTTGTGCTATTTATTTCTTTTATCATGTTTTATTCCGAATAACCATTTAGGAACTACTAGCGATCCGTTCCGACTTCGCACGGGTGCAATGCTTATACTAAAACCTTCCTCTTGAATCACTCTATCTATTAAAAAAAACCGCATCAAAATCCGTTGCGTAGTTTTAAAGATTGAAGCATACATAGGGATGTAGGGACAGAGAAAGCGACTTTGTTTTATACTATGTAGTGAACTAACTATTGTCAACTAACTATTTTTTTTTAAATTAATATATAAAAAAAACGCCCTGAAACCAATGTGACGAGTTTTCAATGAACTAAAATAATTTGTGGCGAATTTCCTTTACAAAAACGAATATGTGGCAAGTTTACACATAGGCCGAAAATCAGTGAGGCTCAGGTTCGAATCCTGGCATGTACCAACGAGTTTTTCAAAATCTTACGTACATCACAAGCTCGACGGTGAAGGAAAACATCGTGAGGAAACCAGCAGGTCTCAGAATTAATTCTGAGACATGTGTAAAAAGACCCGGTCCGGCGATGGGCTCATCACCTATACATCACCGTTTAGGGGTCCAATGTATATCCAGTAATGGAATACCTCTGCCTACCCCCTCGGGGATGAAAGGCGTGAGAAAAAAGTGGGAGTCGGTATACCTTTACCGATTGAAAAATAATGGAAAGCTTACATTATACTTTTCCGGGAGCATCTACGAGAAGGTAGTAATCGTAGATATTATATCAAAATGAATCCATATTTCAAGTACACGACATCACGTGAAAACGGCTGGACCAATTTCGCTATTCGCTAATTCTTTTTTTGTTGTGACAATAACAAGTCAGCAGAAGGTTCATAAGAAAGAGAAATTGCTAGGTACAGATATACTAAAATAAAATTAATAATTAAAATCTTGAAAAACCATTAGATAACTACATAAACTTTTCTAGTGGTGGGGACTATCCTTTGACGTAAATCTAAATAATAGTTTCCCATTTCCCAGGGTACTAACGTATTCCAGCCATATTCTAACATTCATACAGAGCTTTAGCTACATCCCTAAGGCCCCGAACACACTAGATAAAACTGCCGAAGCGAGTAATGTCACATTACAATGCATTGGGTGTCACGTTAGGATTACACGAATGTGTGTAATGGGCCGAAGATGCGACAGACGTAGGGTGGATGTGGCCTCGCCCTTTATTTTTATTGGGGACATTCCAGTTTTTCGCACTTAGGCGCCTATTTGTGGGGTGCTCTTATAAATTGACAGTTGCTTTTAGTCTAAAACACTTTCGTTATGCCCTCGTTCCTAAAAGGTCAGTTCTACCTTGTAACAGATATTTTTGTAACTTTGTATCCAAAAATTGAACTTTATCAAACAAAGTCAATTATGAATTCTACTTTATAGAATTTTGGATGTTTGTGTTGCGTATCAATGGGTAGAACCTTACTCATTATATATTATTGTTTCTACTGTCTATATTCTTATAAATAGAGATATCAAAACAAATAGAGCAGTGGCCCAATGAGTTATGCCTACCCATGAAATTGTCAAAGTTTTATTTTAGTATTCTTAAAAAAAAATGGTTAATATATATAATAATAATAATCTCACGCCTTTCATCCCCGAGAGGGTAGGCTGAGGTATTCCATTACTGGATATACCCACATTTTACGAGATACATTGGACCCCTAAACGTGATAGGTGGTGAGCCCATCACCGGACCGGGGCTATTTACACATGTCTCAGATTTAATTCAATTAATTGAAATGGTAATGAAGAGGAAAGATTTGTATTTTTGTAAAAAACTAATGGACCGATTTTAGAAATTCTTTCACCAATAGAAAGCTGCAATATCCCTAAATAACAAAAGCTATATATTATCCCCGTATTCCCGTAGGTGAACCCGCGCAGAACCGCTACTTTCCTATATAACTGATATAATAATAAATAATATAATCTCACGCCTTTTATCCCCGAGAGGGTAGGCAGAGGTATTCCATTACTGAATATACCCACATTTCACGAGATATATTGGACCCCTAAACGTGATAGGTGGTGAGCCCATCGCCGGTCCGGGTCTGCTTATACATGTCTCTCCTCACGATGTTTTCCTTCACCGTCGAGCTAGTGATAAATATGTACGTAAGTTTTTGAAAAACTTATTAATACATGCCAGGATTCGAACCCGAGCCTCACTGATTTTCGGCCGGCTCTTTAACCGTTCGGGCTATCACTGCACTGATATAAATGTATATTATTACATACATATAATATTATAGCTGATTAAATACATATGAACAAAACCAACAATCATGCTCTCTTCGGGTAGGAATCGCACCCGCGACCTCTGACTCAGGAGGCAGGTTCACTAGGGACTTGACTCTGCTCTAATTTCTTGGACATTGGACTGGAAGTAAAATTGCTGGGTCTACATTTGAAAAGTTATTATTAACTGTATTTTTAAGTCATTTACGAATTCTTCCTTCGACCAAGTAGCGGTCAAGTCATGTCCACACTAAGCTATCGCGGCGTCTCAATCTCCAATTCTAACTGACCAATCACAGGGCCCGATTCTAATTGGACGAATAATGTATTCGGCAGCTAACGTCGTGTGAGGTGATGGGATTTGAGTTCGAGCCGCTTCTATTTCACTTCAGACCGGAACTTGGAAATCCAAACCAATTTGTTTTAAGCTGAGTGCATCGGTTTTAGTTTTCTTTCCATTAGTGTGTACTCGTGCTACCTGTTCTTTTGTTAATATGGTATTTGATAGGATATACAAATCTGTTCCTTGTATGTGTGATACTGAAAACGCGATAGAAAATGTACCTACTGAATACCAGAATACTGAATTGGTGACACTGTGATGTCACTATTTGTGGTTGTGTCACGTTTTGTGTTTAAAAAGAACTTCTATATTGTGTAACTAAAATTAAAACACATTTAGAAAGGTGTTCTGAGATAATCCTTCTAATAAATTAACTTTTAATGTACCTAATTTAAAACAACTACCTTATGCATTTTTTGGCGTTTTGATAATTTTTGTACCTTCAAAACTTTCAAAATTATATTTTTACAGGCAATGAGCACTAGGTATATTGTAAAGTAAAAAATCTTCAAAAGTCGTCAATCGTTGTTAATTACCGCCGCGGATGAACTCTACTCTACAATACATCATTCCTCAGCAAAAAGAAAACGCAGTTTGTTCAGAGAATATCGGTCGTCATACCTACCCCGTTATGATCGATTGGCCGCGGACCTTCCATTCCCGTGATTGGGTAAGAACCCCGTGGGATATTGATAACGCGCAGATTTTTTCGCAAGCTATTTTATAGGACTCTGTTCGAACTTATTATTAAAAATAGCTATCAGCCGCATTTTTATGTAGCAGATAAGAGTTTACTCTGGTTACTGTGAAAGTCCAATATACGGGGTGACTTTTTTTACCGTCTGGAAAAATTGTGGTGTGTGTGATAGGTAAGTGTAATAGATTCATTTGGCAATGTTACTTAAAAAAAAAATTTTTTTTTTCATGCTTCAACTAATATACATTACTCAATTGTAATCAATATTACACACTGAGATATTTGAAATAGTATTTTAAAAAGAAACAGGCTCGTGGCTTCCATTTATCTGCAATATACCTACAACCGCCAGCTGCGCGTAGTACTGTGCGTGTTTTCTAGATTTTGTAAATTGCACTAAACATGACTATTATTTAACAATTAATCTTGTGTATAACTTCGGCTCTAGATACCTTATACGTCATATTTTTTTCCAGACGGTAAAAAAAATCACCAGTATACTAATATTATAAAGAGGAATGATTTGTATTTTTGTATGTTTGTCTATACATATAATAAAACTCTAACGGGGCCGTGTCTGTACATTAAATATTTTTTGAAAATTTCAACGGTAGTGTATATAGTTATCGATATAGATACCGAAACACCAATTTTTGGAATTTTTGTCTGTCTGTCTGTCTGTCTGGTTGTGCACGCAGCACGCAAAACTACTGGACGTATTTTGATGAAATTTGGTATGGAGATAGCTGAGTACCCGGGTCAACATCTAGGGTACTTTTTATTCCAGGAAAATATCTCATTCCCACGGGAAAATAAAAAAACTGGTTAAAAAGAGAAATACTTACTACTCCGAAACGATAACACCTAGAAACTTGAAAAATGGTATGAAGGTGTCTAATATGTCATAGGAAATTGGTATGGAGGGATTTTTGGAAATTCCCACGGGAACGGTAATAAACTAAATCCAAGCGGGAAAACGCCGCTGGGCACCCGCTATTTGAAATATGGTATGTAGGTATCTTAAGTATGTCGTAGGCAACCGCTATGAAGGGATTTTCGGAATTTCCCACGGGAAAGGGAATAAACGGAATCCGCGCGGGCAACGCCGCTGGGCATCCGCTAGTACAAGAATAAACCTTTCCTCTTTTTAATATTGGAAGATTTAGATTAGTGTAGATGTAGATAGCTAAAACCGATTAAGTAGTCAAAACTGAACAAACTAATTTCAGGAATTGTACTTATCCTATCCTACTAATATTATAAACGCGAAAGTTTGTATACATGTGGATGTTTGTTCCTCTTTCACGCAAAAACTACTGAACGGATTTTGATGAAACTTTACATTTATATAGCTTATACATCAGAATAACACAAAGGCTATATTTTATCACCGTATTTCTACGGGAATGGGAAGTATTTTATCCCCGTATTGCTACGGGGACGGGAAAAACGCGGGTGAAACCGCGGGGCGCTGCTAGTTACGAATAAACTCAAAAACGACTGGACCGATTTTAAAAATTATTTTACTAAAGGAAAGCTAGAGTATCCCTGAGTAAAGTAGGCTATATTTTATTCCCGTATTCCTACGGGAACGGGGACTACGCGGGTGAAACCATACATACCTAAAAAACCATATCTAAAATATCCATACTTCGTTCTTTTTATTTATGTCTATCTATGTCTGTACGTATGTGATTTTTTAAAATATCCAAAATTTAAGTTAAAACTGCTATTTATACGATCACTGATCATAAATGATGAAACGTGTCAAAGGATTGCAATGAAAATTTCAGACATTAATACATGAATTTTCTTGGTATGTTCCATTTTGCAGGATCCAGAAGACACTTATATTTTGTTTTGATAAACCGTTAATAAGCGAGGGAGGGTCGCTAGCTTTAATTACAATCAAGATAAAATAGTAGATTGTGTCATAAGGGAGCAAAACAATATTTTTACAGCGAGGGCGTTTTTTTAAATCACGAACATAGTGAATGATTCTAATGTAGAATCATGAACTAAGTGTTGGGTTTAAAGTACGTAGCCCAAGGTAAAAATAATTTTGCGACAGAATGACACACTCTGCTTTTCATACCTCTCTAAGAGAAAAATAACTACGAAAGCGCACGCATTGCCACAGCGAGTTTTTTCTGACAGTATGGCACAACCATCGAACGCCATCCAACCATATCAGCCTAATGCGGCGAAAATGGAACTAATGTTTTGTCATAGTACTTAAGCTACAGTGGCGCCAACCTTAGATGCAAACTTTTTTTTGCTAATCTCTATGGCTAAGAATGTTGAAGAATATTTCTGATTCCAAATTCAAAACACTTTTCGCACTTATTAAAAACCCTATCGGAAAAGACTTACTTTGCTCCCTGTTATTGAGGAGCAAAACGACACTTTTGGAATAGAACGTATGAAAATGTATTTTCTCTCTTTATAGGTATCTGCATTCTTCATTGATTACTGTGTGTCACAATATGTCAATATTTTAAGGGGTAAAAGTGGAAATATTGTGACAAATATTGGTTTTGTTTCGTAGTTTCGTACTATGAATATGTTCATCGAGTAAGTACATGGTTATTAAGAATAATGACAAAAAATCCTGTTACTTGTTACGACTTAAGTATAACATAATTAGGTATTATATTTTTTACATATCCAAAAAACAACGATTTAGCCCCCTGCTAGCAACTTGACTCTATGAGCTTAGTTCTTTCATATACCTAAGCAGCTTAGTTCTCTGGTATATGTAGGATATACCTTACCTTTTAGATATATATTACCTATTTTCAAGAAGATGGAGAAGTCCTATTTGAAAATCAATTACATATTAACCAAAATAATAATTAATAGAGCAGTGGTAGCCCGGACGGTTAAAGAGCCGGCCGAAAATCAGTGAGGCTCGGGTTCGAATCCTGGCATGTACCAATGAGTTTTTCAAAACTTACGTACATATTTATCACTAGCTCGACGGTGAAGGAAAACATCGTGGGGAAACCCGCAGGTCTCAGAATTAATTCTGAAACAGGTGTAAACAGACCCGGTCCGGCGATGGGCTCACCACCTATCACGTTTAGGGGTCCAATGTATCTCGTGAAATGTCCAGTAATGGAATACCTCTGCCTACCCCCTCGGGGATGAAAGGCGTGAGATTATTTATTTATTTTTATTTTATAATTATTCTATTAAAAAAAAACATTACACAGAATTCCCCATAAAAGCTACAACTTCGCTAAACATTCGCCACGTGAACACAAAAACTCCCTTTATTTGAAATGTATGAAATAAATTAAACAAAGAGCTATCCATTCAACATTTAATTCATTTGATCCGTTCGTTCGGCCGCAAAACAAAAGTGTAAAAAGCTAAATTGATCCCGCAAAGGGAAATGGAATCCAGTCAATGTTGGTACAATGAAGGCATTTTTCCATTCACCAATGTTGTTTTTTGATTAAAAAATTGATATGGAAAAGCTAAAAGTTGAGTAGCTAACATTGAGGTAGAGGGTTTATCAATAAATTTTTTTAAAACGTAGGTACATAACGTTTATGTGATGGATTTCAATGTAATTTGCTGTAAGACCCTTAGCTCAGCAGTGGGCTGTTTCGGGTTGATAATGACAATCAATTCTTTCTTAAAATAAATTTAAGAATTAATAGCCTGTAATACATTGCTCCGGATACTATCAGCGTCTTTAGCTCAGTGGCAACCGTATAGACAACGTACCGGTAATGACAGATTTACGCCAGAAGCAATGTACGTCAAACTTACGCAATCGGCTTTAGTTTGACGTACATTGCTTCTGACGTAGATCTGTCATCACCGTCAGTTCCTATAGAGCAAGCAGTGACCTCGTAATAAATGTCAAATTAAAACAATTCCGATTGCATACATTGCGGGCCTTCCTTTCCGCAGTCAAATTTAGAACACAACAACAGGATCTTGCACTTAATAATCATTTACATTGATAGCACAATCGTTGGTCCTTACTCAAATTGCATTTTCGTTTCATGGCATTTGGAACAATACCTCAATAAACACTCATTGTACTAAGCCCCTCACGAGTCTCCTCCATTTCTACCTCTCGAATTCTATTAACACTGCGGGCGACGTATTCCCCCACAAAAGCGACGTTTTCGTTGCGTACATTCATAACAATTCGTCGGATGATTAATGTTTTGGAAATTGATATTTAATTGCTGGTTAAGAGCGTGTATCGTGACGCCGTGGCAGTGTTGCGGCGTTTAATGACATAATTTATGGCGTACCCTCTCCGTATAACGTGGCTGGTTCGGTTTGGGCTGGAGATGATTGATTGGTTTTTCAGCGAGTTCGATTATACTGTCTCGTATTTTTTGCGAGGTTGCAGCAATAAATCCTTGTTAATCGGTATGTAGATTTATTAAATGACAATAATCCTTTCCTATTCTAGTAAATCATAAGAGACTGTGTTTGTTGGTTTGTCACGCAGCAACGGAGAAACTGATCATCATGATTTTTTCACATAAAACAATCTACTTAAAACACTTTTTATCTGTGTGTCTTTACTTCGAGTTTATAATGCTATTGTTCTGCGATGGTATGAAATTTGTGCTTGCTCTATTTAAGTATTCCACCCACGTCGAGTCTCCTTAGGTCTAATATAAAGTACAGTCAAACGAAAATTAGAAGCACTCAATTGTATACAAAATCATATTTATTAATCACCACCTATCACGTTTAGGGGTCCAAAGAATATCTCCTGAAAAACGGGTAAGTATATTCGGAAATGGAATGGAATCCTAGGAGTCCTAGGGGATATAAGACGTGAGATTATTTCTTTTACTATTTCTTTCTATCATATTTATTAGGCGTCGCTTCCTTCCTTAACTTCCACTTTCTAAATTTACATTAGCATAACTACTAAGTCCCAAGTAGGTATGTATGTCACTAAAAATATAACTTCTTGTAAGCCCAAAAAAGAATTTTTATTTAATTGGCGAAGACATCCTCGAAAACGCTGAATCTCAAGTTGCTGTGTTATACTTTCTTTACGATCGAGCGGCTTAGACGGCCCGTTTTATGATTGACGCTAATTGCACCTCCAGTTAATGTTGGATTTAGCATTTTGTCGTCGTTAACGCGCTAAATATTCCTTGTTGGAGATAGTTGAGGCTCTATTTTAGCATTAGCACATCCATAGAATGATGACATGCAAGATTCTTGGTGTATGTTAAAGAGTGATTATGATTAGTCTAAGAATAAGTTGGCTTTTTTGCCAGCTCTATGTACAGTTCCGTAAAATTCAAGAAAAAGTCACAAATTTCAGGATACATAGACACATACATACAGCTCACGCCTTCTTCCCACAGAGGTAGTCAGAGACGATGGATCGCCACTTCGGACACTTCCCTCGCTTTCACATCCATAGAATTTCATGCTTTTTGAAGGACGTCACTAATGTGATCCGTGAAAGTCCTTTTGGGGCGCCCTCTTGCCTTGCATCCTTCAACAGTTGCTCCATAAATCTCTTTTGTCACTCTTCTTTCATGCATACGTTCTAAATGACCAACCAACCAATGACCAATGATTTCAGGATATATTCGAATAATTCTATTAAATATACATTTCCGTATACGAAAGTCATTTGTAATCACGAATTTCATTGGCTTTCAATGAGGCATCTCCTACTGCCATATTTAATTCTAAGTATACGAGTAAGTTCTTGTTTTGTACCACACAAGTCATTTCACAGATACATATTGAAAGATGCAGGTTTGTGGGTGCTTTCATAAAATCAATACTTAGAAACTGTTTTATGTTTATTGAGCTATTTAGTAAGTACGTACCAAGGAGTTTTTCAAAAACCTACGTACATATTAATCACCAGCTTGACGGTGAAGGAAAGCATCGTAACCTGTTACTGGATGATGATGTATGTAAGAATACTTCGATGTGACCTACTGCAGAATAAACGGCTTGACGGATTTTGAAGTGCGACAAATTAATCTCAGTAATTTGGATTATGTAAAGCATTGTTCCACTTGGCACCGATGGTGTTGTGTCAACTTGTGTCTGCCAAACGGGAATGCAACTGTCGTTTGATAAGAGTGCTAATACGTGCTAGTACTCTGTTTCCAGTCTGAATTCTAGTATCTAGAACAACGAATACGCTGTATGACATTTACGTAAATTCCTACATTCTGATTATCTGTCGTTTTGAGTAAGTATTTGTCATTCTGCGAAACGCGAATAGTCATACATTGTTTTTGCCAGACAACTCTACTGCGTGTAGGTACATATAACTGAAAAGTTATAACAAGATAATATTCTTTCTGGTACAGTAAAAATGTTGCCCAGTGCCCGTGACACCTTCCCTGACTAAAACAAATCTAACTATCCACTTCCTGGCTCCATCATCAGATCGTAATGTGAACTCAAGAGGTTTACGAATAGCCATTGAGGAGTTCTCTACACACCTCCTGGCTCGATCATCAGACCAGCTAGATGATAACAATTTATTGCATTATCGACATACATACACTTGCAAAGTTTCAAGTCTAAACGACCATTAGCAGTAGATAAATACGATTTCTAAAATTTGTTATTAATATGTACCTAGGTACATAGACTAACTATTTTTTTCTTCTTTTATTTATCTACATAATTAAAATAAACTAATATTATGTTACATAGCATACAAAGGTTTCCTTAGTGCTAGTTAGTTAAAACTGAAGCTAAATAAAAGTTAGTAAAATAGTAAAATGTGTAAAATTAAATATTTCCCACTTAAAAAGATGCAACGTTTTTGACGACGAAGAGAATTTCTAAAATGTTATTTAAAATTTCACTAAAGACAGTGCACTAAAGTTGCTAGTGTATTCCAACATCTGTGCAACGTGGAGTATTACGATAATGGACGTAATAAAAAGCACGAAAATTTACACAGTTTTTATCGAGCGAAGACGACACCGCGCGATGGGAAAAAGCTGATTGAATCCCAAATTGCAGTCTGCAAGTCCTTTTACATCATACGATTGTTTATTACATACAAAAATAAAATAAACTAAGAATATTTAAATATGCTTCCGCTTTAATCCCCGAGACGGTCGGCTAGGTATTCCATTCCTCGGTATAAAGACTTTTTATCATTATATTTTTTGGTGGTGGTGGTGGTGAGACCAGAGCTGCCCTTGAGTTTCTTGCTGTCTCTTCTTGTGATACTGCATTTGGAACTTGCAACTCATCGGTGAAGATGGGCTGCTGTTTACATTTAGCCAATCTTCATGGACGAGTTTAGTGTGCCTTGTTATTACCTATAAACTATTGACGTTTCTAAGTGTATATTCCATTCCTAAAGAAAATAAATTAGTTTTGAGTTTTTGACCATCGCAAGACAGGGGTGCTGTTACACATGCCTTCAAAATCAATTCTGTTACCTACCTGCGGGTTTCAAATAAATGCCGCTGCTGCATTCAGCAGTGAAATGATATCTAGTCCTAGGTCCTAGGTCCTAGCCAAGTGGTTTTGCAAAAAGTAAACTTCAATCGAACATAATGACAAATGTATGGGATAAAATCGGATTGACATAAGCGTTCGACATATCACGCAGGCCCCGCTGTAGCGCGACCAACGTACTCGTATATTGACGTAACACCACTGGCGGACTAAGGTAGGGGCGAAAGGGGCCTCCAAATTTAGCGAAAAGTTCTATTTATCAAATCCCTAACAAGGTTAAAAGGCAATTGGGTGTTGGGTTGGTTGGAGGCAGCATAGACACAAATACGATTAAAGCTGCACTAAATTTGGAGGCCCCTAGGACTAGAGGACCGCCCTGAGCCTGGAGGGCCTCCAAATCCAAAAGTTCTAAGACGGGGGGGCCTCATTCAGTTTTTCCGCCCCGGGCCTCCGACATGCTTAGTCCGCCACTGCGTAACACTCAAAAAAAGTATAGTCACTGACTCATTGTTGTTAATAGTTAGTATTACAATTAACTAAATAAAACTTTCGTTTGTCACTTGGCTAGGAGGATTGACGTCATCACGACCTAATAATAAGAAAGAAAGTAATCGGGTAGTGGTGAGGTATAAATGTCCTCACAGTAACAAGAGAAGTACGTTAGCGGGACGTATTTGCATTCGCTAAGATCGCTTTGAATCGCAGCGGTTGTCTGGAGACGTTCCAACCTTTATTGTACCATTCGATTGTCATCACAAAGTTTTCAGCTGTTAATGAGTGTTTTATTAGTGTAATTGTTTTACTAACGAGATTGATTATTTACTACCAGTTCTGCGTGGTTTCACCGGCGTAGTTCCCGTTCCCGTAGGAATACGGGATTAAAATATAGCCTATGTTACTTACGGATATTCTAGCTTTCCGTTGGTAAAAGAATTTTTAAAATCGGTCCAGTAGTCTTTAAATTTATTCGTAACAAACACACAAACATACAAAATTCAAATCTTTCTTCTTGATAATATTATAGTATCGACGTATAGATATCGATGTATGTTTACTTAGAAGATACATTGTGCGTGGATCCGGTTTTTTTCCCAAACTACACCAACTTCAGGATAAACACAATTAAAAATAAATACTTTTGTTCTAATAATACTGTAGCCATGTTTTGTTGTTATCTCGTTCGCTGTGATAACAGGAATCGCTCTTCCTTTTCGATTAGTGTGCGTGGCATTGGTGTATCCATATCAGCAAACATTGTACCTATTTCCTTTATGAATTCAAGACGAGAAAACAGAAAAAGTTTTAGACCACCTACCTATATTTTTACACTTAGTACCGTATTACAGAACAACCCTCAGATACGATCTCCCAAGACAGGCAAAAAGAGATGCCGCTATATGAGTCATATAAAGCTGTCCCTTTCTAACTGTGCTCAAGTGGAGTTCCATATTCGAGGATCGTTCTGTAATACTCTGACTCAGTGACTTAGTAAATATTTCCCACAATAAATAAAAACATGCTTTTAAAAATCATGGATTAACGATATATAAGTACATTCAATATAACTTACTATTTTTTTCAGTACCACATTTTAAATTTCCGAAATGGCTACACAAATTTATAATTAATATTATTATTATAGGCCAGGTCAATAAAATTTCAGCAATCTAAGGTATCTAACAAAAATACTTGTCAGGCAGACTTTTACTCCTCTAAAGGGGTCGGCCCAGTCTAACGCACACAATAATTTTTACCAGAGCTTTGGACGTTCGAGAATGAACCAGTGGTCTTCTCTGGTGGTTATTTAATTCTATTTTATTTAAAATGAAAATATTCTTTGGTGCCTTACTAATTGTGTTCCAAATGTGGGCGGCTTCTACGATGCCAAATAATAATTTTACATTCACTTACAACAGTAAGTAAATTTTAGTTTCAAGACTCAGTAAAGAAAAAAGGAACTGTTTGTGATATTTCTCTCGGGGGCTAGGTACGTGTGCATCTGGATTGAGGGCCCACTTTTAAATTATTGCGAAACGAAATGATACTTACAGGGCATTTACTTAAAATTATGTAAAACTTAAAGCAAAGATTCTTAAATTTCTTAAACGTGAATCAAAAGAGTTATGGCTAAATAGCTTGGGCCCTCAATCCTGACGCCTGCATAAAACGGCATAGTCGAATCTCAGAAAGTACTATCCCTGGGATAATAATTTTTATTTGAGTATTTAGTTAGGAATTTCTTAAATACATTAAGAAATTGTCAAGTCTTAAGAATGCGACAATACAGATTTATGGCGGTTTAGCTTGGGCCCTCAATTCATCAATTTTGTTATTGTGGAATCAGCAAAAAATATGAGTTTTTCTAAGGAAAGATATTAATACGACTATAATATATTTGAGTTCCATATCTCGGAAAATTCGTTAAAAAGAAATAACGACACAAAAGTTAATGGTTAAAAAGTTATTGAAATTCGTATTTTTTCAAAACGTCTGAACTGAGGGCCCAAGGTTTTTGTCAGTATTGACTAGGCTAAGCCTTCTACACTACCGCACTTTAGGCTTAGTATTTTAACAAATTTTTAAGTAAAGGGCTACAAAGCGTCCATTCTTCTAAATGCCGTACTTTAGGAGAAAATTGATTTTCGATGTTTTATATGAGAAAATTCAGTAGGGTGACCATAATGTTTATCGTAAGTATAAACATGTATTCGTCGTGATCATGTAAGTAGTATTTTGTAAAGCGCAGACAGAATATATATATTTATACAACGCGTAACAGAAAAATCGCAATTCCTCATACACCCCGGTTAGTAAATTAATATAAAAAAAAAAGATGCAATCGAACTTTAGTTGTGTCTAACCAATTTTCTTAAATATCGATCTATAATAGCACGATTTCAATAGATAGCACTAAATTCAGCTATGCTTATTCATTTTTCGGAAAAATTTAACACATAGGTATTAAAAATAGATGAAATCGAATAAGTAGTCGATACTGAACAAACTAATTTAAGGAATTGCGCCTATTCTGTTACATATTGTATATAATATATAAAGCTCGATATAATTATATACGGCTAGCTGTCCTGTGCCTTCACCTACGTATGCGTGGAAAAATAAAATAAGAAAGTGCCAATAATCAATGAAATTATGTATTGGACGTATTAAAATTATGACCCTGTATATTAACAACTAGCAGTGCTTTGCGGTTTCATCCGCGTAGTTCCCGTTCCCGTGAAAATACGGAAATAAAATATAGCCTTTGTTACTCCCTGATAATGTATCTTTCCATTGGTAAAAGAACTTTTTAAATCGGTTACGTGGTTTAGGCCTGTTCTCGTGGGAAAATTATAGCACATGTTACTCCCAGAAAAGTACGCTTTAAACTGGCCAAAGGTTTTTTTAAATCGGTAAAACCGGTAGTATCGGAGCTTTTTCAATACAAAAAATCAAAACATTCCTCAATCCAGTATATTCCAGTTCCCGCAGGAATATCAAAAAATCCCTTCATAGCGGTTGCCTACAACATATAAGACGGCTACATAACATATTAGAAATTGCGGGTGCCCATCGGCGTTTCCTGCGCGGATCCGGTTTATTCCCGTTCCCGTGGAAATTTCCAAAAATCTCTTCATAGCAGTTGGCTAAGATATACAAGACACCTATATTTCAAGTTTCTAGGTGTTATCGATTTCTTTTTTCACCTGTTTTTATATTTTCCCGTGGGAATGAGATATTTTTCTGGAATAAAGAGTACCCTAGATGTTGACCCGGGTACTCAGTTATATCCATACCAAATTTCATCAAAATCCGTCTAGTAGTTTTTGCGTGATGCGTGCACAACCAGACAGACAGATAGACAGATATAGACAGACGGACAGACAGACAGACACAAATTTAAAAAGATGTTGTTTTGGTATCTATATCGATAATTATATAGACTAGATAAAACATGTTAAAATTTTCAAAAAACATTTCATATACAGCCACGGCCCCGTTAGAGTTTTGTTTTATGTATAGATAACATTTTTACATATTTAACTTACAAATAAGGGTACTCACCTTAATTTGTTTTTAACAAGAAAATAAAAATAATATGAAACCCTGCCAAAATCTTTATTCTTTTACATTATAATCTGCCAAAACATATGAAATAGTATGTATATAATTATATTATTATACTATCAGTAATATGAGTCAAAACCCGAAATACACAGCAAAATGAAAACTAAACAAAAAACATGACGGGAACGCGCGTACGTCAGGCGTCAAAAATACGAATACTATGATAACTATTTAAATAACACCCTATAATAATTATTGGATCACACAAAACTCACACAAAACGTAATCGCTTTCGACAACAACTATTCGCTTATGAAATATCTTATATGAGGATACATGCTGATTTGTCTCAAAAAAGTAACAAAATCATATTCACCCTACTGAATTTTCTCATATAAAACATCGAAAATCAATTTTCTCCTAAAGTACGGCATTTAGAAGAATGGACGCTTTGTAGACTTTTACTTAAAAATTTTTTAAAATACTTAGCCTAAAGTGCGGTAGTGTAGAAGGCTTAGCCTAGTCAATACTGACAAAAACCTTGGGCCCTCAGTTCAGACGTTTTGAAAAAATACGAATTTCAATAACTTTTTAACAATTAACTTTTGTCTTGTTATTTCTTTTTAACAAATTTTCCGAGATATGGAACTCAAATATATTATAGTCGTATTAATATCTTTCCTTAGAAAAACTCATATTTTTTGCTGATTCCACAATAACAAAATTGATGAATTGAGGGCCCAAGCTAAACCGCCATAAATCTGTATTGTCGCATTCTTAAGACTTGACAATTTCTTAATGTATTTAAGAAATTCCTAACTAAATATTCAAATAAAAATTATTATCCCAGGGATAGTACTTTCTGAGATTCGACTATGCCGTTTTATGCAGGCGTCAGGATTGAGGGCCCAAGCTATTTGGCCATAACTCTTTTGATTCACGTTTAAGAAATTTAAGAATCTTTGCTTTAAGTTTTACATAATTTTAAGTAAATGCCCTGTAAGTATCATTTTGTTTCGCAATAATTTAAAAAGTGGGCCCTCAATCCAGATGCACACGCTAGGTACTACTCAGACTTTGTTATGTAATGCCGAAATAGGAGTTCAAATATACCGATTACAACTTCGACTACAAGTTTTTGCCGTCAGGCGTAGAGACCATAGGACCTTGAGGTCCGGGGTCAGCTTTGCAAAGAAAAAATATTTTTATTATTAAAATGAAAAAATATAGACGCTGGATTTGCATAAAAGTGTTTTATTTTAAAACTTATAGCGGAAGACGTGTATAGCCCAAGTCCGAGTGACAGAGAGAAAGTTTTTACTTTTTCATATTATAATGTGGCAATGTTGCCAAACACCTTGTGGAGGAGTATCCGGAAAACTGCCTGTATTCTGGATAGCCAGACTGATCCTTTGACAGAGATACATATTATGCCAGCCCTCTAGTAAAAGTCGGCGGCAAAGGAAAGTATACAAAAGGGTGCAAAAGGCGATAAAATCTAATAAGACCATATTTGGCCATAACTCTTTTGATTCACGTTTAAGAAATTTAAGAATCTTTGCTTTAAGTTTTACATAATTTTAAGTAAATGCCCTGTAAGTATCATTTTGTTTCGCAATAATTTAAAAAGTGGGCCCTCAATCCAGATGCACACGCTAGGTACTACTCAGACTTTGTTATGTAATGCCGAAATAGGAGTTCAAATATACCGATTACAACTTCGACTACAAGTTTTTGCCGTCAGGCGTAGAGACCATAGGACCTTGAGGTCCGGGGTCAGCTTTGCAAAGAAAAAATATTTTTATTATTAAAATGAAAAAATATAGACGCTGGATTTGCATAAAAGTGTTTTATTTTAAAACTTATAGCGGAAGACGTGTATAGCCCAAGTCCGAGTGACAGAGAGAAAGTTTTTACTTTTTCATATTATAATGTGGCAATGTTGCCAAACACCTTGTGGAGGAGTATCCGGAAAACTGCCTGTATTCTGGATAGCCAGACTGATCCTTTGACAGAGATACATATTATGCCAGCCCTCTAGTAAAAGTCGGCGGCAAAGGAAAGTATACAAAAGGGTGCAAAAGGCGATAAAATCTAATAAGACGGCATATCGGCAATAGAAGTATGACTTTACAAAAGTTCGGCAAAATGGGAAAGTCGGCAAAAAGGGCAATAGATACATATTGTAATGAGAAAAAAAATTTACAATCTAACAATAAAACTTTAACGCCACATAACCCACATAAGAACAGTGTCTTTGAGTTAACGTTTTTATTGAAATTCCAACAACATTAATGTAAATAAATTCACAAAGTAATGTTGTCAGGTTCTTTATTGAACTTCGTACAATGTTATACTTTGATGAATTAGCAAAGTATTGTTGTCATAGTATTAATAAAAATATTTGTATTTGGCAAAATTTAAGTTGTGTGTGGCTCAACATTAGGTCCCACAATAAAAACATTGTATCTGTAAATTAATGCATTGCAAATGCAAAGTGTTTTGTTTCATAAACAATAAAAAATCGACAACGCTAGTATTGTACTTTATGAGCCAAATTTTTTCTCGGTGAACCTTCCCTTGTGACGTCATTGTAAAAAAATATTGAGAAATGACTTTGGAAACTTTCAGTGGCACTACAATGCAAGGAGCACCTTTCACAGCATGGATACAGCTATGATACGTTCTATCGTGTCCACGCCGAAGACAGGAGACAGAAAAACGGGGCGGGTTTCGAGATGCACTTAGGCATACTAGCTGCCAGCAATGGACACATATTACTGTCAACGCTGCCATATCCAGGTTCCAGCGATCCTGTATATGAGATTGGTATGTAGTATTCATTTTCTCGCGCTCGTAGCCGTGCGGTGCATGTGTGTTTGTAACGAAAATCACACAGGTTTAGCAAAGTTGGGTGTGGTCAGTCAGTGAATGGGTGATATAAATGCCGCCTATTGGCATTTATATTACGATCGCTCCCGTGTTTCGGAAGGCACGTTAAATTGTTTTTGCCAGTTTTAGTTGTGTTTACGCACAATGGAAGTCGTTAAGCCATGTCGGATACCCTTGGATGGCTTGAAAAAATCTCACTGTTAAGTGGCCACTACCTTAACACCATCTCCCAATCCGTGGTGGGCTCGCATCGGAGATTTATAGCCTATAGGTACTTCCTCATGTGTGAGGAAAGACCCTTAGCTCAGCAGTGGGCTGTACCTAACGGGTTGATGATGATGATGATTCATTGTCTAGGACTTTTGCTATTCAGGTCGCCGCATTATGTCTTCTTGTTAAATTTTTCCCTATCAATCACTTTCTCCTTGCACAGGATGATATCATCCTTCACCCAATACATCCATCTTTTTTGGTCAACTGCAACCCCGCAAATCAGATGTAACAGAATAAGCGCAACTCCTGAAATTTGTTTGTTCAGTATCGACTACTTAATCGATTTCAGCTATTTTAATATGTGTTAAATGTTTCCGAAAAATGAATTAGCATATCTACCTGAATTAAGGGCTTACTATGGAAAAAGTACTATTATTGTTCTTGATTTAAGAAAATTGGTTAGACACAACTAAAGTACGAAGGCATCATTTTTTTTTAATAATAATTTACTAGTTGGGGTATATGAGAAATTGCGCTAATTCTGTTACGCGTTTTATAAATGTATGCTTACGCCTTATTCTCACGGCTGGTTAAGGTCTTAAATTCTAGGAAGTACCTACTTTTAAGCAAGGATGTTGTTATTCGTACACAAACTTCTGAACTTGTGAGGTAGCGGGCGACGGAGGAGGAAAATAAAGCCGGAGATTGGGATGTATTGATTTAATGGGTAATATAAGACACCTGAAATGAAAATGGGGATGAGTATTTACGAGGATGGGACACGGAAGGTACCTATGAGAAGTTAATAACTTACCGGACGATGCCGGTGCCTTTACTTTCTAGGTCCTTAGTTAGAAGTTATGCCTTACATCGAGCTAGTCATAAATTAAATACGTACTTACCAGTACATTAGATTAAAAAACGAATCGTTACTACATGTCCTCACCAGGAAAGATGAGAGATAGGCGCACTTCCAACCAAGGCTATCATTGACACAATATTATAGTTACAAAACAACAATAGCCTGTTATCAGATATTATTCGAAGTTTCTAGATGTAATTTAATTACAGTTACAAGTTGTGGTTATTCGCAAAGTTACTACAAGCTCGCAAACTTGCAGTAGGCTGTGAAACATCATGATAATATTATTTTGGACTATTCAAATCTAAAGGTAGCACCTTGCACATAAATCTTACTACTATTATTAGGTCTATCAGCTTTTCCATTCAGGATTCCAAGTATACAGTTATAAGGTTCATTTTTCACAGCACATTTACTTCCTTTGCTGTTTGGTATAATATTACAAATACGTGTGCCTATCAAAATTATATAAGGTACAGTGAAAACTCGCTATGATATTCTATGCCATAGCCTGAGAATTTAAAAAAACACATATAGCATGAATAATATCACGTACGATGGGTACGTACCTATAATAATAGAACAGCCCCCCTAGCCAAGTGGCATTGCACAATCTAATCGAATGTTCTTTTAGATTGACATGTACGGGATTGACATTAGCGTTAGCGCTCGTTGGCAAGTGCTTAAGTCAATCCTATACATGTCAATCTAAAAGAACATTCGATTATATTGTACAATGCTAGGGGACTGACTGACAGTCATGACAGGTTTTCCATTCATAACCTAATGAATTTGCAGGAAGTTGTTCTATAGGTAAATAAATTATTGTAAGTATATTTTCTTTGTAAATATATGTTATTGTGTCTTAATACAGAAAACGAATACAATTATGCCAGCTTTAATATCTTTTTATACGATTTGCAGTAGTAGGAGGTGGTGCGAACAGATTTACAGAGCTAAGAAGAAATCTGAAACGCAATGCTCGAGCCTCCGCGAAGACTGTGGGTATATTGTCTCCCATTGAGTTTAGGGCTTTCTACATCAGAATCTCCGAAGGTAAGTCCTCCAAGCAGTCATCACCTAAAACAATATACCGTGTTGTAAACACATTACCATTTTCGAGGAGCTTTTATGTTGGTTAGCTGTTAGTAAAGAGTGATTCAAATGGCCCGTTGAACTGATGGTAACGGTTCTTAATTGTGTTCCACCATTGAGTCAATGTCCGATAGTTTTGGGTGTCTTGAACAATTGTGATAGTTTGCCACACCTTCCAGTGCGAGGAGAGATCGGCAGGCATATTCACGGAGGCTCGACACCGTTTCCGGTCGACTCAGATCGAGTGAAAATTTTTCCGCAGTCGAATCTATCGACTTCGGAAACTATTCTAGGCGTTTCTGACAACCACGGAAAATTTTCCGAATCCTTATGTCAAATATGACATTCGTTTTCGATACCGACATTTCTGAATGGCCCATCTTTGACAGATTTTCCGATTCCGAGTCGAATATCGAATATCGAAGCTCCGTGAATACGCCTGCGGGTCGAGTGGTAGATTATAGAGCTCCTACTTCCTTTTAATTTTAAGTTAATACTTGTATGTAGCTAAATATGTTGAAACTAGTTATGCATACAAACGTTTAATTGATAACATTAAATATAGTAATACAGTGCATTGTTTAAACACTGCTTCAGATTTTGAAGGTACGAACTTAAATGTATAGAAATAGATATAAGTAAATAAAAAAAATAAGGAAAAGCCCTTTGTACATGGGAAATGCTTTATTTTTTCTCGATTATGAGAATCTTGATGCTCAGTTTTCGTATATTTTTTTAAAGATGATAAACGTTTTTTTTAATACCTAAGTTTATAGCTATAAGAACTCAAGCGTTTTGGAAATCACATTCCTTAGAGGAAAGCTGAATGTTAAGAACCCATCTTAACATTCAGCATTCCTCTAACATTCAGACCTGTATTACAGAATGATACTCCTCAAGCTCGGAACTCCTCTTACTGTGCTCAAGTGGAATTCCTTGCTTAAGAATGTTTCTGTAATACGCTCTTTAGTGCAATAATGATGGTTAACAGATGGTGACATCGAGTTTGGGAGAGAGGGTGACGCATTGCCACTACTGAGTTACATTGATGTTGATCCTCTTTCGGTGAAATACTTCAGTTTTGCGTCCTGGAATGGAGTCGAAGCCAAATTTTTGTATGACTGCCCAGCTCCTGGTGATGACGGATCTGAAAGTAAGAGTTAATGCTTCATATGTATTAGGTACCTACACTAATATAAACTAAATAACTATACCGATTTTTGGTAGGAAGATAGCTTGCATTTAAAAGAAGGATATGGGCTATTAGTGATTCTAAAATGCGAACAAATTTGCGGGCAAAAACTAGTTATAAATTTTAATACTGTAGTTTTGATACAACATAGAGTATTTTAGCGATCTCATAACTACAATCTCTCCTTTCCTATTAATATTATAAACGTGAATGTTTGGGAGGATGGATGGATGCATGGATCAACTGAAACTACCGGAAACTACTGAAAGGGTTTTGATCTTATATAGCTTATACATTAGATATCATTCAGATGTCAATAATTATGCAGAGGCGTGAGCATTTTCTTTTGTACAGATACTCCAGACTCCGAAGAAGTTGAACGAAAATTATCGAACTCAGACCAACTGAAGAGGACAATTCTTTTGGATCGTTTGCCTTATTTGGCTCCAGCGCCAGTTGTGAATGTAGCTATTGGTGTAAAAGCTTACAGTTTAAACTACAATGCCTATACTTCTAAGTTGACTATTGGATTATCTGTTGTTACGGTATGTGTTATCTTAATATCCGTATTATGAGCTACTAGCAATCTTTGCTTGCTTGCTTTGCTTCGGTTGAAATGAAATCAATTTACGTTGTGTAGTTTGCGGATATACCTAATACTTTACTAAGTATCTAGAAATTATAGTAGAATCACAATCAGTTTCCGATTTGGATTTTTAGTCAAATAGTCCGTGCGAAAGAAAAGGAAAAAAAATAATTTTGTTCGACATTTAAATGTTGAATGTATTGTTGAAGGTCAATAAAAAAACTGATCTACCACCACTTCCTAGTGTTCTAGCTGGAGAGAAGAAGGTGCCACTGATTCCAAAATTACTCATTCCAACTTTTGAAATTTTACTATTGTACCCTATACCTAAGCCATACTTGCCTCGAGACCTATAATGCAGACTTGAACTTAGGCTGCAGTCATTTGTTTTATATACCTACGAATTAAATTATGGAGAGAAACAAAAATGTTTATTATACATTCAAGAGCTGGACTGACGACAGCATGGCATGGAATCCTGCCAAGTTCAACGGAACTACCGCTCTCACGTTCCGCCAGGGACAAATATGGAGACCGACGTTTTTCGTATTCAAGTAGGTTCTTGAGTTTTATAAACGTTGCTTTTCGTAAATAGTTTTATGCCTCAGTTTCATTTTGATAGTGATAGCTCTTTTCGAATATTAGTGGGGTGACGTATCAGCGAGTTTTTCAAAAAACACAAGCACATTTATTTATTTATTTATTCACACACATTTGTGGCTTGTATGTCTATAGATCGAAGGTAAAGGAAAACAACATGAGGAAACCCACAGAAGCCAGAAGTGATTCTGAATATTATGAATGCGAAAGTAAGTCTTGTTCCTGTGACCTCTTCACGGCTGCACAAATGGTCTGACTTTAATTAAATTCGCCAAGACGATAGTTTATCATTCTTGTCCTCTTCACGGAGAAATACCTAGCTCTTCCGTGATGTGATCACTTATATGTCATTTTACTACACTTTATGCCATAAAGTGTAGTAAAAGTCAGTCATTTTACTACACTTTATGGGAGTGTTTTCGGTTCTAATCGGTAATATAATCAAATCTATGTTCTAGCTCAAACGACAAGGGAGTAATGGACACTATAAGTTCTGAGCTGATCACGGTGGTGAACAGTGGGGAAGCTACTTTCCACTTCAAAACCAAAGTGAATACTTGGTGCTTCGATGTTCTTGGGACGAGCACGTTAGTTCTGCACTTATTCTCATCATCTATACCTATCGAGTTACTGTAGCGGTCATGGACATTTGAGACAACTTGGTTTGGTGACTAGAGTATCGTTGGACGTGTCAGGGGATAATTGTTTTTTCTGATCTCTCTTAAGCTTTGATAGATATGTTTATAGTAAAAGCCGTAATATTATAATTTCATTAGTGGTATTATATTATTGTTATTATTATATTGCAAGGACTTTTTGTCCCCATTTCATACAAATTCGCAGGACAATCAACATTATATTTTCACTAAGCAGATTCAGAGCATTATACTTACTTTTTTAGGAGTAACATGGACTTTAATTTTCCTACGGTAACGGGACTTTCTTGGGTAAAATCACAGGGAACATCTAGTGATTGATATAAGTAAATATAATTACAGGTGGCCTCATGATGCATACACTTGTCCCATACTTATTGGAGCTTGGGAGGCACACGAGAAATTTACCTTGGAGGAACTCAGCCCAAAAGATGAGAAAATGAGAGAGGTTAGTTTCAACAGCAGAGAAAAATAAATATGCTCACGACATATCCACTACAGATTATTTACATTCCAGGAAATAGTCACACATATACTAATGTATTTTTTGAACCCCTAAATGTGACATACAATTTAATAGTGAGTCTATGCTGGGCTGGTATTGTAAGTGTTGTTCACTTGCGTCAGACCCATTCTAGGGCCTGCGGTGTTTTCCTTCACCGTCGAGCTAGTTATAATAAGTACCTAATTAAGTTTTGCTACATTCCACCAAGTAAAATTTACCACACATCCTCAAAAAGTACATTTACTGAAACTTACTTTTTTATTAGCCATTGCTTTTTCATATTATCTATCAAACAGACCAAATTTGTTTTCCTAATTATAAGTGGTTGTAATGACTCACATGTAGTTTGCAGTAATAGAAAACATTATACGGAATGAATGGGATATAAAAGCGGAAAAATCTATCATAACAGCTGCGGATTGGAATGACCAAATACAACATCTAGACAACCAGACGCATCAGAGTGACAAGCTGATGTTGTACTTTCACTTGAATAGAAGAGCTACTGCACACAACATTGTGTTCTATACACCACTATTAGGTAATATATCCATTTGATTTATGAAGGTTAGGGTAAGTGAAACTTTAAATAAAAAATGTAACCCAGAAATTATAGAAGAGAAGCTCTAGGTAATGCTACATCATCTGAGTAAGGTGGTGATGTTCTTACGATATCATTAAAGTAACAAGATGACAAATTTCGAATCGATCAGACCTGTGACAGTTGCTCAAATCTTTTTATCAACCAGAAAAGAGTTGGTGATATTTAAACTACACTGAATAGATTTTTTTTTAAACAAAAAGAACTCAATCAGATTCGGTTAGTCCTTTTGGGAGCTACAAAGCCATAGATACAAATTCTAAATGTTATATGAATATGATCAAACTTGTTCTGTTAGTGTCAAACATTAATCTATGTTAAGCAGATATTATGCTTTTAAAGGCGATTGACAAAACCAATGAAAGAGATTTCCCTAGATTTATAAAGTTTTAATTTCAGTGCTCATGTCTTTTATACTGATGTCGTTTGGGAGTAAACCACTTCAAATGAGTCGTATATGGTTCTATGCTTGTGCAAGCATATTTATCTGTGGCAGTCTCTGCTACATAGATTTTTTGGTACCCTGCCATACAGTGCCTTCTATAAGTAAGTATATTTCTAATTTATTTATATCAGGTCCTTTCTTCTGAAATTGCCGAAAAACTCAAGACTAATATTTTTGTTTCTAATTAATTGTTTGATTTCAATTCTTGATATACAAACTAGAAAAGATTTGGCGCAAAGTGGCCGATTTGATGCTTAGAATAAATTTATTTCGACCATGAAAGGTTAAAAAAAAAAAGAACATTTTCATTTGCAACACACACAATTTTTCTACATAAAGGTATTTAGACATCAAAATCTTTAGAAAAATTGTATGTATAATACTGTTTTCAGCAATTTCGTAGGTAAAGAAAAACCCAGTAATTATCTTAATGATAATTATTGGGTTTTTCTGTGGAAATCACAAAAGTAGTACTTTCAGGAAAAAAATTGTAACAATTTCAAAGTCCCTATCATCTTTTCAGTAATACTTTACACGACAGCGTTGATGGGGGTACTACTAGCATTATTGACACAGATACTCTTAAGGACCACTGTAGCAGAAAAGGTTTGCAAATCAATACCAATGCAGACGATTCTTACGTCGAAATGGGTCAGAATGGTGTTCTGCTTACCAGCAATGAAGGTTTGACTTTTTCTTTCGTATTCTTTGCCCATGATACTTAGATGGTTGATACTTGATTCCAAAAATGACAACATTGTTTTAAATTCTTAGATGGTTAGATGTGCCCTGATAATGAAAATCTGTGGCATTGTTGCTTGTGCGGAGACAGTAGTGACGCAAATCGATTAGGAATATATTTGAAGTCGATAAATTTTATGATCTTGACTAATCGAAAATAGGAAGCTCTTAATTCTCACAATCTCTAACTTAGAAGGCAAGGTTTCTACCAAATTCAATTTCATTAATCAAAACCTTATATTTGTAAGAAGGTCTACAAATGCGAGGAGTCTAAGCACTTCATCGAGATAAATTCGTATATTGATAGAGTCCGACGAGCATGTATGAACCGATTGATGGAGGTGGAGAGGTATGCCAGGGTCGTAGCAGGTGGTGGGCTGTTATCTCTGCCTACCCCTTCGGGAAAAAGGCGTGAGCATATGTATGTATGTATGTAATAGAAAGATAATAATGATTCTAATGACTTTCCAGACCTGTATAAACTACGAATCAATAAACCAAGGCTTTGCTCAAGAAGATGATGACTCTGCATTGGCGTCTTCAAGAAATGGAAGTATAGAAGAAATGCAAGCAGAGGCCACAACGTATGGAGAGAGACAGGAACTAGCTAACGTTATAGACAGAGCCATGCTTGTTACATACTCTATAGTCTTTGCCGTCATGCTAACTTTACATTACTGATATTATGTATTCTTATAACCAAGTTGGATTCAAATGCTGGGTATAATATTATATTGCGTAAAGTCAGATTCTAATAGCTGCCATTTCAGTAGTAACAAATATTTTTGGTCTCTTTTTTTCTCTTTCCCCTTAGGAATATACTTCTTGTTACACTTGATACACTTTTAAAATCTCAGTATTCCACGAAATTGAAAATCTAACTATATTAATGATTAATGCAGGTTTACATTTTGGAAAATAAAGGAATGTTTCTTTTCAGTCAAATTTTATCTCATTTTTCGCTTTTACGCTTTTATTTTCACTCCATATGTGGGTCGTTCTCTCATTTCGTCCGGATTTCGTGTCAGCGCCCAAATTCAGTGCTTAAATTAACTTATTTTACAAGTGGCTATTTTCTAAAGATTTCTCTAAAACTTACGCAAAAGGAGTATGTATTATAATTTAGGTAAATCGAATGATTTATTAAATAAAAAATAAAAACATACTCGAATTTCATTTCCTACCCACATATGACAGCGCTTCATTAGGTTAATGATTACAAAAATACTATTTTTTGGAAATTATCCTACCATGTTTTATTGATTCTCAGAAAAACACTAAATTAATATTAATTTAGTATTATAGCAACATCAACCAGAATTACATTATCATAGAGAGAACGTATTTTTTTATTTTGTCAAATGAATTACTTCATTTCCTACCGCGAGAATTGAAATACATTTGAACGTGATTGCGTCCGTCATTCGCGAGAAACAATGATACCCGCTCGTCTTTCCCATCTCAAGCTGCATCGAAGCATCTCACCGGGGAAGGTCTCGCACACGTGGTTTGCAAAATATTGATAATAAATAAGAGAACGACCCATGTATAATATTTAATTTCTAATAGCCAATCATTACGATAGACATCAGCAAACTTACCCCGTTACAAAACCAAAGTGTAAGCAGGCATACAATGTAAACATTGTCAACTCAATTAGACTAACAAACAATTTACGCTTCATACGGAAATTGTTAAGTATTTTTATAAAAGTAATCGAAAAGGAGTTGGAGAGAAAAATTGTGCGGTCCCGAAGCTAATATTGAATGTATCGGTACACAAACATGCAATGATGCCAGAGGCTTTTATTCAAATTGGGAAATGGTGGAATAGTATAATTTTTTTTTGGAAGTCACACAACTTACTTGATCCTTCAAGTAGGTACTACTACAAAAATGATGATTATTTTTTGGAAACTATACCTACTACACTATCAGTTGACTCCTCCCACGTGAACTTGGACGAAAAGTAACTTAAATCGCCTTTGTTAAGACGTAAACTTTTGTACTGAAAAGGGAACAGATACTTAAAAAAAATCTCACGCCTTTTGTCTCCGTGGGGGTAGGCAGAGGTATTCCATTTCTGGATATACCCGGAAAAGATATAATTTTCGACTTATTGGTAAATTAATTCGAGACCGTTTACTACCAACAAGGCTATCACTGCTCCTCCTAGAAATACTGAGCCAAAATGTTCAAAAAGGTAGACAGCTACTTCTGCTTTGAATAGAGAACTGAGTTACCTAACAAGCACAAAATAGAGTAGGTCTCAATTACTTATACTAATTTGAAACAAAACTTGTATAATTTTTGTTACATAAATATTTTTTACATGGTATAAGCGTTGCGTTTCCAACGAAAGGTCAAAAAAACATTCCTAATTACCTACTGTATTATTACAATTAATGAAACCTTAAAAACACCCTTGGGACACAGGCGCGCTGATTAAAGAAATAAGGGATTCTGTCAAAGTAAAACAATACTTTGTGAAGACAATTCCGCACAAATTCATTGTTCATTATTTAGGCTGTTTATTATTTTCTTTAGCCTGTATTTTCTATGTACCTATTTACAGAGCCGTAACTACACTTTTATGCGCCCTGTGCGAACTTCTATAACTGCGCCCTTGAAAAATATTTTAATCTTACCCAATGGACAATGTCTATAAAAATAAATCTAAATCCAAAAAAATAAAATTGTATTTATGTAGATATGGGTAGGTGCTTACTTTTTTAAGAAAAATTAAAAAAAAAACAGTTGTGTAGGTACACTGCTGATATATTTTTTCACATGATTTAACCTGTGAAGTTTTACAGGCAATTAATTGTAATTACGATGAAAAATCACACTTACTACTAGAAATGACATGTGAAATGAAATACACATGATCACAATATGATTTGCGATGTCATAAGTATCAGGTTAGATGAAGGAGTAGCAGGCGTGACGTATGAAAAGTCATTTCATATGATTATTGACATGCTACTCATGAAATGACCCACCTATTTTCCACACATAATTTAAGACTCATCTCACCATGCGGGACCCAAAACTAGGTTCTTCCGTACATTTGGCATTACCGGTAGTGTAAGTAGAGAAATCACTGACAGCGTAACAAATCTATATCTACATTCATTACATTTCACAGATATTCTGTAAGAGAGAGAATATCTACCTACTTACATCAGACACAAGAGAGAGACCGATGTCAAAAATTCTGTCACTTTGTGTAAGAAGCATACTTTGTTAAGTAACGTGGGCTATAATTTTCCCATGGGAATTTAATTTTCCCGGGTGAAATCGGAACTTCGCGGAGCAGGTAGTACCATATAACGACGATTGCGATTACTATTATAGATAGACAATAAGGCCCCTGGTCTCACCATTTCTGCGCCCTGTGCCTGGGTTCCATTTGCACCGACCGCCCTTGTTACGGCACAGTCTATTTGTTTGGTAAATAAAACAATTTGTTCTGAATGTCGCAAGCTCACGTTTTCCTTTCACCAGTTTAATGAATTAGTAATTGTTCTAAGCCGTTTTTAGTCTTTGTTCCGTTAAATTGTTTCATTTTAACATGATTGTTTTTACATATGAATACGCTTTCTACGTTTATCGTGCTCTTAGCTTCTCATGTCTTGAGCCAACGATGTGTAATAATAGGATTTTATAATAACCTACGGCGTTGAGAGACACATCCTGGAAATGGAGTTTATCACATAATTGCGACAAACCTTCAATCTACAACACTTTTCAGCGACAAATGTTCTAGCAAAAAATTTTACAGCCACAGAACGTTCTAACGACATGACTTCGCTGACAATTATGTTGTATCAATCAGAAATACCAGGTTTACCGTTTTGGGTTCCATACCCAAGGGTGTCAAAGGATGCTAAGCCTCAACTGACCGCAGGATCGTGACGTCGCAGGGCGACGGAGGAGGGAATCAAAGGCCGGAGGTTGGGGATGTGATGATTTTAATAGTAAAACAGGGACACCGGATGGTGCCGGCGCTGTTGACCAGTTTTTATATGATATGGTTTCAAGCTGGCGATGATGGAATTGCAAGATATGGTGATACTTGGGTAATAATTTTGCTTTGTCAACTGTGTTTTGAGTAAAGTATGAATTTTTCAGTTAGATGGCGTGATATAGTAATTTTAAAAGGTGACCAGTACGAAAAGGAAGGAGGATTGAATCCGCTAACTTATTATCTAGGATGTATCTCATGAATGAGATAATTTCAACAAGTGGATTTTTTTCAATACGCCTATATAATATATTGATTTATTATTAATCCTAAGTACTATCAAAATGGGAAATTAATAACTTATTTTTAATCATAACAGGAGCCTAATAAACACTAGGCGCTGTGTAGCCATAATAGTACGAGATCCGGCTGCAAATTAGTGTAGGGATCGAGTATATGGTACAAACCATTTTTTTATGCATATTTATGATTAGGAGAATATATATCTACCAGGGTGCTCTATCGAAATATGGCCGCTAGTATTCTAATAAAAAAAAAACTTGATTTTTGGGACGAAATTTCATTCACGTGTTTTTTTACATAAAATATCGTCCACTTCACGGCAATCAAAGTCAAAGTCAAAATGTTTTATTCAAAGTAGGAACTTACAAGTCCACTTATTGAACGTCATTTCAACTCCGCCGCTTCAGCATGTATATGGTTGAGGAGAAGAAGCGGGGCAAGAAACTCCGCAACACAATATTCTTTTAATCAATTGTTACTTACTTACTTACTTACTTAATACTAAATTGGGTTACATAATTTCGTTATTTTTTGCTGTCGCATTGCGCTGTGCTGGAGGAAATCTGTTCCAATCATCATTGTCATTTAATATATAGTCGTCTAGTTTGTTATACACCATTTTACAAAGTACATGTTTAACATGAGTTTTGAACACAGTTTCAGGCAATTTCAAAACTTCTTCTGGTATTTTACTATAAAAGCGTGTGCAAAGCCCCACAAAGGAATTATTAATTTTACTTAATCGTGACTGAGGTCGCTCTAATTTATTTTTATTCCTAAGATTACAATTATGCCTGTCACAGTTTTTAGTATACAATAATATGTTTTTCCGTACATACATAATGTTTTCATAAGTGTACTGACAAGGCATTGTTAAAATATTAACTTCTTTGAACAGTTCTCTTAGGGAATCACGACATCTTAACTTGTAAATGGCGCGTATAGCTCTTTTTTGTAAAATAAAAATAGATTCTGCATCAGCAGCTCTGCCCCACAGCAAGATGACATAGGACATTATACTGTGAAAGTAGCTGAAATAAACGAGTCTTGCTGTGTCTACATCAGTAAGCCATCAAATTTTTCTGACGGCATAAACAGCTCGGCAATATACATAGACTCTAAAAATCATGAAAAATCAGCAGATTTTTCAAAATCTTTACACATAAAGGGGCAATATAGCTGATTTTTCATGATTTTTCAAAGTCTATGTATATTGCATTGCCGTGAAGTGGACGATATTTTATGTAAAAAAAACAAGTGAACGAAATTTTGTTTTAGGTAACAAAGATATAAAAAAATATTATAAAACAAACGATCAACATTTAAAACAGGACGAAAGTATTTAGAAAATATCTTCGTCACTATCATACAAATATTTATTTCTATTAACAAATTCTTCTTCGATTTGAGCACCATTGTCATTCTGTATGTTTTTTTCCAATGTTGACATTACTTCACAGTGCATATTCCCGAAGAATGAAACAGATAAAATTGGATTATCGTAGTCTATATGCGTTGAAGGAGGAACGGCCATTGCATGATCCAGTGTTTCAATGGGCAATTCATAGAAACCTAGATGTGTCCCGTAAAAGCATTTTATAGCATTATATAAACAGTTTTCATCCGTACATGATAATGATCGCATCGCTAGAGTTTTCGATATTTCTGCCCAAACAATTTGATGGATTTTCATAGACCCTGGAAAACTTTTCAAGACTTGGCAAAAGCCAATTCTTTTCGTTGACTTCATAGTCATTGACAATCTTAATTTTAACCCTTTTGACAGTTGTTTGCAAACCTTGCACTCGAGAGTCTATATCGATTATATCATTGCCAACGGCAACCAGACGATCTGCAAATCTTTTAAGAACCCCGCCTACACCGTCAGGTGCTCCCTTCCCGTGGCCACATTCGCAGTAATGCCATATTACACGGGACAAGTCGGGTAAGTATGCTCGAAGCTGTGATATAATATAGAAAACTTTTTTGTTTCTGTACTGTGCTGACGGTGAGTCTGATATGAGATAAAGAACCGATATATAAGGTACAATAACTTCGATTTCTTGCAAAATTGCAATCCCACACAGCAGACGCATAATGACGCAAACTTTCACTGACAATACCTGTACTGTTCTGTAGAACGATTGGTATTTGATTTCATCCTTTACGCGATAATAAATTACGATCGATTGAGATCGGCTTTTACCAAAATGCACTGCTTGAATTTCGGAGCTGTATTTCGTACCTACTGTAGTTTTCACTAAATTCCATATGGACAATGCATTCATATTCGCTTAATCTTTGTTTGATTTTTCTAATGCTTTCGTACTCATTTTTAATATTCACGCAATGATGCATAAAAGGTAGCAATTCTTTTTCAAAATGTTCCAGTACTTCTATGGGTTTTTTATCCATTCTCACTTTTTCTACAATAGTCACAGTTTTTTTAACATTATTTTTTATGTAAGTTTTGGTATACTTCCAATAATAATAAGAAATACTATAGGAATAATCAAATTCGTTGTATACAAAGAGATTAAAATATATTTTAATCTCTTTGGTTGTATAAGAGCCATTTATTTTTGCATTCTTGATATTTACGCTGCAAGCATTCAACCTTAGCATTTTCACAGGTTAAAGTACTTATTTAAAACTTCTGTTGTGGAATTTTCACTGATAATCTTATATTTTTTTAAAGAGGAAATTAATAAATCCATATTGGCGTGTTATTTACAAGGGTTTACATATTAAGCAGGTGCCCCGGCTGTCTAGTTTCGGTTGCATGATCCAAAAAGGTTTTAATCTCGTGAATGTTACATAACTTAAGGGTGGTGCTCCAGTTTCCAAATATTTGCGGTGAAGGTTTTTCAAACTATCCATTAAATATCTTTTTTGTTTTTTGAGACCATTTCTGGTTATGCAGTCTTGTTTTCCTGGAGATAAACGCGAATTTTCATCATCCTCATAAAAGTTTTTTACTAAATTTCGTATAATTTTAGCTTGAGGGCTTTGTTTCTTCTTAGGTATTTTATTACTGATTTTAAGTATCTGCTGTAGTCTTTGTAATCTTTTTCTGTATAGCTCCTTTTCTTTATTTATTTTTAAAATTGCTTTTCTTAACATTGAAATTTCAGAGGATTTCTTTTTCTGATATTTTTTCAACTTCGAATTTACTTCTCGTTTTAATATCTTTGAGTTAATGGACAAATCAGATCTGAGACTATTTGATGCACTGGTTGGAATAGAAGAATTTATGGTGCTTACGTTAGAAGATAGTAGTGGCAATGGTGATGTGCAGGGAAGTGGAGTACTAGTTTGCTGAGTTGAAAAAATATTCTGAAGTTCTGCATGTATCTCCTCAACACAGGCATCGTGGCTTTCCTGTAAACATGATTTTCTTAAGCGAAGGGAACCTTCGCTTAAGAAGCAAGGAGGGCTGAGAAACCTGTTTACTGACTTGTGGAGGAATATCACGTGAGTTTGTTTGAGATGAGCATGGTAAGTGGCTTTGAGTCAATATTGAAGGTGATATCTCATTATCTACACTGTCCTTCGGTAGTTTGCTTAATTTCTGTCTTTGTTTTTGTCTTTCATAGTAATTTTTAAAGTTAATTTTGTTTCTTTTTTGTTTGAGTCTACGAGCTCGCGCTGGCATTTCACGTAAAGGTACAATTTTACCCTCTGTTTTTTTCCGATGATATCGTTCTCGATCTTTTCTGCGCAATTCCTCGGCCTTAACTGGATCGCTTCTTATTTTATCTCTTCTTTTTTTCTCTGCAATTCTCTTCTCATCTAACCTTTCTTCACGGCTCTCCTTTTTTTTTTGGATTCCTGAAACACAAATAGTTCCCTATAATACACACACCGGCACAATTAGCGGAACAGAAAAAAAAAGGAGAAAAAAGAGGGAATTTAGAACAATGAATGTAATTTTTAAACAATATATTATTTAAAATGAAACAACAATTAAATTAACATGTTTTGACATTCATTTGTAACACCATACTTAAAATTTTATAAAAATAAAAATTAAATTAAACAAAATGCATTTTTCTTCGATTTTTAATTATAGAGAAACAGCAGAAAATTCAAGATTTTCCAAAGTTTAACAACAATTTCAATGACTGTTCAATATCGAGTGTTTCCTCCTCGTGCTCTGATGAGGGTTTCCATCCGTCTGGGCATGCTGCGGATGATGTTATCAATGGTTTCTTGGGGCAACCTCTGCCATTCTTCAAGTAATGCGTTTCGCAACTCGTTGAGATTATTGGGAGGGGGCATTCTTGACTTTACACTCCTCTTTAGCAAGTCCCAGACGTGTTCTATAGGGTTCATATCGGGGGACCGTGCTGGCCACTCCATCACCGTTATACCAACATGGTTTAGGTATGTCTGTACTGTGCGAGCACTGTGAGCCCGAGCATTATCCTGCATTAGAATGAAGTTGTTACCAATAAAGGGGGCAAATGGCACAACATGTTCTTCTAAAATCTCCCTGATATACCGATCAGCATTCAGATTCCCGCCATCGACCACTACTAACTCCGTACGAGCTCCTAAACATATTCCTCCCCAGACCATAATTGAACCGCCGCCATATGCAACTGTATTTTCAAAATTAGACTGGATATACCGTTCTCCTTTGCGTCTCCATACTCGCTGCCTTCCATCAATTTGATTTAACATAACTCTGCATTCATCAGTAAAAAGAACCTGTCCCCAGTCGTCGAAGTCCCAATCACGATGTTCACGACCAAAGTGTAGACGGTTTGTGCGATGATGTCTCTCAAGTTTTGGGGCTTTGGCGGGCACATACGAGCCTATACCCACTTCTTCGAATCTTCTACGAACTGTCCGCTCACTCATCCTTACTGCTCGTACCTCTTCCAGTAAATTTCGAGCCTGCACCGCCGTTAGTCTCGTGTTCCGTCGGACTTGAAGTTGGAGAAAACGGTCATCCCTCCTTGAAGTACACCTTTTCCGGCCTTGTCCTCTCCTTCTCACTAGAGCATTCGTCAATCTGTATCGTTGGATGCTACGATAAATCGTTGATAACGATCGACGAAGGCTTCTGGCAATCGATCTGTAGGTTTGACCATTTCTCCTCATTTGATCTGCCCTAATGATTTCTGATGGCGTTAAATCAGGCATAATTAGATGCTCGTAAATTATCAATATGCGAAAAAACTCAAAAGCCTCAAAAACTGCAATTCAAAGCTTTTCAAATGGAATTCACGAACCTTCTAAAAACGGACAAGCGGTGGAAAAAATGAATCAATGAAAATTAAAACAGAAGAATGAAAAAAAGGGCAGTCGCTTAGTATTCCATTTTTAAATTAAAACCCAAATTTAAAAAAAGCTTGTTTAGCCGGCCAGTAACACGCAAAAATGCGTAAATACTCCCTTTTTTTTCTGTTCCGCTAATTGTGCCGGTGTGTGTAGTTATTTTGAATTAAAAATACACAAGCCTTTATTTACAAAAAAAATCGGTTGTCTGTAAAGTCGGTTTACTGAAGATAGTTGAACGTGACAACGTCATATAAAAAAAAATTGATGGAATGGTTTGTGCCTCTTTGTCGCTCGTTGCGCGCTCTCGCTTGCACTGGAACGCCGCATACGTCATACTGCATGCAGCCGGCTCCATCGAATTATAAGACGTTGTCACGTCAAAAAGTAAAAAACATGATTGCCATACTAAAGAAATTATAGCCTATGTCACTCGGGAGGTTTTAAGGATTCTAACGATATCCCATAATATGTTCAAAATCTTTTGACGCACTAAGACTGGGGAACAAATAAACTCACATACCCACATACATACATGAACTCGAAAAAACAATACATTCCTTTTTTGGAAGTCGTGTAAAAACATATAATTATAATAATAAATGATATTTCTTTTGAAATCCCTTTAAAAAATCATATTAATATGATTCGTACAATTTCTGTGGCACTGTGCAATTTCCATGGACACCAATCAGCCACGGAAACCGCAGCCAATTTCTGCGGTTTCCGTTCCACAGAAATTGGAAATAATAATAGGTATTGGTTTATTTAAAAATTACAAAAAAGTATAAAGGTTATTTTGGGTCATTATTTTTAATCCTAAGGAAACTGTTTTAAACTTGACCACCGAGATTGCAAAATTTCGTTCGGAATAAATAGAAATCGCGTACTTACATTTTTGGCGGGAAGACGAGCCAGTTGACGCACGACCATTCCCACTGCGAGTGAGCGCACGACTGATCCTTGCGGGGCCCGGGGAGGGATTTACTATCCCTGTATACTCATCAGTGGAAGTAAGAAATGGCGAGACAAAATGACCGCAAAAATTGATAGTTTCTCTCGGACAACACTAGATTTGATATATTTTAATTAACTGTGGGTCTAAAAATTAGATTTTTTTTTTCTTTTCGAACATAATATAATAATCAACACAAAAAATTTAAAAAAAAAATTACACGCCTCTCATCCCCGAGGGGGTAGGCAGAGGTATTCCATTACTGGATATACCCACATTTCACGAGATACATTGGACCCCTAAACGTGATAGGTGGTGAGCCCATCGCCGGACCGGGTCTATTTACACATGTCTCAGAATTAATTCTGAGACCTGCGGGTTTCCTCACGATGTTTTCCTTCACTGCCGAGCTAGTGATGTACTTACGTAAGTTTTTGAAAAACTCATTGGTACATGCCAGGATTCGAACCCGAGCCTCACTGATTTTCGGCCGGCTCTTTAACCGTAAGGGCTATCACTGCTCTCAACACAATTAAAATACATTTTCTTATATTTATGTGAGATTATCTTCCTGAGAGGTGAATATATTGTATTAAAGTAATTGTGGACAAGGCAGAGAAATTGAATTTCGCCATGCACCTACCTACTGATTGTTTTCTATAGGACAAATAATTTTACAAACCTAATTAATATGGCCTTTATTTAGATTCACGTTTCTTTAATATTGAGAAAAAAATCCTGGTATTATAGCTGCAAAACTTCTCATCGTTTTCAGCCCGGACGCGTAAAATTTTGGCTTGAGAAATTCACTCAAATCGTAATCGGTAGACGGTACAAAACATCACAGAATGTGTACTTCCAGAATTTATTCAGAGGCATGTGTCCCCTGGTCCTATTATAGACTCACCGCCTGACACGTTAAGACTTCCAAAAGAATATATAGATGAAAAGTTTATATTTTCAGGAATGCCTACCCCTTAATGTATATACACAGTTCATAGCTAACGCACCTTCTGAGGTACTATGAATAAAGCAACATAGAGACGCAGATCACAAATATTGCTAGAATAAAAGAGCTGGAACACTATTCAAATATTCCAATGGCCTCGTTAACACGTTCGACAGGCCGAAACAATTTCCCAGGCCATTGATGGACGAACTACTATTGGTACTCGAAGCCAACTCAGTTTCACAAAGTCGAAGCAAACATCACTTCTTCTTCTTTCTAATAAATGACAGTGGATTTTTTTTAGTAGGTAGACATGATTGCTACAAAGTGTTGTGTTCTTCGAATAATTATTTACAAATTAGGTCAGTATTTTAAGAAAATTTGTGCACAAACCAATAAAAAAGGTATAGTTGTAAAATATTTTGCTCCAACCTTTTTTTTACAGTTCACATTTTTCCATTTTACTGATACTACTGTTGATTAATAAAAAATATTGTATTTTCGCAATGATAAAACCATAAAATATTAATGATATTTTAATCAAATATTTTTATTAGTCGAAATTAGTAAGCGTAAAAAGTGTGTATTTGTCACCTTTGAGTATTAAACCGACAGGAGACGTCACGCGCACTAGTTTCTTTGCAAAAAAAAGTCTGCCAAGGTCTGCGCGGGGGACAAGGAAACGCACACAAATAATGTTAACACAAACGCATTTTTTGACAAAACAATTAAACACTAGCTTGAACGCACAGATGCACACAAATACATTCACCAATCCGAGCACTCCGTGAACTCAAAAAAACTAGTAGTATATAACAGGTATGATCGTTGACCGACACTTGCTACCTACATGAAATAGACTATATTATAACCTATTGATTAAACAACTTATGAAACACTAATCGAAAACCATTAGTAAAGTGTCAGTTTGTTAGTTTCGATTGTCGAACATCCCCAGCTCAAAATACTGCGCAATTTTTCAGCTGTTGAGTAATTTCATAGTCTTTCAGTAATGGCAGTTTCAGCATGACTGTACTGTATTGAGAATCGGGTAGTGAACCGGGTAAGTACTTATAGTATTGTAATCAGCGTATTGTATTGTAATCCATTAGTGTTACTCAATCAAAATCAATTCTAGGGCTTGCAGGTTTGCTCACGATGTTTTCCTCGTTGAGCTATTGATTATACATCAACCCGTAACAGCCCACTGCTGAAATAAAGGTCTTTCCTCATAAATGAGTAAGTAGGGGTCATACATAATCTCCATCGTGAGCACCGTGGATTGGGACTTGGGAGATGCAAAGAGATTAAAATATAATAGGACATAGAGGGGGCATTGGGAATATTTTCATACAAAACTTTGAAGCATGTTTGAAGCTCAAGCGTAATGTCAGTTAGTATGATCGCGAGCTGTCATTTGGTCGAAATTGTGCTAGACTTATTCCACTTGGAATAACTTTTGGCTTCAAATTTTCCTCGCTTTGTCCCCTCTATGCCCTATTATATTTTAATCTTTTTGGGGAGATGATAGCGGGGGTGATTCTGCTTTACACCGATTTTGGTTTAGTCCTGTCTTTGTCTTACCTCAAAAAAAGAAAAGGGATAGAAGATAACCTACCTTTAGTCCTGTCAGATGCTGTATTTTAGTCGTGACTTCTTTACTTATGCACTAAACACGTTATGAAATGCCGTAGTTGACAGGACTAAATATATCTCGTCTCTTTTCTTTTCTGGGAGAAAGAAAATGACAGGAGTAAACTAAAATAAGTTTAGACGCTGTAAAGCAGAATCAGCACCATTCTTAGGCTTAGTGACCATTGATAAATATTATGTACCTACCTACATAAGTTTTTGAAAAACTCATTGGTCGAGAGGAGCGCTCACTTTCAACACAATGTACAAAATAACATAATAAGTACTTCTAACTACGTTTCAAGTGCTATTATGCATATAAAAGCACTTGAAACATAATTGAGTAGAAAATAGTTAGTATATTACACACCTAGGAAAGTAAAATAAGAATTATCTCAGATCACATGTCATTGTAGACCGATGCGAAGCCGAGATTTATAAACATGTGATGTATACTTTTTTTCTTATCGACGGAGGCGGTAAGCGGCAACATTGTTTAGCACAGCGGGCCGAAATTTGCCGCTTTCCGCCCGGAGAGATGAAAAAGCTTTTGTATTTATAAGCGGATTTTGTATCATACTAGTTATCTTAAGTTGTGACTTCATGAAATGTTATTATTTTTTATTTCATAATAGTGACAGTAGAGGTTTCTGAATATTATGTACCTAGGTATTATATTATAACATAGATCTTGAAGATAAATTAATCATGCGTGAGGAAAGACCGCGTAGTAGGCTGTTACGGGTTGATGAGGATGTTGCTTTCAGTCACACACAAACGAATACACATAAAAACAAACAAACAATCAAAGAATAACAAGGCAACTATTGAAAATTTTAAATTAGACAGTAATTTAAGGGCAGTGTATGCTATGCAGAAGAAAATAGACCCGGAAGCATATTAACACGCTACAAGCTACAAGCTATTAACAACCTTAAACGCAATTGGCTTCATTTTGACGTGCATTGCTTCTGACGTACATGTGTCTTTACAGTCAGCGTGTACAGAGGAAGCACTGGCCGTGTAATAAAATGTCAAATAAAGACGACTGCGATTCCAATTATAAATAGACAATAAGGCCTCAGGGTGTTGTTTTTGTGTGGTGTACACAAGTAATAATAAAATTCAAAGTAAATAAGTAAAGTCAAAGTAAAAATAATTCTACACATTTAGGATCCTACCCTAGGATCAACTCTGGGGTCTACTGATTTTCCTCACAATGTTTTCCTTTGTTTTTTTTTATTTCATATGACTGTATATCCTGGTTAAGATATTACTTTATCTATTCGCCATGTTTCCTGGTAAGTAATAATAGATTATTAGAATAAGTGAGGCTAACCCGAAAGTAGTATTGACTGAAGTTGCTTACAGGCTTTTAAACAAAACATTAGCTAAAACATTTAGGTTTCTAAACCTGGGGTAGAATGCGTACTTAGTAGTAAATATTTTTTTATCTACCCTTGACAGATCCAAGCTAATGCCCCAGCAATAACTAATTAATTAATCGATAGTAATTATTCATTAATATTACTCTGTGACAAGCGCCTGTCTCAAACAGTCGCATAGAATAATGAATAATTGAAGGTTAGTTTTAGTTAGATGCGAAATTCTAAAAATATTAAAACTAAGTATGACTTACTAAGTCTCTCTAAAAAAGTTACTAAACCGCACTTGAGGAGGAATACAATTAATCAGCCGGCTGATTTATTCCATTACTGGACTGAAAATGCCCAATTTTCACAAGAGTATTTCAAAAAATACTTGTACCCCCGAGGGGGTAGGCATTGATATTCCATTTCTGGAAATAGGTTTCCACATGATATTTTCAGTTTCTGTCGAACTAGTGATAAATACGAGTATGTAAGTTTTGGAAACACTCATTGGTGCATCCAGGATTTGTATTTGATGAGAATTTAAGCGGGCTCCTTACAGCTGGGCTATCACTGCTCATAGAGTAAAGAGTATTTTAGGACGCCGAGCTGGGGTTCTATTACTGAACCAATTCTGAGGCATGCTCTGTTTTGTTCACGAGGTTTTCCTTAAACGCTAACATAGAGGTGTACCTACGTAGGTAAGTTTACCATGCAAAAACCAGGAATCAAACCCTCAACCACTTTTTGGACCATTTGCTGAGCTAATAACAGAAAATTTCCGAACTCATATCCATAGTCCAATGTAGGTATTTATACATATATTACGTGCATGATTCTCCTAGCAAGATCGTTCTGAAACACAGAACACTTTTACTCCTAACATCAGAAAGTCTAATATTCTTTTACACTTGGAATATTTTTCCAGCAAAAAGATTTATAACAATGACTGATGGGAAAGTTTTCTATGGACGTTTGGAAACATCTCAATGATATTCTCTGTATTTCATAAGGATTAATTTTTTAAGGTTAAACCGTAATAAGACACTTTTCACAGATTAATAAGTAGACAGACATATTTTCACTTCTGTTGCCGCTTTATCAAGAAATGCCTGATAAAACTAACATAAAAGACATAAAATAATTATCCCCTTTCAAGAAACGTGTGTTAGCGTTTTTATTGTACGGTGATACGGAACTCTTTGTATGCTATTTATTTTTCCAAGTTATCCGAATTTAACGTTTCCGAACTCAGCCTAAACCATAGCCGATGGAATCACATAGGCCGAAAAAACGTGTGTGCTGAGCAGAGACATTTTTTCGACTTTTATTCGAGCGGCCGGCCGCTGCCCGGCTGAATTATTACCCCCGATGTTTCCAAATAAAACTAGAACGTAGCGAACGCATGGGCCGCCATAAAAGCCTGTGTATGGACAGGGACGGATTTAGTACTTAAAAGTGACGCTATTCATGTCTAATTACTACTTACCTCTACATTTATTTACAAAGAAAATATACATTCATTTACAATGATTGCAGATAAAAAATGACCTCCAAAGAGGAACCATGTGGGACAGTGCCCAGAAGACAGGCCGCATTTCCTCTCTGGATAGCTAGGCTGATCCTTTGACAGAGATAGCTGCCAGCCTACTACTAACTACTTACCTAAGTACTTAGTTTTAAGCTAGTAAAATATTCATTTCGTAAATTAGATGTGCGATCAAAATAATTAAGCTCTGATATTTTAAAAAGTTTTCTAAACCTCCTAAGTTATCGATCAGAGTAAATATTCTACAAAACAAAAAATAAAACCCACAGCCTTGTGTAGTGGTAGGTATGTAGTCCGAATGTCAACGTTGCTTTCTATGAATGTACCGTATCTTCCTTTTTTGCTTTTATCTAAGAAAATAATAGAGGTATTATGGAAATTCGTGGTATGCTATAAGATAAAATCATGTTTGTTCAAGAATTTCCTAAAATCTTACTCACTTATACTCGTGTAAGGAACCTTAGTGCAAACTTTCATGCTTCCAGAATCCAGACCCAGAACCAGTCAGATAGTGAGTTTCTTCTTTTATATCTGTACTAGCGGTTCTGCGCAGTTTTACCCACGTAGTTCCCGTTCCGGGAATGACATATAGCCTGTGTTACTTAGTGATAATGTAGCTTTCCATTGGTGAAAGAATTTTTAAAATCGGTCCAATAGTTTTTGAGTTTATTAGTTACAAAGATACCAAAATACAAATCTTTCCTCTTTATAATATACTAACGACCTGCCCCGGCTTCGCACGGGTACAATGCTTATACTAAAACCTTCCTCTTGAATCACTCTATCTATTAAAAAAAGCCGCATCAAAATCCGTTGCGTAGTTTGAAAGATTTAAGCATACAAAGGGACATAGGGACATAAGGACATATAGGGATATAAGGACAGAGATAGCGACTTTGTTTTATACTATGTAGTGAAGTGGAGAAGTGGATATAAATACAATACATCTAAAAACTCATGCTAGAATTCGTCTCTTGTAGAGATCCATCAACGCGTCTGACTTAGAAGACACTTGTGTTGTGACATCTTTTTCTTGTCGACCCCTTTGAACTGGGGCTCGCGACCCTATAGCCTAAAATCCGGCTGCAGAATTAGTATAGGAATCGAGTGTATGCTACAAATCAAATTTTTACGCATAATTATGATCAATAGAATTTATATCAACCAGAGTGCCCTATAAAAATATGGCCGATATTAATATATAATTTATTGTATATGGTTTTTTTTAAATTTAATACTAAGTTACATCTAGTTTTGTATAAACTAATTTAAACTTATAACATTATAACATACAAGAATACTAGAAACTAAACAAACATACATAAACAAAAATCTACTAAAGTTAAATTAAATCTAGAAATAGAAGACCTCATCCAGTGCATCGCACCGAGGCAAGGTTCCCAGCAGACTGGCAGCATTCCCTATTTGAATTATTAAACTAATTCTTTGACAGAAGTAGCTACCAGCCTTGGGGTCTCCAGTTGCCTCGATGAGGCGCTTGGTGACGTCTTTTGATTGCCGTGAAGAGGACGATATTTTGTGTAAAAAACAAGTGAATGAAATTTCTTCCCAAAAATCAATAAAAAAAAATAAAAAAAATATTAGCGGCCATATTTCGATAGGGCACCCTGCTAGATATATTCTATTAATCATAAATATGCGTAAAAATTTGGTTTAAGCATATACTTACTCGATCCCTACAATAATTCTGCAGCCGGATCTCGTACTACTAGATCCGCCCCTGGCTTGGCTTTAAAAATTCAATTTTCGCGGCCTATTCACCAAGGATTCCGTGCGGTCGGATTTTCGTAATCAATTTCCTGCTCAAAATGTGTAAACAATAGAGCTATGGCTTTGGCTGGTTAGACGTAACGGGTTTTAACTTTTTCAACAATAACGGCCTCATTAGAAAACGGCGTTTAAAATTAAATAGTATCTAACTTTAAACCCCGTTTTTAATAACTTCGTAAGTATTTAAAATCGTATTCCCTTAAAAGGATTGTTGATAAAAATATTGGATACATAGGTATTATTATTAGCCTATTCGAAAGATTCCTATTAAATGAGAATATTTGACTTTAATATTTAACAATGTATTTTTGTTCATCATGGTACCTTTCTATAGGCATATCTTTACTACTAATACAAAGAGAGAAAAAAAGTATTTTTGTATGTTTGTTACTAATAAACTCAAAAATTACTGAACCGATTTTAAAAATTCATTCGTCAATGGAAAGCCACATTATCACTGAGTATGAGATAGTCTATGTTTTTTCCTTATTCCCTCGGGAACGGGAACTATGCGGGTGAAACCGCGCAGAACCGCTAGTAATTATGAAATTCCAACAAGGACGAGGAAACACTCAAAGTCAGTCATAACTATTGAACGGATTTGGATAAAACTTATCAGTGACTAGCGACCCGCCCCGACATCGCACGGGTGCAATGCTTATACTAAAACCTTCCTCTTGAATCACTCTATCTATTAAAAAAAACCGCATCAAAATCCGTTGCGTAGTTTTAAAGATTTAAGCATACATACGGACATAGGGACAGAGAAAGCGACTTTGTTTTATACTATGTAGTAATGTAGTGATGAAATAACATCGAACTCTAAAGAGTTAAAAAATTAACTTCGACTTTATGATTTTCTCATGGATGCTTTGAGTATTAAACCAACACTCAAAGTATGGATGCCATTAACTAAATTAAAATGGGACCACACGTGAAACACCAGCTTTCAAATAAAAAAGAATTAGAAAAATCGGTTAACCCAGTCGAAACTTCTGGAGTAACAAACATAATAAAAACATACAGTCGAATTGATAACCTCCTTTTTAAAAGTCGGTTGAAAATAGAACGATATCCGATTGATAATACAGCCCATACAATTATCCACAATGTTGTATACATTCTAATCGATCAGATTTTATCTTATCTTTACAGCAAGTCATTGAAACTAGTAGGAAAATATTTTGTTTAACTCCCTTGGTGTATGAATGGTAGCAGTAAACAGATTAACATATCTATCTATGTATTCTTTTTATAATGAGTGTGTGTTTGTTGTACAAATAAATGTAGGTATTATATTGTATCTAAATATAAAAAAACACATAATATTTAGTTATAGACGAGAAAGTTTGTGAAGATGGAAAGATAGAGAGTGAAGTATGTTTGTTGCTCTTTCACTCAAAAACTACTGAACGGATTTTGATGAATCTTAATAGTAAAGTTATAAAAACTCTTACATTAGTAAAATCCATTTGTCACTTTATACTTCTATTTAATTTACATATCAATGAGCTTACAATTAAACCACAAACATCATTTAAAGATTCAGCGAAGCTATCCGGAAAGGATAGCAGCCAGCGTTTTAAGTATTCCTCACTGTTCCTCTGAGGAAAACACTTACCCGACTGCGGCAAAGCCAAAAGGAAGGGTTATCTATTACTTTTACGTTACGTTATGAAACAGATTAACATATCTATTTATATATTCTTTTTATAATGAGTGTGTGTTTGTTGTACAAATAAATGTAGGTATTATATTGTATCTAAATATAAAAAACCACATAATATTTAGTTATAGACGAGAAAGTTTGTGAAGATGGAAAGATAGAGAGTGAAGTATGTTTGTTGCTCTTTCACTCAAAAACTACTGAACGGATTTTGATGAATCTTAATAGTAAAGTTATAAAAACTCTTACATTAGTAAAATCCATTTGTCACTTTATACTTCTATTTAATTTACATATCAATGAGCTTACAATTAAACCACAAACATCATTTAAAGATTCAGCGAAGCTATCCGGAAAGGATAGCAGCCAGCGTTTTAAGTATTCCTCACTGTTCCTCTGAGGAAAACACTTACCCGACTGCGGCAAAGCCAAAAGGAAGGGTTATCTATATACATATTATATATAAATAATTTAAACTGACTGACCGATCAACTATTTTTTATTGACATTTTTCTCTCAATTAGTCAGTAATATACTGACCGATTGGTGATATATCAACGCAACCTAAACCGCTGGGTCTAGACTTGAAATTTTTAACATAGATAGCTTATAGATACAGAATAGGGATCGACTAAGAAAGGATTTTGCAAAATTCAACCCCTAAGGGAGTGAAAACATTATTTACAGTTTTCGGGGTTAAAATTAGGTCTATTAGGTCTCATTTGTAGGAAAACACTTAAGCTAGTTTTTACAAGCGGACTCCCTATAGATACTTACGCGTTTAGTCATTTCACAAGCTGAAGCACTTTATCAATACAGTTAGTGGTAATGATGATTTCAATAGAAGATAAGAATTCCTTTATAAACAAGTGTGTATTTTCTATTACAAATTATTCATTTGTTGTGATCCGTGTACAAGAAATAGTGATATGTATACGAATATTTTTAGCTTCGCGCTATTAACGATAGTTGTAAATTATGTGTGTGGCGACAGTAAGTTTATTTTATTAATTTTTTTACATGTTTACAAAAACATATAGATATTACATTAAGTATAAATAGTACATACATAATAGTGTATTTTGCGATCATTTTCTCAATAATAATATAATAAACTTTTTCGCTTTGTAATGAAAAAAATACATCTACTAACCATTATATTTTTGTCATATGGCTGTTGAATGGTATATTGTAAGCTATAATTAGTTACCATGTAATCGACAGGCCTGTTGGCTCGGTTGGTATTAACCCTGCCTTCTTAGTCGGAGGTCGCGGGTTCGATCCCCACTCGGGGCCAACATTTGTGTGCATTTGTATGACCGCGTCTGTTGGCTTTGTGTCTGGTCGTTGAATATTTATTTAAGTATGTTTATCAGTTGTTTAGTACCCATAGAACAGGCCCTGCCTAGTTTGGGCCTAAATGCCCGTGTGTGACTTAATGTGTCCCACAAATTATTATTATTACGTAATTAACAAGCCTTCCTAGGGTACTTTTTGAGGCGCTTACCTCCTTACGCTCCTGTCCCCGAATGGTGTCAAATATAATTCACAATAAAGGCGTTTGCGGTTGTAAAAAAACAAAATCAAGCTCCTTTCCGATACAAAGCAAAGTAGATCCAATGCAATCACTATCTACACTTCTACATTAATATTATAAAGAGGAAAGTTTTATATTTTCATATGTTTGTAACGAATAAACTCAAAAACTACTGTACCGATTTTAAAAATTCTTTCACCTATGGAAAGCTACAATATATCTGAGTAACATATGCTATATTATACCCCCGTATTGAAACCACGCAGAACCGCTAGTAGCTTGTTAGTAGGTACTAAAGAAGTCTGCGGCTTTGTATTGTTACATCCACATAATAGTGTTAGTAGAACATGAACCCATCCACTCTAAGTAATTGACGAACGTCACAAGCAGATAATCCTGTAATTTATATACGTATATTCTGTGCTATGCCTCGTAAATCATGTACAATTTCTATCATTAATATCGTCATTGAGGGGAAGATAGCGTAACGGTTCTATGGCGGGATGCGCTATCACAAAGGAATATAGATAAATACTTAGTGTTGAGATTTGTAGCCATATAAAGGTATTATGGTATTACCCTTGGCCCTTCATGTAATCAAGACATATTCAGATTCATAAGTATAGCATTATCTACACTATCTGTACTAATACAAAGATAACACAATAGTTAATTTGGCACTAAGGCATGTGTAATAGCACCCCACCCCGGTGATGGGATCACCACCTGTCACATTAAGGTGTCTGAAAAATTAAATTAAATTAAATTAAATGTCATTTATTTCTGCCATAAACCCATATAAACTTTACATAAGTAAATAGTCAAAAATGATTTTAAAAAATGTAAGCTATAACGTATAAGCTATATCTATAACTGTACAGTTTCATCAAAATCCGTTCAGTAGTTTTTGCGTGAAAGAGGAACAAATATCCATAAATCTGTACATACAAACCTTCGCTTTTGTAGTATTAGTAGGATTACGAAAATTGTACTTATTATTTAATCCAAATGTTGCAAACCTCTGAATGTTCTTTTACATCACTATCACTATCACTACATAGTATAAAACAAAGTCGCTTTATCTGTCCCTATATCCCTATGTTATGCTTAAATCTTTAAAACTACGCAACGGATTTAGATGCGGTTTTTTTAATAGATAGAGTGATTCAAGAGGAAGGTTTTAGTGTTAGCATTGCACCCGTGCGAAGCCGGGGCAGGTCGCTAGAAAATAATAACTTCTTTTAACAGGGACTTAGTTAACTACATTTATTATTTTCAGAACATGTGGTCTGTTACTACGGGACTTGGGCTACGTACCGACATGGACTTGGCAAGTTTGACGTGGAGAACATAAACCCAGATCTGTGCACACATTTAGTGTACACCTTCGTTGGCATTAACAATGTAGGGAAGGTAGTGTCCCTAGATTCATACCTGGATCTTCCTGACAACTGGGGTAGAAGTAAGTTTGTTTTTATTAAATCTCTCGTATAGTCTGACCACAAACGCTCCCTCACGCTTACCTCACCTATTTTTCATTCATTCCAAAGAATTTCCTTTGACCTATTAGCTAACGATCATAATATACAACGCTGACGATTCCATGATTACGGTATGCGTGAAGTGCTCCTCAATCTTGAAAGGGAAGATCTTCCTCCAGGCGAGGTGATCGTGGCTGGGGACCGCTGTCCAAAGATTGGTCTTTGACATTTCTATTTATACAAAACTTTGTGAGAGCCAAATGTATATCCATCTTCTTACAAATCTCTTTAAAGTATGGGATTACTTGGTCAAATCGTTGCTCACAGACTTCGACATTCTATTCTCTAAAGATATCGGTCCCTTCACGTTTCCTATTCCGATAAAACTAAAACTACGTATCAGTAACTATGCTTCCAGTGGGTATGTAGTTATTGTGTCTCTTCCCTTGGTCGATAACTTTAGCAACAGGAAATATAATTACTATGTCACGGAACATTTATGTCAATCCCATAGTATCTTTCCATGAATAATGCTCAAGATAATAGCGAAAAACTTGGTTCAACGACTATTATTCAAGTTGTCTCAAGACTCACCAGTAGGTATACTATACTCGATAATTTCCATTAACAGGGCCAGAGTTTTAAAAATATAGCAGAATTTAAGTTTGATTAATGTTTCAGATAATTTTGGTAAATTTAATGATTTGAAGAAGAAAAATCCTAAATTGAAAACTCTTTTGGCTGTTGGAGGATGGAACGAGGGATCAGCAAAATACTCCATAGTAAGAAAAAAATAAGTTAATTAATATATTATAAGTAATACATTCCAATATTGGAATCTCTGGTACATTTGATTCGATTTCATAATGAAATCTTTGACATTGGAAAACATTACTCTGCGTATAACGTAAACGAACGAAATTCAACTAACTAAAATATCGATGAATCAGATATTCACAGATCTGCCAAGGTATTATTTTCTTCTTTCAAATCCTTGTAAATATGTGTTTCATCATACAAAGTATTAATTATATTAAGCTCATCAATAAAATTTTAAAAAATATAAGTGGTCGGTCATTGGATCCGCCTTCCTCTACCTAGCTGGAACATCCCACACTATGTTCACCTAACACAATTTCTACTCCAGAACTTGCTTAGTCCATCTCAGATGAAGAGCAAATGGTATGATGATAATGATCCTATCTATGTCTTATAATAGATCATATCTCATGTTTTCTTACTTTTCTGACATATTGTGCTTTCTTTCCATGATTAGAAGTATCTTTGTTTCCACTATAGATGGCTGAAAGCGCTGCCCTTCGTAAGACCTTTGTAACAAGCGCTCTGGACATGGTCCTAACTTATGGCTTCGATGGCTTTGATATCGATTGGGAGTACCCCAACAGAAGAGACACCATCAATGGCCAATCAGACATCGATAACTTTAGTCAGCTCCTCAAAGAGTTGAGAGAAGAATTTGATAAGCATGGGCTATTATTGACAGCTGCGGTTTCTGCTGTTGAAGAAATGGCTTCATTATCTTATGATATTCCAGCTATTTCTAAGTAAGTCATGGAAGATTTTTACCCAACTATGGCAAATCCAAAGGGAAAAAGGGAAAGCCTAAACGCCTAAGCTACTCAATCGATTTTGATGAATAATATTATGTCAATATATTCATTAGGTATTGCATTGCAATACTTAGGTATATCAGTCCGGGTGACATAGGCTACATCAAGGCTACATTTAGAACTAACTTTTTCTATCATTTCTATCTCCGTGACGACTGACATTATTCTGAAAGAAAGAAAAGATATTTATTGAAAAAAAAAGACACAACACTGAATGACCATTTCTTGGTGCGTATACCTACCTTGTCAAATCGGGACTAATCAGCTTATCCGACCCAGCCATACTACTTGGCTAAAGATCTTTCTACCTTCTACTTTCATTGATTTCAAGGCACTTATTTTAGGTACTTAGACATAGTGAGTTTGATGACGTATGACCTCTATGGTCCATGGGATCCAGTCACAGGGCATAATGCTGGTCTACATAAAGGTCAGGGAGATGAACTGTCTGTCAAAGAGAATCTTTACACCGTTGACGTGGCCGTTGAGTACTGGTTAGCACAGGGTAAGCTCTAGTATATAAATAAATTAAATAACAGTGGTAGCTCACTAGCTCAGTGGTAACCAATTTGGGCAGTGGTAGCTCAACACCAATGTCTCAGAACTTTGGCCCTTATGGTTCCCTAAAGATGTTTTTCGGCACCGTTCAATTGTAGGTATATGAAGTTTACTTATTAAGTTTTGATGGTAATAAATTACGGGGTTTTTGTGACTGTAGTCCTTTTTCAGCCAACAATCTCCGATCTATGCCATTCACATTCACTCAATCTTTCATACGTCCTTGTAATATATTCATTCTCCCCTATTTAACCCAACGATCACTCTGCACAGACGTAGCCTTTGGTCAATCGCAATACCTATAATATTTAAAACCAGCGCAGGACATAATACTGTCCATGCAACCCTTAACAGGTCTATGCCTACTGTCCAGCAGTAGATCACGATAACCTGATGTTTTTTTCTAGGTTGCCCACCGGAGAAGCTTGTAGTTGGTGTACCGTTTTACGGTCGGACGTTCATTTTGAGAGACCCAAGCGTAAATTCTGTCAGAGCTTCGAGTAGTGGGCCGGGTATATCAGGCCCTTTCACAGCCACTAGTGGAAGCATTGGCTACAACGAGGTTAGTTACACTGGGATCAAGGATCATCTTTATCCAAATGCAACTGCAGATGAATCTTCAAACGCATAGTATCAAACCTTGAGTCTGATTTTTAATTTCGTGGAATTCTGATAGCTGTAATTTTCGTAAAGAGACTTTTTGGTCTACTTCTTTGTCTTTCCTTAAAAGAGCTTTCTTAAAACGTTAGAAGAGCGTACTCTTACATCAAAGGCTTGCAACGAAAAGGTGTCAAACTGATATTTTGAAAATAAGTTCCTATCAGCTTGGCTCAGCATAGTCCAAGTACCTCAAAGTTTCACAAGATTATTCGCGTACAGGTTTTAGGGACAGACTCTGCGTTGATAAATATAAAAAGAAAAACTTTATTTAAATAGGTATGTACAAAATTTGATCCAAAACGTTAGAATTGCTCCGAGATACACGAAATATATTATTATAATATTTCCAAGAGTTGTTCGTTTAATAATATTAGATGTGTGTATATAATATACAGTTTGCCCTATTTTAAAACTTAATGGACATGGTCAAAAGTTAGAGCAGTTAGCGCTGTGTTTGAGTTAACCATCGCAGCTACTGACACCAAAGTTAGTTTAAAGTTGAAACACAAACTTTGCCTGGGAACGTTGGTAGTAAATTGTGCGTAGTTAATATTCGTTTAGTACAAAACTTATCAAAGACAATATTATAAAAAAAAAATATTTTGAACATCAACCTTAAAGAGAAAATATTTGTTTTTTTGTATGTTTGTAACTTTGAGTATTAAACCAACAGGAGACGTCACGCGCACTAGTTTCTTTACAAAAAAGTCTGCCAATGTCTGCGGGGGGGACGAGGAAACAATCACAAATAATGTTAAAACAAACGCATTTTTTGACAAAACAATTAAACACTAGCTTGAACTAGGTGCACACAAAAACATTCACCAATACAAGCACTCCGTGAACTCAAACAAACTAGTTGTATTTAACCGGTATGCTCAAAGACCGACACGTTTTTTTGGCAGAGGGGAACGCCTGTCAGTGGCGTCTCCGTCTGGTTTAATACTCAAAGGTTTGTAATGAATTGGCTCCGGAAAAACAAGACCGATTTTAAAAAAATCGCCAATGGAAAGCTCACTTCTGGGAGTTCAATTTTTTTCAAGGGTACGGGACTTAATATGCGGTGATATTGAGGGGATAGTTAATTTAAAAAACTCATCAAAAAACCTACAAATTAAAATCTTATATCTCTTTACAGTTTTGCTCTTTACTTCAAGCTGAATCATGGAACGTACTGTACGACGACTTAGCAATGGTACCTTATGCCGTTCGAAACCAAAACTGGGTATCTTACGATGACCCTGCCTCTATAACCAAGAAGGTTGAATTCGCCCTTGATAAAAACCTAGGCGGTGTTATGATTTGGAGCATTGAAACTGATGATTTCCACGGCTCATGCCACAGTGAAGACTTTCCTTTGCTAAGAGCTATTAATAAGGCGCTAGGTAGTACTGGAACAGGTACTGAAGCTTCTTCATCAAGTAGCACAACTTCAACAACTATTAAAACAACGATTTCTAGTACTACATCACCTACAACTGCAGTTTCCCCAACATCTGCACCAGCTACCACAGGTAATCTGTTAATTATGACTTCAGAACTCTCTTTTGCCCAGGAAGGTGTCTCTCTTTGGGTGAAGGCCTAGGTATATCAAAATTAGTGGACTTGTAAGCAAGCTAATAACCGAGAAACTTAAACTTTCATCTGCATCTTTTAGTCCATTTCCTATGATTTGGTGTCGGCGTGGTATGATATCCATACTGCAAAAGGGAAAGCAATGTTTGACGACCGTCTGCTGACGCCAAATCTCTTAAAAATGCTGTTGTAGATGGTTACCCACCACCATTAGGGTATCGGGACTCTGGAAGTATTGGCGGTTAAGACTCGTTACAATACCCGCGAGTAGAATACGATAGCTTTAATAATTTAATTGCAATACAATCTACTGTTTTGAAATAATTGTAAGTCATGAAATACCTAGATTATGCCAAATCACCTCTAAAAAATTTTTTGGTAAATTTTAAAATATTGCATAGGTACTAATAATTAGAAGGATCCAGTAAATTTTCCATAATTGAATTTTGTCAGATGATACCAAAAGTAACTTAAAGATATGACTGGCAGGCAGCTAACTACAACTTCCTGAAACATGTCATTTATTTTTCATTTTTCAGAAGAAATACCGGAGTCAGGAGAAGAACTCGATCCATCTGTCTGTAAAACGGAAGGCGTCATTGCTAACCCATGCAGTTGCTCCCAGTTTCTCATGTGTATTAGAGATTCATCCGGCGCTCTGCTTCCCGTCGTATTCGATTGTCCCCCAGGACTGCTTTGGGATCCAGAAAGCATGTTCTGTGACTATGCTAATAATGTGAGCTGTACTGATAAATGAACAGTTTAACACTTTCATTTGATCCGTTTTTGAAGTTCATGTTATCACTTTAGTTAATTTTAAATTTCTGGGAACAATATCCACTATATTATACAAGAACCTGTTTGATGGTTCCGTGGATTGGCAGTGTTTATCAGATATTTAGATCTATCTTAGTTTCTGCGATTTGCTATGATGATTTTGAGACTGTAAATTATTCTAATTAGATTTATATTCTTCAGATTTGGTTTCATTATTTAACGTTGTTTTTTTGTTTTCACCTTTTAATTTAATTAAATTTGTTTTGTGAATGATATTATTTCTTGTCACCATTTTGTGGTATCTAAATTATAGATAAATACCATAATCAAGTTAGAATGTCTATTTGACCTGTATATTATGCGGAAGGAAGGCTGTTGTTTCAAATTAAAAATGATATCTTTGTTTATTAATACGAGTATATAAAAATAACTAAACTATTTTTACGAAAGGAATAGAAAACGGAACAGGACCGTTTTTTGAATAAAACACTTAGGTACTTTGCGAGGATATTCTTCATAATAATATTATTTCAATAAGATTAAGACCTAGACTTTCACGGTTGATCATCCGTAATACGGGCACTAGACACATTTGCGGCTGCTGTCGATCGACATACAATGTAAACTTGTCGGGCTCATATTCACGGAGATTCGATATTAGACTAGCAATCGGAAAATCTGTCGAAAGGTTTCGAGATGGGCTATTCACAGATGTCATATTTGACATCGGATTCGACAGATTTTCCGATTCCGAGTCGAATATTGAATCTCCGTGAATACGGGCCCTGTTACGCCAATTCGAAACGCGTTTTATGGAAACTCACTTCATTCTTTTTCTCTATTTGACAATAGGTCAATTATCATGTGACCATTACTTGGATATACTTACCTTCATCGATGATGAATTTATCGAATGCAAGGTAGGTAACAACAAATTGTAGAAGTTTATGAAAAAACGCTTCATAAAGTACAATATACACTTACGACTATCGTGTATATTTGTAACTCCTATTACAAAATTGTGCCGTCATTTTCGCGTTATTGCCTTCAGGCGTGTTAGAAAAAGGTAAGATCACATCTCTAGGGAATCTATTGTCATGGTAAATACTTTACGAAGTTGTAGTGATGCATGAAATAGAAATACGGCATTATTTTATATTATATTGTTATTCAGGACCTCGGAAAATCCCTGCTTCTTTATAGCAGGCTTTACGTGATACAGTAATGCTGTCCATTAACAGATAAGTAAGTAGGTATAGAGCGCAGCGAGAGTTGAGCCGAATACAGACGTATTTTTTGCATAATAATATAGAATGAATGAATGTGTTTCGTTTTTGCTCTATTTTTATTAGTATAATTAATTAATTAAACAACTAGGTATTTGACAACTTTGAAAACACTCTGTAAACATTTAAATTCAAATTCACTAACTACCTTGCTCTAGTTAAATATAACGAATGTGAACAAGAGAGACAGGAAGCTTAGCATTGAGTGTTTTGATCGCCTCAGCTCACGTTGCTATCCTTGTTGCTAATCTGTTAAGCTTACATTAGGCTGCACAGCCTATAGGTTATACGTAGCTAAAACGGTTTGCAAATATACCTAGATTAATATTTCAAGTCTAATGACTTTGATTCGTCTTTGTCTTGAATGACATAGCATAACTTTTTTTTTCCCAACTGCAATATTGCAACAGATGAAATATACCTAGTTAATTCTTAGAAATCTTTTCTGTGTAGGTATTTTAGATGTAGTAAGGAAAATTTTCTTGTATTTTTCACGTCATATCCAAATGTTTTCTTACTCCATGACGATAAATGTATCAAAGTTCCGTCAAATGTTGACAGAATACCTACACTGAAACCTTTGCCAGAGCATTGAGCCCTTTTGGATAATACTTCATATAGGCTGAACGTAGGTCAAGTCAATCTTAAAATAGGTAGGTAAAGCAAATTCCACTAACACTCATCAGGAAATCTTTGAAGCTATAACACTTAAAAAAATTAAGTTACCAGCCTTAAATGATGTACCTACCTAGACATTGGCTAAGAACATTTTGAGGAATTCACGAGAAACCACCCTATAGGCGTCCGCTAGCTCTTTATAAACAAAAGCTAATTTATTATATCCACCATTGAAGATCTAAATATTATTATATTGAAGGTTTATTGCTTCATCCGCAAATTCCATTGATTATAATAACTTCATTTTCGCAGAACCAACAACGCTGATGATTTATAATAGCATAATAGCGCCAGCTATTTAGCACAGGCACTTAATCACGAGACGTCGCTACAAGACAGTACTCCCCTAACTCTGTCACTGTAAACTCTTCAAAAGTCACTCAGTGACACACAAGTTGACACAACTCTGAGAAGCTCCTACTATCGTTTCAAGATCTGACTTCATGTTTGAGATCGAGATGACTTCATGCGACTGGCGGTAGCTCTGTCATTATCATACCACTTTGCTATTCAATCTCGGAATAAGGCTCAAACCTCTGAATTGTCTAATATTGATGTGATTTGATAGGACCAGACCATCAGAACTCTCAAGGAAAAATTTAAGAGTGTGGCACTCGTAGGCCCCGTAGCCTTCTGCGAAGCTGGTGGGGCGTAACGATCACACGGGTTAGGCTGTTGGGCGCGCGGTCTCTCGGAGAAGCTCGGAGAACTCACCGATGCGATGGTCCCAGTTTTCTTTTTATTTACGCACAATGACATGACAAATACTTACATATGGATGGCTTGAAATTTCTGACGTTTAGGTGGCTACCAGCTTAACAATAGGTAACTCACAATCCGCAGTGCAGGGCTTGTGTGGGAGACCGTCCCATAATTTCTAGTAATTCTGCACCGTGGTTGTTACAGTTTCATAACTATAAAAAAGAAAATAACGTGAGTTCCGTTGGTAACGGTGTCTTATACGTGGATCACAAAATTCACAAACTTCCCTCTCACAAGTCGAGAACTCTTACAAATGCTTGTTTTATTGCCGGCACTTTTTACGGGAACATTGCCTAAAAACTTGCGATGAGACAAATTTGTTTTACGTGATGCTTTTTTTTATCATCTGCCACATGTGGGATAACGGAGCACGCTCTTTGGGATTGCTTTTATAAATCTACTTTGGGACTTGTTGATATAAGAGTGCCTCTATTGTGATGTATTAGGGCAATTCCCGATTTAAAATTGCTCTAAGCATATCTTTATTTCTGTACCTACATACCTAGTATTTACATTATTTTCAGAGTTCCGAAGGCAAATGACAAATAATGAAACCCTTCTTATCTTCGTCCTGTCCTGTACTCTGTCCATCTGTCGGTATAGATAAACAAAAAACGAAAATTTCGATATTCTGACAAGCATTTGGTCAGTATTTTTTTAATATTTTTGTAGCTTCTACGTTCCTATGATATCGTTTGAGACCGAAATCAGTTCTAACGTTTTACTAAAACAATTCGTGAACTCAGTAATTTTGACTAATCTAGCTTTGCTAAGCATTAAATATTTATTTAATAAATTATCTTAATTAGGAAGCCAAATTGCTGATGATCAAAAATAGGTCATGAAAGCTTATAGCAAAAAAAGAAGCAGAGGTAGGTACCTACATAGGTAGTCTGTCGGGTGATGAACATAGATGGAATCATATTCGTGTTTTAAGATTTCGTTTCTCTAATAAAGATAGAAACGTAATAGAAAAAATATACGTTTACAAGGAATTCATATTCATGAGGAGCAATTCTTTACTGGGTGGAAGAATAAATTACTCGCGTCGCCCGTGAGGATGTCTCCACGAAGGATAATTCACTTTACAGCCCACGTAACGCGCTTAGATGAAATTGGTACAAATAGGTCGCTTACTGTAATAAAGTACCTATTGCAGAGTAGGTATCTCACTGAAGAAAGAAAAACAATATTTTGAACTGGAGAGGTGGATGCGCCAATAATAAGTACCTATATAATATACATAATATTGGCACATCCACCAAGTTCAAGTTACTTGAAGTTACTATGGAAACACAGACAAATAGCTAATAGGTATACAGACACGAATGAAGGAAGTGAAATAAAATATCGTTAAAAATAGCCATAGTTAAGCAATGTTGTTCTATAATAACAAAAAACTATAGAGAGTTAAAAACCCACTTCAACGAAGAGCACTAAAAATAGGGTGTTATTTAAATGGTTAGCATAATTTTCGTATTTTTGTGAGCAGAAAAATATAATCTGTAAGCAGAAATAGCTAATTGGTCAGCAACTCATGGCCAGCAAACATTACAAAACCTATCAGCAATTTATGTCATTCTGGATGGCTGTAATTATTTTTGAGCTGCAATGAGCTGCTACTGTTTAATAAAATTTTGGTAAGCACTCAGAGGGGAAGCCAAAAAATATTTTTTGAGCTTCATATAATAATATAATAATAATATAATATAATCTCACGCCTTTTATCCCCGAGGGGGTAGGCAGAGGTATTCCATTACTGGATATACCCACATTTCACGAGATACATTGGACCCCTAAACGTGATAGGTGGTGCGCCCATCGCCGGACCGGGTCTGTTTACACATGTCTCAGAATTAATTCTGAGACCTGCGGGTTTCCTCACGATGTTTTCCTTCACCGTCGAGCTAGTGATAAATATGTACGTAAGTTTTTGAAAAACTCATTGGTACATGCCAGGATTCGAACCCGAGCCTCACTGATTTTCGGCCAGCTCTTTAACCGTCCGGGCTATCACTGCTCTATCGCTGCTGCTTCATATAAAAGTAGCAAAAATAATCTTAGCCAACTTGTCATGCGCAAAATGGGCGCATTCCTTACAAAGATTAGAAAGGACTTTGGATTATGCAACTTTTATGATTATGATTATTATTACGATTACAAGTAGTGGTGGTGGTGGTGGTAGTGGTGGTGGTTGTGTTAGTGGTAGTGGGAGGGGGCGTGGGAGTGGGGGGTAGGAGTGGGGTGTAGGAGGTAGTATAAGGGGTAGGAGGGGTAGGAGGGAGTAGGCGGTAGTAGGAGGGTGTAGGAGGCGGTAGGAGGGGAGTAGGAGGTGGTAGGACGGGGTAGGAGGGCGGTAGGATGGGGTAGGAGGGGTAGGAGAGGGTAAGAGGGGGTGGGAGTGGGGGTGGGAGTAGGGATGGGAGTGGGGTGGTGTTAGTGGTAGTGGCAGTGGCAGTGGTGGTGGCTGTGGTAGTGGTGGTGGTGGTGGTAGTGGTGGTGGTGGTGGTAGTGGTAGTGGGAGGGGGCGTGGGAGTGGGGGGTAGGATTGGGGCGTAGGAGTGGGGTGTAGGAGGTAGTAGGAGGGGTAGGAGGGGGTAAGCGTTAGTAAGAGGCGGTAGGAGGGTGTAGGAGGCAGTAGGAGGGGAGTAGGAGGTGGTAGGACGGGGTAGGACGGCGGTAGGATGGGGTAGGAGGGGTGTAGGAGGTTATAGGAGTTGGCAGGAGGTGGTAGGAGGGGGTAGGAGGTGGTAGGAGCGGGTAGGAGATGGTAGGAGGGCGGTAGGAGGGGGCTATAATTTTTTACGACATGTTTTCTCTGCTGTTCAATCATTAAGTCTTGCTGACCAAGTAGTTATTTTGCGGACCAAGTAACTATTTTGCGGACTGAATGTTTATTGTGCAAACCCATGTTATTGTAAGCTGCCTATTTCTGATTTAATTTTTGACCATTATCAAAATTATTTGCCGAACAAGGATTGCTGCCTGATGTTTTTATTTGCGAACAAAATCTTTGTATGCCGACCAAATGATTTAAATGCTGATTTTTTGTGGCGAACCAAATTTTATAATTGCTGCCCATTTAATTACTTCTCCTAAAAATATCATAGATATAGATAAGTAACTATATACAGTTTATAAACTTTTGTTGATTTTTTAAAAACCACTTCATTGATTTCTATAAAGTTTAAATGGGACCACCTCTGAAGTATGATCTACCAAACAAAAAAATAGTAATCACGTAACATACCTGCATACAAAAAAGACATGGTATAGTCGAATTGAGAATCTCCTCGTTTTTGAAGTTCGTTGAAAAGTTATCATCGTAGAAGACGTATTCAAAATACGACCGTTCCAACCTCTTTGGCATCCAGTCTGAAGCACCAATTCGTGCAAGTACCACCTACTTATGGCATATTTGGACTTCAAATGTCAGGTATCATTATTTGTCATATCACTGTAAAGTTTCATTGCGTGAAAGAGCATGAAACTTCCATTCCATATACCTACTCTTAATAAGTATTAGTAGGTTTTTCATGCAAAACGGTGATTGGAGCATTATAATTATTTTTTTTGGAAATCAAGCATTCTCTGAATAAAATGGCTCTTAAAAAACAGAGGGACAGAGTCCGAGCCGAGACGTAATTTCATTCTATTCTGTTTTTCTAACATTTGTATGAAGAACTAAAATCAGTGAAAGTGTACCTACTTATGTGAGTAAAATCTATTTTAGCGGACAAGAAAACATTAATTTCTCGAAGCTACCTGCCCATTCCATAAGCGTCTATTACAGTCCATAAGTCGTGGACTATTGAACAGTTATCAGCTGTTTCCAGATGGTTGGACACCAAGCGTTGGACATTCAAGTACTCCAGTTCATTGAGAACAATTTGTTCTGCATGGAATTCGAATGGCAATTTTTATTTGATCGAGTGACTGCAACATTTTCGCTGATGACTATTATATAGTCCGCCTTATTTTATGGAGGAGCTCCGACAGCTTCGAAATATTCCGTTATATTTTACTATTCTAGAAATTTAATTTGTCTTAACTCTTCTTGTACCTAATAAAGATCTAAGTAATCCAGTTAATAAAGGAGATTCCCTGAAAGAAATTGCTGCAAGCTGTCTGTACCTAAGTGAAATCCAATTCATAAAGATGAGATGATGAAGTAGATACCTAAGTACCTAAGTTGCACTAGGTATATGCAATGACACATGATAAAAAACTACTTACATGAAGATGAAGTTGATAATAAAACAAGTCAACGGGAGATCGTCAAGTTAGAAGCCTCACCATGGAATTGAGCTGTTCTGATAATGTCAAACAACTCTTCCTAAATAGTGCCAAATAGTGCCCAAAGCATATAAATAGTGCTATCATACTTTCGGAGATATTCAGGTCGTTCAGTGAGGCTGCTATCTTGACGTCAAGATAGCAGCCTCATCTCAGTATACAAAAACCACAGCACTGTTCTCGAAGAACTATATACCAGAAAACTCTTCTTAAATAGTGCCTTGGATTTGCAAAGTTTCAGAATTAGTGCTTCAAAGGAACCGAAGATATTAGGGTACATTGATGAGGCTTCCAACTTGACGTCAAGCTGGAAGTCACATCATCAACGAGAAAGAATTTCGAATCGGGACTAATGCCAAAAATCTCTTCCTAAATAGTGCCTCCGGAATCAAAACAAAGCGGAACGATTTAACTTGTATTTTAGTCAATAAATGATGAGAAACTTCCACGTAAATTTTGGATTCGGTACAGATAGGAATAAACCAACTAGATCAAAATGGAGGCTCAGCTTTCTAAAGAGCAACATCTCAGAATGATTTTTTTTACGGGGTACAAATTGGGATGATTTATCAAGTATCAGGATGCGGAATGGTTGTCTGGAAGAAATCGCTTAAAGCGATAAGACATTGTACTTTTTTATCATTGTGTCACTTGTTGCATATTTTTATTGGTGTACAATAAAGAGTTGTTACTTACTTACTTAGTTTTTGAGATATATTTTTTTGAAGAATTATAACTTAATCATTTATAACCTCAAATATCAAAGAAAACGCAATGTTAGAATGTCAAACTTCAAAAAGGCATTATAAAAAAAAAATGGTTCATTGATAAAAGAAATTTTTTTTAAACATCGCTTTTATTTAAGTATTCTTTATATTGTACGTATTCTTGCTGAATTTGTAGCAGATAACTTAAAAAACTAAAGAGATATACAAGATGTTCGATACAGGAACAAGGGAAATAAAAAATGCTCTATTTTTGGGGTTTGAGCAATTAATTATTTGAAATCTAAAGTATAAAATACATACAATGCACGAGCGCGGAACCGAGCGTGTCTTAAGCAATTGAAAAGACAAGATGGCTTCTTTAACCGGTCTTAGTGAAAGGGTTACCAATTAAAATATGGAACTATCAACCCTAATTACAATGTGCTACTGAGCTAAAATAGCATAAGAATTAAGTAATGCGCATAATGCGTACAAGTGGAGCTATACGATTGGCCATTACGGTTTTATACAAATAAATATAAAAAGGTATAACACATTGATGCTCGTGCGTGCCACTGAATAATTAAATTATAAAAAAAACTACGACTAAAAGGTCTGCGGCGTGAAGTAGCAGACACAAGATAAAAAATTTAAAAGATTATATCCAAATCTTTCTCCCTAACACAAACTTTGGGTAGAACCAAGCCATTGTTTGTGGACTGGTAGGAATTTAAAGGATCCGATGGAGAGACAGTCTGGGTATGCCTTTCCCTCTCGGAGACAGGCATGTATATATTTTATGTAAGTATAATACTCAGGTAAGTATATAAAATATTATGTTTTATATGGATTTTCATTTCCGTGGATTGATTCTTTCAATCCCGTGGCACAGTTCTTTCATTGCCGTGCACGCTTGTTTCACTGCCGTGCACGTATGTTTCATCGCCGTGGCACTAAATTTTTAATCTTGCACAAGATTTTTTAAGTTATCTGCTACATATTCAGCAAGAATACTAACAATATAAAGAAAATTTAAATAAAAGCGATGTTTTTAAAAAAAACTTAAGGATAAAATATCCACGGAAATGAAGATTTTTATGGGCCTGTTGAAATACACCCTCATCTGCCAGATATTAAGCAAGAATACATTATAAAAAAACTCGATTTTGTTTGAAAAACTAACGATAAAAAATCCACGGAAATGAAGATTTTAATGGACCTGTTGACATTCATTCTAAGATAAAACAATATTGTTTAAACATGTTTAGGACACGGGGATGAAAGAAAATTTAAATATTTTAATAAATCTATTCCGTAACAAAACATTAACTATTCACGTATTAAATAAAAAATTTTGCGGCTTCGCACCTGAGTCGTACGGTGAGGACCGCTGGTGCAGCTGCGGAAGCGGCGGCTCTGAGGAAACATGAAAAGTATGCGGCCCTTTCAAACTACTTGTTTGTCCCTCTGGCGGTGGAGACAATGGGGTGTTGGGGTGCGGAGGCAAAAGCTTTCTTCAGTGAGGTTGGGCGGCGGCTGAGGGAGAGGGGACAAGACTCCCGTTCCGGCTCATTCCTGATGCAAAGGTTGTCCGTTGCGGTTCAACGCGGTAATGCAGCGAGCGTAATGGGCACCTTTGCGCCTGGAATGGTACGGGGCGGGCTATTTGACTAGACATAAGTTTAACTATGTTTATATGGTTTTTTCTTTTTCATAAATAAATAGATCTAAGTGCTGACTTAATTATAGATTACCACATCATGGGCATATTATAGACGTGTGGTAACTATACTATGTAGGTAACTAATATAATAAAACATAAAAAACAATTAAATAAAAATAGGTTTTTATATAAATAACCAATAGATTTTTACCAATGAACTAAATTTTTTTAAAACGCCTTTTTGAAGTTTGACATTGGACATTGCGTTTTCTTTGATATTTGAGGTTTCTATTTGAGGTTAATTCTTCAAAAAATTATACCTCAAAAACTAAACCAGTCCGCATCCTGATACTTGATAAATCATCCCAATTTGTGCCCCTATCTACAAAAAAAATCATTCTGAGATGTTGCTCTTTAGAAAGCTGAGCCTACATTTTGATCTAGTTGGTTTATTCCTATCTGTACCGAATCCAAAATGTACGTGGAAGTTTATCATCATTTATTGACTAAAATACAAGTTAAATGGTTCCGCTTTGTTTTGATTCCGGAGGCACTATTTAGGAAGAGATTTTTGGCATAAGTCCCGATTCGAAATTCTTCCTCGTTGATGATGTGACTTCCAGCTTGACGTCAAGTTGGAAGCCTCATCAATGTACCCTAATATCTTCGGTTCCTTTGAAGCACTAATTCTGAAACTTTGCAAATCCAAGGCACTATTTAAGAAGAGTTTTCTGGTATATAGTTCTTCGAGAACAGTGCTGTGGTTTTTGTATACTGAGATGAGGCTGCTATCTTGACGTCAAGATAGCAGCCTCACTGAACGACCTGAATATCTCCGAAAGTATGATAGCACTATTTATATGCTTTGGGCACTATTTGGCACTATTTAGGAAGAGTTGTTTGACATTATCATAACAGCTCAATTCCATGGTGAGGCTTCTAACTTGACGATCTCGTCAACGGTATGTAATTAGTGTACAAAACTGGCCTATTGTGTATTTAAAAATTGTATGACAATCGGTTTCATTTTGATGTAGGTAAGTAGGTACAGTCAACAACACATGAAGCTTTACACTTGTAGTGCGAGTCTGACCAATAAGGCGATTGTAATAAAAACGTTTCAAAGTTAAATGTGTCAAGCTCCACGTGCTCTTGACTGTAGGTACCTAAGTGATCTACACCGCCCGCTTGTACCTAGGTACTTACAGCAATCACGGTCCGCGTCATCAATAGAGAATCAGGCAGGTTCCTGCCGTGAATTAATATAACGGATATTCGAATAAGTATCTCAACAAAAAGTTGCCCGAAATTATTTTTTCAAGCGTTAGATGCGATGCTCCCAAAAAATAAAGCGCGAAATTTCCATCGCCAAACAAATAAATCAATCACAGCCTACGGGGCACTATTCTTTCATGCCAATGGCTCGGCGCCATTGCTGTAGATGGGGGATGTCGATAAATTATCGTGCAGGATGATTATATTAGAACCCGTGATTTGTAAAGAAAATCCACACGCATGCATTTTGGAAAAAAATAGGATATTAAGAGGAAAGATTTGTATTTTTGTATGTTTGTTACGAATAAACTCAAAAACTAATTTATCAATTTTAAAAAGTCTTTCACCAATGGAAAGCCAGAAGATCCCTGAGTAACAGGCTATATTTTGTTCCCGTATTCGCACGGGAACGGGAACTATCCGGGGTAAAACCGCGCAGAACCGCTATTGTAAAATATAGATATAACACCCAGGCACTAAGCTAAAAATTTACCTAATACTTACATGTTTAGTGTGTGTAAGTATATTCATAAATAATGACCCCACGCCGGAGTCGAGCCCGCGACACGACCTCTACTCAGAAGGTAAGGATTATATAGGGTATAAATAAATGTCAGTATTCTACCACCTCCGTGAAACTAAACGTAAAATGGGCATCCCCTTCAAACTTTGAGATTGCTGGCTTGGAAGTTTTAAAGGAGGCCAGGTAGAGGAAAAATTAAAATGCGATATTTGTACGACATTTCGCTGTATTCATTTCTTTTAGACTAAATTCAAATGTTCTTATATTGACACAATTATAAAACATAAAACCAAAAAGTATTTTATCTTAACAGGAAGAAGCTAGAAACGCTTTCTTAATTGCATGCCCAGGTCAAAATTTTCCAGTTTCTCCAAATTCACAGAGGAGCTGGGACGACATAAACTGCAAATTCACATATGACAGACTATTGAGCTGTAGTACAGGTTCGGCGCGTGCTAGGCTTTTGGGTGTGCATCTGGATTGAGGGCCCACTTTTTAAATTATTGCGAAACGAAATGATACTTACAGGGCATTTACTTAAAATTTTGTAAAACCTAAAGCAAAGATTCTTAAATTTCTTTAACGTGAATCAAAAGAGTTATGGTCAAATAGCTTGGGCCCTCAATCCTGACGCCTGCATAAAACGCCATAGTCGAATCTCAGAAAGTACTATCCCTGGGATAATAATTTTTATTCGAGTATTTAGTTAGGAATTTCTTAAATACATTAAGAAATTGTCAAGTCTTAAGAATGTGACAATACAGATTTATGGCGGTTTAGCTTGGGCCCTCAATTCATCAATTTTGATATTGTAGAATCAGCAAAAAATATGAGTTTTTCTAAGGAAAGATATTAATACGACTATAATATATTTGAGTTCCATATCTCGGGAAATTTGTTAAAAAGAAATAACGACACAAAAGTTAATTGTTAAAAAGTTATTGAAATTCGTATTTTTTCAAAACGTCTGAACTGAGGGCCCAAGGTTTTTGTCAGTATTGACTAGGCTAAGCCTTCTACACTACCGCACTTTAGGCTAAGTATTTTAACAAATTTTTAACTAAAAGGCTACAAAGCGTCCATTCTTCTAAATGCCGTACTTTAGGAGAAAATTGATTTTCGATGTTTTATATGAGAAAATTCAGTAGGGTGACCATAATGTTTATCGTAAGTATAAATAAGTATTCGTTGTGATCATGTAAGTAGTATTTTGTAAAGCGCAGATACAATATATATAATTATACAACGCGTAACAGAAAAAGCGCAATTCCTCATACACCCCGGTTAGTAAATTAATATAAAAAAAGATGCAATCGAACTTTAGTTGTCCAATTTTCTTAAATATCGTTCTATAATAGTACGATTTCAATAGATAGCATTAAATTCAGCTATGCTAATTCATTTTTCGGAAAAATTTAACACATATTAAAAATAGATGAAATCGAATATGTAGTCGATACTGAACAAACTAATTTCAGGAATTGCACTTATTCTGTTACATATTGTATATAATATATAAAGCTCGATATAATTATATACGATTAGCTGTGCTGTGCCCTCACCTACGTATGCGTGGAAAAATAAAATAAGAAAGTGCCAATAATCAATGAAATTATGTATTGGACGTATTAAAATTATGACCCTGTATATTAACAACTAGCAGGGCCTTGCAGTTTCATCCGCGTAGTTCCCGTTCCCGTGAAAATACGGAAATAAAATATAGCCTTTGTTACTCCCTGATAATGTATCTTTCCATTGGTAAAAGAACTTTTTAAATCGGTTACGTGGTCTAGGCCTGTTCCCGTGGGAAAATTATAGCACATGTTACTCCCAGAAAAGTACGCTTTAAACTGGCAAAAGATTTTTTTAAATCGGTAAAACCGGTAGTATCGGAGCTTTTTCAATACAAAAAATCAAAACATTCCTCAATCCAGTATATTCCAGTTCCCTTGGGAATATCAAAAAAATCCTTCATAGCGGTTGTCTACGACATAGAAGACGCCTACATAACATATTAGAAATTGCGGGTGCCCATCGGCGTTGCCTGCGCGGATCTGGTTTATTCCCGTTCCCGTGGGAATTTCCAAAAATCTCTTCATAGCGGTCGACTACGATTTCTTTTTTCACCTGTTTTTATATTTTCCCGTGCGAATGAGATATTTTTCTGGAATAAAAAGTACCCTAGATGTTGACCCGGGTATTCAGTTATATCCATACCAAATTTCATCAAAATCCGTCTAGTAGTTTTTGCGTAATGCGTGCACAACCAGACAGACAGATATAGACAGACAGACAGACACAAATATAAAAAAATGTTGTTTTGGTATCTATATCGATAATTATATAGACTAGATAAAATAGACTCGTTAAAATTTTCAAAAAACATTTCATATACAGCCACGGCCCCGTTAGAGTTTTGTTTTATGTATAACATTTTTACATATTTAGCTTACAAATAAGGGTAACCTTAATTTGTTTTTAACAAGAAAATAAAAATAATATGAAACCCTGACAAAATCTTTATTCTTTTACATTATAATCTGCCAAAACATATGAAATAGTATGTATATAATTATATTATACTATCACTAATATGAGTCAAAACCCGAAATACACAGCAAAATGAAAATTAAACAAAAAACATGACGGGGACGCGCGTACGTCAGGCGTCAAAAATACGAATATTATGATAACCATTTAAATAACACCCTATAGTAATTATTGGATCACACAAAACGTAATCGCTTCCGACAACAACTTATGAAATATCTTATATGAGGGTACATGCTGATTTGTCTCAAAAAAGTAACAAAATCATATACACCCTACTGAATTTTCTCATATAAAACATCGAAAATCAATTTTCTCCTAAAGTACGGCATTTAGAAGAATGGACGCTTTGTAGCCTTTTAGTTAAAAATTTGTTAAAATACTTAGCCTAAAGTGCGGTAGTGTAGAAGGCTTAGCCTAGTCAATACTGACAAAAACCTTGGGCCCTCAGTTCAGACGTTTTGAAAAAATACGAATTTCAATAACTTTTTAACAATTAACTTTTGTGTCGTTATTTCTTTTTAACAAATTTTCCGAGATATGGAACTCAAATATATTATAGTCGTATTAATATCTTTCCTTAGAAAAACTCATATTTTTTGCTGATTCTACAATATCAAAATTGATGAATTGAGGGCCCAAGCTAAACCGCCATAAATCTGTATTGTCGCATTCTTAAGACTTGACAATTTCTTAATGTATTTAAGAAATTCCTAACTAAATACTCGAATAAAAATTATTATCCCAGGGATAGTACTTTCGGAGATTCGACTATGGCGTTTTATGCAGGCGTCAGGATTGAGGGCCCAAGCTATTTGACCATAACTCTTTTGATTCACGTTTAAGAAATTTAAGAATCTTTGCTTTAGGTTTTACAAAATTTTAAGTAAATGCCCTGTAAGTATCATTTCGTTTCGCAATAATTTAAAAAGTGGGCCCTCAATCCGTGGGTGCGCGGGAATCCGGCTACTGGCTTCACGCGTACCCGTCGTCAAATACAGGAACATTTCTTGAGCCTGACACGCTCCGAATCGCAACCTGTCTACGGCTTGGGGTCTGCCGGTCTGCGCTCCTCATAAATGTCCCTGTGGCAGTGATGTCGACAAGCTAGGACATCACGGACTGTTATGCCAAAAAAGTGCAGGCCGCTTCTCGAGACATGCCGCACTTAACGATATCATACGCCGGTCCCTTGCCACCGTCAACGTGCCAAGTCTACTTGAGCCGTCTGGTATTGCAAGAGACGATGGCAAGAGACCGGACGGTATGAGTTTGATTCCATGGAAGATGGGCCGGGTGCTAGTATGGGATGCAACCTGTTCAGACACGCTGGCCCCTTCCCATCTACATGGAACCAACAACAGAGCTGGTGCGGCTTGTAAAGCGGCTAAAAAGCTAAAGTATCCAAATACAGGGGTCTAGGCTCCGAATACAATTTTGTCCCATTCGGTGTCGAGACCCTTGGTCCGTGGGGTCCTAGCGCTTTAAGCCTTTTTAAGGAAATAACAAAAAGGTTAGTCGACATCACAGGAGACCGAAGAACTGGCAGCTACCTAGGACAAAGAATTAGTCTAGCTATTCAAAGGGGGAACGCTGCCAGTATCTTCGGGACCTTGCCTAAGGGGACTCCTTTTAATAATATATTTTAGTTAGGTATACTATAATATACCTATTTTTTTTTTTAATTTCTTAAGGTATTTAGTTTTAGGTTTATTTATTATTATAACATAATTGTCTTCGACTGTACTGGGGGCCAATTCCACTAAATGTCAACGGTTATAGTTGGATGACAATGTCATGTCAAGGGTCAGTCAATGGTGTTATTTGCTCTGAAAACTCTGAAAAGTGCCAAAATAACACCATTGACTGACCATTGAGATGTCACTGTCATCCAACTATGACCGTTGACATTTAGTGGAATTGGCCCCCTGGAAGTTCTCCAACGTAAAATTACATTTTGACACTGACATTTCTTTTTTTTTTTTTTTTTTTTTTATTATTTTAAGGCATTGGCATTTTGAGCCATCAGCACTAAACACGATACGAAATTCAAGATTTTCAGCTCTGCTTCAGAGCTATGCACAAAAATACATAAGTTTCTTTAAAACTTTTCGAAAATATGTCACTTGGTTATCAACAGTAAAGCGATAGTTCACTTTTACTGAAGATTTTAAAGAGGCTTCTTGAGGTAATTCAAAAAAGTCCATCGCACGTATTTTATCGAATTTTCAAGTCACTGCACACTATCACGGACATTTACCACATAATATACTATCACTATTATGAACTAAAGCCCAAAATATACGGCAAAACGAAAATTTTACATAAAACATGACGTTCTTCTTCGGATTCCCGCCAAAAAGCCCCTGACATTTCTTTTTTTTTTTTTTTTTTTTCTTATTTTAAGGCATTGGCATTTTGAGCCATCAGCACTAAACACGATACGAAATTCAAGATTTTCAGCTCTGCTTCAGAGCTATGCACAAAAATACATAAGTTTCTTCAAAACTTTTCGAAATGTCACTTGGTTATCAACAGTAAAGCGATAGTGCACTTTTACTGAAGATTTTAAAGAGGCTTCTTGAGGTAATTCAAAAAAGTCCATCGCACGTATTTTATCGAATTTTCAATTCACTGCACACTATCACGGACATTTACCACATAATATACTATCACTATTATGAACTAAAGCCCAAAATATACGGCAAAACGAAAATTTTACAAAAAACATGACGTCCTTCTTCGGATTCCCGCCAAAAGCCCTGACATTTCTTATTTGACAGTGACAGTCATGACAGTGACAGTGACAGAATTTTATTTCGTTTTGACTTTCGCCCGCCCGCTGTTTTGCGGATTTCGAAAGAAAACTCATATTTCTAATATTATATTTCCATTCGCTTCCATATAAAATAATAGTAATGGCTTCAACATCTAAAGATGATGTTACACTTACCGTCAAAAGTGAGGGAGATGAATTAGAACCTGGTGCATGCCCTGAAAGCGTATTGAATCCTACAGACACTTTCGAAGACTTCGCTTCGGAGATGACTTCAGCTCTCCAGGATCATAAAAAGTTATCAGCAAAGACCAGTACTATTAGTGAGATTCAAAGTGAGATTGGTGAAAGTTCTAAAGACTTGAAAAGTGCTAAATCTACTGATGATTTGCAGAGTAAAGATGTAAGTGTTTTCTTGTTTTTGTAAGTTTTACCAATTTTATTGCTTTCTTGGAGTTTATTAAGAGTGTTTATAAGGTTCAAGTTACACTGAGAAGGTTGGAAGTAAGATTAAAATTGATAATTATCATGTTCATAAACAACTTATGTTAAACAATATGTTGAATCATATTTATTACATAAATCACATTCTAAATAACTAAATACCGCCCCTAAGGCGAGACTATGACTAATCATTTCATTGTTAAAATACAAACAGATATTGATTAATCTTTGAACCTATGACAACAAGATTAATAAAAAAAAAACAATAATAATCTCTCGCTGCTGAAGTACGACACTAATATTGTGAGGAAACCAGCATGCCCCAGTATTTTCACTGAGGCATGAAGTTCAGAAAATACAAATGGTGAAAAATTGGTAGATTCTCCAGATATAATACCTCTCCTATCTCGTCTGGGAAACAACATGAGCATAGTTTATAATTTAACTCCTATAAAACTAGAGTGTCTCTGGACAATAGAGAGTGGAGGAGATTGGGGAAGGCCTTTGCCCACTGGCACACTCAGATAGTTCAGTTTCTGTTTACCGTAGATTTAGATTAGGATGCAAGCATGTTATTTAAATTCTGATGTAAGGCTATAAATAAATAAATAAAATTGGGAAATATATTCCTTTTTCAGGATTCTATTTCCAACTCGACAAGCAACTCAAACTTGTGCGAAAATGGAGATGATACTGATGATGAAAAAGATGATTACTTGCAGTCCCCAGAGTTGGTTAATAAGGAGAAACATGTTTTCATACTGAGTTCTGCTGGCAAACCAATATATTCTAGGTATGTTTTTCATTATAAAATAACAAAAACAAACCTATGTATTTCTCATCTAAATATCTGGAATATCTATAATTTCGTATAGTGATTTACAGATAAATATAATTATTATAAATAAATACATTTTCTAAGTAAGAATAATATTTTTTGTGAATACCAGTCAATAAGACACTTTATCATTTACAATCCATTTTGTCTACAAAAGCTAATCAGTAAACAGCTAATTTAAGAAAGCTACAATATCCCTGAGTAACATAGGCTATATTTTATTCCCGTATACCTACGGGAACGGGAACTACGCGGGTGAAACCATGCAAAACCGCTAGTGTAATAATAAACAACCAAAATCCTCCAGATACGGAAATGAAGACAAATTAGCAGGGGTATGTGGAGTTATCCAGGCACTGGTCAGTGTTGTTGAAGATCAGAACCAAGATATATTGAGATCTATCACCACAAAAGATTGTAAGGCAGTCTTCTTAGTGAAAGGTCCTCTTATTCTGGTTGCCGTGTCAAAATCAAATGAGAGCGAAAATCAATTAGTACTACAGTTAACGTAAGTAGCCATAAATGTATTTGTAATGTTTTGTAAGCTTTTCTATGTAATATACACCATACTTAAAGTGTTGCTTATAGTCATAATCATCTAAAAACTATGTTGAAATATGGTAACTAACTAATATACCATGTTATTACGTATAATGTATGTAGTATAAACCAACATAAAATTATTGTGATGTCCTGTGATTTTGAAGTTAAGAAATGCACTGGAAATCTTATAATCTTAATTGTGCATGTACATACAACAAAAACCTGACGTATAACATTCTATCAGAAAAATATCACTAAGCCTCCCCAAGAGCCTAAGCTATGCTGGAAAGCTAGACAATCTTTATTTAATTAAGCAAAATGAACATATGAGGAAAATAAGTCAAATTTAAGTCTGACTACTTAGTACAGAATGTTAATGTAATAAAAGAAATAACGAATGGTGCGACACAATGCAATTACGGTTATATAGTCCCAAACTAGGCAGAGTCTGTACTATGGGCCCTTAACAACTGATAAACATAAAATACTTCAATAAATATTATACACAGACATGTTCAAACACACGAAAGAACAGCATTTTTAAATTAATCCATAATATTTTCAGGTATGCATTCAATCAAATAGTCTCTGTTTTAACACTAACCCAGCTGAACAGAATATTTGAACAGAGAAGAAACTACGACCTAAGAAGATTGTTGTCAGGCGCAGAGAGACTTATAGACCAATTACTAATATTTATGGAAAAAGATCCAGCATTTCTATTGGGTGAGCAAATTCAAATTCAAATCATTTATTTTCTATAGGTATTGAATATACACTTAGAAACGTCAATATTTTATAATAACAATGCACTCTAAACTCGTCCATGAAGATTGGCGAAATACAAACAGCAGCCCATCTCCACCGACGAGTTGCTGGTTCCGAATGCAGTACCCCGAGAAGAGCCAGCAAGAAACTCAAGGGCAGCTCTTTTTAATCTCATGTATACACTTAGAAACGTACATATATGTCTCAAAATGGAATAAATTAAGAAAAAAATTACCTTGATACAAAGAGATTAAAATGTAATATGACATAGAGGGGGCATTGGGAATATTTTCATACAAAACTTTGAAGCATGTTTGTAGCTCAAGCGTCATGTCAGTTAGTATGAACGCGAGCTATCATTCGGTCGAAATTGTACTAGACTTATTCCACTTGGAATAACTTTTGGCTTCAAATTTTCCTCGCTTTGTCCCCTCTATGCCCTATTATATTTTAATCTCTTTGCCTTCATATCATGCAATCTATTCCGCGGTAAATCTGTATCCACAATAGATAGAATAGATTATTAGTTTTGATTACTTATTACATATAACTTTTTCGTTTGCTTACATATAGAATATAGCAGTGATAGGCTTACGGTTAAAGAGCCTGCTTCACATGATGAAAATCAGTGAGGCTCGGGTTCGAATCCTGGCATGTACCAATGACTTTTTCAAAACTTACGTACATTTTTATCAATAGCTCGAAAGTGATGGAAAACATCGTGAGGAAATTCGCAGGTCCCAGAATTAATTCTGAGACATGTGTAAACAGACCTGGTCCGGGATGGGCTCACCACCTATCACGTTTAGGGGTCCAAAAAATATCTCGGGAAAAGTGGGTATGTGGGTATATCTAGAAATGCAATACCTCTGCCTAGCCTTAAAAAAATACCTAAGTATTTCATGTTCCATCTTCAGGTGCAGTCCGATGCCTGCCATTACCAGAAAAAGCAAGAGAGAACATAACAAACGCTATAATATCAACTTGCCACAAAATTAGAGATCTAGTGTTTGCTATAATGATTGCTGGGAACCAATTAATAACCCTGGTCCGCATGAAGAAGTATACTTTGCATCCATCAGATATTCATTTACTATTCAATCTGGTCCGGAGTTCAGAGTCTTTCAAAACTGCGGAGAGTTGGACGCCGATTTGTTTGCCGAAATTCGATGCAACGTGAGTACTGAGTACGGAGTCAGTTCAATATCGTGCTGTGTGGGTATGTGTCAAAGTGGTACTATTGGTTCTTGGTTGCTTTCGAGATCCGTTTTTCACAATAATTATCAAATTGTATTTTTGTAATTGTAGTAGAAAAAACCTATAGCTACCTATATAATATAAGTACTATTGTATAAATCAATAGTACCACCGAAACAAAACCATCTCGCTATAATTCACGCTGTATATTATTAGTTCGACTATATCTGATTACAGTGGGTTCCTCCACGGGCACGTGTCATACATATCAGAGGACTGCCAAGCTTGCCTACTACTCCTAACAGTGCAAAGAGATGCTTTTTTCCCCCTCTCCGAAGCCAAACACATCATTGCTGAGAAACTCAGGCGATCGAACTGCCTCGTCGCCATCAACGACGCATTGAACAGAAAAGAGGAACTACCCACAACTAATCCATTAAAACATATAGGTATTTCAGAAATCAGACATTTCATGTACAAATGTAAGTCGACTGCGCAGCTATTTACGTCTGACCCAGTAAGCTTAGACCGATTACAAGATTACAGGATAAGGCATAAGGAGGGGGGAGATATAACAGTGAAAAGAATAGAGAAGATGTCGGATATAGATTACGTGAAGAATTACAGGAAGTTCTGCAATCAGATTCATTGCAACTCGTCGCCGGCGAAACTGATATTTCGGTCAAATTCCCTTGACACAGTTTTGGCTTGGGTAAGTTTATATAAAGATGGAAAGCATGTTTATTTTTGTCACACACACACACTCACCCCGTATATCTATACTAATATTATAAAGAGGAAAGATTTGAATTTTTGTATCTTTGTTAGGAATAAACTCAAAAACTACTGGACCGTATTTAAAAATTATTTTATCAATCACAATATTTTATTCCCGTATTCCCACGGGAACGGGAACTACGCTTGTGAAACCGCGCAGTACCGCCAGTAAAAAATAAAACAATATAAACAATCAAGTTAGTCTTGTAATAAGCTCTGTGGTTAAAGAGCTTCTCATGCGTGAGGCTCGGGTTCGAATCCTGGCGAGATTATGCACCAATGAGTTTTACAAACACTTACGTAGGTAGGTATATTTTCCATTATCTTGATGATGAAGGAAAACATCATGAGGGAACCAGCAGGTTCCAGAATTGATTCTGAGGCATGTGTAACGGCACCCCTGACCGGCGGTGGGTTCACTATCTGTCATGTTTGTCCACAAAGTATACCTACTTTAAAGGCTTGAGCATATTTATTTAAATTACCTTTAAAAACTAACACAATACAAATTAAAAAATCTTTTCAAGACAAATGTTGACAAAAACCAACATTTTTTTTCAGGTCACAAACGGTTTTGAACTATACGTAACATTCGACCCTTTGATGGAGAAGGACCAGGCTATCAGAGCAGTGGACCGCCTTCTCCGGTGGATAAAACGTGAGGAACAGAAGATATTTATTATGAACGCTCCAACTTTCTAGCCCAAATTCTCTGTGTCGTTCAGTGCCATCACGAAGAGCGCTAGGATCGCCTGTGACAGTGAGATGAACACTTAAATGGAGTGTGAAGAAACATTTTAAGGAAGCTTATGAGATGAGTACACTAATTAGAAATAAAAAACAGGTCAAGTGCGAGTCGTGATAAGTTTTTCGCTGTACTGGAAAAAGTTTTCATATTTTTTTTTTGTAGTGGCAATAGAAGTACACATTCTCTGAAAGTTTTAAATAACAGACAGACGAAAGGACAGTAGATGTTTAACAGCTGGGCACTCTTTGGGTACAGAATCCTAAAAACTTAGATGTTTATACGGCATCGGGTAACTGAAATTATACCAAGCTGATTTCTTCAAAATATCGGCGTTGTAGTGTAGCGCCCTGAATACTGTATTATATATAAGTATGCACTTTGAAAAAATATATTTAAGCACTTAAGTGATGTTTGAAATCAGCTATGTGGTTTACTTACACTAATGAAGAGAACAAATCTTTTAGTTGCAAGTTTTAATATATTATGTATGTTTATGTCACGTAGGTACAAAGCCTAATGCATTTTTTTATTAAATCATCTACTTTAGCTATAAATAAGAGAGCACCTTATTTATTGAGCTTGTTGTTTTGTTATAAAAGAAATAATCCAATCATGTAAAATATGTAATAAAATTATGTTCATTATGAAAAAATATCAGTATTGAGGATTTATAGGTGCCCTTTTTATGGGAATGCTATTTATTAAATTTACTCATTACTTATAACATTGTTCAATATCGCAAAGGGTTAACAACACCTATTAAATATACACATTTACTTAATGTTATGAATAGTTTATTATAATATTAAAAGAAATACTTATTATTATGTTAAATGAATACATAGAGTACTTCCCGTATTTGAGAGTTACAACGATATGTTCATTCAAAATGCTGTTGTATAATAAAATTATTAAATAAAAAATATAAATAAATTGAATTGAATTTTCATCTTAAATTATGTGACCACTGACCTTGCCAGGGATGGTAAATGTATCATTGTCTTCAAAAGAAATATTAATTTATTCCACAATCTCATCATAATTATGTCATTACGATTATGAAGGGGCAGATCTGAGGCCCTATGCACTTTTCTTACAGAAGCAGAAAACAGAACATTCTTGTCTACTTTTGCAGCAACGGTATACAAACTGCAATTGTATACTGGCTGGTGCATCCTTTAAAAACATTGAATGGTTTTTCTCTTGTTGAAATAAAACACTGAATTGGTGAAAATGTCTTTATTTCCTAATTTAATATCTCCCTCGTCTTCTCTCAATCTCATGCCGCCGCTCCCTTTCTCTATCGCGTTCTCGGTTGCGCTCTCTCTCCCTCTCTTTTTCACGTTCCTTTTCCCTCTCCCTTTCACGATCCCTTCTGCGTTCACGGTCTCTGCTTCTGGAGCGTTCACGCTTACGATCTTTGTCTCGTCTATCACGATCCCTTGATCTATAAAATTAAATAATAATAAGTTTTCTTGAAAATATGTGTTTTATTGAAAATAAATAAATAAAATATATATCTGGACCAAATGATAATAGTATAAAATTGTTATAGTTATATTTGACTTTAATTACCAATTATAATGGCCTTACTTACAATGGCCAATAATGAAGCAGAATAACGTAGGCTACCCTTATTATAATCATTCAGTTGAATCACACTAGACTTATGACTTTAGGTAATAATTTTTATCTTTAGATTTTCCTCACTTTGTCCCTTCTATGTCCTTTTATTGATAGTATATTGTATAGAAATGTTGTGTTGATAGAATGTGAACTGGGCGGCAGGTAGGGTTAGTATCATTGGTCACAATATGAGCTAGTTTTGCAAATAAGAGCCTATACTTCGACATAAAAATAGGATAATACGACCATTATTACGAACCTTTCTCTCCGCTTATCCCTTTTGTCCTTGTCCCGCTTGTTTTCTTTGGCATCCGCATCCACATTCTCATCATCCGACGGCATTTCCTCGTCCAAATCGTCATCCAAGGCAGAAACTTTTGTCTCCAACTCGTTATTTTCCTCCAAAATGTGTCTCTTCTGTATTCTTGGTAGAATTACATCGCACAAACGCTCTTCCCGTAATAATTCGTCAATAAACTCATCCATGTGAACGATTTCAAACTGACCCTCGCGGTTCTGCCGTCTCAATTTACGATTATCGTTGTAAAGAGGTTCCAAATACTTGTAACAGTCCACTGAAGAACCAGTGAGTCTCATGTAGAAAGCGCCTAGCGCGCGTACGTATTTAAACTCTTCATTCTTTATAAACTCCACTACAATGTCCTTTTCAGGTTGTATTTGCAGCATTTTTAGTACTAAACACAGGAACGGAGTTGGGTAAATGAAGCCACCATGCACGCCACCAACATACCGCAATTCCATAGCTTTGTCCACGAGCAACTCCGCTGTTAAAGCGAAACATTCTTCCTTCCAATATTTGGAGTCGTATATACGAGATCTAATTATCTTTTCTATCAAATATTGTGGATTTGTACCGCGAATTGATTTGGCATCTTTGACCGTACGGTTCGCCATTTTTGTTTAGTTTATTTTTTTGTTATCTCTATCCTATCGGATCTCAGACCATACATCCATGTCTTTTGTATCCTTTTATCACTTTTATTATTAGATGGCTCTGTTTCCGAGTCTGTGCACAAAAAAACACAATATATACATAAAGTAAGGCCATTTTAACTTGGCTGTTCTGAACATAGCCGCTGGCACCAGCTGTTCGCGCAACGCTCGCTCCAACGCGCCCACGGTCATGGGCGTAGCTAGGGGGGGGGGGGAGGGCGGGTGGGCCGGGCCCATCCTAGAAAGCTGTGGGCCCACCCTAGAAAAATACCCTTCCTCATACATAAAATAACTTCATCCTCAACTACCGAAATCGCAAACCATCTTCAAAAAGCTAAACACAGAAAACTTAAAATAGTTTGAAAACATATTTTTCTAAATTCAAGGTCGTGGAGTGGACCTATTTATGTGTATTTGGATTGAGAATCCATTTTTCAAAATATTGCTAAGCGAAATGATACTTACAAGGTATTAAGTAAAAATTTGGTAAAACTTAAAGCAAAGATTCTTAAATTTCTTTTACGTTAAACAAAAGAGTTATGGTCATATGGGGCCAATTATACGAGGCCATTCCACTCAGACAATCCACTAACAGCATACAAAAAAAAACTTGAGGACAATCCATTGCAGTGGACTCTCCATTTACACTAAGCCATTAGTGGATTGTCTTAGTGGAATGGCCTCGTGTAAATGGCCCATGAAGCGGCATAGCTTAATCTCAGAAAGTAAGTACTATCCCTGGGATAATAAATTTAATTTGAGAATTCAGTTAAGATTTTCTTAAATACATTGAGAAATTCCCAAATCTTAAGAATGCGATAATACAGATTTATGGCGGTTTAGCTTGGGCCCTCAATTCGTGAATATTTGTACTGAGGAATCATCCAAACAAAGGAGTTTATCTAAGGAAAGAGATTAATACGACTTTAATATATTTGAGTTCAATATTGCTCAATATCGTTGGTAAATTAGTTAAAACAAATAACGACACAAAAGTCGATTGTAAAAAACTAAATAAAATTCGAATTAAAACGTCTGAACCGAGGGCCCAATATTTTCGGCAGCATTGACTAGGCTAAGCCTTCTACACTACCGCACTTTAGGTTAAGTATTTTAACCAATTTTTAATTAAAATGCAACAAAGCTTCCATTCTTCTAAATGCCATACTATAAGAGAGTCAGGATTGAGGGCTCAAGTTATTTGACCATAACTCTTTTGTTTCACGTTTAAGAAATTTAAAAATCTTTGCTTTAAGTTTTACCAAATCTTTACTAAATGCCCTGTAAGGGTCATTTCGTTTCTCAATAATTTGAAAAATGGTCCCTCAATCCAGATGCACATGATCTATTTATATATTTTTGGTTTCTTTTTTCCTTACTTCAATGTCGATTTGATTTACATACCTTGTTGTTGGTAATTTAAGATCGGAGCTCTTGTCTTGTATACCTACTTAGCTATATTAGCCACTTAAACTACATAGTTTTGGCCAGGACACAGATAAAAGAAAAAGAATTAGTATAATAGGATAGGATAACTGAAATCCATACTTGATTGCTACTTATCTTGCCGCGCCGTGGCCGGCCGATTCATGGCTGGGGCCATGGCCCCCCCTAGTAAAAATCCCTAGCTACGCCCATGCCCACGGTTCGAGCACTCACTTTGCTTAATCTTTTTAGGGTTCCGTACCTCAAAAGGAAAAAACGGAACCCTTATAGGATCACTTTGTTGTCCGTCTGTCCGTCCGTCCGTCCGTCTGTCAAGACCCTTTTTCTCAGGAACGCGTGGAGGTATGAAGCTGAAATTTATATCAATTACTCAGGTCTACTGTCCCTTGAAGCTGTGAAAAAATCAAACTTCTAAGCCAACGCAATCAAAAGATACAGCCGTTTATGCCGCAAATTTTCGACACTTGCAAGGGAATCAAAACCTACAGGGTGCTTCCCGTGAACTCAGAATCTTGAAATTTGGTACGAAGCAACGTCTTATAGCATAGATAAAGGAAAAATTACGAAAACCATAAATTTGCAAGGTTGTACGGAACCCTCGGTGCGCGAGTCCGACTCGCACTTGGCCGGTTTTTTTTTACTTCAGGTCCAGGATGTCGACATTTTTGACGAATATTTGGCTGTATTTATTAATAAGCTGCGAATGTATTTGTGCCGTCTGTAATTTTTAGTGTTTTAGTGCTTTAAGTAAGGGTTAAGGGTAAGGCAACGGGCGCTTTGGTGTAAACTGTAAGTCTGTTGCCTAAATGTATATAAATAAATAAATAAATAGCCAATTCCGAGAAATTATTTCTGCTTAGCCTGATGGTTGACAGGTAGATAGTTAGCCATGTGTACAGTTTCTCGGTACATGAAGTTAAATAAATAAATAAATAGACTTCGGCTGCGCAAACCGCCTCATGCTGTTAAATGGTCGCTAAAAATGTTATTGCGCAGCCACTTGCGTAACTTCAGACCTGCAAAGCTAAAACGGGCGTACTGTTTATTTACTTCAGTGATCTCTACCAACTTGTTAAATTTTTTTGTCATCGACATGTATCCATACAAAGTATACACTAGTGACTTGTTTTGTCTTCTACCATAAAGATACGTATTTTTGATGGTCAAACGAACTTACCTTATGTGAAGTTCGGCCCATAATTAAATGAGGCCTTCGTGTCCGAACCGAGTCTAAATTTACTTCCGTGTCTATAAGTAAATTTAGACTCGATTCGGACACGAAGGCAGAAATGGACTTTGTAGCAGAGCTAACTGATCTGTGAATAAGTCTTGTATTTAGGCTGTTGACTTAATTGCCAATGCCTTGGTAAAATGAAAAAATATATTTGTCAAATGAATGTCTAAATGTCTAAAAGGCGCGCTTATGTTCTAAACGGTTGCTGTTCAAAATATTTTTGTTATTTTGCAACAAAACAAACCTGTGCAAACATTATTTAGCACTCGTATCAGAGTGTGAATACGGTATTTCAACTTGCAGTTCAAATATGCGAGGAAGAAAGGAACCAGAGCCGATGGAAGTGGACGATCCACAGGGTTCCTTACGGAACGGAGAAAGTCATAATTCTGATGAGGAAGGTGATATAGACCATATATCTGACGATGAAGAAGGTGGTATGCGTATCGGTGACATTTACATACCACCGGCACCGAAGCCAGCCCTTACATTTGACGCTACTGGTCCAAGGTTGTTGATAACCCATATTGTAAATGAGAACTTCAAGAGTTATGCCGGCGTTCAAACTTTAGGGCCCTTTCATAAGGTATGGAGTGTATTTTATTGTATTTTTTGGCGTATCAAATTGTTATAGTAGTGATTCATACTTAATATAGTAAAGCCCCTTTCCCAATGAATTAGGCAGAGAATAGACTGACACTTCCCTGGCAGATTTCTCATGCTTCATCCGCCTTCATCAAACAAATTATGCTTGCTTGTTGGTCCAGGTATTCTATATCAGACTTTTCATTACATCACCAATCTGGTTGTAGATATGCCTCAGGCATCCTCATTATTTAATCACAACATCCTTTTAATGAAACTGAATCAGAATTCCTATTTCAATACTAGTTACTATCACCTTTCAAATCGCAAAACTCCCATATTTCTCAATATTTATAATTTGTACTCTACTTATGTTAAATAAATAAAAGAACTATAGATTTAAAATTTGTATTTATGTATTGCTTACAGAGTTTCACCGCAATAATAGGCCCAAATGGTAGTGGAAAAAGTAATGTTATTGACTCAATGTTGTTTGTGTTTGGATATCGTGCCACAAAGATCCGCTCCAAGAAGATTTCAGTTCTACTCCACTCGTCCAGCAAATATCCCAACATTAGAAGTGCTACTGTCGCTGTTCATTTCTGCCAGATAATTGATGGGGTAAGTGAATTTAATAACTAATTTTCTTTTGTTATTGTGGAAACCTGTTTGCAGTTTGAACACATTTTTCTTAGCAATAACTAGTTTATATTGCAAGATTTATTATAAATTGAAAGGTCAGTGTAGCTTAAATTTGTTTATTCTTTGGTTTAGTGCACTTGTAAAACATAATCCTACTAATATTATAAATGCGAAAGTTTGTATGTATGGATGTATGTACGTTTGTTCCTCTTTCACGCATAAACTACTGAACGGATTTTGATGTATCTTTACAGTTATATATAGCTTATACATCAGAATAACACATAGCCTATTTTTATCCCCGTATTACCACGGTAACGGGAACTATGCGGGTGCAACCGCCGGGCGCTGCTAGTCTAAACTAATATAACAATGTCGCAGAATATAGACACTGTTATATTTATTTATGGTGGGGTTTAGTACGGAGACCAATAAAATTCATTGGCGAATCAGCTTTGAACTGCATTATGTAAACAATTATACAAACTTATTTTACCTTATTATTTTATGCATTTTACACAATCATCTTATACTAGCAGCGCCCTGCGGTTTCACCCGCTTAGTTCGCGTTCCAGTGGGAATACGGGGATAAAATATAGCCTATGTGTTATTCTGATGTATAAGCTATATAACTGTAAAATTTCATCAAAATCAGTTCAGTAGTTTTTGAGTGAAAGAGGAACAAACATCCATCTATACATCCAGACATCCATCTTTACATGAACATGTAAAGATGGATATAGTTTGTTGTAGATTTTACATAATCATTATATTATAGTCTGAACATCTGTTATATGTACTCTTACTCGATACCGGAGTAGTCCCATCTTTGTGGAAACAGGCGTTTGTCACTCCTATTCACAAAAAAGGTCCAAGAACGGTTGTTACCAACTACCGACCAATATCCAAACTTTGCATAGTGTCCAAGGTACTTGAAAAATTGGTTTATAGTCAGGTTTACTCTGCACTTAAACAATCGTTTACGGAGACTCAGCATGGATTTCTGAAGGGGCGTTCAACAGTGTCTAACTTAGTAATACTTAACGAGGCTCTCACGGACGCTATGGACGATGGTGCTCAGGTTGATGTCATTTATACAGACTACAGCAAGGCCTTTGATAGGATCCAACACGACATGCTGTTATCTAAACTAGCCAGTACAGGGATAAGAGGTAATCTACTAAGATGGTTCGCATCATATATATCTAATAGGTCCCAAGCTGTAGTTATAAAAAATTACATTTCTGGATGGATTTCTGTGCCCAGTGGTGTCCCCCAGGGGTCTCTGCTGGGTCCCTTGCTGTTTGTCGTCTTTGTAAATGACATCAATCGTTGCTTTCAGTCATCCCAAGTTTTGTGCTTTGCGGATGACATGAAGATATTTGCTAGAGTTTCAAGTTCAGCTAAAGCTGAAGCTTTGCAGTCTGACTTACACCGCCTGGAAAAATACTGTGCTGACAACTTATTAGATTTAAATGCGGCAAAATGCAGTGTACTTTCGTTTGGGCGTAAACGTAGCATACTGAACTACCCTTACATTTTGAAAAAAGAACTTCTCCAGCGTGACTCCTGTGTTCGAGATCTCGGAGTTATACACGACTCAAAATTGATATTTGATTCTCACATTGACAGTATTGTTGCAAAAGCCTATAAAGCTCTCGGGTTTGTGTTGCGTTCCTCCAGGGATTTCACTAAGGCCAAAACCCTTAAGATACTCTATTGTAGCTTGGTCCGTAGCAACCTAGAATACGCGTCTCCGGTGTGGAACCCCAGGTATAAGAAGTACGTCGAGCTAATTGAAAGTATACAACGGAAGTTTATTCGCCACCTGTGTTACCGAATTAAAGAGCCGTACCGTTCTGCTAATTATTTAGAGAAGTGTAAGAAACACCATCTACTACCACTTGAAACTAGAAGAGAAATAAGTGATTTAGTCTATATTTTAAAACTAGCTACTGGTACAATTGACTGTCCTACCCTACTATCTAAAATTTGTATTAGGCCTCCTAAAAAGAATCTACGCAATAATGCCTTGATTCACCTTCCTCCAGCTTCATCAAACTACCGGATGAATACCTTTTTGTGGCGTGCAAGCAAGCAGTTTAATAATATGTGTAAATATTTAGATTTAGATCTATTTAACACTAGCCCTGAAGCAGCGAGACGTTTACTGAGCAAAGAGTTTGTTGACTGAATTGGTTACGAATTAACGATTTTTCTTTTTGTAGAAATACACTAACTAATATGCTGAATGTCTATTGCCTAATATGTTTTTAACGGCGGGGACTTATTTTTGGCTTTCTGTTACTATATAAGCATTTACAATGAAGTTATTATAGCTGTTAGTCTTCCTAAGATTAAGTAAATAAATAAATAAATTATATAAAGTAATTCTGTCTATCTCATATTTCTGTTGCTAGATTGACTGAAACATTATGTAACAACACTAAATAGAACGCGCCAATAGACGGCTGAGTTCTAAACCGCGCTATCGAAGTTTTCTAATGAGTTTGTATAAATACAACTGTCCAACATCAACCGTCGGACCGTGGTCCATCCTCCCTTTTCACAAGGAACATTCCACATACCACCTCCGCTCCTCCATATTGGTGACCCCAATTTTAGCCCATGCTCTATCTAAATAACAAACTTCTGGAGTCTATTTAAATAACAAACTTAGAAAAAGTCTTTACTTTTTATATAGGCAATTTCCATTTACTATCCACCCTGTCTAATGTGATACATTGTATATTATGAGGAAATAAATAGCAACAAAAATAACATATGCTGTTCGAATATCCATCTCATAAAATTTCATGGTGAATTTAATCAATGATGTTGTATGATATTAGGTTGGAATAACAATTTTGTGGACAAGATTATAAGTGTGGTTATAGGTACCTTTTTTAGGATACCTCAAGAGATTCTTTTTCCCCAGGAACACATGAAGGTATCAAGTTTCATTTTTATTACAAACTAGCGGTTCTGCGCGGTTTCACCCGCTTAATTAAATATAATAAAGCCTATGTTACTCAGAGATATTCGAGCTTTCCAATGGTAAAAAAATTTTTAATCGGTAAAGTAGTTTATTCGTAACAAAGATTTTTATTTATTTATAGCCTTATAACAGAAAAAATTATAACATGCTTACATCTTAATCTAAATCTACGGTTACCAGAACTCTGTGTGCCTTCGGGCAAAGGCCTCCCCCAATCTCCTCCACTCTCTCTCCTTCAGATGTCCACGTCCTTCCAACCATTACCACTATTTCATCATCCAGTAACAAAGATACAAACATACAAATCTTTCCTCTTTATTATATTAGGATAGACTAGCGGCTCTGCGCGGTTTCACCCGCGTAATTCCCGTTCCCGTTTGGAATATGGAGATAAATAAAATATATCCTATGTTACTCAGGGATGTTGTAGTTTCAAATTGGTGAAAGAACATTAAAATTTTTAAAATCCAATAGTTTTTGAATTTATTAGTTAAACATACAAAAATACTAATATACAACTTTCCTCTTTATAATATTATTAGTGTAGATACTAGCTTTGATGAAGTTAAGCTGTAAACAAATTAGGCTTTTATGTCAACGCAATCAAGAAGTACAGCTACCTACTTAGCTATGTCGAATTTTTTTAAACTCGCATATAAATCAAAAGCATAGGGTTGTTGACCTAGAATGATGAAATTGGCAAGACAATACAAATTTATTGAAATAAAAAACTCGTGAATATTTTTGAAGTCATTAGTTTAATGCGAATAAATGATAACATCGTTATTGTTTTTTAATCTTCAATAGCAAAGTAATAGCATTAGATATTTATAGTGTATTGTTTAAAGATGCCTTGACGTTAACATGGGTTTGGCTGGCATATTAGGGACAGAATTTTGTTGACGAAACATTTCCACTTAATAAATCTTTTGACAAATAAAATGTATAAGGCATCCTCCTTCTAGAATAACCCTATACTTCCTTTATATTTCCATATGGGTTCGAACTAGGAATTATCACCTTTGAGTGTGGCAAACCAGTTGGAAAATACCGTTCAGGTGTATGTAGGCCAACTCGCTGTAGAAAATGTGGCCCATGTTGGCGAATACTTGGAGACAACCCTATGTTATGTTGGCCAGGAAACAATAAAAAGATGGATAGATGTGTGGTTAGAATTGGTGGGAACACATCCAGCCGCGGGATAAGAGATGACCCAGTTTGCATCACTTGCATTGTCCCTGATTCACCAGAAGCTGGTTGGTGTATTCCTACTCCTGAACTGTAATATGGTTGCAACTTTTCCGGAACAGTTCCAGATTGCTCAAATTCTGATTGATACATTCCTACTGTTGATTGGCTTGCAGCCGGTTCTATCGTGTTTTCAGATACTTCAGAAAGTGGTGTATTCGTATCTCCAGAAAAATATATATTTTTTGGCATCGTCTGTTTTAGTAGGTCATCATCAGTTAGTATCATTCCGCCAGATGATCCGGAATCGGGTTGTGGCATTACTTCAAAAGCTCCGGACCCTGGTTTATACATTATTCCATATGAACCGGACTCTAGTTTCGGCCTTTTACCAGCTGTTCCTTGCTCTGATTGAGGCGTTATTTTATAATATACTGCATCTGGTTGTGACATTACTTCAGATGCTCCGGGCCCTGGTTGTTGCCTTACTCCATATGATCCCCGCCATGGTTGTGATGTTACTCCATATAATCCCGGCTCTGTTTCTGGAATTACTCCATATGATCCCGGGCCTGTTTGTGGCTTAACTCCATTTGACCCAGGCTCTGGTATTGACTTGATGTCAGACGCTCCGGGATCTGGTTCTGGTATTAATCCATATGATTCTGGCCGTAATTGTGGTTTTACTACGTTGGACTTGTACCCTGGCTTTGTTATTACTTCAGACGGTCGGGTTCCTCGTTGTTTCATTACTCCATTATATCCTGACCATAGTTGCGGCAATACTCCATATGATCCCAGGTCTGTTTGTAGCTTGACTCCATTTGACCCAGCGTCTTGCTTGATGTCAGACGCTCCGGGATCTGGTTGGGGTATTAATCCATATGATTCTGACCCCGATTGTGGTTTTACTCCATTCGAATCGTACCCTGGCTTTGTTATTACTTCAGACGGTCGGGTTCCTCGTTGTTTCATTACTCCATTAAATCCTGACCATAGTTGCGGCAATACTCCATATGATCCCGGGTCTGTTTGTAGCTTGACTCCATTTGACCCAAAATCTTGCTTGATGTCAGACGCTCCGGGATCTGGTTGGGGTATTAATTCATATGATTCTGGCCCTGATTTTGGTTTTACTCCATTCGACTCGTACCCTGGCTTTGTTAATTTTGTTATTACTTCAGACGGTCGGCGTCCTAGTTGTTTTATAACTCCATTATATCCTGACCATAGTTGCGGCAATACTCCATATGATCCCGGGTCTGTTTGTAGCTTGACTCCATTTGACCCAAAATCTTGCTTGATGTCAGACGCTCCGGGATCTGGTTGGGGTATTAATCCATATGATTCTGGCCCTGATTGTGGTTTTACTCCGTTCGACTTGTACCCTGGCTTTGGTATTACTTCAGACGCTCGGGGTCCTAGTTGTTTCATTACTCCATTATATCCTGACAGTAGATGCTGCATCACTCGTTTACTTCCCGACACCAGTTGTGGCATTACTCCATATGATCCTGCCCCTGTTTGTTTTACTCCATTCGACCCGTACTCTGACTGTGTCATTACTTCAGACGCTGCAGCCCATGGTTGTGGAATTGAGAATGAACCTGATTGAAATGCCTTAACTTTTGATTTTGACAAAATTGGTCTTGGTGTTCCGTTTTCTAGAGGCCAATCTGCTCCATTTTTCCAAGTATCGGAACCAGAGGCAGAAGTCCAATGCCTTCCAACCGGTACGTAACCTCCTGATCCTTCATTGGAGTACCGAACTCCTATCGAACTCTGAGTTACCGATTTTTCACTTACATTATCTGGAGGATGAACCTCTGTAGATGTTCCAGGATTATCTGATGTTTGCTGACCTTTACGTAACGCGAAACTTTGTAATTCTTGTTTCATAACGTTGTCTGCCTTCAAAATGTCATCGCATGGTCCGTTGGGAATGCTTAAATAATTGCTGTCACCGTTACAATAAATGATACATTCACTAGGATAAGTCATATAGTTACTTGCACAGACTATGTCTTTGTAGTTGTCAGGGCAGTCGTATTCTCCGCTATCTGATTGACAGATAAGTCGAATCGGTGGTAAACTTGGTGCAGTCTGGCATACTGTGAGGATGGCTGGAATAACACAACAGTTTTATTAAAAATATAAGCTATTTCTTACTAAATATTGTGAGCAACATAGCTAGAAAAACCCAGTCAAAAGATTTATCTAATAATCAAATAAATCTTTGGCGCAGGTATAGATTTACTGTCTTTGTTTTAAGCGCGTCACACACGGTGAAGATAATATAAAATATATATTATCATAGAGCATATTTTAGAATATCGCTCACCATAGAAATCCTATGAACCATCACACACGACGAAGTTAATTTATATTTTATCTTCAGTATCTTAAGATACCGAGCGAATACGCAAATATGGAAATATATATTTCGTATCTTAAGATGTTATCTTAATATAAATACATGGTGTTTTTGTGTCGGGCTATGTGCGGACGCAGCGCGGGTTGCTCCGGGAAGGGAGAGGAGAGTAGGGTAACTTCGCACGAAAGCTGTTGCCTTCTCTGTCTACCTAAGCCAGTTTACTACGCTGTAGACTGACAGATCTTCATATAGGTTAAATTCGCCGCAGGTTTTTCTCTTTTTTATGTGAGGCTCTATCCAAATTTTTCTCCAGTTGGAATGTGCTACTGCAATCTGCATTTCACATTCTATATCAGAATCATCGTCTGGGAGCTGTCTAATAAATCAAGAAGTAAGGCAGTATCACTCATAGCAGCTCATAGTCAATCACCCTGTATATAGAACTCTAACAAGGAATACGTGTGGCACCAACGCAGACTCGTAGGGAAATGAACAGGTTTTTTAATATTATCGTATCTTAGCCGTGTGTGATAACCAAAGATACTATAATATTTTATATTAGGGCATCTTATGATAAAATATTATAGCATCTTCACCGTGTGTGATGCGCTTTATCGGTAAACTAGCATTGTTGGTTGTCCAAACAAAAACGAACGAAGCGCCTGAAGGCATTAAATTACTATTTGGTAGAGATATGATGATCTTACGTGTGTGGAGATGGAGTTGCAATGACTTTCCATAACTGGACATATAAGCCCTTGCATTGAATGAACACATTTTAATTTAATTTGATATATTGTCATTGGTTAATTTCATCTATTTTTATGTTTCAAATGTATTTCATTATTTTTGGATAAGATTAATCAATTATTCAATCCCTTTCCCCACTAATATTATTTTAAATGCAATAACAAGAGAAACAGTGTATGTATGTAGGTATGTCTGTCTTTTGCGTTTTTCCGATTACGTGATCCAATTACACAATTACCACATTGTTATTCTGTCCCAAACTAGGCACATCCTGTACGTAAGTACATAAAAACCTCATAAAATTGACAAACCCTAAACCAACAATTATCTTCATAGAAAAAAATGTTAGCATCGGGTAGGTATCGTATCTGCGACCCCTCCACTCAGAAACATACCAACCAGTAGCAATATTTCCAAAATATCATTGATTTTTTTATACGTTTAATTATGAAATGCAGTTATTTTATTTAAATTTGAAACTACAAGTACAGGATCGTAGATAAATACTCACAAACTACAATGTATAACTTCATCGTCTGATCACGTCAGGTGTCTCACCTCACTATACTGTATCAGGCGACAAAAATGGAATAATACAAACCATTTATAACTTTTTTTTAAATGTCAAATCCAACAAACATTTTGTCGAAACACACTGTTTTGCCGAGAATAATTTAGTGCCACAATACTACAAATTAAATTTGTTTCAAATTTAATTTAATAGTTGTCGTTTAAAGTCGTGAATGTGAAGTTACGCAATCAGTTTACCAACTTCGTCCAAATAATATAGCGAATAAAGTAACACTATAATAGGAATGTTCTTCTTCTGATCTTCTATATAATATAAAAAAGAAGAACAGTAAATAGGGTAATAATGAAAACCAGCTCTACTGAACCAAGTATTATGGCTTGGTATACCTTGGTGGGGTGGTGTTTCTTCACGACAAAAAATTCTCAAAGCAGGTATGCATGTGTTTGAAGTGTTTTTGGGTTCCGTACCTCAAATGACAACACGACCCCTTACAGGATAAGTGCCTTGTCCGTCTGGCTGTTTGGCAAGACACATTTTTTAAGGAATGCGTGGAGGAATAAAACTGAAACTCATTGCATTGGGGAAGTCACGAAATGAATATCTTCAAGTACAGCTTTAAGGCTAAGTGGAATAAAACAAAAGCTAAAATCAAAATCTTTCTTCATGTGAAACCATTGCCTGGTTTCCCTGAGTTACTTTGATGACCTTAATGGTCAAGCAACGCCAGGTTTCCGAAGCCCTGCCCTGTAACTAGGTAGGGTACGGATACAGTTGAAAAACCGTCGAGAAAGAGGTGAGTTGGATGTCCTCGCATCGTCCCTTATACAACGCGTAACAATTCCTCATACACCCCAATTAGTATATTAATATACAAAAATATATGATGCCTTCGATGTCCTCGCATCGTCCCTTATACAACGCGTAACAATTCCTCATACACCCCAATTAGTATATTAATATACAAAAATATATGATGCCTTCGATGTCCTCGCATCGTCCCTTATACAACGCGTAACAATTCCTCATATATCTCAATTAGCATATTAATATAAAAAAAATATGATGCCTTCGTACTTTAGTTTTGTCTAACCAATTTTCCTAAATAAAGAGCAATAATCCGAGATTTCCATAGGTAGCACTAAATTCAGCTGCTAATTCATTTTTCGAAAAAAATTAACACATTAAAAATAGCTGAAATCGATTAAGTAACCGATACTGAACTCTTCAGGAACTAATTTTCGGAATTGCGCTGATTCTGTTACTCGTTGTATAGTGTCCTTTTAAATCAAGTGCAAATATTTTAAGGGTAAGTTACATTGAAGACAAATAGAATTAACATTTATAGAGCAAAAAAAAAGTTATTATTTTCTTCTTCTTTTCTAACAAAAAAAGAAATAAATTTGCAAAAACCCTGACTAACGCACTAAAACGCCACTTTTGTCGGTTTCGATATTTTCGCTCGCAATTTTTGATTGGGTAGGTTTTTATTTTTTTTATTAATAATCGATATTATATCTAGTAAAGTAGTTATGAAAAATAATAATCAATGCAGAAAAAAGTTTCTTGTTCATTATTTGATCTATAAAATATTTGCACTTAATTTAAAAGGACCATGTCCATATATTACGTACAAAGTGTTTAGACCCTCCAAAGAGATGAAAGGCCTCTGATATACCTATTCATTCTAAACTTCTTGGTCAAGAATGATTATGACTTAACTTTATGCCTTTTACCTGCGGTTGAATTTTGCAAAATCCTTATGCCTACACTGCACAGATTTAAGAAATTAAAGGCTACACTGTATTTATGCTATCTATGTGCAAAATTTCAAGTCTCTAGACCCAGCGGTTTAGGCTGTGCTTTAATACATCACCAATTAATCAGTCAGTTTATCATTTCATTTTATATATATATATATATATATATATATATATATATATATATATATAGATAGAAGATAAAATAAAACAAAAGCTAAAATCAAAATCTTTATTCAAGTAAACCATTACCTAGTTTCCTTGGGTTACTTTGATGACCTTACTGAGGAACGCCCAGGCTTCGGAGCAGATGCCCAGGTTTAGTTGTGGTCTCCTGGCCAGGGCATATACCTTTAAATAAGACGTGCAAGAAGTGGTACGGGTAATCACTATCGCAACCCATCTGGCAATAGTTGTCGTATGTCTCGTAGTTACTGGCGCACACTGGATCATATATTGGTTCACATCCACATAGGCGTTGCGGGTGGGGGTAGACCCACGCATGGGTGACTGCCAGTATTAAAGCTGAAATTATAAAGTGCATGTCCTCATCAACCCGTAACAGCCCACTGCTAAGGGTCTTTCCTCACACAGGAGAAAGTATGGGCAAAGTATGGGTAAGGGTATAATCTCTGAGCCCACCGTGGATTGGGATATGTATGTATGTAGAGATGTGAACGTAGCGAAAAATAAAAACCTGGCAAGCGAGAGTCACCATTTTCTATAGGTTTCGTTAGCACGCAACAACAGAGTCTATAATATGTATATTGCCGTGAATTGGAGTAAAAAACAAGTGAATGAAATCTCGTCCCAAAAATCAGTAATATTTTTTTTATTAAAAATACTAGCGGCCATATTTCGATAGGGCACCCTGGTAAATATATATTCTCCTAATCATAAATATGCGTAAAAATTTGGTTTGTAGCATATACTCGATCCCTATACTTTTTTGCAGCCGGATCTCGTACTATAAGGTTCATGTTTAAATTTTTCATTATAATTCGAAACCATATATAACCATACATATGCATAAAACGTATACTCGTATAATAATTATTTATAGGGGTGTCCACTTAGAAAATACATCGATGTTTTTTTTCGATGCAATACATCGAGACTGTACATCGATGTTTTCCGATATATTGGATAGAAACATCGATGTTTTTTCAACATCGAGTATTTTTACCTGTTACTAACAAAAAAAAATACTTTTCATGCAAACCCGCGTTGATTCAGTTGTTGTTAATTTAAAAAATAAAGCAATGAGAGAACATTCTTTGTTTTTATTAGAAAAAGTACAAACAAAATACAATACATATAATACAATACACTGTTTATTAATCTTCTTGGTTGTCGACAGTAAAATGATAGTAACTTTTACCAAAGACTTGATTGTGACTTCTTGAGGCAATACAAAAATGTCCATTCCACGCAAAGAGATTAAAATATAATAGGACATAGAGGGGGCATTGGGAATATTTTCATACAAAAGGTTTAAGCATGTTTGAAGCTCAAGCGTCATGTCAGTTAGTATGAACGCGAGCTGTCATTCGGTCGAAATTGTACTAGACTTATTCCACTTGGAATAACTTTTCGGCTTTAAATTTTCCTTGCTTTGTCCCCTCTATGCCCTATTATATTTTAATCTCTTTAATTCCACGCATTTTATCGAATTTCCCTTATTCGATGTTTTATGAAAATATATCGATACATCGAGTAAATCAATACCTTTTCAAAACATCGGATTGATTCGATGTATCGTATTGTAAACATCGAGTGAATTCGATGCATCGATGTATATCGAATATCCCTAATTATTTATTATGCAAGGCTAAAAGTTAAAAAAAAATGTAAAAAAAGAGGTACAGTCAAGAGCACATGAAGCTTCGCACGTGTAGTGTGAGTCTGACCTCGAAGGCGATTGTAATATAAACGTTACAAAGTCAAATATGTTAAACTATAAAGCGCTGGAATAAAATATAGCCAGGGATCATCTAGCTTTCTATTAGTGAAAGAATTTTTAAAATCGGTCTAGTAGTTTTTGAGATTATTGGTAAAAAACATGCAAAGAATACATATCTTTCCTCTTTATAAGATTAGTATAGATTTAGGATTAATTAGGATGCAATGAGAGATGCATATTAGGAGTCTAATGTGTTACATTCTTGCATGTAAAAAAACGTAGGTATCGTAAGTATTGCGCTGAGCTGAGAGAAATAGTAATCAAGTAAATTAAAATCCTAAAATCAGACTTACCGAATATGAATATTACCCTCATCGTTGCAGATTTCAAAACTTCACTGATTTGGAAACAGGTTCCCAGCCATTTTATATATTAGCACACACTCCAATTCGTATAATATAACGCTATTAAAATAATTCAATTTAAACCATGACTAAAAACAATTCCTCGCACTTTTTATTTCTTATAAGTAATTGATTATATTATAATCGCCGATAAATGAAACCGGCCAAGTGCGAGTCGGAGTTTACACCACCACCGCACCGTACAATAATTACGCTGAACAAATTTATGGATCTATGTATTCTTTTTAATTTTTTAACGGTTGTATATTTTTTTGTTTTATTGAGGTCTCGGATTCGAATCCTAGCACGTACCAATAAGTTTTTCAAAAACTTAGGTACATATTTATCACTATCTCGACGGTGAAGGAAAACTTCGCGAGGAAACCCGCAGGTCCCAGAATTAGTTCTGAGGTTCGATGAGCTTACCACCTATCTCGTTACCAAAGATTATATTGGTGATATGTGAGTAGTTCCTGAAATGGAATACCTCTGCCTACCTTCTTGGGGATAAAATGCGTGAGATTATTTATTTTGTGTTTTGATATACTTAGCTCCTATTATAAATACATATTCTGTGAAAATGTCAACTGTCCCCTGTTGCGGTTTATAAGAGCCTTCTGACAGACAGAAAGACAGACGGAAGGAAAGCGGACGCTTAGTGATAGGATCCCACGCTATTCTACAGACATTAATTTAAATTTCAAGATGGACACTAATTTTATATGTAATTCTTTTTATCTTTGTTGTAGTGTTTAAAAGGTTTATTTTTTTAAAGGTTTTTACTTAGGTTTTTGCTGAAAACTATTCTAAATTCTCAAAAAACCTGTATTAGGGATGGAGAAGTTAAGGAAGCTGCTACATCGGCGACCTTGAAGAAGACCGATGTCAGCTTTACTTAACATATATTTACTTGTACTAGTTTTAAGGAGATTGCTACATCAGCGATCTTGTAGAATTATATTTTAACACCAATGTACCTACCTACCTGGAAAATGTATATACCTCTATAATGTGGCAAGCAATAAATTATTTGTATTTGTGTCCCGTTTGGATTTAGGCACGGAACCCTAAGAACAAATCAAGAGGTTTTATTTCGGAATGTTTTAATAATTCCAATTTAATTATTTTTGGTGTAAAATAATAGGTAACTTTTTAGCAGTGTAAAAAAGCTAACTTGAGTCGGTTTTGAACAATTGAACTATCTATACGCACGTACGTGACCAAGTGAAAATAGAAGTATGTATATCTAAATACTTATACAATACATACATACAATACATAAAGAAAAATGTCTCTATTTGGTCTTGCCTTATGCGTTTCGTGGCATCGGCTTTCCCAATCATGCAACGCCTTTGCTTCGCTCTTGTGGATCACATCACTTACAACAACGTCACAAGTGTCGTAAAGTTTGCCATTTTTTGGACGTGATTTGATTGAACATTTTAAAAATCGTATGAACGCCGACTGCACGCACGAAAAAGCATGACTCATTGTCACGTTCCGCCTGAACCGAGCGTGCAAGTGAGAGCGCGAAACAATCGATGGAGAGGCACGATCTTCATCAATGTTCTCTTATGACGTTATCACGTAAAATTATCGTCCGTAAACCGACTTTACAGACAACCATTTTTTTAGGGTTATTTAAATATCGACACATGATAGCAAGATTTTTTCACATTGAAGCAGGCTGAGATTTGAAATTTGAAGACGAATTTGTGAGTACCTATTTCGCTACTAATATTAAAACTAGCGACCCGCCCTCGCTTCGCTTCGGTCTACCCAAATAGGTACAATATTATGTCGTGTGATACTTCCTGGCCCCGCCACGAAAGCAATTTTAATGAGATTTTGCAGAACAAATGTCCGTAATATGTCGGTTTTTGTCGTCAGTATTAAAAAAAATGTCGTATTAAGTTTTAAGAGAAATTAATAAGAATTTTTGGCGCGGCTAGGAAGTGTGCTTCGCAGCCGCGCCACCTGGCAAACTGTAATAAATGGGACCAATATGTACTATTTTATTCTAAAACAAATGTCTATTTATTGTCGGTTCTGCTAATATGAGAAATACTGCCAAAAAAATATCGTAATATTGAAATTTTGAAACTTAATTATTCGCAGTGATTGTCGACGAAGCGCCTATATTATTCGCAAACAAAACTTTGCTATTTTAAAAATCTTACATAAATTCAATATGTTTTGAAACTATTTGAAGAATATTTTCACTTTATTAGTTTATGATACCTCAATAAATAAATAATCTAAAGCCATTTGTCCCCGAGGGGGTAGGCACAAGTATTTCATTTCTGGTAATACCTACCCATTAACCAATTTATTATTATACTAGCAGCGCCCCGCGGTTTCACCCGCGCAGTTCCCGTTCCCGTGGGAATACGGTTATAAAATATAGCCTATGTGTTATTCTGATGTATAAGCTATATAACTGTAAAGTTTCATCAAAATCCGTTCAGTAGTTTTTGCGTCAAAGAGGAACAAACATACATCCATACATCCAGACATCCATCCAAACAAACTTTCGCATTTATAATATTAGTAGGATTCTCTTGACCCCTAAACTTGATTGGTGGTGAGCCCATCGCCGGACCATATGTCTGTTACATATGCCTCAGAATTATTTTTTTACTTTACCTAATGGTTTCAAAACATATTGTATTTATGTAAAAATCTTACATAATTACAATATGTTTTGAAACTATTTGAAGAATATTTTCACTTTATTAGTTTATGATACCTCAATAAATAAATAATCTAAAGCCATTTGTCCCCGAGGGGGTAGGCACAAGTATTTCATTTCTGGTAATACCTACCCATTAACCAATATATTATTATATTCTCTTGACCCCTAAATTTGATTGGTGGTGAGCCCATCGCCGGACCATATGTCTGTTACATATGCCTCAGAATTATTTTTTTCCTTTACCTAATGGTTTCAAAACATATTTTATTTATGTGAGATTCTTAAAATAGCAAAGTTTTGTTTGCGAATAATATAGGCGCTTCGTCGACAATCACTGCGAATAATTAAGTTTCAAAATTTCAATATTACGATATTTTTTTGGCAGTATTTCTCATATTAGCAGAACCGACAATAACTAGACATTTGTTTTAGAATAAAATAGTACATATTGGTCCCATTTATTACAGTTTGCCAGGTGGCGCGGCTGCGAAGCACACTTCCTAGCCGCGCCAAAAATTCTTATCAATTTCTCTTAAAACTTATTACGACAATTTTTTTAATACCAACGACAAAAACCGACATATTAGGGATATTTGTTCTGCAAAATCTCATTAAAATTGCTTTCGTGGCGGGGCCAGGAAGTATCACACAATATGTCTTCTGAAACCAGTGAGCTTGTTACGATAGTAACATGTAATATGTCTGAAACCTACGAAAAGCTCGACACATAACGAGCTTAGGGGCTCAGCTTTAGATTGTGCAACTTCGCTTTTGGTTTTGACTTTTTTTTTGTGGGTAGAGGTATTTAAAAGGGATTATTTACCGAAATATTAAAGCGCGGAGCGCAATGGTTTTTGAGGTATATTTTTTTGAAATTACAAGTCATTTCAAGAAAATAACCCCCAATGCGTTTTGTTTCATATATTTTAAACGTCAATGCGTTTTGTTTCGTCTCTTCCAAATGTCAAATTTGTTCATGAATGCCTCATAGTCTATGGTGTTTTTGATAAATAAAGAAAAAAGTGTTGCTGGAACGTAATTTGTGGTAGACGGCATTCTCCATTTTCTAGGTCATTTACAGCTTGGATCTTGGCCAGCGAAGTGCCAAAACCGAAATGGCCCCTGGTCACTTGTCTAAGGCAAAATACCGCAGTCCAAACAGCGATGGGTTAGGTTAGGTTTTTCTTGTGACTACAACGCACGAGCCGAGCGAGCGTAGCGAGCGTGCCGTGTCAGCGGCCGACGAAGTGCCAGAACCGAAATCCCCCTGGTCACTTGTCTAAGGCAGAATACCGCAGTCCAGACAGCGATGGGTTAGGTTAGGTTTTTCTTGTGACCACAACGCACGAGCCGAGCGAGCGTGCCGCGGCAGCGGCCGGCGAAGTGCCAGAACCGAAATGGCCCCTGGTCACTCAGGCGTGGTCCGAAGGGGGGGGGGGGGGGGTCACAGGAGACATGACCCGCCCCCAAAATCAAAGGTCAAATTGAAAAATCTCAGAAATTTGCAAAATAATAAGAGGAATTTCTACGCTTAGGCGTGTAAAAACGTGGTTGAGACCTAACATGTTAGAGGAGCGATCGACAGGTTTAGCTCTTCTAAACATTCAGCCGGAAACAGTACCAGAAGTCTCAAATATTATCACCCCATTCGCAAATATAAAAATACGACTTCCATTTGTTTTATAGGTAACTAGCGACCCGCCCCGGCTTCGCACGGGTGCAATGCTGAATTTTCTTTGCTATAAACCTTGCGGAGCCCGAGACCTTTCCAACGAATGCAAAACCATAAAAATCGGTTCGTCAGTTCTGGAGTTAAATCGTCAGGAAGGAAAACCCGACTTTTTTTTATATAGTAGATGTAATGTACGAGGGGCGTTCAATATATTCGTGGTATCGGGGACATCGGGGTGATATGATATTATTGTGGGTAATTAAAATATATCATTGGCTAACAACATTATCTGAGGGTATTAATATAAAATTTCATGGTGATAACTTCATTACTTTGTTTGCGAGCTCCAGTCAAAGACGACAAAAATGACTGACGTGACAATGTTGAAGACAATCGAGCATCGTGCGGTAATTCCTCACTAAACAAGAAAAATCTCAAAAAAACTATCCATGAAGAAATGGTAGCCGTTTATCAGGACTCTGCTCCTTCATTATCGACCGTACAGAAGTGGTCAAGTGAAATTAAAAGAGGCAGGGAAAGTATCGAAGATGACCCCCGCCCAGGTGGGCCAATCACGGCGGCTATCGAAGAAAATGTAAAAAAATATCGAAAAAAAAAAGGTGATACTATCAACGCAGAAAAATACTCAACCACTTTACGCCGTTTGCAAAAATTAATAAAAAAAAAAGAAGAGAAACGCTGCCCAAAAAAGTGCTGCTTCTTCACGACAACGCACAGGTTCACACTGGGCGGCTCTCGAAGGCTGCTGTACGAGTGCGTGGAAATTATCCACCCACCCTACAGACTAGACCTGGCCCACAGTCACTACTTTTATTCCCAAATTTAAAAAAAACCTCCGGGAAAGCGATTTGCTGACGATAATGAGCTCAAGTCCGTTGTAAATGAGCATTTTTCGGGCCAAGAAGATTTTTTTTAGGGTAATAGAAAAACTTTTTTCGCGATTTTTTTTTTATGATAAAAAAGGGGGCAAACGAGCAGACGGGTCACCTGATGGTAAGTGACGTCCGTCGCCCATGGACACCTGCAACTGAAGAGTCACAACTGCGTTGCCGACCTTTGAAGTGGGAGTAGGGGAGGGGAGGGGAGGGGAAGGGCGTATTGGGGCCTCCGGTTACCTCACTCACTCAACGAAACGCAATGCATTGCTTTACGCTGGTTTTTTGTTAGGCAGCGGTATCACTCCGGTCGAGCCGGCCAAAGCGTGCCGAAGCATGGTCTCCCACGTCACGCATGGCTCTCCCACGTCAAATTATTACAACAAATGTATTGATATCATGGGAGACTATATTGAAAAATAATTTTTTTCAAGGTTTTATCTTTTTTCTAACATACCCATACCACGAATATATTGCTCGTATAAAATAAAATTGTGTTTTGTGCAATAATGTGTTTATTTTATTCCAGATACCTATTTTTTATTAGTGTGGTCACTACACTCCTCCAAAATTTCAGGCTGCGACCGCGCCTGTGGTCACTTGTATTGTAAGGCAGAATACAGAAGGTTGTAGGTATACTAAGTTATGATGACATAACCTCACTTTTTTGTTTTTTAATTTCTCCAAAACTATTAGTCTCCGCGCTCTGGGGGTGGGGATTGCCCCCCCCTCCGCCCCCCCCCCCCCTTAATCGAAGTTGCATAATCTAAAGTCCTTCCAAAAAATCTATCACCAATGGAATTGTATAGGTAATATCCCTGAGAAACATAGGCTATATTTTATCCCCCGTATTCCTACGAGAAAGGGAACTACGCGGGTGACATCGGGCGAAACAGCTAGTTTATAAAAAAACGATATAATACTGGTCTTCAGTAAATCTTAATACTTACATATTAAAAACAACGTGTCATTAACTAACTTTTTTTAAATGTTGCAAAAAAAAATTCGACAAAGTTTAAAGTAGATCTTAAAATGAACATGGATAAGACCAAAGAGATTTAAATATAATAGGGCATAGAGGGGGCATTGGGAATATTTTCATACAAAACTTTGATGCCTAAGCGTCATGTCCTTGTCATGTCAGTTAGTATGAATGCGAGCTGTCATTCGGTCAAAATTGTACTAGACTTTTTCCTCTTGGAATAACTTTTGACTTCAAATTTTCCTCCTTTTGTCCCCTCTATGCCCTATTATATTTAAATCTCTTTGGATAAGACGAAGATCATGTCAAATGTTAGTGCACCTCCTGTCAACATCGATTCGATACACTCGACGAATAAAATATAGCCTATTTTACTGAGTGATAATGTACCTTTCCATTCGTGAAAGAATTTATAAATCGGTACTGAAATACAAATCTCCTGTTTATAATATTAGTGTAGATACTCGTAGATAATAAAAACAATGAGTGAATTATGTGCACGACTACCAACTCCCACTTGGCTAGAGAGGCAGCACAGTTAAAACTTTTTTCATCTATCCGGGCGGATAGCGTCAACTTTCGGCCCGTTGCGCTAAAGTTACCGCTTTCCGCCTCCGTCGAGCAGAAAAAAGTATACACACCTCGGGAAGTAAATAAGAAAGCATCAGATCACATGTAATCTGAAGCATTTCTTATTTGACTTCCCTAGTTGTGCAGTATACTATTTTGTTCACGACGTGCGACGCGACGGAGGAGCGAGAAAGCGGCAACTTCGTTTAGCGCAGCCGGGCCGAAATTTGCCGCTTTCCGCCCGGAGAGATGAAAACATGTTTACATTGGGCGTGTGGCCCTATACCTGGTATTTGCACTGTTCAGATCAGAACACGGAATAAAACAACAAGCTTAAATCATATTCTTTATTCCAGTATACCATTATCTAATTTCTCTTGGTTACTTTGATGACCTTAATGAGGAACCAACGCCCGGGTTTCCGAGGCCTTGCCCTATAACTGGGTAGTACGGGTAAGGATACGGATACGGATATGGATACGGTGGAGGAAGGGGTGTGGGAGTCGTGTTTAGTACGTCCTCGCATCTTCCATTGAATAAGACGTACAAACTGCCTGCAGGGTAATTACTGTCGCAACCCATCGTGCATCTATCTCTGTATGTCTGCCAGTTATTGGCGCACACTGGATCGTTATTGGGTGGGCATCCACATATGCGTTGCGGGGGGTCGTATATCATCGCTTGGCCGAGTGCCAACACTAAACCTGAAATAATAAACTAATTTTAAGAAACGAAAAATCTTTTATTTGACACCCGACGCCTTTTAATTTTTTTATGTTTTTCGGTAAAAATGCTTTACGCATACTTGTGGTAGCGGAAACAACAAACAGGTTATGTCAGACTGGGTAGCCACTGACTTCTCACGTTTTTCCTCCAAGAGGCAAGCTCTAAAGTCTGAGCCACGGGAAACAGTTTCTTTCATGGCTCGGCCGCTCTTTCCCCATGCTAGCCAGCAAACACGGCAACCGATCATGCCCAAATAAAAGAGTAGGACGGGTTGAAAGCGCGGTACTATGCGCAACATGCGCTTGCTGCTCGTATGGGGAAAGAGCGGCCGAACCATGAAAGAAACTTTCATGTTTCATATTATTTTATTTGGGCATGATCGGTTGCCGTGTTTGATGGCAATCGATCATGCCCAAATATAGGAGCAGGCCAAACTCTACCTATGCTGTTGGTGTCCGACTATCATTACAAAACGATCACAGAGTCACGCGATCTTGCATTGCAACTTTCAGACAGATAATTCAAACAAAAATAAAAATTCTAAAAACCGGCCCAGTTAGTCAGATAGTCTTTTTTAAAATTTTAAGTTGATGTTCCACAGGTCTGATCGAATCGAAATTTGGTACTCTATTACTTCAATAGTGTTTCAAGAACATGGTTTAACTTTGACCTGTTGCTGGAGCGTCGCCAGAAAATGGCATTTTTTTTCCAAAATGGCGGTTTCTTAAATTTTTAATTTATGAAATAAACATTACAAGGAACATAAAATCCCAAAACGAGACTTACCGAAAACGAAGATTACCCTCATCGTTGCAGATTGCAAAACTTAACTGATTTTAAAACTGGTTTCCAGCATTTTATATATTTGCACTAACTCTTAATTTGTCATGTCGCATAAGCAATGCATTTCCAAGAGTTCAATTTGAACCATGACTAACGTTTCATTTCTTGAAATTGATTTAATATCACATTGATAAATAAATTCGGCCAAGTGCGAGTTGGAATTACATACAAAGAGTGTCGTGCCGTACCGTAGCCCAATAAAAACGACAGGACCCCCTTAAGTTTTTTAACTTTTTATTATTTTTATTTATAGCGGTAATAGAAATACACATTCTGTAAAAATTTGTGTGTACGTATGTGTTACGATTGCTGTGATACAGCCTTCTGATAGACTGACAGACATGCGGACGGACGGAAAGCAGAGATTACTCCGTACCCTTTGGGTACAGAACCCTACACAAATCAAGAGGTTTCTTTCTGAATATATTAATACTTATGTAATTCGTATTATGTTTTATGCAAAATATTAGCTTACTTTTTAGCAATGTACAGAAAGTTAATCTCATTCGGTTTTGAACAATTGAATTATCCTATATTCACGTAGATATGTGATCAAGTGAAAATTGAAGTATTTCTAAAATACGTACGTACAGATCTTTCGACTCATGCATGCTCGTCAGTTTCGGGTACTCTTTATCAGGCTTTTCTTCAATACATCGCCAATCTGGTCGATGTAACTACCTACGCCTAGGTCGTCCTTTACCGACTCGCCTATTCATAACACCATTTTATATTTGTCTCGTTAAGCGCCTTTCATTCATCCTTTTAATATGACCAAACCACCTCAGCATTACTTTTTCAATTCTTGTCAGTCTATATCGTCTTTCGAGAGATCTGTCAGGCTTGTAGCAAGTGGCAGTCTATTTTCTCTGCCTACCCCAATCTGAAATAAACGTGAGATTATGTATGTCTGTGCCTACATACAATAGAAAAAATGATTCCTTCTTTCTTTTGCCTTACACTATCCCGTTAGGCGAGGTCGGCTTAGCCCAATCATGCAACGCCATTTATTTCACTAGTTTCTGGAAAGGGTCTTGACGGACAGACATACGGACGGACAAGGAAGTGATTTGATAAGTTTTCCTTTTGAGGAACGGAACAGCAATTTTGTGTTTTGTAACAGGTTCTCATCTCAGCACATCCTCCATGGTATATTTTTGTTTACATAGATCATAACAAGCTCATTAGACTAAGCACTCAACTAACTATATTATCATTTGATCGAGCCGTCAATCGCCATCATGTACTTTCTTCACTACTTCACATTGGCGACTTTGTGACGACACGTTGAAGCTATATATCCAATCAACTAGGCATACGTATAGATAGATATAAGAATGTCAAAAGGAAAATAAAGTGGAATTGTATTAGGTATATGGACCCGTCACCACTGTTGCTTACAATAATTTCTTACATGAACCTGGGCCGTATTCACGGAGATTCGATATTCGACTCGGTATCGGAAAATCTGACGAATCCTTATGTCAAATATGACATCTGTGAATAGCCCATCTCGAAATCTTTCGACAGACTTTTCGAATCTCCGTGAATACGGGCCCTGGTGAAGGGAGGATATTTTTTCGTAATCGCCGTATTATATCGAGAGGCCATACATCACTTAAGAGAAGTGTGCGTGCTTCTAATGTCTTCGTTTAAACGTTACGTCATGTTACATAATAGATTTAAAGCCGAATATAATAAAAGAACAATCTAAAATCACAATTTTTATTCCAGCAAATCATTATCTAGTTTACCTGGGTTACTTTCTTGTAGAGGCCCGTTTCCCTCTTGGCAATTGAACAAGGTTCGGTAACGTTGCTTGAGTTAGGAAAGGAGGTAGGAAGTCATCATCGGGGCATAGTAATGGGCAAGGAAAGGGAGGTAGGAGATCATCGGGGCATGGGCATGGGTAAGGCCATGGGCATGGGCAAGGGACAGGCGGTAATGGGAGGTCACGTCTTCCTTTAAATAAGATCTCCAATAATCCTAAATAGTTGTTGGCGCTAACTGGATCGTATACTGGGTCATATCTGCTCTGGAGTGGGCTGCTGACGACACAGGCCAAAATTGAAGCTGAAATAATAAAGCACACGTTAAAAAATGGCCAAGGGCGCGTCGGACACTTGCACATGGGGTCCCGTGCCTTTTCTATTATTTTCTTTTAACCTCTAACTAAATTACAAACATACATATGCTCACGCCTTTTTCCCGAAGGGGTAGGCAGATACAACAGCCCGCCACCTGCTACGATCCTGGCATACCTCACGCGCCTCATCCATCAATCGGATTAATCGGACTAAATTAATTTGTAAATATAAAAATAGGTCAATAAAAAAATGCTTTTATGAGAATCATTTTCCTGTAATATTTACATAATATAGTTTTAGTAGCACTTATTATTTCGGATGTTTTTGCCTTGCAAACATCGGATGGTATATTTACTAGACATTTTTCATCATAAATCAAAAACTGTTCGACACAAAAACAAATGAAATACATTTTTGTAATGTCTAAACTAAAGATGCAACGAATACTCGGTTACTGTTCAGTAGTGGGTCTATTCCGCCACATTGTGTAATTCAGCCGAATACGGAATACCAAATCATGAAAAAAAGTCGCTCAATTTACTCAAAAAAGCGAAACGGTGCCATATTTTATGTGGGCAAAAAAATAACGATATATTTTGGCCATACTGCTACAGACTATTAGTAGCACAAGCTGACGTAACAATAAACAAATAATGCGAATGAAACAAATACGACCCATGTACGCCCGCGCCCGTGTTGCCTCCGCAACGCAAGCACTTTAATAATACAGGGTCCCAATTCCACTAAATGTCAACGGCTATAGTTGGATGACAATGTCAAGTCAATGGTCAGACAATGGTGTTATTTTGACACTTTTCAGAGCAAATAACACCATCGACTGATCATATCATTGTCATTGTTATATTGTTAGTGTTATAGTAGAATTGACCCCCAGGTCGTAACATATCACCTGCAAAATGTAGAACTACAAATGAAAATCTGCATCTGTGGCTCAGTAACCACAGGGCTATCTATTATTGCATGCATCTTAAAAACACAATAAAATACATTTTTTTAGTTTAATCTTAAAATCAAACTTACCGAATACGATGATCACCCTCATCCTTGCAGTTTTCACGAGTGCACTGATTTTGAAACTGGTTTCCAACCATTTTATATATTCCACATACTTAATGTGTCATGTCCCATCAGCAATGCTCTTCTAACCCTTCAAATTGAACCATGACATAACATGGTTTCTTCAAACTGTTTAACTTCTTGGAATTGATTTTATAATATGAATGCCCCTGCGATTCTTTCCACACATGACCTTTCATAAATTGTTATTCGTTATATCTTTTTAGGGTTCCACACCCAAAGGGTGCCGACGAGACCCTTTTACTAAGCCTCCGCCGTCTGTGTCTTTCTGTCAGCGGGCTGTATCTCATTATGTTATAAAATTTACAACACAAAAAAGAAGTAGAAACAATTAAAATTAAATTAAATGTCATTTGTTTCGGGCAATGCTAACCCATATAAATTTTACTTTATGTAAATAGTCAAAATAACAATAATAAAAATTAAAATTAAAAAATTAACACTGACTCCAGTCGCACTACACCGCTAAGGTAGACCGGGCATGACTCTTAGAGCATTGTTGTATTGTACACGAAAAGAATAGTGTTGAAGGCTCCTTTCGTGTATTTGTTCCAAATTTAGCTGGTGAAGAACGACTGGCAGTAAGCTCTGAACAAGGTCAGTTTAACCTCATAGGAATAGTTTGCAAACCGCCTTGTTAATACACACACCGGCACAATTAGCGGAACAGAAAAAAAAAGGAGAAAAAAGAGGGAATTTAGAACAATGAATGTAATTTTTAAACAATATATTATTTAAAATGAAACAACAATTAAATTAACATGTTTTGACATTCATTTGTAACACCATACTTAAAATTTTATAAAAATAAAAATTAAATTAAACAAAATGCATTTTTCTTCGATTTTTAATTATAGAGAAACAGCAGAAAATTCAAGATTTTCCAAAGTTTAACAACAATTTCAATGACTGTTCAATATCGAGTGTTTCCTCCTCGTGCTCTGATGAGGGTTTCCATCCGTCTGGGCATGCTGCGGATGATGTTATCAATGGTTTCTTGGGGCAACCTCTGCCATTCTTCAAGTAATGCGTTTCGCAACTCGTTGAGATTATTGGGAGGGGGCATTCTTGACTTTACACTCCTCTTTAGCAAGTCCCAGACGTGTTCTATAGGGTTCATATCGGGGGACCGTGCTGGCCACTCCATCACCGTTATACCAACATGGTTTAGGTATGTCTGTACTGTGCGAGCACTGTGAGCCCGAGCATTATCCTGCATTAGAATGAAGTTGTTACCAATAAAGGGGGCAAATGGCACAACATGTTCTTCTAAAATCTCCCTGATATACCGATCAGCATTCAGATTCCCGCCATCGACCACTACTAACTCCGTACGAGCTCCTAAACATATTCCTCCCCAGACCATAATTGAACCGCCGCCATATGCAACTGTATTTTCAAAATTAGACTGGATATACCGTTCTCCTTTGCGTCTCCATACTCGCTGCCTTCCATCAATTTGATTTAACATAACTCTGCATTCATCAGTAAAAAGAACCTGTCCCCAGTCGTCGAAGTCCCAATCACGATGTTCACGACCAAAGTGTAGACGGTTTGTGCGATGATGTCTCTCAAGTTTTGGGGCTTTGGCGGGCACATACGAGCCTATACCCACTTCTTCGAATCTTCTACGAACTGTCCGCTCACTCATCCTTACTGCTCGTACCTCTTCCAGTAAATTTCGAGCCTGCACCGCCGTTAGTCTCGTGTTCCGTCGGACTTGAAGTTGGAGAAAACGGTCATCCCTCCTTGAAGTACACCTTTTCCGGCCTTGTCCTCTCCTTCTCACTAGAGCATTCGTCAATCTGTATCGTTGGATGCTACGATAAATCGTTGATAACGATCGACGAAGGCTTCTGGCAATCGATCTGTAGGTTTGACCATTTCTCCTCATTTGATCTGCCCTAATGATTTCTGATGGCGTTAAATCAGGCATAATTAGATGCTCGTAAATTATCAATATGCGAAAAAACTCAAAAGCCTCAAAAACTGCAATTCAAAGCTTTTCAAATGGAATTCACGAACCTTCTAAAAACGGACAAGCGGTGGAAAAAATGAATCAATGAAAATTAAAACAAAAGAATGAAAAAAAGGGCAGTCGCTTAGTATTCCATTTTTAAATTAAAACCCAAATTTAAAAAAAGCTTGTTTAGCCGGCCAGTAACACGCAAAAATGCGTAAATACTCCCTTTTTTTTCTGTTCCGCTAATTGTGCCGGTGTGTGTATTATTGGCAAGAGATAGACACATGAAATGTTCACATATCACACTATTTTATTTTTAGAAGTAACGCTCATCGCGCAAGTAGGTTTTAATTATTGTGTATTTATTCAGTGGGCATCTATCCATACCGAATTTAGTCCTGTCAGAGGCTGTATTTTAGTCGTGACTTCTTTACTTATGCTCTAAACACGTTATGAAATGCCATAGTTGACAGGACTAATTTTAATTTGACAGGACTAAATATCTCTCGTCTCTTTTCTTTTCTAGGAGAAAGAAAATGACAGGAGTAAACTAAAATAAGTTTAGTCGCTGTAAAGCAGAATCAGCACCAGTGATAGCCTGACCCTCATGCGTGAGACTTGGGTTCAAATACTTGCTAATTTTGGAGATCATGTACTATAGTCGACGGTGAAGGAAAACATAGTGGAAAAACAGTATTGGTTCTGAAGCATGTGTAACAGTATCCCAGTATGGCGATGGGCTCACCGCCTTACACGGTTAATTCCCAGAAGAGTAAGCTTTCCAATGATGAAAGAATTTTTAGAAAGCGGTCCAGTAGTGTATAGTGGCATTTATATTACGAGCGCTTCTGTGTTTCGGAAGGCACGTTAAATTGTTGGTTCCGGTTTCCTATGTGTTTACGCACAATGTCAGGTACCCTTGTGTGGCTTGAAAAACTATGGCTGTTAAGTGGCCACTAGCTTAACACCATCTCCCAATCCGCGGTGGGCTGGCATGGGAGATTATAGCCCATACTTCCTTATGTGTGAGGAAAGACCCTTAGCTCAGCAGTGGGCTGTCACGGGTTGATGATGATGATGGTGGTCCAGTAGTGTTGGAACTTATTTAATACAAACCAACATACAAACATTAAAATAATCTTTCTCTTTATAATATTAGGTAGGATAATATCCTTCTATGACGAGTGTTTTTACTTTGTTTATTTCTATATAGAACGTATGCTATGTTAGTGGAGTTTTTATAGTTTTTCAATTAACTCATTTATCTGGCTAATTCTCAACACATCGCCAATTTGTTCGATGTAAGTACGAGTTGGTCCTTCTCTACCGACTCGCCTATTAACAACACACTTGTCTATTTATATCCACAGCATTCCTTTTATAATCCAAATAACCATTGTTTAGGCCGCAACGCTCTCGGATTACACTATTCTTCACTTTATATAACTAACCCTTGTAACGAGGTACTCGTTATCGAACCTCCTTTATCCCTCATTTTATCAACTGTTTGCCCTTTTAACTCCTTTATCTGGCCATATATTCTAAATTTTAAATTTTAAATTAGAATCAGCTCTCTCTTCTATTTCTTTTACCAGCAAATCAGTACTTACCTGAAGTTCCAGCTTGACTCATTTTATCAACTGTTTGCCCTTTTAACTCCTTTATCTGACCATATATTCTAAATTTTAAATTTTAAATTAGAATCAGCTCTCTCTTCTATTTCTTGTACCAGCAAATCAGTAGGTACCTACCTGAAGTTCCAGCTTGACGGTCTTTGACCTAAAATCTCAGATTTTTTAAATAAGCTTTTCTGCATATAAAAGCTTCTCCTGTTTTAATGTACAATAAACTGCTGCTGCTGAACACTCGTTATGTATATATATGCTTCCTATCGAGCACATTACCACTGCATTTATTTGACTTTCATGCGTTGCCACACCAAACAATCATCGCCGTATGAAACTTATAGCAGAAGTACTCTCCTTTTTACACAATGTCTAAGATCACCTCTCCTGCTATTCCCAGCATCTAAGTAAAGGTGACGTGCTTCTAAAGACATTATCGACAAACTCTAGGCCTGATACCTACATTCAGAAGTATTGACGTTTGAAAGCTCATGTTTTAAGCACCGAAGCCCTAATTAGAATTAAACAATCAGAAGCCAGTTCATATGATTGTCATTGCCAGGTCGTAGTTAGGGTTCCTAGCTACCCCCTAGCGACTTTGGTCATTGTCACTATAAGTGAGGACTTTGTAGTCACGGGATGCCTCAATGCTATTGGTAGTTATAATATGTGGGAAAATATAAGTACTCTCAAACATATCCCAGATGCACCTTGGAGCCAAGCACAGCTTAGGGCACAAGGGAAAGGTTGTTCACGAATGCTCTAAAGATATTTTTAAGACGCTAAGTTGCAATGTATTGGGCATTATCATCAATGGAAATCACATCACCGTTTGGGCAAATATTTAGAAATGCGCAGTACAGGTCCTGTAAGATGGAGCGACGATCGGCGAAATGTAGATGGGAAAGATTAATGATAAAAGCAGAGTATCGCGCTCAGGTTTTTTATTTCATTTATTTTTCAATTTATTTATTTTTTCAACAGATAGTCATGTTATAATCAGTTCGGTTTAAATCATTTTTTGAAGTTTTTTTATATCAGTCAAAGGGACGAAAGTAAAAAGTTGCGGATAAAATGGCTTATTTGGGTCCCTCGATCACTTTGCAAAGCGGCTTGCTTCCATCATAAGCTCAGCTTTTAGATAAAAAGTAGCAATAATTCAATTCGCTATTTCTAATCTAATATATTCATTCTTTACCGCGAAATCGATACATATTAGGTCCACAATAGCAGTGATAGCCCGGTCGAAAATCAGTGAGGCTCGGGTTCGAATCTTGGCATGTACCAATGAGTTTTTCAAAAACTTACGTACATATTTATCACTAGCTCGACGGTGAAGGAAAACATCGTGAATGTGGGTATATCCAGTAATGGAATACCTCTGCCTACCCCCTCGGGGATGAAGGCGTGAGATTATTATTATTACAATAGCTTTGAAGACAACTGTAATAAAATAACAATCTAAAATCACAATGTTTATTCCAGCAAACCATTATCTATCTCTCTTCTTTCTCTCCTGGTTTACTTTCTCGTGGATGCCCTTTTCCCCCTAGGCAATTGAACAAGGTTCTGTAACGTAGCTTGAGTTAGGAAAGGAGGTAGGAGGTCATCATCGGGGCATGGTAATGGGCAAGGAAACGGAAGGGGAGGTAGGAAATCATCGGGGCATGGGCATGGGTAAGGCAATGGGCATGGGCAAGGGTCAGGCGGTAATGGGAGGTCACGTCTTCCTTTAAATAAGAGCTCCAAAAAGCCTAAATAGTTGTTGCCGTTAACTGGATCGTATACTGGGTCATATATGCTCTGGAGTGGGCTGCTGACGGCACAGGCCAAAATTGAAGCTGAAATAATAAAGCACACGTTAAAAACTGGCCAAGGGCGAGGAGATCCTCTTCGTTTTCTATACTTCTGTACTATCTATTGTTTAGTTGACTTCGACGCTAAGAGCTAAAAGCCCGTCCACTCACTGCCATTAACTACAACTGTAAACGGTGTGCTCACGTGCCCTCACTGCGCACGGGAGTTTGCCGCAAAGATTGGCTGCATTAGCCATACTCGGGCACACCGGCGTCGCCAAGCTGACTAAGAGTAGAAGTGGTCGCCATGGCCGAAACGGTCGGAGCTTAGCAAACACCGGATGGTATATTTATTAGCCATTTTTTATCATAAATCAAAAACTATGCGACACAAAGGCAAATGAAATACATTTCATAATGTCTAAATCAACCCCTTTTATAACATGATACTCAAATACTCTATTCGCCCCTTAAAAATCTCGACCTTGTTTTTTGCCGATTATTCTCACGCAGAGTTCACTGACCACAGGGCACTGCATGTATTGTCAAAAACAATAAAATAAAAAATCCAATGTTACAAAAATAGTTTATTAATCAAACTTACCGAATACGAAGACTACCCTCATCCTTGCAGTTTTCATGAGTGCACTGATTTTGAAACTGGTTTCCAACCATTTTATATATTCCACAAACTTGATTTGTCATTTCCCATCAGTAATGCTCTCTTAACCCTGCAAATTAAACCATGAGAAACATGGTTTCCTCCACCTTTGACTTCTTCTTGAAATTGATTTGATAATATCAATGCCCCTGCGATTGTTTCCACACATGACCTTTCATAAATTGTTATTCCTTAGTTCTTTATTGGGAATAAAATATAGCCAATGCTACTTAGGGATATTGTCCCTTTCTATTGGTGAAAGAATTCACTTTCGCATTTATATTATTAGTTTAGGCGCGGTTATGGTTTACTAGCGGTTCTGCGCGGTTTCACCCGCGTATTTCCCGTTCCCAAGGGAATACAGGAATAAAATATAGCCTGTGTTACTTAGATAATATATTGTACCTTTCCATTGACGAAAAATTTTTTAAAATCGGTCCAGTAGCTTTTGTTTTTTTTTCGTTATAAACAAACAAACTCACTTCCGCATTTATAATATTACTAGCGACCCGCCCCGGCTTCGCACGGGTGCAATGCTAACACTAAAACCTTCCTCTTGAATCACTCTATCTATTAAAAAAATCCGCATCAAAATCCGTTGCGTAGTTTTAAAGATTTAAGCATACAAAGGGACATAGGGATATAGGGACAGAGAAAGCGACTTTGTTTTATACATATGTAGTGACTACCGACCCGCCCTCGCTTCGCTTCAGTTTATATGCTACATAGAAAGTTGAAACCTCCCTCTTTAATCACTCTATCTATTAAAAAAAAACCGCATCAAAATCCGTTGCGTGGTTTTTAAGATCAAAGCATACATAGAGACAGACAGACGGGAAGCTAGTTTGTTTTATACTTTTATATTATTTATATTATTTGTGATAAGGTAAGATGTGATTTATAAAATAAATGTCCATGGATATATCGAATTCCAGTCAACCATCACTATGGGTGATCAAGGACATTAGAATATATTCTATCGTGTTTGCATTCCGTTACGGAGCGGGCTACGCCATAAAATTACTGGTTAGGTCAATTGAAATATTTTCCACCCATTTCTACAAATAGTAGGTTTAATAAAATAAATAACGTTACGTAATCATTTATTGATTTTCCACGGATATTATCACGCAAGTAAAATCTGTATACATTATTTTTATTGGAGTTGAATGGTTATGTTATATGAATTTAATATTAGCATTGTTTGAGATATTTACTTTGATTTTTATTTAACGGTCTTTGGTTTGCATTGTTTTGTAATTTTGTGTATTTTATATCTGTGAGCCAGTCAGAAATACAATATGTAACAGAATAATCTCAATTCCTGAAATTAGTTTGTTTGTAATCAATGTCAGATATTTTTTATGTGATGTGTTTTCGAAAAATGAATAAGCATAACTGAATTTCGCGCTACCTATGGAAACTGTTCTATTATTGCTATTTATTAAAGAAATTTACTTAGACAAAACTCAACTAGGAATGCATTATATATATTTTTTTATATCTGTATACTAATTGGAGTGTACGAGAATTTGCGCTTATTCTGCGACGCGTTATATAATGTAATATATAATATTATGACAATTTACTTGTTTCAGGATGGCGATGAATACACAGTTGTTCCGGGCAGCGAGATCGTCGTTGCTAGAACGGCCTTCAGAGATAGCTCCTCATTCTACACCCTCAATGGGAGGAAGGTGCAGTTCAAGGAGGTCGCCAAAATGCTGAGGTTTCACGGAATCGACTTGGACCACAACCGATTCCTCATTTTGCAAGTAATTTATTGATTGTATTATAGTAGAGTCATTTATAGGGATAAGGCGCACAATGCCACATGCGCAAAATGACACATTGACGCAAAATGACACATTCGCACAATGCCACACTAGCAAAATGTCACATTAGCAAAATGTCACATTAGCAAAAAGATTCAGTAGCAAAATGATTCAGTAGCAAAATGCCACACTAACAAAGTGCTATTTAAAAAAAACAAGATTGTTGAACTCCCTTTCTTGCCGTAGACCGATGATTTATGTTGAACTCCCTTTCTTGCAGTAGACCGATGATTTATGAATTAGAAAATAAAACTAATTTAATTATTTTAGTACATATTTATGTATTAATTTGAATTTAGCTTTGTGGTTAAAGCGCCCGCCCGCTTCTCATACGTGAGGCGTTATTATTAGCTCGACAGTGAAGGAAAACATCGTGAGGAAATCCTCATGTCCCAGTCTTGATTCTGAGGAATGTATAGGAGTGTCCCGGTACGGCGATGGGCTCACCACCTGTCATCATCATATACATGTTCCCGTTTTCCGGGAATGCTAGAAAATCGATAGGTCCACTAAAGAAGATAATGTTGTACAATGACATACTCATGAAATTAAACAACTTCACGTTATTTGTTCGTCCGATCCATGTTCAGGAATGTTGAGAAAGGTATTTTGTATTTGGAAGCAACCACACTTCACCAGGGTATTTTTGAGTACCCCTAAATGTGATCGGAGTAGGTACAGAATTATGATAGGTATGTAGCAGATGAGATCTTCGAGGAAAATGAGTGATAGAGTGAGGAATGCGGATATACGAGAGAAGTGTGGTTTGAAAGAAGATGTAGTGACTTAAAGTATTGTTAATCAATTAAGTAATTATCTTAGTAAAAACTCAATTTTAAATGAATGTCAACACGGATTTCAAAAGAAAAAAAGTACTAATACTCTTTTGTCTAAATTTACCGAACAAATTAATTCATATTTAGCAGATAAAAAATTTGTTGTATGTATACTATTTGATTTCAAAAAGGCTTTTGATACATTAGAAACAGAAATGTTATTAAATGCAATGGATGAGTGCGGGGTGCGGGAGCCGCTGAACCAATGGTTCCGCGACTACCTCACCTCGCGCTCATACCGTGTGAAGGTGAGTGACTCATACAGTGAGGATACAGGGGTCCGGTGCGGGGTGCCGCAGGGATCCGGCTGTGGACCTGTGTGCTACTTGATGCACGTGAACAGCTTGTGCGGCGTGCTGCGCCACTCCTCGGCACACATGTTCGCGGACGATCTTTGCGCGCTGCGCGCCGGTACCCAACTCGATGAAACCTGCCGCTTGTTACAGCAGGATGTCGACGCAGTGGTCAAATGGTCACATGACAATGGCATTGTACTTAACGCTGACAAGACTAAACTCCTTGTTATTCATTCATTCATAAGCTATTCATGCATTCATAATAATATAAGAAACTGTCTTTGTAAACCTATTGAACATGTAAATGAGGTCACCTATCTAGGTATGAAAGTAGATACAAACTTTTCTTGGTCCACACATGTAGATTATATATGTAGCAAATTAAGAGTTTGATTGAGTAAGTTTTACCACTTAAGTTATAAAGTTCCTAGGAGCACTTTAAAATGTTTATATACAGTGGTGGTCAGATAATTAGAAACACTGCCAACGGTCCTTGACATTATGTAAGATACTTCTCCGCAATCGTTTTTTTTTTGAAAATAAACAATAAATAGGACAACAATATGTTCAACGATTTATCATTGATTAGAAAAACAATATAAATTCCATTACACAAGGGCAGTTTCAATATTACATTACGGACAAACATTTTAACCCATTTTAAGTTATAAACAATAATGGTCAACTAATTAGAAACAACAACAAAAAAGTATAAAAAACATTTTTTTAAAGTATTAGTAATTAGTATTGTTATTTATGAAATAGCTACTATCCCAAACCTATCAATAGTTATAATTAATATTAAGTGGCGTATCCCTTAATGCCAATAACAGCACTGCAACGACGTGGCATTTTGATTCAATCAATTTCGTAAAATTTTCTAGGGGGATTTAATTCCATGCTTCAAAAAATGCTTCATTTAGTTCGTTTTGACTGGTGTTACGTTTGTTTGAGACTTTCTTTTTAACAATAAACCAGAGATTTTCTATCGGGATTAAATCCGTACGATTTGCTGGCTAGTCTAAAATGGATATACGCTGTTTGCTAAGGAAACATTTGACGATATTGGCCGTGTGTTTAAGGTCATTGTCATGCTGAAAGATCCAGGTTACAGGCAAATGATCGTCCGAGTATGGAATCATTGTGTGCTCTAAAATATTTTAGTATTGCCATTGATCCATTGTACCTTCAATCTCCCGAACGGGTCCAACTCCATATCCGGAAAAACACCCCCAAACTTTAATGTTACTGCCACCGTCCTTGACTATACTCCTTGTGTATTTATAATTAAAAGCATTGTTTACAGGACGTCTAACATAGCACTTTGCGTCGGAATTTACCATATTTATTTTTGTTTCATCCGAAAATAACACTTTTTTCCATTCTTGTACCTTCCAATTAACATATTTTTTTAGCGATTAATAATCGCTTCTCTCGGTGCTGCTTGGTAAGAAGCGGTACCTTTCGAAAGATTCTTCCAAACAATTTAGCTTCTACTAATCTTCGGCGTATCAATCTTGGCGAGATGTTTCTCGGGTCATCAGGCGAAAAAACTTCATTTATAATCTGGTTGGAGCCTTTAATTGGGTCTTTTTAGAAACACGAACAAAAACTTATCTTCTCTGGGAAAGGTTTTTCTTTGCCGAGCCTTTCTAAGAACATTTTTTCAACAGTTCCATGTGTTTTGTAATGATCAATTGCATTAAAAACTTTCTTTACAGAACAATTTAAGTGCTCAGCTATTCTTCTGTACGCCCACATATGATCTATACGTAAATTAACAATGATTTGCCTAGTTGACGCGTCACATCTTTTTTTTTGGCCCATTTTGAACAAAATAAAATTCAGATTAAATTTTGAATTGCCGCTAGAATAATAGAAAAAGCCACGAAAGAAATGTTATTCTCCAATTTCCAAAAAAAGAATGAGCTATGGATACTTTTTTAAAATGTTTCTAATTATGCGTCCAAGCGGCAAGTTACAGAAAATAAACTCCTACATGTGTAAGACTCATTTTGTAATTAAAAATAACATATGTTTTATATTTTATGCATTTAATGAGTTTTTTATTTGAGTGGCTATATTATTGCATAATTATTAATTATTGAATGTGTATATTTTTTACGAACATTTGTACGTTGAAGTTATACTTTCCTTATTCATAAGAAGTGTTTCTAATTATCTGACCACCACTGTATGTCGCTAGTGGACTCCATCATAGGTTATGCTCTTGATTCCTACGGCCTAACTTTTAAAACAAATATAGATAAATTGGAAACATTTCAAATTAGGTTCCTAAAACTACTTGTTGATAAAAAAACTAAACGACTACCCTATCTACTTAACAGCTTGCCCGAGGACATTAGAAAAGAGCCAAACATAAATATATTTAGGAGTAAGCTAAAAGCACACTTATTGGAAATTATTCCGTGTTAATTATTTACATATCTAAATGAGACTGCATGATCCCCCAGTCAAACCGTCTAGACGGTTTTGGAGGACTATTTTGTAAGCACATGTACCATGTCTGTATGATTAAATAAATAAATAAATAATAAAGATAGAAAATTGTATGTTACGCTGGTTTGGTCATTTAGAACGTATGGATGAAAGAAGAGTAACGAAAGAGATGTATGGTGTCAAAGTTGAAGGGTGCAAGGAAAGAGGACGCCCCAGAAGGACGTTCACGGATCAAATAAGTGACGTTCTTCAAAAAACTGGTGTCCGGAGTGCGAAGAATAAAAGAGCGTGCATGAAAAGGCTTATAGATGTGAAGGAAGCGAAAGAAGTATGCAGATATCAAGCAAAGTGGAGCCATCGTCTCTGCCTACCCCTGTGTGACAAAGGTGTAAAAAACTCATCGGGTCCTGAACTTGTTCCTGAACGGGCCAGTCAGTAGAGGACGACCTAGGCGTACTTACATCGACCAGACCGGCGATGTATTGAAGAAAAACCAGATAAACATGAACATGCATGAGTCGTTTGATGGATGTGGATGAAGAACAAGAAAGATTCCGGGTTCTTAGTAAGTGGCAGTATGTCTCTGCCTACCCCAACGCGAAATAGGCGTGAGATTATGTATGTATGTATTAGTCCTGACTCTAGGGAGACAAACACGACTACTATGCACGATTTTTAATGCCTACGTATTCATTAATTCTGATTAGGTTCTGATTGAATAAGTACCTACTTCATGGATTAAAGCGATTGTATAATTTGATATTCTTAATTAACGTAATGTTTAATTAAAACTATATTTTTGCGGAACTCGCGTCTTAAGGTTCGTCTTACGTACTCAGTAATGTACTTACAACCGGTCAAATTGTCCAACTATTGTAGTTCAAAATTGTATGTCAGTTGTCATTATTATTACTTTCCAATTGGACGGCCAGAAATGGCCAGAATCTCACTAAATCTGTAGAAAGAACTTCATGTATTGATCAGAAATGAGATTTAAGAAAATAACTGCTCTCTCCATAGATTGTCTTTGCGACACCCCTACAGGGTGCCACAGAATAGAGCTACCACGTACCGTAACACCTTGTAAAATCTAAGGCCCGCAAATAAAGTATTTGATTTGTAAATCCTCGTTCTCTTAATCTAGATGATGTGTTGCGAGCATTAAGTTTTGTAAACAAGTAAATTGGTACCACTGTATTAAATAGAGCGTGTATAAAACAGGCATAAATGCCTAGGTATATACAATCATAATAATAATAGGTATAGATTGATTAAATTGAATGTTAAATGTTGATAAACATATTAAATTAAATTACATATTTGAGTGACTACAGATTACGATTGCCTACCCCCTCGGGGATAAAAAGGCGTGAGATTATATTATATTATTATTATTTTACAGATTACGAGTACATATATCTAAAGAATTACAAACCTTATATTATACCTATTGCACCAAACATAAGCCAGTTACAGCCAACCGCGTAACCGTAATTTAAATGTTTGGGTCATCATTTTGAGGGTTCTGTACTCATTACTAAAGCCGTATACAGAAAGAAAGCTGAAAACTTATCAGCGCTGACCGGCGCCTGTCGGCGCTTATAGGCGCAGGTAACCGGCGGAGGCATTTATATGAACAAGCGCCGATCGGCGCTTATCGGCGCCGATAAGTGCCGATCGGCGCCGACTCGCGCCGGTCAGCGCTGGTGCCGCCCGCCAATCATCGTACGACATTTTGCTCGCTCTGCTTCAATCTGCTTGCTTTCTGTAGAATGGACCAGCGCCGATTTCTTTCTGTATACGGCCTTAGTCTGTCTGGCAACGGCTAGTATCTCATCAACCCGGAAGAGGTTTAGGAAGACAGTTGAAATTTTCACATAATGTGTATTAGGTATGTAAAAAAAAAGTACTTAAGACCCCATAGGTACAAGAAACGTGTTTATGCGCCACTTTAATAATGAGAATAGGTAGACGATTGAAATGTTTACTTTTGTTCTTTTTTACGTTTGGTTAATATTGTTGTTTTAAAAACAAAAAATCAAAATATATTTTAAATTTAAGGGGTAGGTACTTAGTAACTAGGGGTTATTTTCTTAAACAAAAATTATTGTATGGTCTTACAACTCCTACAACGTCGAAACTAGCAAGGTCCGACTCGCTCTTGCACGATTTTTCCACCATTTGGGTTTTCATCAGATTACGGAAACCAAAGTTCCATTATGCTTCTCACTTTTCAGTTTGGTTTTATATATTTGCCTAATTTACAGGGTGAAGTGGAACAAATTGCAATGATGAAACCAAAAGCGCCTTCTGAACATGAATCCGGGATGCTTGAGTATCTGGAAGACATTATCGGCACTTCTAGGTACAAGGTAGGTAGCCATTTTTATTTTATCCCTTTTCGCCGGGTCGCGCGGTCGTACTGACTATGTACATAGGGTTGCCATCCGTCCGGGTTTTCCCGGATCGGTCCTAGTTTAGAGCACGTCCGGGAAGCGTGCCGGCCCGGTTTAAAAATTTTAAGTCTGAAGAACTTTTTTTTTTAAAAAACCTGTTGACATGTCCGGGTTCTGGGCTCTAAAATCCGGGGTTTTCACACGTCTTCCTGGTTGCCAAATTTTAGAGATGGCAACCCTATATGTACATGAAATTGATCAACTTTCCCTATGGGAGCTAGTTCCAAAATCTTCAAAAGAGCTGTCCTTTTGGAAGCAGCAAGTCGTCGGTGGAGATAAGTTGCTACAGCCGTAGGGAGATACAGCCAACCTCCATGGACGAGTTTAAGAGTACCTTTTTATTAGACTATTCATGGTCCTAAGTGTATTTTTTTTACCTACATAAATAAATTATTTTTTGTTTTATTTAAATCGCTATCAAAATCCGCGGCTCCGTAGAAAATTGCAGTACCTACACTACATTAAGCAGATTTTTTTTTCCTTTTTCAAATCGGAGAAAGATACGAGTCACAAATATTAATTTGATGAAGTCGATGAGATTATTTGTCGCACTGGTGGTGCTGTTTACAAAGATCAATTAAAATGTGTAATTTTTACAGCATTTTTCCTTTTATATTTTTTATTTAAGAATGTGTAAGAATATAATCTATTAATTAAAAATAGATTTTTTCATATTTAAATAATCGATTATCTCAAAAATTAAAATAGAATATTTTTTCACATCCCTATATTATATTGATTTTCCAACAGGAGCCAATAGAGAAGCTGTCCTTGAAAGTGGAGGAGTTAAGCGAGAAACGCAAAGAGAAACTAAACAGGGTCCGATTGGTCGAACAAGAGAAGCAGAAGCTAGAACAGCCAATGAGAGAGGCCGTCGAGCAAATGAACTTGACGAACGTCACATTGAGGACTCGTAATACGCTCCTGCAAAAATACATGTGAGTTTATTTGAGTAGCCTACCTTCCGATTTGTGGTGCTCATACTTCCTTATCTCATATAAGGAAGTATGGGCTATCATCGCGCCCTCGTCATCATCATTATGAACTGGAGTGCGATTTTTGAATCTCACTGGTGATATCAAAATCACCGGTGACTAAAATTATCACCGATGACTTTTATGTCACCGTTTTCCAAAAGCCGTATTTTTGAAAGTCACACGCTGTTTACAATAAATCGTCGCAATCACAAAATATCACAATCGAGCCCCGCTGCTAATTCTTCCGAAAAACATACTTTGGCAGATGGCACTACGTTAACTGTCAAAAACAATCGCATGGTGATTTCAATTACGAGTGGGTAGGGGCACTCGTAAATCGATATCATAGGTATGACAAATGTAAGTCACCGATGAGTTTCAAAAATACGAACTTTCGGAAATCACTCACATCGCGGTGAGAATTAGTCACTCGGTGAGATTCAAAAATCGACCCCCTGGTAACATCCCAAAGCTGATCTATGGGTCTTCAACTGGGTAGTTGACTCATTTCCTAATTTTCCTCTATCACACTTTACTACGAAGCCTGTATAGAATATTGAACTATGACGTCATCTTTTTTCACAGCCACGAAACAAACAAAATTATTACTGAAAAGGAGGCTGAAATGGAAGAGCTCAAACAGAACCTCGCCAAAATTGACGAAAAACTTGACAAAATCAAGGAGGAACTGCAAGAGAAGACGGGTGTGCTTAAAGTTGGCACTCAGTGAGTATGCTGTGCTGTATTTATCTAACATCCTAGTCCGTTATGAGAGGAATGACGGATTGATGGATGCTTCATGCAAACAGGATTTTTGCATGAAGCATCCATCAAAAGGATTCTTCATAAAAAGCATTTTTACACACACATGTATTCCTCATCTCTCCTAAATTTTATACCCACATCTCCCCTATTCTTTACTATTATAGTCGAAGGGTAATAATATTGTTTTCATCTCTCCGGGCGGAAAGCGGCAACTTTCGGCCGTCTACGCTAAACGAAGTTGCAGCTTTCCGCCTCCGTCGAGTAGAAAAAAGTATACACACCTCGGGAAGTAAATATTTCTTATCTCAGATCACATGTTGTATTACATGTGATCTGGGACATTTCTTATTTTACGTCTCTAGATATGTATGTAATATACTATTTTGGCTACGTAACTGAAAAACATTTTTTTAACAGAAAGTACGACGTGCTACAGAAACAAAAGGAGGAGATGGCTGAAAAACTGCAAACTTGCAAAAGGAAAACTGTAACTGTCCAAGCAGATACCACTCAGGCCAATAAGAAAAAGAAGAATCTAGAACAGCTACTTGAACAGGAGAAGGGGAAACTCATAGATTTAGAGCTGGTACGTATAAAACTTAGGTATTACTAGTTGTTCTGCGCGGTTTCACCAGCGTTGTTTCCCTTCCCGTGGGAATACTGGGATAAAATATAGCCTATGTTACTCAAGGATATTGTAGTGTAGCATTCTATTGGTGAAATCATTTTTAAAATCGGACCAGTATTTCTTGAGTTTATTCGTTACAAACATACAAAAATACAAGTCTTTCCTCTTTTTTAATATTAGTGTAGACAAAGGCTTTGATTTTAGATTCCAGATAAAAACAAAAGAGAAATCGAGGATTGCGAGAAGCTTCTAATCAAGCATAGGGAGACGAAAACGCGTATGGAAGATGAATTGCAGACGGTAATGGCGGGAGTCAGGTAAGGATACCCGCTGAGCAGAGTGTAACGGTCCCTATAAAATATTTTGTACCTTTGTATTTAGTGTACCGTACAGTGCCGGATTAAGGTAATTTGATGCCCTAAGCTATCTTCCCCTGTGGGCCCCGTATCCTTAAGTGAACTACAAAAATTTATTTAAAAAGATCTTAATACGTATCGTAGGTAGAAGTATGTGTTGTTCCTCTTGCACTTATCCCATGCTAGGTCGCACAACATGATTTCACATGGATTAGGCGCACAATGCCACATTCGCAAAATGCCACACTAGCAAAGTGCCATACTTGTTCAACTCCCTTCCTTGCAGTATGTTCGAGAGTGTGGTATTATGGAATTTTGATAATATGACATTTTGCGATGTGGCGATTTGAGAATATGGCGTTTTGAGAATGTGTCATATTGCGAAAATCGAATGTGGCATTGTGCGCCTAATCCTTTCACATGTTGTCATAAGATGCGACCGAACCGAACGTGAACGACAATTTAATGCTAGCGGATTTTGAAATTGCTTTAACTTTCGTGTGCTCGTTTTTTTTCTCGGACGCCTCTAGTGCCCCCCAAAACGGGATGCCCCAAGCAATTGCTTAAATAACTTATAGGCTAATCCAGGACCATTCCGTACCAAAAAATGGAAATGCCAAGTGCGAGTGACAATTGAGCACCAATGCTTCTGTACATTGAAAGGAGTATTTATCTACTAATTGAATTTACCGACCGAAATAATTTTAAAAGTTGATAGTGCTTTATTACTCCAGTAAATTTAGAAACAATGTGGAAGGAAAACTTCCCTGATTATCATATCAAAATGTTTAAGCTGCACGTGGATCCAAAAATATATAATTAATTAATAATATGTAATGGGAGATTTCAACGCATGGGTCGGTGTGCAAAGAAGCGAATGCGAGAAAGTGTTATGGACTTTTGGAGATGCAAGAGTGAATGAAAATGGTGAGAGTCGGATTGAAGTATGTTTGGAGAGGAATCTTGTTGTGACCAACACCTTGTTTGATCACAAGAAGATTCATATGTACACATGGGAAAGACAAAATGATAGGAGTGTGATAGATTTTTTGATTGTGGATGAAAGAATGAGAAAGTTGGTTGTCGACACAAGGGTATACCGGGGAACGAACGTCGGAACGGACCACTTTCTTGTGATCTCAAGGGTAAGTGGTCTGCTCCAGGGTTGGCGTAACCGACCTAAAGTGGAGACAACAGAACTGAAAAGAATAAGAGTGGAAAGACTGGATGACGAGGAAACAGGTAAAGAGTATCTGAAGAGATTGAGTGACAGATTGGGTGATTGTGATAGCCTGGAAGAAAGAGAATTAGAGAATGTATGGGGAATATTTAAAAATGCTGTGGTAAAAACATCGATAGAAGTATACGGAGAAAGTAAGAGGAAGAATGGTTCTAAAAACCACTGGTGGAACAAAGAAGCTAGAGAGATTGTTGAACGAAATAAGAAAGCATGGTTGGATGTATTGGCTATGAGGACCAGAAAACCAGGAGATGCTAGACTGACTGAAGATGAAGTGAAAATGGTAGAGAATGAATACAGAAGGATAAAATGTGAAGTGAAAGACAAGATTGAGCAAATGAAGAAGAACATGGATGAAAAGAATGAGAGAAAGATATCCGACAACTTCCGGGAAAACCAGAAATTGTTCTGGAAGCAAGTTCGGGTGTCCCGGGGAGTGTCGCAGAATACAAGGATGAAAGTGATTAGAGATGAGAATGGAGAGCTGATAACGGAAGAATAGAGTGCTGAGGCGATGGAAGCAATATTTCGAGGGATTATTTGAATGTGATGACTCCCTACCTTAAGCAGATCTTGCTCCTACTATAGATGTGCTTGAGGAGGAGAGAGATGAAAGCGAGATTAGTGTGCATGATATTGAAAGAGCGATGAAAAATATGAAGAAAGGTAAGGCTGCAGGGTATGACAGAATATGTGTCGAAATGCTGAGAGCTGGGAAAGGGCTGGTAGTTTCTTGGTTGTACTCCATTTTCCATAAATATTGGGCCAGCGGTAAAGTGCCGCAAGATTGGCGAAACGCCGTAATAGTGCCTCTTTTCAAGGGGAAGGGGTCGCAACAGGATGCCAAAAATTACCGCGGAATCAGTCTTCTCAGCATTGTCGGCAAATTGTATGCAAAGGTATTGATCGAAAGAGTGATGAGAGAGACGGATTAGAAAATATGGGATGTACACGCGGGATTCAGAAAGGGAATGGGGTGTATGGATCAAGTCTTCTCCCTAATGTGCCTAACAGAAAAACACCTCGCCAAACATCAAAAGGTGTTTTGCGCCTTCATAGACCTGGAGAAGGCTTATGACAAAGTGAGGAGGAATGAAATGTGGGATGTACTGTCCAAATTTGGGTTGGAAAGCCGGTTGATAGATGCACTGAAATCACTCTACGAGGATTCCAGTGCATGTGTCAGATTAAATGGCGCCTACACAGACTGGTTTAACATCTCAAGGGGTGTAAGACAGGGCTGTGTAGCATCGCCGTGGCTCTTCAACCTATTCATGGACAGCTGTTTGGATGATTTGCGTGAGAGTGATTGTGGATTGAAAATGATTGAGACCACCATCAAATGCCTCTTGTACGCCGACGACCAGGGGGCCAATTCCAATAAATGACAGCGGTGATAGTTGTATGAGAATTACATGATTGTGGTCACTCTATGGTGATATTATTTCAAATTTTGACATAATATCACCATTGAGTGTCAAATTTTGACATAATATCACCATTGAGTGACCACAATCATGTAATTGTCATACAACTATCACCGCTGTCATTTAGTAGAATTGGCCCCCTGGTCATCCTTGCATCGTCGGCGTCCGAGTTGCAAAAGATGGTGGATATGATGAATACAGCTTTTGAAAAGAAGGGCATGAAAGTGAATGTTGCAAAAACGAAAGTGATGATTTTTGAAAGAGAAGAGTGTATGACTAGGGCTTCCAATACCGGGATCCCGGTATTGGCTAATACCGGGATCCCGGTTTTTTTTTGCCTTTTTTCAATACCGGTATTGAAGTGTCTAATACCGGGATCCCGGTATTAGTTATTTAGTTTTATTTTTAGTATATTTTTTACAGTTACACATTCAAGAGCATATTAATAATAATTGTACATATTTTATTGTACTTATTTTGTATAAGTGTAGGTTTTAAACCAGTAATTCAGTTTATATGATGGTTTGGCAGTTAGCTACAATAAAACCAAGCTATTGAAACGATTGCACTGGGACAATAAGCATCGCACTCCACGCCCATCCTCGTTGTTGCTAGCATAGCAATCATAATCATAAACTTTTGTCTAAATTGATTCTCTTGGAGAAAACAGTTTATTCTTACGGTATGACCTATCTGTTGTTCGCTTTTATATTTTTCAACTGAACACTTTTAAGTAAATTTATTCGGCTACTTTGTTCATAATAAAATAAAGTAAAAACTCACGCCTTTTATCCCCAAGGGGGTAGTCAGAGGTATTCCATTTCTGGATATACCCACTTTTCACGAGATATTCTTTGGACCCCTAAACGTGATAGGTGGTGGGACTGGATCTTTTACACATGTGTCAGAATTATTTCTGGGACGATGTTTTTCTTCACCGTCGACCTAGTAATAAATATGTACGTAAGTTTTGAAAAACTTATTGGTACATGCCAAAATTCGAACCCAAGCCTCACTGATTATCATCATGTGAAGCAGTTTTTTTATAGTATACAGCCACTTTGTACATAATATTCGGTCGAATACCGAATCATAAACAAAATGGCCAAATGCCGAATATTCATAGCATCTTATTGTACACAATTCTTATATACAATATGTAACAGAATAAGCGCAATTCCTCATACACCCCAATTAGTATATTAACAAAGAGATTAAAATATAATAGGGCATAGAGGGGGCATTGGGAATATTTTCATACAAAACTTTGAAGCCTAAGCGTCATGTCCTTGTCATGTCAGTTAGTATGAACGCGATCTGTCATTCGGTCGAAATTGTACTAGACTTATTCCACTTAGAATAACTTTTGACTTCAAATTTTCCTCGCTTTGTCCCCTCTATGCCTTATTATATTTTAATCTCTTTGTATATTAATATAAAAAAAATTTGATGCAATCGAACTTTAGTTGTTTCTAACCAGTTTTCTTAATATCGATTAATAATAGCACGATTTCCATAGAAAGCACTAAATTCAGCTACGCTAATTCGTTTTTATGAAAAAATTAACACATTAAAAATAGCTGAAATCGAATAAGTAGTTGATACTGAACAAACTAATTTCAGAAATTGCGCTTATTCTGTTACATGTTGTATACTACGTAAATTATAACCTATAAAGTCAAATAAAATTGTTTTTTTTATGACTAATCCTGAAATAGATTTTTGTTACATTTTAAGTGATATTATTAACCGAGGGCGATTTTCAGTAAAACAACTGTTAACTAACAGTTGTTTTACTGTGTGTAATGTGCTATTTTCTTCATAAAATTTTGCATTTTCTGCTTGTAAAGAAAAAAAATCTGAACACAATTTCAATACCGGGATCCCGGGATCCCGGTATTGTAAAAAAACTTTCCGGTATTGATACCGGTATTCAAAAAATCCGGTATTCGAAAGCCCTATGTATGACAGAGTATGATATAAAGATTGATGGTGAGAAAGTTGAGCAAGTGAAAGAGTTAGTGTATTTAGGTAGCGTGTTTACAAGGGATGGCAAGTATGAGAAAGATATTGAAATTAGAGTATTGAAAGGAAATGGAGTGAATGGGGCCCTGAATAGCCTTGTGAGTAGCCAGTTCATGTCTAAGAAGGCAAGGATGGCTATGCATAACGCTGTTCTGGTCCCGACGCTGATGTATGCGAGTGAATGTTGGGTGTGGCAGAAGAAGCATGAAAGCAAGGTGAACGCAGTGGAAATGAGATCTTTGAGGAAAATGTGTGGAGTAAAATTGTGTGATAGAGTGAGGAATGCGGATATACGAGAGAAGTGTAGTTTGAAAGAAGATGTAGTGACAAGGATAGAAAAGGGTATGTTAAGCTGGTTTGGTCATTTAGAACGAATGGATCAAAGAAGAATAACGAAAGAGATTTATGGTGCAAATGTTGAAGGATACAAGGCAAGAGGACGCCCCAGAAGGACGTTCACGGATCAAATTAGTGACGTCCTTCAAAAATCTGGTGTCAAGAGTGCAAAGAATAAAAGAGCGTGCATGAAAAGGCTTATGGATGTGAAGGAAGCGAGGGAAGTGTGCAAAGATCGGGCAAAGTGGCGATCCATCGTCTCTGCCTACCCCTGTGGGAAGAAGGCGTGAGCTGTATGTATGTATGTATGTAATTAATAACTAATATATTAATTACCAAAAATTTCCGTAATTTTCGGGGGTGGGATCAAATATCAGCTTATTGATTCCATAATTCCCTTTCGCGTTATTCCGTTTCGTGTCGCGCGCGATCGATCGCGTGCGACTGACGCGCGCGGCTGAGGCGATACGTATTCAATGCATGAAAATGTATGGCGCCATTTCCGAAGTCTGCGACAGACGCGTGCGGCCGACGTCTATCATTTTCATACATTGACTTGTCGCATACCCGCGCGCGTCAGTCGCACGCGAACGATCGCGCAGTTGCGATCAGCCGCGACCTTAAACAGTATAGTATACGTTTATCATGTTTCGGTAGGTCCAAAACACAAGGTCTGCAGGAACAAAAAGACAGACTACAAGCAAGACTGATGGACTTGAAGAAAATTGTAGACGAGGCTACGAAAGACTACAAGCTGGCTGAGTCAGAACTCAAGATCTACTTGAGCACCGAAACAGTGGAGAGTGAGAAGCTGCAGAAGATGAAGGAAGCTTACGAAAAGGCGGCGAGAGATTTGGAGGCGAAGAAAAGGTGAGAGTTACATGAACTCATCAGTAAAAGTTCTGCCTGATACATCTAAGAGTCATTTTTGAGAGCAGCTATCTTTGCCGACCCAGTGGAGATAAAGGTTTCTCTTATAGTAACAGTGACAATTACAAAAAAAATGTTTCTTTCATGTTTATGACTATTTCGCGTCGATGAATTTTTCGGAATGGCAAAAAAACGGTGTTACGGGCTTCTGATTGTTTAACTCTAATTAGGTGCGGGGTAATAAGAACCAAACGAAGCGCTCGTAGCCCTGCAGTGCCAGAGTGTGTTTGTAACGATCACACTGGTTAAGCAAAGTTTGGTGCGGTCAGTCAGTGGATGGGTGACCGCCTAGTGGCATTTATATCACTTGCGCTTCCGTGTTTCGAAAGGCACGTTAAATTGTTAGTCCCGGTTTTCATTGTGTTTATGCACAATGGAAGTCATTAAGCCATGTCAGATACCCTTGGATGGCTTGAAAAGTTCTGACTGTTAAGAGGCCACTAGCTTAACACCATCTCCCAATCCGCAGTGGGCTCGCGTGGGAGATTATACCCCATATTTCCTTATGTGTGAGAAATGACCCTTAGCTCAGCAGTGGGCTGTTACGGATTGATGATGAATAAAAACTTGAGCTTTCAATCGATAATTCTTCCGAAATGTATCAAACGCTAATTTGAAGTACATAAGTGCTAATATTTAAAGGGTTGATCAATGAATGAACAAGACACATTTTTTTTGCATTTATTTTTATTTTTCATACGCTACTTTACTAGATAACATCGATTATTGCAAAAAACACGCTGTACAAAAACAATACACGCACACTAATTTGGTCCGGTTCTGACAATGACATCCATGAGAAAACTTGTGCGCGACAAATGGACGAATAACTCAGTATCACTCCAACCGATTTCGATGATTCTTTTTTAACCGACTTCAAAAAAGGAGGAGGTTCTCAATTCGACAATTTTTGGGTACAATTCGTTGAAGTCGGTTCTTTACTCTTTAAAAGTCAAAAGTTTTTATTGAATGTAGGGGCTTATAAGTCCTCTTATTGAAAGTCATTGCGACTCCACCGCTTCGGTATGTATAGTTGGGGAGAAGAAGCGGGGCAAGAAACTCTCCCTTTAGAGTTCTCTGTTATTATTTTTACAGTCAGCAAACGAACCTGGAGTCGTCAGTACCAGCGAACGAGGAGCAACTGAATGAGCTGCAGCGACGATTGCAAGCCTTAAAGACTGAAGAGACGACCATTTCCAAAGAGGCCAGAACGTTAAGGTTATTACATATAATTGTTCAATGAAACTCTACCTCAGCATAGCAACAGTTTCCTGTTAGAAGTCGTTTTTTTTGTTTAAAATTATTTAACTTATTTATCACACAGAACCCAGTTGGAAGAGTCAAGACAAGCAATGAGTGCCAACAGCTCCCGTGGGAGAGTTCTGGATGCCCTCATGAGAGAGAAGAGGAACGGTCAGCTGCCTGGTATATTTGGCAGATTGGTATGTCTACAATTTCATAAACATTTGATTCCGATGACCGGAGTGACCCCTCACAAGTGTCAGCCGACCTCTTAGAGGCCGTTAACTATTGTTCTTTAACTGTATGGCCGTTTTAACTTTGCTACTCTGAACATAGGATCTGCCTTCGCAAACCGCTTCATACCGGCAAATGTAGCTAAAAATGTTTTCAGAGCTTCCAAGTTAAAGTGGCCGTACTGTACTGTATGCTGCTCTTAATATAGTCTCCACCTTCGCAAACCGCTTCATACCGGCAAATGTAGCTAAAAATGTTTTCAGAGCTTCCAAGTTAAAACGGCCGTACTGTACATGACATGACACTTGAGCTCTTAGAATTCATGCTTTATTCATGAGTATATTCCACGAACAATAAAATACAAATAGGTTTTTTTATAAGCTGTAAAAACTAAAATTTACTATGGAAAATGTGATGAAAAATCCTGTGATGTAATTGTATTTTGTTGTTGTATTTAAAATTGGCTATAATTGAAAAAAATCTAAATATATTTTTAGAGGAATTTCCGGATAATCCTCGCAATTTTATTCCGATACTATGAACCACCGTATTGATTAGTTAACTCTTTGAACCTTTTCGCAAAGCAAAAGTTTTGGTTGGATGTTTGTTACTGTCACTCGACAAAACTAGTGAACAATTTTTAATGAAACTACAGTAATACATCAGAATAACACATAGACAACTTTATTCCGGAACGCGTTTCTTTTTCTCTATATCACTACAATATCTTCTCAGGGTGATCTGGGTGGTATAGACACAAAGTACGACGTAGCCATATCGACGTGTTGCGGGGCTCTCGACAACATAGTGGTGGATACAGTGGAGACTGCACAGGCTTGCGTGGAACACCTAAAGAGGCACGACATTGGACGAGCCACTTTCATTGCTTTGGACAAGCAGGAGCATCTGAGGCAGCACTACGAGCGACGAGCCTCCTAGTGAGTAACTTTATTCTTCGTATATAACAAAACATTTAGAAAAAATATAGAACATGTTACTCCAACAAAAGTAAGTTTTCCATTGGTGGAAGAATTTTTGAAATCGGTCCAGTAGTTGTGGACCCTATTCATTCAGGATTTCTGAGGCAGCACTACGAGCGGAGAGCCATCTTATGAGTATACGTTAGGCCATTTTGTCCATTTGTAATTTGAATCGCAACAACAAGCTGTTCCCCGCGATTCCACCGTAATTTCCGTTCCCGTGGGAAAGTTATTTCTGTGTGCGTTGACTTTTATGGTGATGAGCAGTCATATGGTTTTGGACACTTGATTAGTGTTTTAAGGTCTTTATTATTAGTAAACTCAGATCTCATCATCATCATCAACCCATAACAGCATACTGCTGAGCTATGGGTCTTTCCTCTCACATGAGGAAGTATCTTACATATTAATCTCCCACGCGAGCCCACCGCGGATTGGGAGATGGTGTTAGACTATTGACCACCTGTCAGAATTTTTCAAGCCACCTAAAGGTATCTGATATGGCTTCATGACTTCCATTGTAAACACACGAAAACCTTTACCAACGGTTTAACGTGCCTTCCGAAACACGGAGGCGCTCGTGATATAATGCCACCTGATGCCACTAAGGGGTCACCCATTCACTGATCGACAACTTTGCAGGCAGTGTGCTCGTTACAAACAAACTGGTATTACAGGGCTACGAGAGTTTTTAGTAGGATCTATAGTCTATTTCACGTAGCATAGATTCGATGACCGTGCACATTTTTTGGTTTTACGCTTACTAATCTCGACTAACATTTCCATAAAGCACAAAATTTGCGAACGCTACAAAAAAAAGTAGATTTATTTTTAATTTTAGGGTTCCAATATATCTCGTGAAAAGTGGGTATATCCAGTAATGGAATACCTCTGCCTACCCCCTCGGGAATAAAAGGCTTGAGACTATTTATTTTTAATTTTAATTTCAGCCCAGAGAATGTTCCCCGCCTCTTCGACTTAGTAAATGTGCGGGATGAGCGCGTTCTTCCGGCGTTTTATTTCGCTCTCAGAGATACGCTCGTCGCCAAAGACTTGGACCAAGCGTCCCGAATCGCTTACGGGTCCACAAGATACAGGGTGGTCACTCTCAAAGGAGACGTGATTGAAATAGCGGGTGAGTCATTTTAAAAAAAATATTTTTTAGTAAAAAGAAATTACTAAATACCGATGAGAAAAACGTCCTATAATCGGATAATGATAATAATATTTATAGATTTGTATATCCCTACTATTTTTATATAATAAATGCTATGTGAAATGCACGTGTTACAGCACCCGGTTCCGCTATGGGCTACCTGTCACGTTTTGGGGTCAAAAAAAAATGAGTAGCAGGTATTTCCGAGAATGGAATACCGCTACCAACTTCAATAGAAGCCAAATCAATTATTTTTAAATTTTTTCTCTATCAGTCTGTATGTTTGTACACGCATCTCGCATCAAATTTGGTGCTGTAGTATTCTACAGCACCAAATTTGATGCGGTTCTCACAGTTGTATTACTGACGGTGTTTCATCTTGGTACGCCGCCTAGATGCTAAATTATCTATACACACATGCCTAGTGTTTTTAACTGGGTCAAAAGCTAGGTTATTTATAAAATATATTGACGTGATAACGTCATATAAATCGATGAAGGCTGTCTGCACGCATGAAAAAGCATGACTCATTGTCACGTTCCACCTGAGCCGAGCGTGCAAGCGAGAGCGCGGAACAAACGACAGAGAGGCACGATCGCCTCGGATCGAATGTTTTCTTATGACGTTATCACGAAAAATTTTCATCCGTAAACCGACTTTACAGACAATCATTTTTTTTTATTTACTATTTTTTTTATTCAGGTACAATGTCCGGTGGTGGTAGAACAACTATGCGCGGCCGTATGTCCAGTTCGGTACAGCAGGACACGAGCGAGCAAGACCCTGCCCTAATACAAGCCAATGAGAATAAATTAGCTTCTCTCGAACAAAGGTAGGAAGATATTGGTAATTTCATTACTAGCATGTGAAAAATAAGGAAATGATTTTTTAAACGACACACCTGCTACTATCACCGCCTATCACGTTGAGTTTAGAATATCTCGTGAAAAGTGGGTTATGTTATATCCAAAAATGGAATACCTCTACCTACCCCCTCGGGGATATAAGGCGTGAGTTTTTTTTATTATTTTACACCTGCTACTCTCCTCCACCTCGCCTGCTAGTGTGATTTTTCATCGTAAATAAAATCCGGCCAAGTGCGAGTCCGACTCGTGCATGAAGGGTTCCGTACCGTACATAAAAACGGCAAAAAAATCACGTTTATTATATGGAAGCCTCCCTAAATATTTATTTTATTTTGTTTTTTAGTATTTGTTGTTATAGCGGCAACAGAAATACAACTCTCTATATCACGATTCATGAGATACAGCCTGGTGACAGACGGACGAACAGTGGAGTCTTAATAATAGGGTCCCGTTTTACCCTTAGGGTACGGAACCCTAAAAATCTTTGGCTGTGAAATTTCACAGGTGAAATCATGTGAACAAAATATCTAAGTAATTTTAAAACCCATCGCATGAGATCACTAGATTAAATGATGGTACTGCTTGTACTTTTCATGTGATGAAGTTGTATTTTTATTTGGGTGTTATTTAAATGGTTAGCAGAGTATTCGTATTTTTGTAAGCAGAAAAATATAATCTGTAAGCAGAAATAGCTAATTGGTCAGCAACTCATGGCCAGCAAACATTACAAAACCTATCAGCAATTTATGTCATTATGGATGGCTGTAATTATTTTTGAGCTGCAATGAGCCGCTACTGTTTAATAAAATTTTGGTAAGCACTCATAGGTGAAGCCAAAAAATATTTTTTGAGCTTCATATAAAAGTAGCAAAAATAATCTCAGCAAACTTGTCATGCGCAAAATGGGCGCATTCCTTACATAGATTAGGATTCCTAATTAAGTCCTTCCTAATTTAGGAAGGACTTTGGATTATGCAACTTTTATGATTATGATTATTATTACGATTACAAGTAGTATTGGTGGTGGTGGTGTTGGTGGTAGTGGGCGTGGGGGTAGGAGTGGGGCGTAGGAGGTGGTAGGAGGCAGTAGGAGGAGGGGTAGGAGGGTGTAGGAGCAGGGTAAGAGGGAGTAGGAGGAGGTTAGGAGGGAGTAGGAGGACGGTAGGAGGGAGTAGGAGGAGGGTAAGAGGGAGTAGGAGGAGGTACGAGGTAGTAGGAGGAGGGTAAGAGGGAGTAGGAGGAGGCTAAAAGGGCGTAGGAGGAGGGTAAGAGGGAGTATGAGGAGGATTGGAGGTTGTAGGAGGGAGTAGGTGGCGTAGGAGGGAGTAGGAGGGTGTAAGATGGAGTAGGTGGGAGTGGGAGTGGCTATAGTATAATTTTTTACGACATGTTTTCTCTGCTGTTCAATCGTGAAGTCTTGCTGACCAAGTAGTTATTTTGCAGACCAAGTAACTATTTTGCGAACAAAATCTTTGTATGCCGACCAAATGATTTAAATGCAGATTTTTTGTAGCTAACCAAATTTTATAATTGCTGCCCATTTAATTACTTCTCTTTTTATTTTACTCATACATACATACATATGCTCACGCCTTTTTCCCGAAGGGGTAGGCAGAGACAACAGCCCGCCACCTGCTACGATCCTGGCATACCTCACGTGCCTCATCCACATTCATCAATCGGTTCATACAAGCTTGTTTTACTTATTTTACTCTTGCATATTAAATTTTGTGAATTTTGTAAGCTCACTTATTGTCTATTTATTACTGGAATTAAGTTTGTTTGATACTTATTACGCTTCCATCGCTTGCTCTATCGACTCCGAGGGCACTGACAGATGTACGTCAGAAGAAATGTACATTAAAATGAAGCAGATTTCGGTTAAGGTTGTCAATCTTTCTATACTAATATAATAAAGAGGAAAGATTTGTATGTTTGTTACAAATAAACTCAAACTACTGGATTGATTTCAAAAATTCTTTCACCAATAGAAAGCTAGAAGATTCCTAAGTAACATAGGCTATATTTTATTCCCGTATTCCAACGGATTTTAATTGACAGGGTTATAAGCGAAACAGATGAGAAAATATGGGACGTTCAGGCAAGTTTTTGGAAAGGGGATGGGATGTATGGATCAAGTCTTTTCCTTACGGTGCGTTACCGAGAAGTTTTTGGCTAAGGGCCAAAAAATTTATTGCGCCTTTATCGACCTGGAAAAGGCTTACGATAGAGTGACGAGGAACGAATTGTGGTCAACACTGGCCATGCATGGGTTGGACCCTATTCTGGTGCAGGCTCTGAAATCCTTATATAAGGATTCCAGAGCCTGTGTTAGAATAAATGGAGCCTACACAGACTGGTTTAACATCTCCATGGGTGTTAGACAGGGATGTGTAGCATCACCATGGCTGTTCAACCTTTTCATGGATAGTTGTCTGACAGATTTGAAAGAGCGTGATTGTGGAGTACGAATGGGAGAGGTACCGGTCAAATGCCTACTGTACGCTGATGATCAAGATATAATTGAACCATCAGCGCATGAGTTGCAGGACACGGTAACTATCGTGAATGAGGCATTCAAGAGGAAAGGTATGAAAGTAAATGTAAGCAAGACGAAGGTTATGGTTGTGGAGAAGAATATGGACATTTCTGCGTGCGATATTATGATTGAAGGTGAGAAAGTAGAACAAGTGTCAGAATTTGTGTATTTAGGAAGTAAGTTTAGTAGAGACGGTAAGTGTGATAGTGATATTGAAAGGAGGGTGAATGCAGGTAATATGGTAAACGGTGCATTGCACGCCTTCATGAGGAGCCAGAAAGTGACTAAAAAAGCACGCCTGGCTGTTCATGATAGGTTGTTGGTTCCTACCTTAATGTATGGTAGCGAGAGTTGGGTATGGCAGAAGAAGCACGAGAGTCGAATAAATGCAGTAGAAATGCGCTCGCTAAGAAGCATGAGTGGAGTACGATTGATTGATAGAATGAGGATTAGTGTAATCCGAGAGCGTTGTGGCTTGAAAGAGGATGTAGTGACTAAAATTGAGAAAGGAATGCTTAGGTGGTTTGGACATGTCGAGCGGATGGATGAAAGGCGTCTAACGAGACAAATATATAAGGGGATTGTGAGTGGCCGAGTCGGCAGAGGGCGATTTAGGCGTACTTACATCGATCAGGTCGGCGATGTATTGAAAAAAAGCCAGATAAAGAGTACTCGAAACCGACGAGCTTGTATGAACCGATTGATGGATGTGGATGAGGCACGTGAGGTATGCCAGGATGGAGGCAGGATCGTAGCAGGTGGCGGGCTGTTGTCTCTGCCTACCCCTTCGGGAAAAAGGCGTGAGCATATGTATGTATGTGTATGTATGTATGTATTCCCACGGGAACGGCAACTACTCATGTGAAACCGCGCAGAACCGCTAGTAGACAATAAACCTGTATTTCTTTAAACATTTATGTTTCGCCAGACTGACAGAACTTCGCGGAGAGCAAGTAGAGTTAGAAGACTCGCTCGTGGCGACACAAAGGAGCATTCGTGAAGGAAAGACGACGCTCCACAAGTTAAACGTCGAGCTGAGAAGTTTGAAGGAGCAAGTACCAATATTGAAGGTAAACCCCATTCAGAAATAAATAAATATGTGACCATCATTATGTAAAGGTAGCAAAAAGTCACAGTAAAAATGTTTTATTAAAAAAAATTAATAAAAAAATCAATTAAGAGTTCGACGACGGTGAAGGAAAACATCGTGAGGAAACCCACAGGTCCAAGAATTAATTCTGGGACATGTGTAAACAGACCCGGTCCGGCGATGGGCTCACCACCTATCACGTTTACTTGAGACTTGAAATTTTGCACATAGATAGCTTATACAGTGTAGGCATCCACTAAGAAAGGATTTTGCGAAATTCAACCCCTAATGGGGTGAAATAAACATGCTCGAGCGAAGCCGCGGGTAAAAGCTAGTAAATTATAAACCTTGCAACACAGAACCAAATAAAGCAACAAGAGGGCCGGGCCGCCTTGAGTAAAGTGGACGCGAAACAGAAGGCCGCACTTGAAGCTACCTTGAATGATGCCGAAGAGAAACTGGACGAGGCGAGAAGTAATGCTGGAGAGGTGAGTGACACAACTGTAGTAACTAAGAAATACATACTGTGACAATAGTGCGTATACAACGCGTAACAGAATAAGCGCAATTCCTCATACACCTCAACTAGTATATTAATATAAAAAATATATGCTTTCGTACTTTAGTCGTGTCTAACCAATTTTCTTAACTAAAGAGTACGATTTCCATAGGTAGCACTAAATTCAGATATGCTAATTAGTTTTTCGGAAAAAATTAACACATTAAAAACAGCCGAAATCGATTATGTAGTCGATACTGAACAAACTAATTTTAGGAATAGCGCTTACTCTGTTACATATTGTATATCGGCTCAGTGTTCTCACTCAACCACGTCTTCATTGTGCGGTCGGAGCTAGACTCCTGCGTCAGTTTAATGCCATTCCTTCACATTCATAAGCCTTTTCATGCACGCTCTTTTATTCTTTGCACTCTTGACCCCAGCTTTTTGAAGGACGTCACTAATTTGATCCGTGAACGTCCTTCTGGGGCGTCCTCTTGCCTTGTATCCTTCAACATTTGCACCATAAATCTCTTTCGTTACTCTTCTTTCATCCATTCGTTCTAAATGACCAAACCAGCTTAACATACCCTTTTCTATCCTTGTCACTACATCTTCTTTCAAACCACACTTCTCTCGTATAATTATACGCATTCCTCACTCTATCACACAATTTTACTCCACACATTTTCCTCAAAGATCTCATTTCCACTGCGTTCACCTTGCTTTCATGCTTCTTCTGCCACACCCAACATTCACTCGCATACATCAGCGTCGGGACCAGAACAGCGTTATGCATAGCCATCCTTGCCTTCTTAGACATGAACTGGCTACTCACAAGGCTATTCAGGGCCCCATTCACTCCATTTCCTTTCAATACTCTAATTTCAATATCTTTCTCATACTTGCCATCCCTTGTAAACACGCTACCTAAATACACGAACTCTTTCACTTGCTCAACTTTCTCACCATCAATCTTTATATCACACTCTGTCATACACTCTTCTCTTTAAAAAATCATCACTTTCGTTTTTGCAACATTCACTTTCATGCCCTTCTTTTCAAATGCTGCATTCATTATATCCACCATCTTTTGCAACTCGGACGCCGACGATGCAAGGATGACTCGGTCGTCGGCATACAAGAGGCATTTGATGGTGGTCTCAATCATTTTCAATCCACAATCACTCTCACGCAAATCATCCAAACAGCTGTCTATGAACAGGTTGAAGAGCCACGGCGATGCTACACAGCCCTGTCTAACACCCCTCGAGATGTTAAACCAGTCTGTATCGGCGCCATTTAGTCTGACACATGCACTGGAATCCTCGTAGAGTGATATCAGTGCATCTATCAACCGGCTCCCCAACCCAAACTTGGACAGTACATCCCACATTTCATTCCTCCTCACTTTGTCATAAGCCTTATCCAGGTCGATAAAGGCGCAAAACACCTTTTGATGTTTGGCGAGGTGTTTTTCTGTTAGGCACCTTAGGGAGAAGACTTGATCCATACACCCCATTCCCTTTCTAAATCCCGCTTGTACATCCCATATTTTCTCATCCGTCTCTCTCATCACTCTTTCGATCAATACCTTTGCATACAATTTGCCGACAATGCTGAGAAGACTGATTCCGCGGTAATTTTTGGCATCCTGTTGCGACCCCTTTCCCTTGAAAAGAGGCACTATTACGGCGTTTCGCCAATCTTGCGGCACTTTACCGCCGGCCCAACATTTCTTGAAAATGGAGTATAACCAAGAAGCTACCAGCCCTTTCCCAGCTCTCAGCATTTCAACACATATTCTGTCATACCCTGCAGCCTTACCTTTCTTCATATTTTTCATCGCTCTTTCAATATCATGCATACTAATCTCGCTTTCATCTCTCTCCTCCTCAAGGACATCTACAGTAGGTGCAAGATCTGCTTGAGGTAGGGAGTCATCACATTCAAATAATCCCTCGAAATATTGCTTCCATCGCCTCAGCACTCTATCCTCTTCCGTTATCAGCTCTCCATTCTCATCTCTAATCACTTTTATCCTTGTATTCTGCGACACTTCCCGGGGCACCCGAACTTGCTTCCAGAACAATTTCTGGTTTTCCCGGAAGTTGTCGGATATCTTTCTCTCATTCTTTTCATCCATGTTCTTCTTCATTTGCTCAATCTTGTCTTTCACATCACATTTTATCCTTCTGTATTCATTCTCTACCATTTTCACACTTAATAAAATAAATATTTAAGGGGGCTCCCATACAACAAACGTGTTTTTTGTTGCCGTTTATTATACTTTTTTGTTCCTATGAAATTTCACAGGGTAAAGTATAAATATACCATAACTGAATCACATTTTTTTGTGGGACACAATTTACACACGGCAGTCCCAAACTAGGCAAAGTCTGTAATATGGTAATATGGGTACTAGACAACTGATAAACATACTTAAATAAATATTAAACACGCAGACACGAAGCCAACAGATATGTTCATGCACACAAATGTTGGCCCCAAGCGGGGTTCGAACCTGCGACCCGTCGTTTATACTACATTACATATCTAGGGTAGTAAGCCGAGGTCTACAAACATGTGATCTGAGGCTTTCTTATTTACTTCCCGAGGTGTGTATACTTTTTTGCACCTCGACGGAGGCGAAAAGCGGCAACTTTGTTTAGCGCAGCGGGCCCAAAGTTGCCGCTTTCCACCCGGAGAAATGAAAAAGTTTTTTTTTTAACTTACACAGGTAGAAAAAGAAGTTCACGGCGTTGACGCCCAAATCGCGAGCATGGCTGGCGGAAAAGTGAAGGACCTACAAAAGAACGTGGATGATCTCTCGAAGAAGATCGATAAAGTGGCCGCAGAGATGACAAAGCTGCGTGTTGGTATCAACACCAGTGTCAGGTAAGGCGTTTGATATAATATAAATAAGGACCTACAGAAATAGCGACAATAGGTTAGTGGCAAAGACGTTTAAGGCGAGTGTAGCCGCCAACGGCCTTGGGCTTCAGGGCGGAGCTTATGTTTCCCGCTCCGCGCTTCCCCGCATTTTGACCACGCGTCTTGATAACGCAGTAGGGTCAGTAATAAAATATATACAATACAAAACGAAACTTGCATCAATATAAAAATGAATCTTTGATCTAACATTCATAACAAAACATTTTGTGAATGGAACGTTACTTCAAACACCAAACATCTTTTAGTAATTATAATAAACTGATAACAAAAACCTAGAAAGCAAAATTGTGGAAGAGTTCTCCTGCCACTTCACCATCAACTCCACTAACCATAGGTAGTATGCATTGTGACGGACGAGCATAAAATGCTTGGCAACTCTATCAAATTAATACTAATAAAAGTAATATTGTTATTATTAATACAATCGCAACAAATAAAATACTAATCATTGAGTAGTTCAGGTAGCCCAATCTGGTCTTCATTATCAGTTCCACTTCACCAAATGGTGCTTACCAAGAGTAAATGTACTAGTTAAACCCAAATTGCAATAGGTGTACACTATAATATTCATAGATTTATCGCACCCTTAGAATGAAAGTGACCCAACTCAAAATTCCTGTATTTTCTGATTTTGCTATAAACTGACCTGAAACAGCCTATTCTAAACCCCTATGGAGAAAAAGAGACCAAACTATAAGTAAAAGGGGGACCGCCGATAAATCGGTCACTTTAGTTGATCACGGTATTTACCTATGCATGTCGTGTGAAAGAGACCGAACTAGTATTGCGTCAGAAGAGGTCGCGAGTAGACGAGTACAACATCGACGGATCTCGAATTATGCCAGTTTATTGGAAATACTGTAAAAGTAAATAACATTTCTTTTTTTGTACTAAACTGACCACTTTTTTGAAATAAGTCTGTTTATAACAAAATATCTATTAGATTTTATTGACTGTTTTTAGATTGGGTTACTTTAGTGCTAACATTAAATAAAAGAAGAAAGACCCTTATAGGTATAGGCCTCTTTAGTAGTATATATTTCTGCCATAAAGTTACGTAATTTGGAACTACTTTATGTTTAATGTCAAAATAAATATTTAAAATACATTTAAATTGAATATGATGTTACCAATATGTACAGTAAAGATTAATACATATACCCGCGAAAAAGAAATCATTTCCGATGAAACACGGTAAAGATACATTAAGTTTATTCAAATTTACACGCTTTTGAAAACTTTCTTGCTCATTTCCCACAAATTGCGTTTTTTGACTTAGGTCACTTTCGTTCTGGGGGTGCGTTATAATATTGGAAGAGTTCCCTCGATTTCTCGAGGATCCCATCATCGGATCCTGACCTGATGAGTAAGGTTCTACCTGGAAAGTATACGATTTCAAACGAAAAAACAATTTCCCGAATCGCAGCAAGCAGTCTTCGAGTAATCTGGGAACACACAAAAAAAGAAATAAAAGATTTCGACAATGATAAATTCTCTTTTTTTTTAAGTTGCTTAAATAAAAAAAACGATTTAATGAAGGAGATTCGTGAAAGCTAACATGGATCATGGTAATAAACATTGTCTATGTACATCTTTTCCTTAATTTTATATTGTGTCTAATAATGTTATTAGCCGACTTAAAAAAAAGCGCGAGGTTCTCAGTTTGTCAGTTTTTTCCCCGATTACTCGAAGTCGACAGGACAGGTTCCGAAAATTCTTTTTTTGTTTGAAATCCTATACTTTCCGGGTGTTGTTCCCACTATCATTAAGTCAGGATCTGATGATGGGAGTCTGGAGAAATCAAGGAAACTCTTCAAATATTATAGGAACATCTATAGTGATTTGCAAATTGGGTGTTTTCCGTCCGATCCGATCCGGTTGGGTACAGTCCGATGTGGTCCGATCCGGTCTGGTTAGATCCGTTCGGGTTCGATCTGATCTGAACTGGATCGGTCCGGACCGATCTGATCAGACCAGACCAGGTCGGATAGGATCAGATCGGACCCGATAGGCCCAAACCGGATAGTACCGGACCTGATTGCATCAAATTGGATGGGATCGGACCAGATCACATAAAATTGGACCGGATCGGATCAGACCACATCAGACTGAATCGGATCAGAGCACATCGCAGCGGATCGGATCAGGTCACATTGAACCGGATCGGATCAGGTCATATCGGACCGGATCGGATCAGGTCACATTGGACCGGATCGGATCAGATTACATCGGACATCGGATCAGGTCACATCGGACCGGATCGGATGAGGTCACATCGGACCGGATCGGATCCGTTGCTTACATTACTATGGTTGGTATGGTAATGTTTTGCATTAATAAAATAGAACTCTAAAGAGTAAAAAACAGATTTTAAATTGTATGGTTTTCTTTATATCTCTATATGCCATTGTCAGAACTGGACAACACGGCCAGCACCAGCTTTCAAATAAAAAAAGAATCACCAAATTCGGTACACCCAGTCTAAAGTTCTGAGGAAACAAACATAAAAAAACATGCAGCCGAATTGAGAACCTCCTCCTTTTTTGAAGTCGGTTGAAAATCCATTATCTTCAGTTCCACTTCAATAAATTGAGGTTTCCAACAACAAATAAAACACCCCTATTGTTTCCTTGAATCAATCTTTATGTTTTGTATCCCTTACCCGACTGCCTCATAAGGATGATGATGTTTGTTATTACTTGTTATGATGAATTCTAAAAATAATAGTTTCGGCTTCTATTGCCGTTATGAAGACCCCCAAACACATACGTTTTTCTTAAATATCTTATATATGTACAGACATCAGTTACAATTTTATTATATGTATGTATATATAGAAATGCATAGTTCAACGTTTTAGTTGTATTATGTTTATTTATAATTGTTCTTTGCGAAAGCCTTACGTGTTTATTTTTATAAGTACATGCAAGTTATTGTGTTCATATTCTAAGCTTTTGGAAGAGGTAGGAGGTGAGATTTAAAAAAAAAATTGAGTAAAAAATTATTAATCGAAACATTATTTTAAATGTATGTATATTTACACCAATATTACGAAATTCGACATACTTAATTTTTTTATAAACCAGTAACAATTTTTCATATTTATTTATTGTGTTAAAAGTTTAAAAGACATCCCTCTTTGCACACTGTACTACACATAAAATGCGTAAAAATTCGAGCGCGCAGCGGCAACGCGGCGCGCGGCCTCTCTCCTTGAATGTCTGCGCTGGACTGGCTCCCGTCGCCCCCGCACGGACCCGCTAGAGACGATTTGTAGTGAAACTGCTATTTCGGAATTTGCGTAAAAACTAATTGGTCTTTTAAAAAACTGAACTATAAAATTTTAGATAGATAAATTACCAATGTTTTCCCGCAAGAGCTATGAAAATATCTCTTTTAGTTTAGAAGAAGAAGCGAATTTAAAATTCAAAACAGCCTTGTTGCAATAATTTTTTTCGTATAGTAAATAATGTTCTACAACATTTTCAAACTATGAAAATGAAGATTATATATCAATGCTTAAGATATATTTTTTCTGGAATTTTGTGATTGCTCGTTGATAAGCCTTATGCCTTCAAAGATGACCATTTCACGACACTACTCGCCTTAAAGAAAAAGTTTCTCTAAGAGAATGATTTTCATCCTTGGATAGTGGACTGCATCAAAATTAAATTACGAGCAGACATTCATTAAAAAGATTGTCCCAAAACACCTTTAAACATGTACTAAGGTCTTCACTTTACAATTATAACAAATTTATTCAGAATTAAACAAAATATTGTTGCAATTGTATACTAGAAACTATGACGTCACACCGTGCTATTTCAGTACATTTTTCATTGTAAAATTTCGCTTTGACAGATCATAAAAGTAACTGATTTGACTAGGCAGGACACTACTCTATTTAAGCTTCTGGGAGCGGAGGCAGAACGCTGAATGACCCTATTTTGAAAATAGATTATTTGACAGTCACAGATGTAAACTTACTATGGAAAGTGTACTGAATACTAAGCAGACGTCATAATTTTGTGGTTCTAAAATGTTTTAATTAATTATTACTACCAATTTAATTTTGATACAGTCAACCCCTATTGTGTCTGGAATACTGGGATATGTATATGATATGGGATTAAAAATATATTTTTATCTAAATAATTATATCCTCATATTGTAACCATCTATAATGGCTGGATGGCGTGACATTTTGCAGGAACGCAAAGAAATCCAAAGACAAGATCAACCAAATGGAGTCGGACTTAAAGGAAACCGAGAAAACTCTGGAGAATCTCAATAGTCAGAAAAGACAGCTTAGTTTGGACAGCGCCCAGTTCCAGAAGGAATTAGAGGAGGTACGTTTTACCCACATTGTCGTGCATTTCTTAAATTTTGTAATGATCTTACTAATATTATAATTGCGAAAATCTGTGAGAAGGGGTGGATGTGTTGCTCTTTATGCAAAAACATGTGAACTGATTTTGATAAATATTTACAGTAATGTAGCTCAGAGCTGGTGGTTCACAGATATTGTCATTTTTGGGTAATCTTTGGGCAGATTTAAATCACGTATTAGTGAATTTTTTTTTAATTTCATTTAAGTTAGCGTTGGTTTGTTGCATCGCAAATTTGCAATGTACCATTACGTACTACTTTTAACATATTTTTAAAATCATGTTTATTTTTAAGGTAGTCGACTAAATGAGTTCTCGATGTAACTTTGTGGTCTTTTAAATAATGGAACTCGAGGTCTATGTACCAATATTGTTACTATTAGTGTTTAAGACTGTATGTTTCCCAAATAAATAAAAAAAATAACACATAGGCTACGTTTTAGAACGTGGATAAAGTCGCTGGAAAAAGCAAGTACTTTTTTTGTAAATGCGAAAGTACTGATAGCAAGTAATCTGTCTGCTTTTTACGTTTTTGCACCAAAACCAATGTTGTAAAATGACTTTATACTATCAAAAGTATACGGAGTATTTTATTTATTATGTCCAAAAATTTATTTTTTTTGTGCTTTTATAATTAGTATAATTTTATTTCCGCCGAGATAAAAAAGGAATCCGGTAAGTATACAATGTTTGTCCATGAAACAGATTGAAAAAATTTATTAAGTAATACGTTATTATTAGACATCCCTACTGAACACAGTAGTGGGGGCAACACTGTGTCTATATAAACGGCAGTACAAGGAGCAGCGGCCTCTTTTTCTTGGTCGACCGTCGTCGTACGTGGTGAACGTTATTTACGTATTTTTGTTATTCCTTTGTTTTTGTGTATTTCTTATATTGTGTTAAATTGTATTTAGGTTAATTAAATTCTTTTTAAAAAATAAGATCCGCTTCTGATTTCCAATATCAGAAGTGGGATTGCTTCCATTCCCACACTTATTCAAAATTAACGGTGTAATTTGAAAAATTCTTTGGTATTTACTTCTTCTAACGGCAAATTTCAAATTTACATTTTACAATTTGCAACACGTGTTAGAATAACCTTATTACTTTCTTTTAATGTTCATAGCTGCTATCTTTGCTCTCAGTAATTGAGTTTTGTGTATAAGTGATACCTAACGATGGTGTATAGGTCCAGCCGTTCGCGTTCTCGTGATCCGCGTCCAACAGGATCCAGAGGCAGGCGATCGCGTGATCGGCGGTCTCACGGTCGACGCTCCCGCAGTCATTCGCGTGATCGCTCTCCGCTGTCTAGGCGTTCACGAGCCAGGCGATCAAGCTCCCGCGACCGGCGCACATCCGAGCGGCGCTCCCGCGACCGGCGCACATCCGAGCGGCGCTCCCGCGACCGGTGCACATCCGAGCAGCGCCCCCGTGACCGACGCACATCCGAGCGGCGCCCCCGCGACCGGAGCTCCCGCGACCGGAGCTCCCCCGACCGGAGCTCCCGCGACCGGCGCACATCTCACCGGCGCTCCCGCGACCGGCTCGACCATCGCAAGTGTTCACCACGGCATGCGCAGCGTGATAGAGAGAGTCGCAGCCCTGCCGTAACCCGCCGGGGCCCCAATCGTCCCAGCCAAGGTTTGGACCATTCGCGCAGTGTGCGTACGCCCCCAGCGCAGCCGCGGGGTGACCGTGAGTCGTGGCATACTGTCATGTCTCGTTTGGAGGCTTTGGAGAGTCGTCCCCAGGCTCCGGCATCGATCGAGCCCACGGCTGGGCTAGGCACTGAACAAATTGTGGAGGCGATACATTCGCTAAAATCTGTGAGTACTAACAGCTATTATGTTTGCAACTTTGACCCGAGTATTCATGACGTAGACTCCTGGTTTAGTGAGGTTGATAGGGCTAGGCTCGTTAATAAATAGAAAGATCTTGAGTGTCTTTCCCGGATAGATAACTGCCTCAAGGGCGATGCAAAATCTTGGCTAAATGAGTGGGTATGTAATGACCGTACTTGGACTAATTTTAAGGCAGATTTTAAGCCATTGTGTGTAAGGCAAATAGATAAAGCCGGTATTTTGTTTGAGGTTATGTCCACTAATTCCGATAAATACCAAACATACGCCGAGTATGCGCGGAAATCACTATTACGATTGCATATAGTAAAAGGTCTAAGCGATGACCTAATTACGGCTATAGTTTTGAGAGGCATACAGATCCACAAGTGAAAGCCACTGCAACTAACGCTAATTTGAAACCCAATGATTTAGTTAATTACTTATCTACTTTTGTTAAACCTTCAAAAACCTCTGCTACAAATGCTCACACTGGTCATGGACTCGTCCATCATAAAACTACTAGGTTTCAGGGCTTTAAGAAGCCATCTAACACAGGGAGTTCTGGTAAATGTTATGGGTGTGGTGAGGTTGGCCATAGGCAAATTATGTGCCCCAAGAAACCGATGCCCACCACTAATTCCCAACAAGTTCCTACAAAATCTAGCTCAGGTGTACTAACATGCGTTTATTGCAAAAAGTCAGGCCACGATATAAAATCTTGTTTTGCTAAAAAACGTGTTGATCAGGAACGTAGTCAAAAAAAGGTTAGTTTTTGTTCCGCCCCATTGCATAAACGCAATGATATCGTGGTAGGTGTCATTCAGGGCATTCCAGTAGACATATTGATCGACAGTGGTGCCATAGATGTTTCACTTATATCTGCTGCAGTTGCTAATCACTTTTCGTGTGCAAAAAAGAATATTAACCGACAAATAAAAGGGGTAGGCGAATCGATAACTCAAGTTGATCAATATGTCACGCTGACAATCGAGCTTGAAGGCATTTTGAATATTTAAAAATACCCTATGGGCTAGCCAATTGCGCCTATAGTTTACCAACGTATCATTAGTTTCACACAAACATCCGCCTTATACCTGTTGGTGGGGCATGAAAATGCTACGCCAGTTATTCGAGCGCTGGTGCGCGACGTTGCCATGGAGCCTCCAGCAGCCAACCGTGAGTCGATGAGGGAAAACACCAGGCAGAGGACGGCCGAACGGCTGACCAGGAATCGGGCAGCAATGGATGCCCTAGTTAATCGGGACAGACGTGCCCCTCGTGTGTTTCAGAAGGATGAGCTGGTCTTGCTCATGGTATGCGTGGCCCCTACCGAGTGGTTAGGGTCATGCCTCACGGCCGTTACGAGCTACGGTTGTTGGCTGGATCCTACGGAAAGTCGACCTATGCTGCCGCGCAGTATATGGTCCCCTGGGGAGGCGAGTTGACTCCCGAAACTTGCTCTACCTTCTTTGAAGGGGAGTAAGTGTGTCTGGCCCTCTGTTGTTGTGAGTCTATCCTATGGATTGGCATCGCTGGCCCTCTTGTCGGTGGGTACATTCAAAGGGGTGTATCTACCGGCCTCGGAAGCTGGTCGGCCTTGCAAACCGATCAGTCACTGTGCAGTACGCTCACAGTGTTTGTTATTAAGCATGCTTTCTTGTATTTGTGCAGTAATGTTTAGTTATATAATGTTTGTGCTCTGGAGAAATTTACGGTATCCTAGTTTTGAAATATTTGGTATTTTCCTATAGTTAAATTCCAGAGCACTAATATTTACGGTGCTTGGTTGCTATTTATTTATTTTTATCTTATGGTTGCTATAAATTCATGACCTAACCTCTAAACTAACATAAATGTGTGGGGTTCTAAGATTTTACACTATATCGTTATGTAATGTTTGTGTTTGCCTACAGCAAATGATGATGATAAAGGAACACCTCATCAGCAAGGGCCTTCTTCAGCACCAGACCAGCCAAGGCCTTCTTCAGGGCCAGACCAGCCAGGACCACCACTGGGTCCAGATGAAACTGAGCTTACTGCCTTTCGTGGTCTAGATATGCCATCGCTATCAGACATACCGGAGCTCGATGTTCTCAATCTACCTGACGAGGACGTCAGGATGTCAGGAGAGGCCGTATTAGACATCCCTACTGAACACAGTAGTGGGGGCAACACTGTGTCTATATAAACGGCAGTACAAGGAGCAGCGGCCTCTTTTTCTTGGTCGACCGTCGTCGTACGTGGTGAACGTTATTTACGTATTTTTGTTATTCCTTTGTTTTTGTGTATTTCTTATATTGTGTTAAATTGTATTTAGGTTAATTAAATTCTTTTTAAAAAATAAGATCCGCTTCTGATTTCCAATATTATAGTATTTATGCATCGTATGAAATGACGATAAATTACATGGCACACGGTCGGAAAACTTATTCTAAGCTAGGATCAATGGGGTAGTTGACACCATCGAAATTAAATTGCGAGTAGACATTCTCTTAAATCATTATTCCAAAACACCTTTAAGCATGTATTTCGGTTTTCACTTTACAATTTTAGCAAATTTAAAACGATCAATAAAAGTTTTGTAATTGAGTACTAGAAACTATGACGTCACACCTTGCTATTTCAGTACATTTTCCATAAAACAATTTCGTTTTGACAAATCATAAAACGTAACTTATTTGACTAAGCAGGACATTACGCACTCAGAATAGACTGAAAGTGTGAAAAAACCTTTTAGTATGTATCGGCAACAATTTTCAAAATCATTCAGTATTATTATGTATGTACAAGTAACTGATGTTGTTAACATTTTTGCAGTTGGAAGAGCAAATAAGCGAGGGCACCAGTGAATTCTCGGGGCTCAAACAAGAGATAGCAAAACTGCAGAGTAAAGAGAACAAAATACGCAGCGAGCGCGTCGAGGCGAACAACGCAGTCATCAAGATGGACAAGACTATACAGGATTGCAAAAGCAAGACTCCCATGTGGGAGAAGGAGGTATTTTGACTTACCAAGGCCAGATTTGAGAAATTTAGGCTGTAGGAGATGGAGCTATTTTCACTGACCAAGGCGCAATTTGACAAATTTAGGCTGTAGGAGATGCAGGTATTTTAGCTGACCAAGGCAGGATTGACAAACTTAGGTTGTTGGAGTAGGTGGTATTTTAACTGACCAAGGCGAAACTTGACAAACATATGCTGTAGGAGATGGAGGTATTTTATTTTTAATGACCAAGGCGAGATTTGATAAACTTAGGTTGTTGGGGTTGGTGGTATTTTTACTGACCAAGGCCTGATTTGACAAATTTACCCTGTAGGAGATGGAGGTATTTTGACTGACCAAGGCGGGATTTCACCATTTTAAGCTACGGGAGAAGGAAGTATTTTAGTATGTTAAATTGATCAAGGCGGGATTTAATAAGCTTAGGTTGTAACATTTTTCTGTTGCTGGGTACTAAGCAACAGAAAAATGTTACAACCTAAGCTGTAACGAAACCTGCAGGTTTTGCCTTGTTTGGTACTGAATAACCGTGTGTAAATTGTGTCCCACAATTTATTTATTTATTTAATTTTTCCAGCTAACTACTCTGAAACTAGAAGACCCCGGCATAGACGGCATACCTGGCGTGGAAAGGCCCTCGCCCCTAGAGAAACATTCACCCGAAGAACTAGAGGATACCACCGTGGAAGAGCTGAGGAATCGCCTTGCAGCACAGAAGGCCAGGCTCGGTGATGCCAAGCCCAATATTCAAGCTATACAGGTACTGCTATTGGTCGACTTCCGTGGGTCGCGGCCGATCGCAGCTACGCGCGATCGATCGCATGCGACTGACGCGCGCGTTTGATGCGACAAGTCAGTGTATGAAAATGCATGGCGCCATTTCCGAAGTCTGCGACAGACGCGTTAGGCCGACGACGTTTTTCTTTGTCGTATTGCGCTGTGCTGGCAAAATCTGTTCCAAGCATAATTCACAAGAGCCTAAAACGACATTTTAGTACATGTACTTGAAACCTACTCCTCCTGATTCCAGGATTACAAAGCGAAGGAGGAACTCTACCTTAAACGCGCCTCGGAACTAGAAGAAATAACGACTAAGAGGAACGAGATGAGAGCTCTCTACGATCAGCTTAAGAAAAAACGAACCACCGACTTCTTGTCCGGTAATTTTAATTATGTACTTTTTGTGGGATACAATTATTATATACAATTTTGTTCAGTATCGACTACTTAATCGATTTCAGCTATTTTAATGTGTTAAATTTTTCCGATGAATTAATTAGCCTACCTCAGTTTAAGAGTAGCTAAGGAAATCGTTATTGCTACATATTTAAGAAATTTTAGAGAGATGAAAACTATAGGTAGTATATTACACACCTAGGGAAGTATAAAAAATGTATCAGATCACATGTAATTGTCGACCGAGGCGATGCCGATGTTTACAAACATGTGATCTGCGGCTTTCTCATTTACTTTCTGAAGTGTGTATACTTTTTTCTTCTCGACGGAGGCGGAAAGCGGCAACTTTGCTTAGCGCAGCGGTCGAAAGTTGACGCTGTCCGACCGGAGAGATGAAAACTAAATTACTTTTCAGGTTTCAATACCATCACTTCGAAACTAAAGGAGATGTACCAGATGATAACATTAGGCGGGGACGCGGAATTGGAGCTCGTGGACTCTCTCGATCCTTTCACCGAGGGCATTGTTTTCAGGTATGTGTCAGGAACGGCGATAGAAATGTTGAGACCCGGGACAGATATGTTGAGGCCCGGCGGCAGAAATGTTGAGGTCCGGCGTCAGAAAAGTTTAAGAGCCGGCGACAGAAATGTTGGGGCCCAGGACAGAAATGTTGTTATCACAGTTATTATATATATTATTATTATATAATATATTTTCAATAGAGTTGTCTCTCACTTTCTTAGCCTTTTCCTTGTCCTTTTCCCAAAATTTGAGCCAAGTGTGATTGTTTTTAATGACATTTCCGAGAGCAATGATATCCCTGCTGTTTATGCGTGAGGCTCGGGTTCAAATTCTGGCAAAATGTACCAAGTAGTTTTTTTACTTGTTCGACGGTAAAGGAAAACTTCGTTAAGATACCCGATGGTCCCAGAATTAATTCTATTATATTAATGTAGCATCACCTGTCCAAAGCAGTCCTAAAAACATACTTGTGAAACGTGTTTATTTCCAACAATGGAATACCAACCAACCGTATCGGGTTTAAAGCCGTGAGCTTATTTTGACGTAATAACGTCTTATAAATCGATGAACGCCGGCTGCACGCACGCAAAAGCATGACTCATTGTCACGTTCCGCCTGAGCCGATCGTGCAAGCGACACATAGGCATGATCTTTATCAATGTTTTCTTATGACGTTATCAAGTAAAACTATCTCGTCAGTAAATCGACTCGAATCGAGCAGTGATAGCCCGGACGGTTAAAGAGCCGGCCGAAAATCAGCGAGGCTCGGGTTCGAATCCTGGCATTGTACCAATGAGTTTTTCAAAAACCTACGTACATATTTATCACTAGCTCGACGGTGAAGGAAAACATCGTGAGGAAACCCGCAGGTCTCAGAATTAATTCTGAGACATGTGTAAATAGACCCGGTCCGGCGATGGGCTCACCACCTATCACGTTTAGGGGTCCAATATATCTCATGAAATGTGGGTATATCCAGTAATGGAATACCTCTGCCTACCCCCTCGGGGATAAAAAGGGCGTGAGATTATATATATATATATATATATATATATATATATATATATATATATATATATACAGTGGTGGTCAGATAATTAGAAACACTTCTTATGAATAAGGAAAGTATAACTTCAACGTACAAATGTTCGTAAAAAATATACACATTCAATAATTAATAATTATGCAATAATATAACCACTCAAATAAAAAACTCATTAAATGCATAAAATATAAAACATATGTTATTTTTAATTACAAAATGAGTCTTACACATGTAGGAGTTTATTTTCTGTAACTTGCCGCTTGGACGCATAATTAGAAACATTTAAAAAAAGTATCCATAACTCATTCTTTTTTTAGAAATTGGAGAATAACATTTTTTTCTTGGCTTTTTCTATTATTGTAGCGGCAATTCAAAATTTAATCTGAATTTTATTTTGTTCAAAATGGGCCAAAAAAAAAAGATGTGTCGCGTCAACTAGGCAAATCATTGTTTATTTACGTATAGATCATATGTGGGCGTACAGAAGAATAGCTGAGCACTTAAATTTTTCTGTAAAGAAAGTTTTTAATGCAATTGATCATTACAAAACACATGGAACTGTTGAAAACATGTTCTTAGAAAGGCGCGGCAAAGAAAAACATTTCCCAGAGAAGATAAGTTGTTGTTAGTGTTTCTAAAAAAGACCCAATTAAAGGCTCCAACCAGATTATAAATGACCTTTTTTCGCCTGATGACCCGAGAAACATCTCGCCAAGATTGATACGCCGAAGATTAGTAGAAGCTAAATTGTTTGATAGAATCTTTCGAAAGGTACCGCTTCTTACCAAGCAGCACCGAGAGAAGCGATTATTATTCGCTAAAAAAAAAATGTTAATTGAACGGTACAAGAATGGAAAAAAGTGTTATTTTTAGATGAAACAAAAATAAATATGGTAAATTCCGACGCAAAGCGCTATGTTAGACGTCCTGTAAACAATGCTTTTAATTATAAATACACAAGGAGTATAGTCAAGGACGGTGGCAGTAAGATTAAAGTTTGGGGGTGTTTTTCCGGATATGGAGTTGGACCCGTTCGGAAGATTGAAGGTACAATGGATCAATGGCAATACTAAAATATCTTAGAGCACACAATGATTCCATACTCGGACGATCATTTGCCTGTAACCTGGATCTTTCAGCATGACAATGACCTTAAACACACGCCCAATAGCGTCAAATGTTTCCTTAGCAAACAGCGTATATCCAGTTTAGACTAGCCAGCAAATCGTCCGGATTTAATCCCGATAGAAAATCTCTGGTTTATTGTTAAAAAGAAAGTCTCAAACAAACGTAACACCAGTCAAAACGAACTAAATGAAGCATTTTTTGAAGCATGGAATTAAATCCCCCTAGAAAATTTTACGAAATTGATTGAATCAAAATGCCACGTCGTTGCAGTGCTTTTATTGGCATTAAGGGATACTCCACTTAATATTAATTATAACTATTGATAGGTTTGGGATAGTAGCTATTTCTTAAATAACAATACTAATTACTAATACTTTAAAAAAAAAATTTTTATACTTTTTTGTTGTTGTTTCTAATTAGTTGACCATTATTGTTTATAACTTAAAATTGGTTTAAATGTTTGTCCGTAATGTAATATTGAAACTGCCCTTGTGCAATGGAATTTATATTGTTTTTCTAATCAATGATAAATCGTTGAACATATTGTTGTCCTATTTATTGTTTATTTTCAAAATAAAAACGATTGCGGAGAAGTATCTTACATAATGTCAAGGACCGTTGGCAGTGTTTCTAATTATCTGACCACCACTGTATATATATATATATATATATATATACTAGCGACCCGCCCCGGCTTCGCACGGGTGCAATGCTGAATTTTCTTTGCTATAAACCTTGCGGAGCCCGAGACCTTTCCAACGAATTCAAAACCGTGGAAATCGGTTCGTGCGTTCTGGAGTTATATCGTCAGGAAGGAAAACCCGTCTTATTTTTATATAGTAGACTAGCGACCCGCCCCGGCTTCGCACGGGTGCAATGCTGAATTTTCTTTGCTATAAACCTTGCGGAGCCCGAGACCTTTCCAACGAATCCAAAACCGTGGAAATCGGTTCGTGCGTTCTGGAGTTATATCGTCAGGAAGGAAAACCCGTCTTATTTTTATATAGTAGACTAGCGACCCGCCCCGGCTTCGCACGGGTGCAATGCTGAATTTTCTTTGCTATAAACCTTGCGGAGCCCTAGACCTTTCCAACGAATGCAAAACCATGGAAATCGGTTCGTCAGTTCTGGAGTTAAATCGTCAGGAAGGAAAACCCGACTTATTTTTATATAGTAGACTAGCGACCCGCCCCGGCTTCGCACGGGTGCAATGCTGAATTTTCTTTGCTATAAACCATCCCTGGACCCACTCGAACCCACACAAAAAGTTTCATCAAAATCGGTCCGGCCGTTCTCGAGTTAAATCGTCAGGAAGGAAAACCCAACTTATTTTTATATAGTAGATATATAAACCGACTTTACAGACAACCTATTTTTCTTTCCGCAGCGTCCGTCCGCCTAATAAGTCGTGGAAGAACATATCGAATCTGTCCGGCGGGGAGAAGACTCTTTCGTCTCTCGCGCTGGTGTTCGCTCTGCACTACTACAAGCCGACACCACTCTATGTAATGGACGAAATCGACGCGGCTCTCGACTTTAAGAACGTCTCGATAGTCGCCAATTATATCAAGGTAAGCGAAAGAAGTATACAGAGATCTATATTCCATTTTATATTCCGGATGATATAGTACCACCTAATATTGGGAATTATTCTTCACCAGGGGAACCCACAGTTAGGGCTATGTTGAATAGAAATTCTCAAGGGTTTCTAGTCACTTCATCTTGTCGTATAAGTCGCCCTCTTGATCGTTTAACTTATCCTATTAGTTAATTTTTGATCTTTTAACCTCTCAGACCATGAATCACAGACACAATAGATTTTTAATTGTGTCTCGGTTCCAATTGGAACCGGCGGTTCTTAACTGATTAAGTTTATTAGAGGGAAAATATTGTATAGTGTCTCCTTACTTGGTCTGTAGATGATTAACAATAAATAAAGAAGTTATTCGTTTGACAGATCTTGAACATGGTCGTTTTCTATTTTATTACTTGTTATAAATCATTACAAGATCGACCAAAGTGACGATCTATCGTTTCTGCCTACCCCTGTGGGAAGAAGGCGTGAGCTGTATGTATGTATGTACTGCGCGATCAACCGTGCCAGTGAAATGCAGCTTAGCGAATGATATACAATCGTAATTAAACTTACGTACATTATATTTAGCATTAGCTCTTGTAGCGACATAGTGAATAGGGTAATGTCCAGCCTAGTCAAATCAGTTACTTTTTATTATCTCTAGAAACGAAATTTTACTATGGAAAATGTACTGAAATAGCAAGGTGTGACGTCATAGTTTCTAGTACTCAATTGCAACACTTTCGATAGTTTTATTAATTTTGAAAGAATGACTACTCGCAATTTAATTTCGACCCTGTCAACTGTCCCATTGTTTGTAAGGTGTGTGTAAAAGCATCCCGGTCCGGCGATAAGCTCAACTATCTTAGGTACTTATCCAAAAAATATACTGCATTTAAAGCGGGTATTTCCATTAATGGAATATCTATGCCGAACTCCTCGGGTATAAAGTGTGATCTATTCTTTCTTATTAAAATATAAACTTTGCCAACAGGAACGCACCAAAAACGCCCAGTTCATCATAATCTCTCTCCGATACAACATGTTCGAGGTATCCAACCGATTGGTGGGTATATACAAAACAGAGGACTGCACAAAGTCTGTTACAATCGAGAACAAACTGCCGGAACAGCCGCAGAGGGATATAGAAGTGTAAGCAAATGCAGTGAGAAACGGATGTGGCTGCGCGAGGTCACATAGCCGAGGTCCAGGTCCCCAATTCCACTAAATGTCAACGGCTATAGTTGGATGAAGATGACAAGTCAATGGTCAGACAATGGTGTTATTTTGACACTTTACATGTCATTGACATCCAACTGTAACCGTTGATATTTAGTAGAACTGGCCCCCTGTTAGGACGGGCTCCAATTTGTTTTAAATTTTATTATCAATCTAAATTAATCTTTTCGAATGTTGACACTGAGACAGAGAAAGGTGATAGAAATAAAAAACGTTTACAATATAACATGTATTCTAATTTATTTCATTGACGTATACTCGAGTCTAAATAATGTAAGTCTCACTGATTTTAATTTATATCTATACACAAAATAGATTTGTTATATAATGTACTTAACAGAAACTATATTTAATATAATCTAAATGTCATGTCATAAGCTTAACTTTGCACAATACTTGGTTGCATGGTTGATAAATGGATAAGTAAACAATTACAATAAAATATGAATTACTATAATTGGTTAGGCGCATTTGGAGGCTTCTTTCTCGTGGCCAAACTATTTCGCCTAGGTCAAATTCGCAAAATGTCCAATTCTCACTATTGTCTCCGTCCCTTATAGAATAGTCCAGTCATTTCAGTAAGTTCACCTCGGAATTCGAGATACCCACCCAGTAACTTTGTAAATACTTGTATATTGACACCCTAAAAGTTGTCTCAAAACCTACATATGGTATTTCAAGGTCAAAGGTCACAAGAAAAGGTTTTTTGAGCTTTTTTTGTTAATATCTCATTTTCTATGGGTTTTTTGCTATTTGTATTTATTATCAACATTGTAGAATACAAAATTATCTACAAATTTTGTTTAAAAATTTTTTTCATGCGGTGAACCGTTTCCGAGATAGAGGGCGGAGAGCGCGCGGTCACAGGATCACTTCAGGTCAACCGGTGCCTCCGGTCGAAATCGCGCCATATAATATAGTTGATAAAATATCGATATAAATCAATGATTATAAATATTTGTAAATTTTTATTATTTATTATATTATATTTTATCATTTTCTTCATGCATTAAATCTATGACACAACTTCTGCGCTTTTTAAAAAGGAAAAAATTTTTTTTTATAAGTTTTTGAGAAACTGACAAATTTGGATGAACTACTAGCATTTGAGGAAGAAAATTGTTCTGCCCAGTATCAGAGAGTGGAACTCAAACCTCATTGGCGGTCTATAATGCTCCGAAATCTGTGAAAAGTCTCGATCATCTTCGTTACGTAATGCATATCATTACGTCAAGTCTACAAAACTTAACCTGTGCAGCTTTCAAATATTCCACCAACAAGCAGTGGCGTAGCTATCATAGGGCAAGGTGTGCAGTGCACCGGGGCCCTCTAGCCTCAGCTTTGAAAAAAAAAATTAAAAATTCAAAAAATTGATAAAAACAAATTCTTGTTAGCAGGCTCGAGCCTCGAGTCTCGAGGCCTGCTCACAAGATTTTTTTTTTCAATTTCCATTTTTTTTTATTTAAATCAACATCACCAATGATAAAACTCCTTATTTAACATTTTCAACACATGCGCCAAGCGTCCTCGATAAGCATGTGCTGTTTGTTTGTTATCGTTATTTCAGTTAGGTATAGGTATAGTAGTTTGGATGATTACGCCCGTAGCAGTAGCAGTAGTAGATATACGGTTAGCGTTGTGCTGCAACTTGCAGAACAACGCTAACCGTATAATCTATGATAGCACGGCGGGACCATAGACCTATTAACACACGGGACACGAAACGTCGTCGTTCTCGCCTACAGTACTTTTTTCACGAACGGAACTTTTTACCTTGGCATATGAAATTGTAACGTCAGTGTACTCAGTATGATTAGTAAAAGTGTTCTGTGGTATGATTTGAGCGTCCGTAATAACAACAGCTTGTTAAAATGACTAAATACGGTGTACTGTTCTGCAAAAACTACAGCAATCGAACACCTAATGTTTCTTTTCACCAATAAGTACAATTTTGTTTTATTTTAGTGATTTTTTTTTTGGCTAAAATCAATAAAATTCGGTATAAAATTGCCAAATAAAACGCTAAATTTAAAAATACTCATTAAATAATGCACTGTAATGAAAAATCTGTTTTCTTGGAACTAGTCGGATTATACCGGTCAATGTATCATTCGTTCATTACATTTCACATCAATTAAAGCCTGCGCAGACGAAACACTTTTGTCCCCGTATTTTTTTGTCCGCCAAAATAGATCGCTTACAACTGCATCGAGTAACGCACACGAGGGATTATAAGTATAGCGTACAAAAAGTCCCCCGAATAATCGCGGACACCGAGGGGCGAGACAGGAAAAAAAGTACGCGGCAGTCCCCGAAAAAATAGAACTAACGTGACTAGGCGCTGCAACGCACACGGCACACTTTAGTCTTTGCTGCGCGCTCGATAGGGATGTGAAATTGATCCAAAAAAATACGATTATTCTTTTTGATAATTAATGGATTTTTGAAATCTTTTGGACCATCAAGTTCATGACGCGAATTCATCGCGTAAAGTTGCATTCCGTAAAAGTTGATTTCCCAGAATGTTAAATCCCATAAAGTTGAATTCCCAAAATGTTGAATTATCATTTCCCAAAATGTTGAATTTTGCAGAATGTTGAATCCCTTAAAGTTAAATTTATAGGTATTTAAAAATCGAAAACATTTTCTTACAGTATACATAATTTAATTTTGTATAATAACGGCAATCACTAATAGTCCCTGGAGGACAAAGTCCTCCGAATCGTAAAAAAATATACGTCCACCGAGGACTTGCCGCGGACTCAACGCACACGGTGTTCGATCATTTGTCCCCCGAAAATTTAGAGAGGCGCACGCTATGGAAGGGAATCGCTCAGGCGCCAGAGGTCTACTTCTCAAATAGCCCATTTCGCATTTTGACTACTTCTCATAAGTGACTACTTCGCTATCGGCCCACTTAGCAAACAGTCTATTTCGCATTCTGTCTTATTCTCGAACTACCTATTTCGCAAACTGTCTACTTTTTTTCTAACGTCATTTTTCGGACAGTTAATATCAAAATGGATTTAAGTAAAATTATTAACTCATACAATACAAATACAATAACTGTTTATTGTACACCAAAAACAATACAATATGGATACCAACATTAACTAAAGTACAATGGGCGGTCTTATCGCTTTTAGCGATCTCTTCCAGACAACCTTAGGATGGATGAAACTGAGAGATAGAGAACTAGGGTAGCCCTTTGAGTATTAAATGGTTTAATACTCAAAGGGGTAGTCGGTGCACTATATACACACACCGGCACAATTAGCGGAACAGAAAAAAAAGGGAGTATTTACGCATTTTTGCGTGTTACTGGCCGGCTAAACAAGCTTTTTTTAAATTTGGGTTTTAATTTAAAAATGGAATACTAAGCGACTGCCCTTTTTTTCATTCTTTTGTTTTAATTTTCATTGATTCATTTTTTCCACCGCTTGTCCGTTTTTAGAAGGTTCGTGAATTCCATTTGAAAAGCTTTGAATTGCAGTTTTTGAGGCTTTTGAGTTTTTTCGCATATTGATAATTTACGAGCATCTAATTATGCCTGATTTAACGCCATCAGAAATCATTAGGGCAGATCAAATGAGGAGAAATGGTCAAACCTACAGATCGATTGCCAGAAGCCTTCGTCGATCGTTATCAACGATTTATCGTAGCATCCAACGATACAGATTGACGAATGCTCTAGTGAGAAGGAGAGGACAAGGCCGGAAAAGGTGTACTTCAAGGAGGGATGACCGTTTTCTCCAACTTCAAGTCCGACGGAACACGAGACTAACGGCGGTGCAGGCTCGAAATTTACTGGAAGAGGTACGAGCAGTAAGGATGAGTGAGCGGACAGTTCGTAGAAGATTCGAAGAAGTGGGTATAGGCTCGTATGTGCCCGCCAAAGCCCCAAAACTTGAGAGACATCATCGCACAAACCGTCTACACTTTGGTCGTGAACATCGTGATTGGGACTTCGACGACTGGGGACAGGTTCTTTTTACTGATGAATGCAGAGTTATGTTAAATCAAATTGATGGAAGGCAGCGAGTATGGAGACGCAAAGGAGAACGGTATATCCAGTCTAATTTTGAAAATACAGTTGCATATGGCGGCGGTTCAATTATGGTCTGGGGAGGAATATGTTTAGGAGCTCGTACGGAGTTAGTAGTGGTCGATGGCGGGAATCTGAATGCTGATCGGTATATCAGGGAGATTTTAGAAGAACATGTTGTGCCATTTGCCCCCTTTATTGGTAACAACTTCATTCTAATGCAGGATAATGCTCGGGCTCACAGTGCTCGCACAGTACAGACATACCTAAACCATGTTGGTATAACGGTGATGGAGTGGCCAGCACGGTCCCCCGATATGAACCCTATAGAACACGTCTGGGACTTGCTAAAGAGGAGTGTAAAGTCAAGAATGCCCCCTCCCAATAATCTCAACGAGTTGCGAAACGCATTACTTGAAGAATGGCAGAGGTTGCCCCAAGAAACCATTGATAACATCATCCGCAGCATGCCCAGACGGATGGAAACCCTCATCAGAGCACGAGGAGGAAACACTCGATATTGAACAGTCATTGAAATTGTTGTTAAACTTTGGAAAATCTTGAATTTTCTGCTGTTTCTCTATAATTAAAAATCGAAGAAAAATGCATTTTGTTTAATTTAATTTTTATTTTTATAAAATTTTAAGTATGGTGTTACAAATGAATGTCAAAACATGTTAATTTAATTGTTGTTTCATTTTAAATAATATATTGTTTAAAAATTACATTCATTGTTCTAAATTCCCTCTTTTTTCTCCTTTTTTTTTCTGTTCCGCTAATTGTGCCGGTGTGTGTATTAATAAAAATACTCTTACATACTATTACATAAATACATATAGGTATCAGTATATATACATAATAGTAGGTATTAAATAAATTAAGCAAGAGTACAAAATACTTACACACATTCACACATACTTGAGGATAAAAATAAATAATAATAATAATGCATAATTATAACATGTAGGTAGTCTATATGCGGTTGGAGTTTTAATTTGTTTTAGATTTCAGAACAATGATTTTTGTTTAAAATAATTAGCGAAACTCTGTGGGACTAAAGAAGTATAAATGTTTAAGTTAGGGATTAGACCTCTGAAGACATTAAAATAGCTTATTATTAAAAAATATGATTTACATAACATTATTTATTATAATATTACCTACTTATATACATAATAATATACTTTCTACTAATATTATATGGATGTTAGTTGCTCTTTCACGCAAAAACTACTAAACAGATTTTGATTAAACTTTACAGTGATATAGCTTAGCCATTAGAGTAACACATAGGCTATATTTTATCCCCGTATTTCCACGGGATCGGGAACTACGCGAGTGAGACCGCAAGGCAATTCTAGTTTACGTATAATCCTTAGGTACTCGGAAGGATAGATAAGATGTTATGTTTTTAAAAGATAATGAACTTTTGACTCCATCTGTACTTCAGTCGTTGTTTGAAAAGTAGACAGTTTGCGAAAAAGGTAGTTCGAGAATAAAACAGAATGCGAAATAGACTGTTTGCTAAGTGGGCCGATAGCGAAGTAGTCACTTAAGAGAAGTAGTCAAAATGCGAAATGGGCTATTTGAGAAGTAGACCTCTGGCGCCTGAGCGGAAGGGAATATTCTGAGATTACGTTGTGTTGTAATTTACATGAAGTTTAAGAAAAAGAGAAATACTGAGTCCATCTCTTTATATCAGATCGATTAATGAATGGATATTTCCATGCGAAGCATGCTCAGTTGAAACCATAAATTTAGAATTTTTTGCTTTGGTTGAAACCATATCCAAAAAGATTCTTCAAATATTATAAAACCGTCGGTTGGAACTTTTGAAAGGTTGTTCTCAATTGTGAAACCCTCTAAAAGTTATTCTGACAATGATGAGGATGTGCATTGGTCCAGAAGAAAGAATTGTTGTTATTAATTGGTTAATAATAATAAATAAGCACAAAATACCATATTATTTAGTTTTTTCCTAATTCGACATTGAATCCCTTAAAGTTAAATCCAAAATATTGTATTTGCAGAATTATAAAACGGTTTGATAAAAATATTACCGACAAAAAAAAACGAGCAGATTGCGAGTCGGTCTCGCGCACGAAGGGTTCCGTATGTAACATTATCTATAAAACGGCAAAAAAAAACATGTTTATTGTATGGGAGCCCCCTTAAATATTTATTTTATTCTGTTTTTAGTATTAGTTTTTATAGCGGCAACAGAAATACACTCTCTACAATATGGCCTATTTAATATCATCAGACGAGAATCGCGGGGCTGTTCCACACAGGAAATTAAAAAAACCCTTACTCATTGTATATAAATAAAGCGCTATAGTTACCTTTTCGAAAGAGAAGAGATGTTTCGCAAGTAGGTACCTACTCGTTTCTAGGAATTTTCCAGTATTTCATCAACTAAAGCGGTAGGTAGCGGACTTTACTATAATAAGGACGTAGTTGACTAGAAGTAAAGCGCCTTTCCACTTGGCGTTAGAGAAGTGTGATTACTTATAGGTGACAAAACCAAGCTCGCAAATTGCCATCAGAGGGTGCAGCAGTGAAAAAAATCGTATATATACGGGTTGAAAACTGAATTCTACTACTAAAAAAACCACTAGCCACTAAAGGCAATATTTCGCCACTAAAAGGGGGGTCGAAACCACCAGTTTTAGTGGAAATTCCACTATGTTGGCAACACTGCACAGAACACTACGCTGCCGCCCACAGGCGCGTTAATACCGCTCTATATCGCGATTGTTTTTGTTGCCAACTTTATATATTATAGTAAAGTCCGCTACCTACCGCTTTAGTTTATGAAATACTGGAAAATTCCTAGAAACGAGTAAGTACCTACTTGCGAAACATCTCTTCTCTCTCGAAAAGGTAACTATAGCGCTTAGATTGCCTCAAAAAGTCACAATTTAGTCATTATCAATTACATTATCAATTCTCAGTTGTTTAATTAATATACCTTTATTTGTATAACTTCATTCTGTGTACATTGTATGCCCGCAGCGGGTAGATTGTGTGATTCTCTTTTTTTAATATAAGATCCTTGCTGTGTACCACAATCGAATAATAAATATATTCTATTCTATTTCATCAGTAAAAGTTCATTCGATCCATGGCCAAAATGGGGGATAAAAAATTGCACTGTCTAAACTCTGAACTGCAGAGCCATTTATCGAAGAGAAACAAAGACTGAAGACGAAGCAGAATGATTTTAGATCCTAGCCTATCCAAAAAAATTGGAAAAATTGGTGTGGAAAAAAAAAACGCGCGATAAAGGCTCTACCCCACAGGCGCGTTATTACCGCGTTAGTAATAACGCGCCTGTGGGCGGGAGCCTTAAATGTTCCAATGCAGCGTTATTATCGCGGCAGTGTGTAACTCACAGAACACTTTTACTCGTGAGCGTCCTAATACAAAATGTACTGAAAACAGACATCGCAAAAACGCTCGCGATATTATCGTGCGGTAATAACGCGCCTGTGGGGTAAAGCCTTTACTCCTAGCGGAAAAAGAGGCTCAACTCAACTCAAGGCAGTGTTGCCAACTGCTCCCCTTACCCTGTAGCTAGACATCTTGCGAAAAGTAGTCAGATTGCCCGATTTGTTGACACAAAAAAGTAGCTAGAAGTACATAGCTAAAACTTTGAAATAGGTAAAGTAAGTAGAGTACGTGCATTTTATCATAGGTAAATCAATTTTTAGTTTATTAAAACAGCAAGCAATAATTTTAAATTTATAAAATAAGACAAGGCAGAACGCAGTAAAGTTTAAAACGAAGAAATATGTTTATCCCCTTCATTTATCCAGGTATTATAGTCTATTTCACACCAAGTGGGTTCGGTGAGAGACCGTCAAGTTAGAAGCCTCACCATGGAATTGAGCTGTTCTGATAATGTCAAACAACTCTTCCTAAATAGTACCAAATAGTGCCCGAAGCATATAAATAGTGCTATCATACTTTCGGAGATATTCAGGTCGTTCAGTGAGGCTACTATCTTGACGTCAAGATAGCAGCCTCATCTCAGTACACAAAAACCACAGCACTGTTCTTGAAGAACTATATACCAAAAAACTCTTCTTAAATAGTGCCTTGGATTTGCAAAGTTTCAGAATTAGTGCTTCAAAGGAACCGAAGATATTAGGGTACATTGATGAGGCTTCCAACTTGACGTCAAGCTGGAAGTCACATCATCAACGAGGAAGAATTTCGAATTGAGAATAATGCCAAAAATCTCTTCTTAAATAGTGCCTCCGAAATCAAAACAAAGCGGAACGATTTAACTTGTATTTTAGTCAATAAATGATGATAAACTTCCACGTACATTTTGGATTCGGTACAGATAGGAGTAAACCAACTAGATCAAAATGGAGACTCAGCTTTAAAAAGAGCGACATCTCAGAATGTTTTTTTTTGTTTTTTTTTTTAGATAGGGGTGATGATTTATCAAGTATCAGGATGCGGACTGGTTTAGTTTTTGAGATATATTTTTTTGAAGAATCATAATTTAATCATTTATAACCTCAAATATCAAAGAAAACGCAATGTCCAATATCAAACTTCAAAAAGGCGTTTTAAAAAAAATTTGTTCATTAATAAAAATCTATTGGTTATTTATATATTTTTTTTTATGATAAAAAAGGGGGCAAACGAGCAGACGGGCCACCCGATGGCAAGTGACGTCCGTCGCCCATTGACACCTGCAACTCAAAGAGTTATATTAAAACCTATTTTTATTTAATACATTTAATAAAATATTTAAATTTTCTTTCATCGCCGTGTCCTAAACATGTTTAAACAATATTGTTTTATCTTACGATGAATGTCAACAGGTCCATTAAAATCTTCATTTCCGTGGATTTTTTTATCTTTAGTTTTTCAAACAAAATCGAGTTTTTTTATAATGTATTCTTGCTTAATATCTAGCAGATGAGGGTGTATTTCAACAGGCCCATAAAAATCTTCATTTCCGTGGTTTTTTTATCCTTGTTTTTTAAAAACTTCGGTTTTATTTAAATTTTCTTTATATTGTTTGTATTTTTGCTGAATATGTAGCAGATAAAAAAGTAACGAGATATACAAGATTAAAAATTTTGTGCCACGGCAATGAAACAAGCGTTCACGGCAATGAAAGAACTGTGCCACAGGATTGAAAGAATCAAACAACGGAAATGAAAATCCATATAAAACATAATATTTTATATACTTACCTGAGTATTATACTTACATAAAATATATACATGCCATGCCTGTCTCCAAGAGGGAAAGGCATACCCAGACTGTCTCTCCATCGGATCCTTTAAATTCCTACCAGTCCACAAACAATCGCTTGGTTCTACCCAAAGTTTGTGTTTGGGAGAAAGATTTGGATATAATCTTTGATTTTTTTTTATCTTGTGTCTGCTACTTCCGCCGCAGACCTTATAAGTAGTCGTAGTTTTTTTTATAATTTAATTATTTAGTGGCACGCACGAGCATCAATGTGTTATACCTTTTTATATTTATTTGTATAAAACCGTAATGGCCAATCGCATAATTAGCTCCACTTGTACGCATTCTGCGCCACTGACCTAAAATAGCATAAGAATTAAATTACTTAATTCTTATGCTATTTTAGCTCAGTAGCACATTGTAATTAGGGCGATAATTCCATATTTTAATTGGTAACCCTTTCACTAAGACCGGTTAAAGAAGCCATCTTGTCTTTTCAATTGCCTTAGACACGCTCGGTTCCGCGCTCGTGCATTGTATGTATTTTATACTTTAGATTTCTAATAATTAATTGCTCAAACCCCAAAAATAGAGCTTTTTTTTATTTCCTTTGTTCCTGTATCGAACATCTTGTACATCTCATTAGTTATCTGCTACAAATTCAGAAGGAATACATACAATATAAAGAAAACTTAAATAAAAGCTATAAAAGAAAACTTAAAAAAAACATTCTGAGATGTCGCTCTTTTTCAAGCTGAGCCTCCATTTTGATCTAGTTGGTTTATTCCTATCTGTACCGAATCCAAAATGTACGTGGAAGTTTATCATCATTTATTGACTAAAATACAAGTTAAATCGTTCCGCTTTGTTTTGATTCCGGAGGCACTATTTAGGAAGAGATTTTTGGCATTAGTCTCGATTCGAAATTCTTCCTCGTTGATGATGTGACTTCCAGCTTGACGTCAAGTTGGAAGCCTCATCAATGTACCCTAATATCTTCGGTTCCTTTGAAGCACTAATTCTGAAACTTTGCAAATCCAAGGCACTATTTAAGAAGAGTTTTTTGGTATATAGTTCTTCAAGAACAGTGCTGTGGTTTTTGTGTACTGAGATGAGGCTGCTATCTTGACGTCAAGATAGCAGCCTCACTGAACGACCTGAATATCTCCGAAAGTATGATAGCACTATTTATATGCTTTGGGCACTATTTGGCACTATTTAGGAAGAGTTGTTTGACATTATCAGAACAGCTCAATTCCATGGTGAGGCTTCTAACTTGACGGTCTCGTTCGGTGACAGTTCACTGTTGACAATTGAAGTGATGTGTCCTAATGAAATCCAATCGATTTTTATAAAGTTTCGAGTAAGTTTGTAAAGGAAATGGAATCGATGTTATACTTTATTGATAGAATGATTTTTCAAAATTACTTTTTATTGAATATGTTTAAATTTCACAGGTTATATCAGGGAAAAACATGGTGAAATAAAAAAAAATGTCATCGACTTTTTGATGCAATACGAAAATATCATACATTATCGAATCTACAAATCACTGCGCACTCTCATAGACCCCTGCCACATAATACACTATTACTATTTTAAACCCAATAGATACAACAAAATGAAAATTTTACAAAAACATTGCATCTTCTTTCGGATTCCCGCCAAAAAGATTCGATTCATCGATTTAATGTAGATTAAGTAGTGTCAATCCCTATGAGTAAAAGTTCCGTTCCACGCAATACGTATTTTTAGGACACATTTTTTATCTTTTGTTTTTTTATATTTTTCTTGATTTATAGTCTGAGATTTTAATTTAGAATTTTAGAGGCGACAATTATTGTATTTTAGCAATGACATAATAATAAATTATTCATTATTTTTGGAACCATCTATTTTTCTTACTAGAAATTTGTATGCGTAAAAAGGAAAAATGTGAACTGTCACCGAACCCACTTGGTGTGAAATAGACTATAGTAACAAAAGCAGGCAGTCCAATGAGGCGTTTTTTAAAAAAGTTAAACTAATTCATTCAGTAAAGATAGATGGCGTCCACATTTTAAGTCGGTAACAAACACATACGTCCTACTGCAGTTTAGTTGTAAAAGAGAAGAATAATGGTGGTATTTTAGTCCTCGTATTTATTATTTTATTTTATTAAATTAAAATATTTTAAAATGGCTTCCATGTTTGAAAAATTTAGTAATATGAGGGTTTAGGTCACTGAGAAACGAACGTCGCCCTTTTGGTCTATGGACCCAAAATGATTCAAAATAATTATTTAATTAATTAGGCTAACAGAATTGGTATGATTATTTAGTATTCCCTAAATTATTAAATAATTTTTTTGTTAGTCAAATATAATATAGTGGTATGTTCGTTTCGTGGTGATTTTGAAGACACTCTTAGGAGTTATAGTGTTCTGTGCTCCATGCAGCAGAAATGTCAAATTGACATTGGCAGAGTGGCAGACCGACAACCTAATAAAATCTCTATAGTATTTTTCATTTAATAATATACCACCCTCTATTAAAGAGATTTAAATATAATAGGGCATAGAGGGGGCATTGGGAATATTTTCATACAAAACTTTGAAGCCTAAGCGTCATGTCCTTGTCATGTCAGTTAGTATGAACGCGAGCTGTCATTCGGTCGAAATTGTACTAGACTTATTCCAAAGATATTAAAGTAAGGATGAGTTATATTCATACTGCTTGCGTTTGAAAATTGATCCCCTACGAGTGTGCTACAACATGTACATACTTACTTCTTAGCGTATTTATAGGATACAACAATGACGGGGAAAAATGATACGGAACGAATAATAAAGAAAAAGAGAGCTATCTGTTAAGAGTTGCGCTTAAACTACGACTTGAAATACAATGCTACTAAATAAAATGTGGTTAATTAGCTACATTTGTTGGCCTCATTTTCCGTGCTCTAGTAACATATCTACGTCTTTCTATATATTATTATAATATCTTTGGACTTATTCCACTTGGAATATAACTTTATGACTTTTCCTCGCTTTGTCCCCTCTATGCCCTATTATATTTAAATCTCTTTGCCCTCTATAGATTTTCTGAACATCACCTTTTGTCTGCTCCCGGCGCTGTGGCTAATGCTGCAGCACAAGCTGAGTGGGGTCCTATTAGCCACTATTTTTTACCAATTTATTTTATTTCTGTTCTCGTTTGTTTTTTTGTTTCGTGTCTTATAAATTTATTTTCTTTCTTTCTTTATTTTACAATCCAATATTGTGATAATTAAATAAAATTACAATTGTTAGAAAAAATCTTGTATTGAGGCAAATAATTATTATGAGAAAACAGTATATTTGTCTGAGGCTCGTGTCACAGAATTACAGTCCTCAAGCATGGAACTCCGCTTGAACACAGAAGAGGAATACAGTGTGACTGGTAATTCGATGGAATCATCTAGCTAGATACATAATTATAAGAAGTTGAAGTAAATAAAACACTAAGTACCTATCTACGTACTTTTGAGCAATCTTTTAAAATACGATTATTCTGAATTTGCCATATACCTACTACGTAGCGTAGCGGTCATTGACCTCGCGCAGCTGATTTTGCGAGTACATATACGCTTAAACTGAAGAATGTAACTTTTTAATTTCGAAAATGAAAGTGGTGTTTGTTATACAAATGCTAAATGCTTTTTATTTACCTTTCCCTCTCACTATTCCCTCGATTTACCAGACACATTGTATATAGCGGCATCTGTTTCTGTCTTCAAGCGGAGTTCCGAGCTTGAAGATCGTTCTGTACCTAATAGTGTTGTCCCCCCCGTCACGAGAAAGTATAAATTAAGTATATCAACAAACTTCTACTGAGATAAGTAGCGACAGTTATGAGTTACGAAAATCCAATCAATTAAAAGTTATGTATTTAAGGATAATGTGAAACTAAAAAGCAACTCTAATTAGTTCGATTATATTTAAGCGATATAAAGCATCATTTAATGTTTTGTGGTACACAGACGCTGGGTTGTAAACATTCGGTCTAACCAAAGAGATTAAAATATAATAAGGCATAGAGGGGACAAAGTGAGGAAAATTTGATGCCAAATATTATTACAAGTGGAATAAATCTAAGTATATATAAGTTACTGTATGAAATCTAGTACGATTTCTACCGAATGACAGCTAACGTTTATACTTACTGACATGATGCTTGAGCTTCAGTTTTGTATGAAAATATTCCCAATCCCCCCTCTATGTCCTATTATATTTTAATATCTTTGGGTCTAACATTTTAAATTGCTTAAATAAAAATTATTACAAAAATAGTACTTACATATTTTTTGTTAACATAATTTATACCCTCTCGTCTCAGATAGTTCTAATGTGGATAACATTAATGCGATAGTGCAGCGTTATTTTTTAAACAATAACTTATATTTATACAACAGTATATAAATTATACATCCAATATACATAACGACAAGATACAATGCTAAAAGTAAATAGTATAAGTATGCAACATACATAATTATAATAAAATTGTAACTGGCTGATGTATGTACATAGGGCATATGAGAAGTCTTCAATAGATTTTCTGTCTATCTGTCTGTCCGTATATTTGTACGCGCATCACGCAATAACTACTGCACCAAATCGGATGTGATTTATACATGTATTTTCGCTGGTCTAACTTAAAATCTGGTACAGTGAAGAGCACATGAAGTTTTCCACTTGTAGTGCGAGTCTGACCTCTAAGGCGATTGTAATAAGAACATTACAAAGTCGAATGTGTCAAGCTCCACGTGCTCTTGACTGTACATGTTTTATCTTTTCCATACAGAGTGTTTTTAATTTGGGTCAGCCTTGCTGACGCGGACGCCCTCGCCCTCGACTTGCGGGACCAAGCTAAAAAAAAGAAAAATATCTAACACCTTTTATCGCCGATTTAATACCCAATTTTTCCTAATTTAATCTTTAGAACCCCAAAAGTGTGTGGTGGTGAGCCCATCGCCTGATCGGGTCTGTTACACGTATCTCAGAATCAATTCTGGGACCTGCGGGTTTTCTCACGATGTTTTCCTTCACTGTCGAGCTAGTGATAAATATGTACGTAAGTTTTTAAAATACATTATAACTGAACGATTTCCCACGGGAACTTCCCGTTAACAACAATGCCGCTGGGCGCCATTTATTCATTAAAGTAGGACATTCTATAAAAAGTACTATCTACATCTCCTGAACTAAAATCATGACTTCAGGTTTCAAATAGACGTCCTTGTTGGGACTGTTGTTTATCTGTTCGAAGACCGACGGGTGCCATGCGAAAGTGAGCACTGTAGCCGGTACTAATCGTAGGTCGATAAGGGTCTTATTTGCGTCCTCTTCTAGAAGCAACTTGTGCCCAGTCGGCGTGTTTAGTACGAACGGCAGATTATGTTCGAGGTTCTCTTGCACAAACTCGTGTATTTCGTTGTATCTCTCGTACACTGAGAATGTGCCCTGTAAGGAAACAATGGTTAGTTAGATTGTAATAATAGACAGATATGTCACATTACATTTAACGTGTAGTTTTGTATGAATAAATAAATTTTATTATACGAATTAAAAACAAAACCTCACGCCTTTTATCCGCGCGGGGGTATGCAGAGGTATTCCATTTCTGAAAATACCCACATTTCACGACAATATACGATCCCTAAACGCGATAGGTGGTGAAGCCCATCGCCGGAACGGCAGCCTTATTGTCTAACTTTTATTTGCGGTCGCTTTAGATTATATCTTGTTCATTTTGCCATTTAAACAAGATGATATGTACTTCGGACGTCAAATTTCGTGATTTGCCTGGAAGCCGTCCACAAATCCTCCGGAAGTAAATTGAGTGAACTAAAACGCTCTATTTGACAGTTTTGACAACTAAATTGGTATTGTGTAAGGAAAAATGACAGCTGGAACCGGCACGAAAGCGGTTGGGAACTGTCAGTTGAAATGGGTTGCAAATGTGCTGCCTTCTTCAATTTATTTCTCGTTTAATCAGTTAATTTACTGAAATAAAAAGGATGTGTGTAGTGTATTCCACGAATTAATAGTGTAAAATGAATTCCTGGTGCCGATAATCAAGTTATTGTAGCTATTGTTATTCGGGAAATCAAAGTAACGTGATGTTCAAAACTTGCAAATTTTCTTTATATATGTGTTTGAAATCATAAAGCGAGATATCATTTCTTGCCCGGGAAAGGAAAATATCCCTGAAAGAACACCGGCATTCACCTGCGAAGATCACTCTGTGTTGCGATTATTTTGTGGTGGTGATTAATCACCGAGCTCACAATCCAAGTGTAGGTAGTGATTAGAGGTCAGTTGGGACTGATGATGTGATCATCAGTGGTCAAAAAAGTTGATAGGTATTACAGAACTCACTACGACTTAGGTACTTTACTTCCAATGTGTCTCATAAGATCAAAACTAAAGTATAGGTATTCCATTTTTAAAATAAGTCTAATAAAATGCAGCCCTATCCTCAAAGAGTTTGTCTGTTGTGTTGAGTGGCGGATTTAAAGTCTTAGCCGCCCTAGGCTCCAGGCCACGTAGTAAGTAGGAGCCGTCCCTTTCTCAATACCCATCATATGGACTACTGCCAATATAAAATAAGTAGGTATAATTTATACTATTCATTTACCTTTAGGTATGAAAGGTTTTGGAAACTTTTTTACCAGGAAAAACTATCTAATCCATAGTGATACGAACATAACTGTGTCTGTCTGTTTGAACTTATCGCTGAGCCAATCTTGATAAAATTTAAGGTTACAAAATATTACCGATATCATCAGGGAGGATATTGACAGATTTTTATTTTGAAATGTGAATAAAGTCACAAGCAAATATGTACTAACTTAAGTAGATAATAACGTTAGTATACTAAATCTATGGTAGATAATATAATCTTCTAGTCTCCTTATGTAGGAATTGTGTAGGAATTATTGTTATTAGTCCATAAACAAGAGAAACAATTCATTTAACTTACTATTTTATTGTTACTATGAAATCCCATTTACATAAGGTTATTAATAAATATGAAAGGAACAATGAAAGTTGACGAAGCAAAAGAAGTATGTAAGGATCGTAGCAAGTGGAAAGAAGTGGTCTCTGTCTACCCCTACGGGAAAGAGGCGTGATTATATGTATGTATGTATGTATTAATAAATATTATTAAAAATATTTAAATTTCTTACAGGTATACTCAAATTTCTCTAAGTGCGAAGGTGAATTCTGAATATAAATTGGAGTATCTTGGCAAGTCATAGATGAAGAAGACGTCTGACTGATAACCTTATCCTATAAATATAGGTACATATTGTTAAAGCTATATACTATAACATTATAATATTTAATTGATTGTTGTAAGTGTTTATTATTACCATTACCTTTTCAGCTAGCAGCGAGGTAGTATTAAAATTAGGTCATCTCCCAATTCATATTGGTATTTTGGTGACAATAGGACAGAATATTGAAACTAAAATAATAAAAAATGTACTTTAATAAAATTAAAGATAAGGATTTAAATAGTTTATAATCTTGCTAATCTATAAGTACTAACTAAAATGATTATAAACAGGCAAAGTTGTTTGTATTGTAGTCAAGCACTGATAGCCCAGTAGTGTAAGAGTCGCTTCTCATTGGTGAGGCTTGGGTTCGAATCCTGGCATGTACCAATGAGAGAAAAGTTTACTTACATATTTATCTCTAGAGGTCAAGGAAATCATTGTGAGGAAACTCGGAGGTCCCAGATTTAATTTTAATTCACATGTAATAGACCCAATCCGGCTATGGGCTCACCACTTATCAAGTTATGCTCCAAAGAATATACTGGTGAAACATGGGTATTTCCAGAAATGGAATAACTATTCCTACCCCCTCTGTGATAAAAAGCCAGAGCGTATTAAAGTTGTTATGTTTTAAAGATATAATAACCGTAACTAGTAGTCTAAAACTTAAGTTTAAAAATGCTTTTAGATAGCTAAATCATTCCCGAGTGACAAACCAAGTGGTTAAAGCTAGTCCTTGTTAAAATAAAAATTCTTTATCATACTATAGAAGAAAACGCCTGTCATTAAAGTTTAGCAACAAAAGTACCTATAACAATATTGCTATGACAATGTTCTCAGATAGATATGGCATACTGAATTCTAACAAAGTATTCTCATCTTAGCGATGAAAGGATCATAATTATATGTCATCAATAAAACACATACATATTTCATATTGATTTAATCAGAGGAGTGTATATGTATGTAATTATTTTAATAAATTTAAGATAGCTTCGGAGAAGTATTGTCATGTCCCTACTAATATTAAAAATGGGAATGTAACTCGTTGTTGTTACATAATATAAAAATAAAATAATTAGAAATTCGACAAACATATAATAACTTATAAATAATATTTTCATGTCATCATTAAATTAATTTAAGTCAATAAATTGATAATATAGTATAATAATATTTTCCAACAAAAAGCATTTCACAAGATTTTTGAACACATTCACATAGTCAATTACCTTTTAATCTACCAGAAGACTAATAAACATCCTTATAGAATGGTACCTCGCACTGCGAAACAATTGTCAATTTCGGGGAGATAGATTAAGGAATGCCAATTTTCTGCGGCATAGGCGCTTTTTTGTTTGATCTGAAGTTTCATGACAGGCTGAGTTACTTCCACATTTATAATATTAAGTAGGGATTTCATTTCAGGTCCATCAAATGAAGCATCATATTATAAATAATCATTATATAATGATACAGTAGAGACAGCACTTTGTAACGGAGGTATTAGTTAGGGGAGCAGCAGCAGTTGTGGAGACTGTTAGCGGGTTGACTGGAAGTAGTGCACCGAAGTATCCATGGAGAGTTGAGTTTCTTCCTTATTACACTAGAACAATATGTAATTTTGTCAATTTAGAATTATTATTACTGACAAGATTATTAGTAACTCGGAGACAACATAAATAAAGTATGAGTAGGGAATATGTGGTTAAGTTTAACATAGCATCCATCATATCTATCAATCTTGACATGAATGGACTGAACTATAAATTTATGGAAACTACCAAATATCTAGTAGGGATAAAAGTAGTACATGGTTTGACTTATACTTTTCAGTTAATTTAGAAGCTGAAAAACTTGTAATTCTAATAATGATTAAGTACCTATCAAGATAATAAAGAAGATATTATATGTAGGTATATGATGGATTCATACCTTAGGTATTCATACACTTTTTGTATATAAGTTCGGTGTACGACTTGATGGACTATGAATACCTAGATGGTCCATGACAAATGTTATTTTTATGGCTAAGATTGAGCATATTAGGTCTATACTAGTAAAAGGTCCATTAGGCATAAGACTCGTGCAAGTTTGGCATTGGTGGGAATACTTACTTTAGTCCAGTGCTCCGCAATATTTCTCCTGTTGATCTCAATACATTTCGCGTCCTTAAATCGTCCCACAACATTTTGATTGCAATTGCTTAAGAGTTATATTCTTATTCTCAGTTAGTTGGCCGTTGTTGTTGTTACATCGGCCGGCACAATTTCCATACATTCCATCCTTGGAGTGATGAAATAAGAGTTTTTACTTTGAAATCCAATCACGCATGTTCAGAATTACAATGAAAACAGCTGCATAATTAGTAGTATTTCTGTGTTTTTATCTAAAATTTAGGTTAACCTCAATCAACTTGTAAACAAACATTTGTTTTTTTAAATTGTTTTTTTCTTTTTACTGGTGTGGCAAGTGCTATGGCTACCAAAAAATACTCTCGTAACACATTTTGGATGCTTTTGTAACACGATTGTGACAATTCATTATTCGTATGGATGCTTTGATATGAATAAAAGTCCAAATTTTGATCCATGATACATAAACTCATATAAAAAATATTTTACTTACCTTATTAGATGACAACTACATGTACGCAATATGGAGAAGTTTATAATTTGGCAACACAGTATGCTTTAAGCCATGTCTAAGGCATGCAATGTGTTAGGCAAGGCCTGTACACTATTAAAAAAAAAAGACCGAGAAATTGCATTCACTTCGGTCATATAGTCGGAAGAAGATTCTATGAAAAATCCTTACACAATACCGTCAAACATGACACGATAGTATGGAGATGGATAAAGATAGAATCTAAAGCGACCGCAAATAAAAATTACACAATTAGGCCCCGGGTCAGTTACACATGCCTCAGAATTCATTCTGAGATCAGCGGGTTTCCTCACGATGTTTTCCTTTACCGTCGAGCTAGTGATGAATATGTACGTAAGTTTTGAAAAACTCATTGGTACATGCCAGGATTCGAACCTGACGAACATGATGAAAATCAGTGAGGCTCAGGTTCTCAGCTCTTTAAACGTAACGCTATCACTTTTTTTTTTGTTCTTGCTCTTCTTTACAAATACATATTATAAAGAAGAAAGATTTGTATTGTTGTATGTTTGTAACGAATAAACTCAAAAACTACTCGACCGATTTTAAAAATTCTTTCACCAATGGAAAGATTCCTGAGTAAGATAGGCTATATTTTATTCCCGTATTCGCACGGCCCGTATTTATATAATTTAATCACATTTCAGTTTTAATTATATTTATAATTTGTATAAACACACACACATACACAATGCTAATTCGATACACTTATTATATCTCTGTTGCACGATTTTTCTAATATAAACGATACTATCAATAATAATTATATTACCTGCAGCAAAATTCCGTCCGGGAACCGGATTCTAATGATAGCGAATTTGTATTTGCGCATCTCTCTGAGCTCGTCTTTTTCTCTCATAGCTTTTGTGCGCAGCATCTGACTCTTTTCTATAGCCTCGGCCCTGTAACAGTAAGATACGATGATACTTTTTAAGGTGTTCCTAATAAATTTATTTTCTTTCTTTCTTTCATCCGAAGCCCCTTTTCACACGTACCGGTTTTCGGCGGCGAAAATGTATGGCCGATTGCCCGCCGGAACGTATGAAAGGCCATATACTTCGCCGCCCGCCGGACCGGCGGAAACCGGAACGTGTTAAAAGGGGCTAAGACTTTAGTTAAGTGAATTAACAGTATATAGTAGTTAGAGGTGCTCCCTCACCGAGAGCATTCGCCTGAAATGTAACATTAAGATTAGATTTTGAGCATTATGTTACAATACTGCCTCCCTGACTGACGAGCATTCGCCTGTAACGTAACATACATTTGATGGTCCGCGTATAGTGGATTCCACAAGTGTTGGGCATTGATGTTACAAGTTGTATAAAAATATACTGTTATGCTCGGTTCTCCTCCTTCACTGATGTAATGTAACGTTACATTACTGGCGAATGCTCTCGGTGAGGGAGCACCTTAAGAGTACTAACTACTATATACTGTTAATTCACTTAACTAAAGTCTTAGCCCCTTTTAACCGGAGAAAAGAAACATGAAAATTAAATTTGAATGGACTTTTTGGAGGGAGGCGTAGAGGGACGACTTGCTTTTTGTATAATTTTAATTTTGATGTACTAGATTTAGGGTTTTGACTCATATTAGTGATGATATATCATGTGGCAAGTATCCGTAAAAGTGCAGTGAATTCGAAAGGAAATTCGATAAAATGCGAAGGATGGTCATTTTTGGATTGCCTCAAGAAGTTACAACGAAGTGTTCAGTAATGTGCTATCATTTTACTGTTGATAAGCAAGGGTCTATTAAATAAACAACTTACATACATACATACATAATCTCATGCCTATCTCCTATTGGTGTAGGCAGAGACAATAGACTACCACTCACTACGAACCTGGCAGATCTCTCGTGCTTCATCCACATCCATCAAACGTTTCATGCATGCTCATCGTATCGGGTAAACAACTTGTAGGTACCTAATTAATGAATATTAGAAGTGATGTTCAGAGTATCCGTGGTGAAAGCAATTTATAATATTAGATTTACTAGCACATCTTATCTATACTAATATTATAAGAGGAAAATATTTCATTTTTAGTTTGGTTGTTTGTATTGAATAGGCTTCAAAAGTACTGGACTATTTTTTTAAATTCTTTCACTTTCAGCTTACTCTTCTGGAAGTAAGATGGGCTATAATTTTCCTTGGGAAACGGATCTTACGGAGGTAAAATCGCGCGGAACAGCTCGATGTTAAATAAACCATAATAATATGTTCATTTATTTTCACATAGCCGTCCCGCGCGTTTTCAAAAATCGTAGGTTCGGAGCCTATAAAATTCAAACAAGCAAAAATATCTTTAATCTTTATAATATTACATTAGTGTAGATGAGATGTTAATGCGGCCTGTTATACGATTGGCGAATTCCTAGACAACGCTCACAATGAAAACTTTCTCGCTCACTGACTAATCTGCGTAGAAAAATTATGGTTTCTATAACATATTATATTAATATGAATGACTTGTGTAAAAACTTGGCATAATTATTAATATTGTATAAATTATTTCTTATTATAGTCTGACATTTTAGATATTATAAACATGACATGTAATTTTTATTATGAATAAACTAATTGAATTTAATTGATGTAAAAAAGAATAATGAGGAAAATAGGCAGATTTACTTTGTTCTCTAAAACCGACCTCAGTTGTTGTTCTTTCTTCAGCTCCTCAGGGGTGATGGCGTAGAAGGATGGCGGAAGTTGCACTTTGGTGGCCGCCTGCGAGGGCAGCAGAACTTGCAGGTTTCGGTCCAGCTCCAGTTGTATCGGCTCTGCTGTCCGGAGACTGTCGATGAGCGTCTACAGATAACAAAAACTCTAAAGAGTAAAAAAAACAACCGACTTCATAGCACTAAAATATCATCGATGTATACAATTTTTATGTACAACATGTAACAAAATAAGCGCAAATTCCTGAAATTAGTTTGTCCAGTATCAACTACGGATTTCAGCTATTTTTAATATCTGTTAAATTTTTCAAAAAAAATATTATCGTAGCTGCATTTAGTGCTTTCTATGGAAATCGTGCTATTATTAATCAATATTTAAGAAAATTGGTTAGACATAACTAAAGTTCGATTGCATCATATTTTTTTTATATTAATATACTAATTGGGGTGTATGAGGAATTGCGCTTTTTCTGTTACGCGTTGTATACAATATGCGCAGGACCGGACGTTGTGGAGAAACTTGGGGGGGAAGCCTTTGTTCAACAGTGGACGTCTTCCGGCTGATAATGATAATGAATGTAAAAAAATTAAATTCTTGCACGAAACTGAAATAAGCAACTGTGACAGGCTGTCTGACAGATCGAGGGGCACCATGAGAGTTTTTCTCCCCACTTTGGTACGGAACCTTAAAAATGCTTACCACTAAACTCTCAACTGTGGGCACATTCTCCCGTTTGAACACTAAGAAGTCTTCGAGGACGCCTTCAGAATTGGGTATTTTCTCCTGGGTGAACCCTGCGGCGAGTAGAAGTTCCATAGCCCCCTCTATTGGCTGAACTCGTTCTAAGAACACCCTGTAAAATATAGTAAAATACAAAGTGAAATATATAAAAAACTAGATGTTCCGGTGAAAGTCCCATTCCCATGGGAAAATTAAAGTCCATGTTACTCCACGAAAACAGCGTTCCATTGGTGAAAATTTTTTAAATTGTTAAAGTAGTTTTTCAGTTTATTCATTACATAAAAATAAATAAATAATCTCATGCCTTATATCCCCGAGGGCGTAGGCAGAGGTTTTCCATTTCTGGATATACCCACTTTTCATCAGATATTCTTTGGACCCCTAAACATGATAGGTGGTGAGCCCATCGGACCGGGTCTGTTACACATGTCTCAGAAATTCAGAATTCATTCTGGGAACTGCGAGTTTCCTCGCGATTTTTTCCTTCACCGTCGAGCTAGTGATAACTCATTGGTACATGCCCGGATTCGAACCCGAGCCTCACAGATTTTCATCATGTGAAGTAGGCTCTTTAACAAAATTAGATTTTTGTATGTTTGTAACGAATTAACTCTTTTTCCTCTTTATAATATTACTAGCATAATTTCTATTCCTCACGATGTTTTCCTTCACCGCCAAGCTACTCATAAATAAATATGTGCGTAAGCTTTTTGGAAAACGCATCGGTACATGCTAGGATTCGAACTCGAGCCTCTCGGGCTATCAGTGCTTCTGCTATTTTAAGCAATATTTTTATAAACTCTTTCATGTTAAAACTACTGATCGAATTTTATGAAACTTTATAATAACATAGCTTATACATTAGACTAACACATGGGCTACTTTTTATCCCAGAGCAAGGACAAAGTCAAAGGCAAAAGCTAGTTTATAAAATATATTAATGAAACATACCTATTTGACATTCTAATTTTCTGATATTTGTCTTCCTCAGGGTGAGTTACGATGTTTTCCAAATACTTGCACAGTGTCTCAACACAAGTGTCGATCTGGAAGTAATTTTATACAGTTATATTATGATTTACGATATCTATACCATATTATGTATGTATTTGTATGGGCCATAATCTCCCACGCGAGCCCACCGAGGATTGGGAGGTGGCGTTAGGAAAGTGACAGACATGGTCTAATTAATCCATCCTTCATGACCAGTTGATAAAAAATAATGTTGGAAGTACCAGGACATCATAAGTATTGCAGAGATATTTTTATTTAACCTAGTAGATAACTGTACTTGCTTTGCCTATTAACACGAGTTCGGAAAAGAATATGTTAGTCCTCGTAGCCAAATCAGTGAGGCGAAATAGTTAGGCAATGACGAAAAAGCCGGCTAAACGAGTTTCATGGTTCATAAGCACAATGAAAACTGGGACAATGTTAAAAATACACTGGTATAAACATATTAGGATTATGGTAAGTACCTACTTAATAAATTTTTATAAGAAAATAAAATAAATAATTCACGCCTTTTATCCCCGAGGGGGTAGGCAGAGGTATTCCATTACTGGATATACCTACCCACATTTCACGAGATATATTGGACCCCTAAACGTGATAGGTGGTGAGCCCATCGCCGAACCGGGTCTATTTACACATGTCTCAGAATTAATTCTGAGACCTGCGGGTTTCCTCAGGATGTTTTCCTTCACAGTCGAGCTAGTGATAAATATGTACGTAAGTTTTAGAAAACCTCATTGGTACATGCCAGGATTCGAACCCGAGCCTTACTGATTTTTGGCCGGCTCTTTAACAGTAAGGTAAGGTAAGGTATCACTGCTCATTTTTAATTAATTTTTATAAATATCTACATTTGGGTGATTCGCAAATGACGCGATTGAGGAGTGTCCAAGCCTGAGAATCCATAAAAACATTTGATTTCCATGGTAGGGTATTTTTTTTAAAGAAATGTATCGTGCTTGTGTTTTAATGAATTAGTAATATACTGCCTAACGTTTAAAGGAAACCGACAATATTTTTTAAAAATTGAATATCATAAGTTCTTTGGCGCGTCCACTGGGTACTTGTTTTCGTATATCAGGAAAAACTCAGTTTTGAAAGCAAAATAAGCATAAGATTAATATGTCATATTGATAACAAATACTTATGGTAATTGTTAATTAGTTCTTTTCTTCATTCCTAGGTTTTGTATTAAAATTATAACACAAACAATTTTGTCCGAGGAAAAAATACTAATTTCTCTGGCGCATAGAAATCGTGTAGCTACTCTGCCTCAAACGACCACTGGAACATATTGTCCAGCTTCCCCACACCCTTTAGTCACCTACTAGCTGACGCCAAGGGCAGGAGGTGCGCAAACTTTACGAAACGACGAAAATATTTTGTTTTTCCTTACATTTCGGATTTTCGTCAGGCAAGTGCCTAATTTCTTCGATGTTTATTGTCAAGATAGTATTTGTTCCCGTTGCTTGCGAATTTTTGTACACATTTCCTCAGTCAAACAGTATGCAGGTGGTAACAAAAGGTGAAAATCGTACATCAGATTTTGGAGAAAATAAATAAATATTGATGATTTCTAATTTCTTTGGCACTAATTTATTTGGATTTCTTTGGCATAACGCGCCAAAGAAATTAGTGTTGGTACAAAGAAATTAGAAAAAAAATCGATAAAGGCATTAAAATGTCTAGTATACTAACATTATGTCAATTTATGCTGGTACTTTTTTGTATATATCGCAGCTAAGTTGATTAATGTAGCTTTAGCAGAATAATAAAATTTTCTTTCCGTGAAATCTAGCGAGACTGCTCGATTTGCTTGCTTGTTCGCTGTCAACATACCTCCCTAGGCCCATTTTTGAAGCATTGTGCAAATATTACGAAATGCCCTACAAGTGAAAGATCTTCACATTATATTAGATACTCTCGTCGTTTTTGTAAACATGGTCAAGTCCTTTTTGCAATATTTCTGTAGCTTTTTGAGGGTCTTTTTTGTTGACTAGTATGGCATGGGTATCATCCAAAGTAACGATGGTGGTATCTTCAATATGTGGTAGGTCTGCAGTATACAGGATATATAAGACAGGTCCCAGCACAGACTCTTGGGGCCTTTACATCGTAAAACGTTGACGAAGTATCGGCTTATTTTACATGGAATAGTCTGTCCCTGAGATAGGAATTCAGCACCAGATAATAGCTGTGTGGGAGATTAGACTTGATCTTGCAGAGTAATCCATCATGCCAGCCAGACCCTATCAAAGGCTTGCTGTATATCAAGGAATACAGAGGAGCAGTATTCTTTATTTTCCTGTGCGTTTCTTAGTTTTTTGTACACTCGGTGCACCTGCTCAACTGTGTGTGCTGAGTGCTGCTCACGGAAGCCAGAAAGGGTAGTATCCTCCTGATTGGGACTTTCTCTAAAACTTTAGAGAGGATTGGGAGCAGACTGATAGGCCTATATGACGCCACCTCTGTGGCTGGTTTTCCTGGTTTGCATATCATCAGGACTTGTGACGCTTTCGAGAGTCTGGGAAAATATTGAAGTCTTAAGTTTCCATTAAACAAGATAGTTAGGAACACTATTGCCTTTCTTGGCAGTTGTACTAGTACTTCCCTGGTTATAAGGTCAAATACTGGCACTATTTTTACTTTCAGGACTCTTATTATTCTGCATATCTCACATGGTGTTACTGCCTTAGGTGGAAGCTATAATTTTAGGTCTTGTTTTAAGATACACTTCGTTTCCATTTCATTTTGTTGATGGTAAATATGATGTGGAGTGAATACTTTGGATAGGTGAGCAGCGAAGGTATTAGATTTTTCCTTCGGTGTTCGTGCCCAGGTTTTGTCGTTCGTTCTGATCGGAGGTTTTGCTTCTTGTGGTCTATTACGGGACTTCGTGAACTTCCATAATGTGTAGTTTGTAGCATTAGTTGCAGTAAGAGCGTCCAGTTTTAAATTCAAGGTATTGTTGTGCCACTTCTGGATCGTTGTCTAAAATTGCTCCGCAGCGGCAAATTAAGCTTAAGAAACATTTTTAATTTTTTTAAAGACTCCTTGTTCCTAAGAAGCGAATTCTTAAAGTAAAGTGTCTTAATTTTTGTACCATATTCTTAATAGGAGGAGGTCGTTGGTTCGATTCCCGCTCGGGGCCAACATTTGTGTGCATGAACATGTCTGTTGGCTTTGTGTCTGGTCATTTAATATTTATTTAAGTATCTTTATCAGTTGTTTTGTACTCATTGTACAGGCCCTGCCTAGTTTGGGACTAAGTAGCCGTGTGTAAATTGTGTCCCACAATTTATTTATTTATTTATTGTAAAAATAATGTCAAACACCAATTATGTTGTTTTTTTTTATTTTGGTGCCAATTTTGACTAGAAAAATAATTTATTTCTTCGCAAATCTAAATTCTTTGGCATGCTTCCTAATTTCTTTGGTACGTTTTCTAATTTCTTTGGTAAGGTTTCTAATTTATTTGGATAAAAATCTAATTTCTTTGTTAAATGTCTAATTTCTATGGTCAAGTATATTTTAAAATGGCTAAAACTTCGAATCGGCTCGATAGATTTCAGGGAAAATAACATATAAATGTAGGTCTTAGACGCCTCTACAAAGTATGCTAATTCATTTTCTGAATATGTGAAAAAAAAATTGCGCCAAAGAAATTATATGTTTGAAGCCATTTTTTGCGAAACACCCATTTATGAACAGCCTACCTTTTCTCTATTATTATTACAAGACTGTATTATAAGACAGGCGGTCAGCCCTCTTTCTTCTTCAAGCTGTTCGTAAAGGAATGATTTTATGTTCTTTTTCCATTCGTCGCGAGGTAGAATGTCGTTGCTTATAAGGGGACACCTGAAAGTAACATTTCCTTGTTGTTATGTTGAAAGTCACGTTTCAAGAAAAAATTACATAAAAAGGCTGCTATAAAATGACAGATTACTTATTAGACATACATACATGGGATTAACTGACTCGACACTATGTCGATAATCATAATTATGGTAAATCATAATTACTAGTAAGCCAAGACATGAGATTAAAAAGAGCTGCCCTTGAGTTTCAAGCTGGTTCTTCTTGGGGTACTGAATTTGGAATCAGAAACTCGTCGGTGGAGATAGGCTGCTCTTTCCATTTAGCCAATCTCCATGGACGAGTTTAGAGTGTCTTGTTATTAGACCATTGACATTTCTAAGTGTAATTTTCTTTTACTTACAGAAATCAATGAATATTGACATTGATTAATATTGATTTGGAATTCTTGGATTTCTTAATAGGCCATCAGCTCACGCAAAGTGGTTAGAAATTAGTTAGTTCGTGACTATGTATGTAATATCAAACAAGTCACTAGTGGATAGATAATTTTCTATCTCTTAGAGGGTGGCACAAATTTAAGTAGCTTAAGCAAAGTATGAATCCAGCATGTTTGGGACTAGCATCCAAAATAGTTAAAAAGGCTTAAAAATACGGTACAAACTTGAAGAAAACGCCAGAAGCCACAAAGTTCCGGGGCAAGTCCACTTCTTCCACTCTTCTCTCCTTGCTTTCGATACTTGGCGTTGATTTTGACGCGACTGCCTTTTCATTATCCAATTCCTTCTTAACTTGTGCCTGAAATGGAAATCATTTGTTAAAGCATCTGTCTTTGCAACAGGAAAACTAAAAAACCATGTTGATGTAACTTTCGTTTTACAAGTTTTGTTGATGTAAGTTTATTTATTTGAACAGTCTTATTGTTGTTTGACAAGATACTTTATTTCTATAAATTGTTGAATAAGAGTTAAAGATGGTATACAAAACAAAGAAACAAATTTACGTATGGCTTAACTTAATACACATGTCACTTCTGATTTAAAAAAAAAATTACAGGACATTCAAATACTCAGCAGTTAATGAAATGAACGTACAAATTTAAATTTGATCTGAAACTTTACCTGAATTGCAGCAAGAGAGGTGTTGAAGGCAGGATTTTCTCTCTTCAGTGTCAGTCTAGATAGAGCAGCTTCTGCTGCAACCTTACTTTCTTCTGACAAGCCCGATCGTTTTACTACTGGTGCGTTATGCCTCACAGAGTGTGAACTCGAACTGCTCACTGAAGCCTCACTCAATTTATGACCGGGGCCAGCCAATTTAAATTTTGCATCAGCTTTTTTCTTTTGAAAAAATTTCTTTATTTTGTCTGCCATTTTGTCTTTGTTTTATATTCTTGGAGTGTGCTCTTTTGGTAATTTTAGCTTGGATACACTCTCTTTTAGTTGTTCTATAGTAGCTGATGTTGCTGTAAAGATAAACAGATAAAATTTATCTGATATTGGTTTCACTATAAATACCTGTATGTTTTGTTGAACTAATGTGTAAAAAATAAAAAAAACTCACGCCTTATATCCCCGAGAGGGTAGGCAGAGGTATACGTGATAGGTGGTGAGCCCATCGCCGGACCGGGCTTCTACACATGTCTCAGAATTAATTCTGGGACCGGGGGGTTTCTTCATGATGTTTTCCTTCACCGTCGAGCAAGTGAGAAATATGTACGTAAGTTTTGAAAAACACATTGGTACATGCCAGGTTTTGAACCCGAGCCTCACTGATGTTCATCATGTGAAGCAGGCTCTTTAACCGTAAGGCTATCACTGCACTTACTAAAGTGACTAATATTTACGATGTAGAAAGTAAACAGAGAAACATGTATAAGTAAAAGGCGATTAAGAGTGTTGCCCTTGCAGAACCCAGTTCTGTTCCTGATGGAGATTCTCCAAATAATTTCTTTGCAGATACTTACATCCTATGAGGAATCTACTTTGGCTTCATCTTGGGCAAACCTAGGATGGGATGGCAAGAGTCGGACCATCCTCACTTCTATTGTCGAGTTTTAGAAACAAGAACTAATTTACCAAACTTAAGTAGGTAGCTATTGTGTGAGAAGTTTGTCTTAAAATCCAAGTTTAATATACTTTATCTTTATGTAGGTTAAGCCCCGCGGTTTCACCCGCGTAGTTCCTGTTCAAGTTGGAATACTGGGATAAAATATAGCCTACCTATGTGTTATTCTGATGTATGAGCTATATAACTGTAAAGTTTCATCAAAATCCGTTCAGTAGTTTTAGCGTGAAAGAGGAACAAACATACATCCAGACATCCATCCAAACAAACTTTCGCATTTATAATATTAGTAGGATTTACTATTCACCCAGTAAATAAATTAATTAGTGTCGTATTACAGAATTAGTGACTTACCCGGTTTCATAAACCGCTCAGAAATCCGCTTCCCATAAACTCTCCACGAAATACAAATCAATAGTAACGTGAACAGTAGAATTAGGAAAAAAGTCTTCAGCAGTAAGATTTGAAAATCGTTGAAGTAGAACACCTCGGCGAGATCGTCGTAAAACGATAATTCAGTGAGGCTAACAAAAGACTTCGGTATAGTTTCGATTGGTAAAGACGACACACACGAACCGAAAAAATCTCTCGCGAAAGCTAAAGTATCTTCGATTTGAAGATACAGAGCCTCGTAAAGAGTGGAATTGAAGACGGCTGTGTCAAATAAAGACATTACACGGAAGATTTTCAATGAAACAACGAAATAACGTGTAAAAAACAGTTCATGCTAAAATGAAAACGAAAGCCAATTCGTCGAAATCGCATGACATGGTGACACTGACAGTGACAGTGACAGGACAGGACACTGTTTTTTTTTGTTTTTTCACCCCTTACAGGGAAGGCATAGGCATTACGCCATGCAGTGATATCCTTGAGTGTCGATCGTTCGTATCAATACTTTAATCTTAGTTAAATACTGAAATGGCTCTGCTTTAGAGTCCATGCACAAAAATACAGTGTCTTTAACACTTTCTACATCCCTAACTTGGTTATCAACAGTAAAATGATAGCACTTTTACTGAAGACTTCATTGTGACTTCATACCAAAAATGTCCATATCTCGCATTGTATCGAATTTCCCATTCACTGTACACTTTCACGGACACTTGCCACTTATTAAACTATCACTATTATGAGTCAAAACCCGAAATACACAGCAAAACGAAAATTAAACAAAAAACATGACGTTCTTCTTCGGATTTCCACCAAAAAACCCCCCGGTTACTGACTGTGAGGTGAGCAGAGATTGTGAGTGACATCTGATTGACAGTGATAGCAGTGGCTTAATATAGCTCAACATTATGTTGCCATTTAAAATTAAAATCTAATCTAAGTATATTATGTACCTAACCATGACCTAACCATAAACGGATAAAAAAATACAATTTGAAAGTGGTAGGTGTTGTATAGATTAGTTTTAATCTTATCTCCGGAGTATCAATGGTTATACCCGACGGTTATCAGAAAGAGGGTAATGTTTTAAATCATATCAGTTAATTCTTGGACCTGCAAGTTTCCTCACGATGTTTTCCTTCACCGTCGAGCTAGCGATAGATAAATATGTACGTAAGTTTTTGAAAAACTAATTGGTACATGCCAGAATTCGAACCCGTGACCACACGCATGAAAGGCGGGCTCTTTATCCACTGGGCTACCTGCTCCTTAATTTAAAAAATCTCCACTGCTAGATACGACCATAATCCTATGCCATAATCTCATCATTAATCAATAGATTATTTTACCTATCATAGATATGTTTCCAAGAAAACAATTTCCTTTGAACTGTCTTCGCATAGAGATTACCGCAGAAGTTTAAGGAAACGTTTGAGTGCTCTCAAGTTTTCAATAGGCGCGTCTTCCGATTATGGATTTCAACACCCTGCAAAATTTCTGACAAAGCCCCGAATTCAAACGACTTTGCGCTTGTTCAATCTGCGAATTTCTTCATTGCTGAAATATATTTTTGTAATTTCTGCCATACAAAATACAGAAGATAAGTTGAAAATTTATTCAAGGAAAGTCATTTCTAAAGTTCCAAAACGGAAGCTGGCCTATGCTGTGGCTGTCAGATTCCTTGAATTATTATCCAGTAGATAGGACCAGACCAGAGAACCTTTTTAAAGAAAATATTGCTATAAGATGTAGGTAAATACAGTAACATAATATTATTATTATAGTTTAAGTACAGCTACCTATTTTTTTCTCTTTGTTAGTTTTAGTTATATTTTGATTAATTTATTAAAAAAAATATTTATTAAATTACGACAGTTTAACAGTTTATCTTAGGTAATACAGCGGGTCCCCACACTAGGCCGAGCCTTTATCGTGGCCAGTCGCAAAATCATTTACCATTTAGGTACCACCAATCCATCTCATTGTTTTTGTTTAATTTCATCTATAGGTACTCGTCTATATCAGTCTATAGGTACTATAGACTAACTTACTTATTATAAAGAGGAAAGATTTGTATTTTTGTATCTTTGTTAAGAATAAACTCAAAAACTACTGGACCGATTTTAAAAATTCTTTCACCAATGGACAGCTAGGAGATCCCTGAATAACATTTGCTATATTTTATTCCAGTATTCTCACAGGAACGGAAAACCGAGCAGAACCGCTAGTAGGTACCTACAGTATAAAATGGAGTCGCTTTCCGCGTCTGACTGAACTACTTAGGTCAGCAATGGATTTTGATGTGATTTTCACTAAGGATAAGTTTATTTAAGTGAACACGTATATTTGGATATAACTAGGGAAATTAATTAAGAAGACTCATCTAATATTTGAGTTGGAAAATATTTGCTTAATCATCACAGTTATCGAATATTCCATTTTAGATTAGATAATGTTATCGTACGGTTGATCTGCATAATTCTGTATCTCAGTTGATCTGAGTTTTACAAATGCAGGAGACATGTACAGATACGGTTTCAAAAAGTTTGTACAACGGGTGTGCTTTGCATAGAATAGGTGAGTCTTAATCTATATCTTCGAAACTATAGAATAACACATCACATAGAAACTTTAAGGGCACTAAAGCCCTTTATACTTTATGTACACAAAAAAAATAATCAAAATCGGTCGATACATTTGGGGTCTCTTCGAGACTAACGCACGGCATTTTGATTTTTAGTATATATATACTGGATGTTTTTTTACCGTCTGGAAAAAAATATGACGTATAAGGTATCTATAGCCGAAGTTATAAACGAGATTAATTGTTAAATATAGTCATGTTTAATGCAATTTACAAAATCTAGAAAACTACGCACAGTAGGTACTACGCGCAGCTGGCGGTTGTAGGTAGATTGCGCATAAATGGAAGCTATGAGCCTGTTTCTTTTTAAAATACTATTTCAAATATTTCAGTGTGTATTATTGACTACAATTGAGTAATGTATATTAGTTTAAGCAAGATTAACAAGAATAAGATTTTTTTTAAGTAACATTGCCAAATTAATCTATTACACTTACCTACCTATCACACTGCATTTTTTCCAGACGGTACAAAAAGTCACCCTGTATACATAGGTATAGGTAGGTACCTACTTGACCGCTAGCACAACGATGAAGGAAAACATCATCAGAATACCCACAGGTCCTACCATTGGTTCGGAGTACCTAATGTGTAATTTAGAATACCGGTGGGCTCCCCACCTAGGTAAATCAAATACCTAAATAAAAATAAAAATGTTTGAATAAAAATGCGTAAACACCTATTTACTTCCAAATACTTTGCCTACACCCTCGTTGATATATTTATGTATTTTTATCAAAACAACATACTTACTTACTATCCAGCTAAACATTTAAAAAAGATAAACTATCCGGTTTTGGGTGATACTCAACATCTTAATACCTTTTGCAGTTGAGGCATTGGGCTCATGCGTGGGCTGTTCTGCAAAAATATTTTTTAAAGACATCACAGTGCGTCTCATCGAGGCTTCGGGTGACACAAGGTCTGGTAGCTACTTTGCCCAAAGGAGGTAATGGAGCCAGCCTATTGGGTTACCTTGCGTCGATGTGGCGCAATGGAAGAAGTTTTTTATTTGTAAATGTGTAAATTGAAGATAGGTAATTGTAATTTGCAATAATCTTATATTTTTATTCTACTACTTAATATTGTTAATTTTATAATGAAATCGACGGGGTAGGCAGGTACAACAGACCGTATGTTACGAAGCTTGCACACCTCCCTCGCTTTATATACTAAGTAGGTACATCACTACTATATTCACCTTCGAGCAACGCAGGCTCCTTGCCTAGGTCGCCCTCTGCTGATTCGGCCTCTTCCCCTTATAAGTAGGTATAATTGTCCTGTTGGAAGCCTTCTATCCATCCGTTTAATATGTACAAACCAGCTGAGCACTCTATCCCAGTCACTACATCTTTTTTTTTTCCCATGCGGTTAAAATTCCTTACGCATACCTGGTGGTAGCGGGGACGACAACCAGGGTATGTCAGGCTTGCACTGACTAAAAACTCCATATGCTATTCCTCCTCTCGCCCTAAGTCTGAGTCCCGGGAAACAGCAGGTCACTACATCCTCTTTCAAGCCATGGCATGTGAATATAATGAATGAATGGCATTTGCAACCCTTAATGAGCCAAGGAGCGGGGAAAGCCACCCATTGGCCTCACCATGACTGATCCTGTTTATGTAACTTCCCGCGAAAACGTGCCGTGAACTCGTAAAGCAGGTTTTAATTACTCCCAGTTTTAATCATCACCTTCGTATCAACTGTAGTTTGTAAACTATTGCGGGCGTTATTTTCGGCGTTTGTTAATTTATAGGTGAAACAACGCGTTAAGTTTAGGAATTAATTAAGGTTTTCTGGAAACCAGTTGGTTTCGACCTGAAACGATAAGAAACAACTACCTACTTAATTAGTTTTTAGAATGCTATTGGGGACTAATATTGTAGATAGATTGTAGCACTGTCACCGGTGACAGTAAAGTTATTGAGTGGAACCAAGCACTGGTAAGTGCAGTAAGATCTCCACCCACAAGGTGGACAGATGACGCAAATAATTATGGCGAAAAGTCTTTGGGCGCTGGCTGCTTTATACTTTTGAATTAAAGCAATGAAAAACTGGACTAGCCCTATGTTCAACAGTAATCAAATGTAAATATCACTAAAGAGCTCGGTTTTCATCTTTGAGTACTCATTTATTTATCGTATTTGACCACTAGTCCGCTAAGAAAACTATTTTGCTGACAGTACTCTAACAAAGGCTTACCGATTTTTATCCCGTCCTTACTTTATGTACTATGTACAGACAGACGTAGGCGGCTCACAGTCTAAGTGCAAGATAACATTAATGAAACATACATATAAATCTCATATTAAGTGTATCTACTTTGAGTGATTATCACCCCTTCTTATATTTTGGAGTTTATTAGCGGACTCCAAACATTCCGCATTGCCCAAACATTCTCTTATAGAGAAACCAATAGCTCAACAGTGGGATACTTACGGTGACTAAACGGTATCAGAAAACGATTGTAAAATAATAAAGCAATACATGACTGTATTATATTGTGTGTACAGAGCAGTGATAGCCCGAACGGTTAAAGAGCCGGCCGAAAATCAGTGAGGCTCGGGTTCGAATCCTGGCATGTACCAATGAGTTTTTCAAAAACTTACGTACATATTTATCACTAGCTCGACGGTGAAGGAAAACATCGTGAGGAAACCCGCAGGTCTCAGAATTAATTCTGAGACATGTGTAAATAGACCCGGTCCGGCGATGAGCTCACCACCTATCACGTTTAGGGGTCCAATGTATCTCGTGAAATGTGGGTATATCCAGTAATGGAATACCTCTGCCTACCTCCTCGGGGATGAAAGGCGTGAGATTATATTATTATTATTACCTATTACATGCTTAAATCTTTAAAAATACGCAACGGATTTTGATGCGGTTTTTTTAATAGATAGAGTGATTCAAGAGGAAGGTTTAGGGTATAAGCATTGCACTCGTGTGAAGTCGGGGCGGGTCGCTAGTTTCGTATAAGATAACTACATAGTATCGACGCGATAACCAACCTTTTGTTTAGGACGGAATCGCTGTCTACAGCCAGTTTAAATTTAAAATTATGATAGCGTTTATTTGTTTGTGTTAAGACCAACACTGATTCCTGCCTGTGCAACAGGAAGCTAGCGCACCACAAGGCGATGTATGCAAACCGATTTCCCGCTTTTGTGTTGGCCCTTTAACCTTAGAAATTTTGCAAATTGTTTTGTTGGATTTACACCATTTACCAGTTAGTTGGTGCTTCTCTGAGAGATAGCTATATCTTCCGTCACGCTCCGTCCAATGATGTCAAATTAATTTAGCGGCATTAGCAGTTTCATCCGCTCAATATGATTCCAACAGCGTCTTCGACTTACATACATAGAAAGTGACACGTACGAGACACGCCATATACAGAATCTCAACTTGTATACAATCGTCTTAAATTATTAAGCAGATATTTGAAGACGAAACGATTGCAGAGTTCAGTCGTGTACCGAGTTCGCGTGGGCCAAGATGCTCTCCTAAGCCATCTTTACGCATGGTTCCGGCCATTTAAGGCTAATTTTCCAATAAAAATAAATAATACAGAGCAAGGAACGGTCAAAATAGCAGTCCCACTTAACGGCTTCCTTACGACTGTCGCGTCGCCATTTTTGCTGACGTACTTCGGTTCTATTTTTGAATTTTGCCGCGAAAGTTTTCTTATCAGCCATACGGCAAATGGATTTTTTGGCAACCGGTACGGTTCAGATTTCAGCCAGTGGTCTTCAGTAAAGGAAACAAAAAAGTTTCGTAGAAATATTTGTTTTAAAAAAGAGACGTTCACTGTGGATCCTTTCGTGAAGAGAAAGATGAAAGTTTTCAAGAAGAAGCTCCGTTTTTCAATAAATTCTGGTTATATTATGTGAATTTGACAATTGTTAAAAATTTATTTTGTTTTTTTTTTTTAACTTTTACAAACACCATAATATGGCAGCAGCGACGATTCTAACATTATTTTAACATCAGAGGAGATACCTAAGGTATGTAAATAATAGGTTTACTTAGTTATAGTTTTGGTAGCATTTATTTGATTAGGTAGGTACCTACCTATACTAGTTTTATTATACCAATTCCTTAGCCGCGTTTGCATGAATCTTAACGTCTGAACAGAGACTTACTTTATTACGGAAGAAATCCAATGTTTATTCATTTATACTTTTTCTTGTATCACGTAATTTTGGGGACCGTTGAGGCATAAAAGGCGTTGCACAGACTTGAAACTTCACTTCTGTGCACGGTTCTTAATACTAAAGTTAATTAGCAAAAGTAGGAAAGAAAAGTCCATTGTGTTTGACGTCCACTTGTTGAGGAATTACTTACCTACCTACTTTAGGCAGTTTTTTAGAAGAGAATTCCCCATGCCACAGAAAAAAACACTATCAACAAATAGTATCTATTTTATTAAATGTTTATTAAGAAAACACTTCAGATAATATTATTATCTCTGGTGTTGTTATCTAGAACTATAATATTCATGTACATCATTCATATTTTATGAGACGTACTAACATGTGGAAATTGTGTAGATACCTACTTTGTTTTAAGTAAATCCAAGTACCGGAAAATCTTTGACGTAATATACCTACTAACTAAACTAGCAACAGTCTCTGACTTCCACTGTTTTATCAGCAGCGTCGTAGCTAGCTCGTGTAAATATTCCTACTAAAAAAAGTCCTTCCAATCAATGTTTCGAAGAAACCATTGTCGTATTCAAACCTTAAGCAGTTAAGGCGAACTTATTTGTAAAATAAACAGAAAAAGTGCTAGTACGAGTAAGGGTTTCGTACACCGTACAATAAAAAAAAAACAAATATAATTTCTAACTTTGTATAATTTGTTGGGCAGCCAAAGTAACAAACACTGCGAATTTCAAGCTTCATATTACGGTTCAAAAGACAGCCCTGTGACAGATGGAAAGACAGATCCCAAAGATGGATCCCTTGGCATCCTTTGGCTATGAAACACTAAAAAACTGTATCACATTCAACAAAACGTGACTTCACATGTTTCACGAGAGCCTCCACGGTAGATAAGGCACGTTAAAAATACAAGGAAGTTTCCTTCAGCGCCTAAATATCCAGACTAGTTGTCCTCAAGATAAGCTAAGAGGAAATGTCATTCTTCGGCTCTTTGATAGTGTGAAGATGCAGGGCCGCCGACCGGGGCGCCGGATAAGCCTGTTTTTTTTTCTTATTTTAAGGCATTATTAATTTCGCCATCACCACTAAACACGACACGAAATCCAAGATTTTTCTATGCATAAAAATACATTAACTAGTTTATTCAAAACTTATCAAAATGTCCCTTAGTTATCCAACAGTAAGACGATAGTAGGTACACAACGCACAGCCTAAACCGCTGGGTCTAGTGACTTGAAATTTTGCACATAGATGGCTTATACAGTGTAGGCATCCAATAAGAAAGGATTTTGCAAAATTCAACCCCTATGAGTGGAAATAAACGTGCGCGAGCGAAGGCGCGGGTAAAAGCTAGTGTTATATATATGCGTTTTAATTTACCGTAGTTTGGCGAAAAACAAGGGAAGTTCTAGGTACATTGTCAGGATCTAGTAGTGAATCTTTTTGTCATTTTTCACTGTAACACGTCTGATTATTCAATTGATTGTGACTCATAGTTTCTTACTTGAATCATCTCAACGTTGCTGGTTTCAGTTGAACCGTCTCCAGTTTTGTACTGGATTTAGAATGGACTGATTGTGTGTATGAAGTGTTATCATCTATGTAACAGAGTAATCGCAATTCCTTATACACCCCAATTAGTATAATATTATAATAAAATATATGATGCCTTCGTACTTAAGTTGTGTCTAACCAATTTTCTTAAAAAAAACAGTAATAATAACTGTAGCGACACTATATAGAACGCGCCAATAGAAGGCCGAGTTACATAGAACGCGCCAATAGACGGCCGAGTTCTAAACCGCGCTATCGGAGTTTTCTAATGAGTTTGTATAAATACAACTGTCCAACTTCAACCGTTGGACCTCGGTCCCCAGGCACAATCACCTCGCCTGGCGGAAGATCTTTCCTTTTCACGAAGGAGGAGCATTCCACCTCCGCTCCTCCATATAACTATTTCCATTGGTAGCACTTAATTCAGCTATGCTAATTCATTTGTCGGAAAAAAAATACGAATAGATACCTATCAAAATTAACTGAAATAGATTAAGTAGTCGATACTAAACAAATTAATTTCAGAAATTGAGCTTATTCTTACATCCTATACTTCCTACTTAATATTATAAACGCGAAAATATGGATGTATGGATGTATGGATGTTTGTTCCTCTTTCAAGCATTTACAATTATATAGCCTATACATCAGAATACCACATAGGCTATATTTTATTCGACGACTATTCCCACGGGAACGGGAACTACGCGGGTGAAACGGCGGGGCGCTGCTATTATTGTTTATGCATATCGCAGTGTTATTGTAAGAACCGTGATATTATAATTTAACTAGTGGTATTATGATTGCACGGACGTTCGTCAATTGTCTCCATTTCATACGATATCACGGAACAATAGTTATTAGTTACAATATAATTTCAGATTCAATTATATTGTAATTACATAGTTAAATTATCAATATTAGCAACACTTGGATGTGATGGGAAGCTGCTACAGACTAGACGCTAGACCAACACATAACAAAAACAAAATTAAAAATAACGGGAGCTCCTATACAAAAAGTTGTAATTTAAAAAAATATATAATCTGACGCCTTTCATCCCCGAAGGGGTAGGCAGAGGTATTTCATTACTGGATATACCCACATTTCACGAGATACATTGGACCCCTAACCGTGATAGGTGGTGAGCCCGTGTCGCCGGACCGGGTTTATTTACACATGTCTCAGAATTAATTCTGAGACCTGCGGGTTTCCTCACGATGTTTTCCTTCACCGTCGAGCTAGGGATAAATATGTACCTACGTAAGTTTTTGAAAAACTCACATGCCAGGATTCGAACCCGAGCCTCACTGATTTTCGGCCGGCTCTTTAACCGTAAAGGCTATCACTGCGTAAGGTGTAATTTCTGGCGTTTTTATTGTAAGGAAGTACGAAACCCTTCGTGACTTACCTTTGGCCAGTTTTTCTTGGTAGGTATTCTAACCTATCACGTTTAGGGGTCCTCAGAATATTTGGTGAAAAGCGGGTATATCCAGAAATGGAATACCTCTGCCTACGCCCTCGGGGATATACGGCGTGAGATTATTTATTTTATTTTAATGTCAGTCGCATGACTGTGTGAAGATTGACAGAATACGAAAAGTGCCAAAGAACACCATTGATATGTCATTATCATCCAACTATAACCTAACATTTAGTGGAACTGGGGCCCTGGTAATGGGGTTGTGTCCTGCCTAGTCACATCAGTAATTTTTTTTGTACTGTCAAAACGAAATTTTACTATGGAAAATGTACTGAAATAGCACGGTGTGACGTCATAGTTTCTAGTACTCAATATCAACACTTTTTTTTATTGTTTTATTTTTTTTAAATTGTCTATAATTGTAAATTAAAAACCGAAATACATGTTTAGAGGTGTTTTGGGATAATCTTCTTAATGAATGACTACTCGCAATTTAATTTCGATGCTGTCAACTACCAATTGCTAACAAGAATTGTTATTCGCAAATTCCAGGGACACGTGTGCAGGCAAGGTCCGTAGGTAGGCCACAATAGGCCAATTGTCCGCCGTGATTGGATGACAATGTAACTACGTTTCAACACCTACGTAGCGGCCATAGGTGTGCTGTGGATACGATTAGTTTGAACCGGAGTGAAATATTACTAAGTTTTACCCGACTGCACAAGGAGGAGGGTAATGTTTTTCAGATGTAGGTTCACATCACTGTTTTTATATTTTTAGTTAGTGATTTTTAATCATGTTGATTGTTTTATTTTTTTTAATTTTGACGAGCGACTCTGTTTCGTAAGCCTTCATTGTAGTTTTGACTACAGAGTTTGAATACGAGCGACGAAATTCAGAACTAAAATCTACAATATTACGTTTCATTTCACTTAACCTCTAATCGTTGACCCGCTGTATTGATAAATGTAAAACGTCTATGCAATTCTACGTGTTAAAGATCAGTTATTATGAAAAGCCGCGATAATGTCAGATGTTCTACATAAAAGTGGTGCTGGGCTAGTGTTTAATATGTTGCAGTGACTTTACACGCAGTTGTTTTTTTTGTTTATAATTAATGTTACTAATTTGTTATTCTAGTTTTTTCCTGTGACTTCCTTCACTTCATTACGTCCTAGTCCTCAAACTATCTCTATACAATAAATCACTTTGATCCAAAGAAGTAAGAAGTAAACAAACATGGTATCCATCTTGACGGGCCTGTTGGCTCAGTTGGTAGACGACCCTGCCTTCTGAGTCGGAGGTCGCGGGTTCAATCCCCGCTGGGGACCAATATTTGTGTGCATGAACATGTCTGTTGGCTTCGTGTCTGGTCGTTTAATATGTATTTATTTAAGTATGTCTATCAGTTGTTTAGTACCCATACAAGTCCTGCCTAGTTTGGGACTAAAAAACCGTGTGTGAAATTGTGTCCCACAATTTATTATTTTTATTATATTTGTTCGTCGTTAATGGAACTAAGTCCCTAGGCAGAGGCTGTGCTAGACTAAACAAACGATAAACATTAAATACATACTTATATTTACCTAAACAAGAAACAAGACATGTGGGTGGGTGGATGCTTAGAACAATTGTTGACTCTGAAAGGGAATCATCCAACAATCTAAATTAGACATAGCTTGATAAATATGTGTAAAACCAGCAAACATGTGGATTTCTCTATTCCCGTTTCCGTGGAAATTAAAAATAAAATCTTAGTAGGTACCTATGTAACAATGTCCTTAGCCAGGCAGTGGACGAATAGGTACACTTTAAATTGAACTCTATTTAATTGAATTATGATTGAAAACCAATGGAAAATTTGAAAAGCTATGCCTGGCTAAGGGTTGACAATGTAATGGGTTTTTTTCGACACAAGCGTTCGACGTGTCTTGATTCACGTGGCATTATAGAGCGGCCAAGTAAAATTTACGCAATACTCTAAACAAGTATTTGTCACTGATACGTAATAGTTAGTAACACAACTAAGCGAATGCAAGTAAACTTTCGTTTGCCACTTTTCTAGAAAGCAGTACAGTTTCTTCTGCTGATAAAAATAGGTCTTTCCTCACACCGGAAATATAAGCTCTTATGTCTCTTAAGCGTGCCCTTTGCGTAGGTATGAGATTTTATGGATGGTGCCAGCATTTTTCAAGCCACCTGAAGGCAGTGGCGGACTAAGCCTGTCGGAGGCCCGGGGCGTAACAACCGAATGAGGCCCTCCCGGTCTTATAACTTTTGGATTGAGAGGCTCCTCCAGGCCCAGGACGGGCCTCTGGTCCTGGGGGCCTCCAAATTTAGCGTAGCTTCTATGTTCTATGTTGGGGGGCTTGGTTTCCGCACTTATTCCTGAAGTAGACCATTGTGCGTAAGCCATGGCGGCCGGTTATTTCAACCATCTTATACCTCCTTCCAAAAGCAGATCAAACTTCCGAGTCTACTCAGGACGTCCGCAAGGGATTCTGGTGTTCCGAGAATCTCCTTAACCAACACCCGACTGCCTTTTATCCTTGTTTAGGAATTGATTAAGAGAATTTTTCTCTAAATTTGGAGGCCCCCCAGGACCAGAAACCCGGGGCGGACCGCGCCCCTTCCGGCCCTACCTTAGTCCGCCAGTGCCCAAGGGTGTCTGATGACCGAGATCAACTGTTTAATATCATCCACTTTGTTCACTCGGGTGATAGGACCAGGTGAACCTATTGGACTTTTGTGTGTTCTTAAAATAGCCTCTGAATAATTTTCCATAGGTAAATTTTCACTCAGATGAAAAATTCATTCCGTCAGTCAGTCAAAAATAAAAAATTAAAATAAGTAATCTCACGCCTTTTATCCCCGAGGGGGTAGGCAGCGGTATTCCACTACTGAATATACCCACTTTTCACGAGATATATTGGACCCCTAAACGTGATAGACCGGGTCTGTAGCAGTCTGTAGGCTCATATGACTACAAAGCCCTGTTTACACATGTCTCAGAATTAATTGTGGGACCTGCGGGTTTCCTCACGATGTTTTCCTTCAGCGTCGAGATAGTGATTAATATGTACGCAAGTTTTTTTAAAAACTCATTGGTCCATGCCAGGATTCGAACCCGAGCCTCACTGATTTTCATCATGTCAAGCGGCTCTTTAACCGTAAGCCTATCACTGCTCAGTCAGTCAGTTCAGTCATTACTGTCATTTGTTGTCAACGAAGAGCAGTGGTTTTTATCAATATTGTGAAATTTTACTGTAACAATTCAAGAGAAATAACAGCACTATTTATTAAGCCACAAATAAAATAGTGCGCTTTTTGCAACAGCCAAGTGCATTTTGTTAAGTTTCGCTGCGTTAACTCCACCGTTCGTTAATTATAATTAGTTAATTTCTCGCTCACTAACTACCGGTTTAACTGTAATCGCTGCAACTGATTGCGATGTAAAGATGCGCGTTCTGTGTGGTTAAGGGAGTGCTTGCAGTTTACATCGTGAGGAAACCCGCAGGTCCCAGAATTAATTCTGAGGCATGTGTAACATATTCCCTCACGTTTAGGGGTCTAATATTCTCGTGAAAAGTGGGTATTTCCAGAGTATAAGGCGTGAGAATATTTATTTATTTTATTTTGTTTTTGCACTTTTTAATTAACACTTGGGTAAGCTTTAGATTGTTGCACCGGTCCTGTCCAGCAGTGGATTTCTTTCGGCTGAATGATTATGATGAAGCTTGTAGCGACACTACACAGAACGTGCCAATAGACGGCCGAGTTCTAAACCGCGCTATCGGAGTTTTCTAATGAGTTTGTAGAAATACAACTGTCCAACATCAACCGTTGGACCGCGGTCCTCAGGCACGATCACCTCGCCTGGAAGATCTTTCCTTTTCACGATGGAGGAGCATTCCACCTCCGCTTCTCCATAAGCTGTAGGTGGGCTGGGCTCACCACCTGTCACGTTTAGGAGTCCATAAATACACTGGTGAACAGGGATATCTACTTCTAGGTATTCCACTTTACTAATTCTTTGGTTATAAGGCGTGAGTGTGTACTATTACTCGCAGGCGGCCCCGGCCAATTCCACTAAATGTCAACGGTTATAGTTGGATGACAATGACACATTAATGGTCAGATAATGGTGTTATTTTGACACTTTTCAGAGCAAATAACACCATCGACTGACTATTGACATGACATTGTCATCCAGCTATAACCGTTGTCATATAGTAGAATTGGCCCCCTGACCCGTCGCTTTCACGTCTCGTTCCCATTTTAAAAAACTGCTTTTACCTGGCGTGGGCATATACGAGTACCAAATTTTTTTCCAAAACTTACGCACATATTTATCACTAGTGCGACGGCGAAGCAAAATATCCGACAAACCCGCTGGTCCCAGAACTGACTCTGAGACCACCGCATCACCTGTCAGGGGTCCAAAATTATTTGATGAAGAATAGAAAACCTCTGCCGACCTCCTCAGGGATAAAAACGTGAGCATATTGATTTTTACAAACACTTAAAAAACACTACGCGCTTCTTGGCTCAGTTGGTAGTAACCCTGTCTTTGGAGTCGATGCGGATTCGATCCCCGCTCGGGCCAAACATTTGTTTTGCATGAACATATCTGTTGGCTTCGTGTCTGGGTGTTCACTATTTATTTAAGTATGTTTCTCATTTGTTTAGTACCCATATAGTACAGGCTCGGCCTAGTTTGGGACTAAATAACCGTGTGTAAAATGTGTCCCACAATGTATTTATTATTTTTATTTATTAGGTACCTACCTTCGTTTTCGTGCAGTAAACCCGACTGATATCACCAAAGAGATTAAAATATAATAGGGCATAGAGGGGACAAAGCGAGGAAAATTTTAAGTCAAAAGTTATTCCAAGTGGAATAAGTCTAGTACAATTTCTACCGAATGACAGCTCGCGTTCATACTAATAGACAAGGAAATGACGCTTAGGCTTCAAAGTTTTGTATGAAAATATTCCCAATGCCCCCTCTATGCCCTATTATATTTAAATCTGTTTGGATATCACACTCTTCGCCTTAACCATGCAAATAAGTCAACCTTTAAGAGTCAAATTATTTACGTAAACCTCCAGTTAGTCAACTGCGTCTACTATGTTGTGTGTAAGATATTTTTAATTTGTAAAACTAGTTTGAAACATGACAATGTTTTACTGATATTTTTTCAACTGTATATATTTCAAAAACTCAGTGAAATAAAAATATGAAGCAGAACGAACAACACTGACAAAATGTGAGTAAGTAATTATTACTAAGTATTAAGTATATATTAATAACAAAATATTTTAATAAGTCTTGACTTTATTAAGTACTTGCCTACCTATATGTTATTTTTTTTATAGAAGAAGATAGGAAACCAAATACCGCATACTTGATACTAGGCATCCAAACATTCTATAATGTTTTAGTGCACTTATGTGTCACCGGATTATTGAACGAGCTGTTAGTTTATAATCAATCTAGTGAAACTGTAAAGTGTCCATAGAATGTTAATATTACCATAAAACTCTACATATAAAAAAAATATAAACACTGCATTAGGGTCTGGTTCAAAATGCACGCATGGAGTGCTTTTCGCGCGAGCGTTAGAAATTTTCTATCTTTGTTTGTAATTTGCCGGCCGCAAAGTTTGACGCCTTTGGACTTTTTGGTGGGCGAGTGTCATTTTGTATACGTAAATAATATTGTCATCTTTCCTTTTGGCCCGCTGCGTCAAACGAAGTTGCCGCTTTCCGCCTCGGTCGAGCAGAAAAAAATTACCTACTTATACAATACACACCTCGGGAGGTAATTATGAAAGCCTCAGATCACATATTTTTATTACATGTTTTTTCAGTTTGTCAATTCACCGCATGCCACCTCTTCATTTTATGTTGAGATGACAACAAAGTAACTCTATGCTATGTACAAGTGAGCTGTTTTCTTTATACAAAACATATTTACATAATATGCGGCCCCAAAAACAAAATCTAGCTTTATTGCGTACTAATAATACCTATAGATATTCATGGATATTCCTTAGGTTATGGAATTCTCGATTCGTGACTCCAACTCGCACTTGGCAGTTTTTTTAATTCAAATTATCTTATTTCAAATTTTTAACCCATATCACTCCTTTTGGTCAGAAATTTTCTCCTGATCTCAAAATTCTACACTTTACAGTTATATAGCTTATACATCAAAATAACACATATGCTATATTTTATCCCCGTATTCTCACGGGAACGGGAACTACGCGGGTGAAACCGCGGGGCGCTGCTAGTTACCTATATTCTTGTCAAACATCGACAGAAAATCTGCTCTGGCTTATTTATCCGATTAACTGTGACCTAATTCCTTTGCAAACTTAATTTGGAACTCGAAACTCAATTCGTGCTTTAATTTCTTAATTTTAGGGGTTATTTTCGGTCTGGGTCTCGAATTAGCTTTGAGAATCACAAGGATTAGGATAGAAGTCAGTGATAGCGCCGTTTGACATCTTATTTAATTAAAGTATTCTGCTCCATTGATTGTAGACGGACTTTTTGTCTGGTTTCTTGTTATTTTATCAATTTTCCAGATTACTTAACTTTTTACATATGTATACACATTCTTATATGATGTTGTATTCTATACGTAACTAGCGACCCGCCCCGGCTTCGTACAGGTGCAATGCTGATATTAAAACCTTCCTCTTGAATCACTCCAGCTATTTAAAAAAAAACGCATCAAAATCCGTTGCGTAGTTTTAAAGATTTAAGCTTACATAGGGATACAGGGACAGAGAAAGCGACTTTGTTTTATACTATATGTAGTGACAATAGGGCTTAGTAGTAAAATATCAAAAATGGCAAATTACCAAAAATATAACAAAATAGCTATTTAAAAATGTATATAAGTACCTACATTATAGTAAAACGCTGTTCGTTAGTAAGCGCCATTGAGAACTGCTGGACCGATTTGACATTTTAAATTTGGACTTTAAACATACACTATTATTGCTCCTTTTGGTCTGGCATAAAGTATGAGTTTGTTGGATAAAGTTCAAAATTAATTGCAAAATACTAAGTTGTATTGCTATTTGCTATTTATCTTCGTCCATACTTAGAAGACTATTCTACGAGTACATTGGATTAATCCAACCTTAAACAAAGACCATACAAAGACCCATCAAGTTAATAATATGCTTACAACCAGCGATTAAAAAAACAAGGTATCTGTACACATTAGTTTATGTCACGACTACTCAATGCTGATGAGAATGATCTAATAGTTCCGTTAAAATATAAATTAGTCCACTCTGGGTATTCCCATTTTTTCCTCTAACCGATGGAATTACCGGATCTGAATGCGTGATGCGTTACCAATGGGGCGTTTTCGGTGATAGCTGTCACTTGAGTATTCAAAGGTGTCAATAGATGGTGCTGATAAGCCTTGGGTTTTTTTTTTACCTAATCTATGGTCGCAAGAATTTGTCAAACAAAAAAAAACCAATCTGACTTTTTATCAAAATAAGGTTACGTCCTCATTCATTGCCTTGTATTTTATTTATTGTTCTGTTTGTACATTGTTTACGAGTGGTTTATGTTACAACAAAAGATCCGAATCCACGATAAACAAAAACTCAGTCTCCTTCATCTGCGAAAATGCGTGGACCATGTATAGTGTATGGGTGTAAAATACGGAGGAACCGAAGCTCGACTCGACGCACTAGGAATTTAGGTACCTAAAACAAGATCTGTTTTATTGCGTTGCCTGCTGACGCGTTACACTCACTCACACACAACACAACAACGGCACATGACATGACGGACGGATGTGTAACGTAAAGCGACACATCAGTGTTGCCAATTTCTAATTCCCAATGTTGATCAGCGCCATCTAGTTCAATTTTAAGAATGTCATTGAAAATTCCTCATTAAATTCTTATGGTCATTGATGGTCCTGTTTAAATTTAAAAATTCAAATTTCATTTATTTGCTATAATTAGGGTTGTCACAGAGGATGTTCATATGGATTATATCCTGTTCGCTCAGTTGGTAGTGACCCTGCCATCTGAGTTTGAGGTCGCGGGTTCGATCCCCGCTCGGGGCCAACATTTGTGTTTCGTGTCTGGTCGTTTAATATTTATTTAAGTATGTTTATCAGTTGTTTAGTAGCCATAGTACAGGCCCTGCCTAGTTTTTTACTAAATAACCGTGTGTGAATTGTGTCCCACAATTTATATTATTATAGTTGTTTAGCCTAGTTAGCCATAAATCTATAGCATGCAAATGTTTGGACTGAGCCCGCTTCTCATCCATGAGGATCGAGTTCCATAGGGTAGGTATTTGTCTGTAAAAACTAATACTATTGTCCATCTGTATTGTAGGGGTATTGTAGGGAAATTAAATTTCGAGTTCATTAAAAAATCTTCAATTCAAAAATACATCTGAAAACGTATTTCGATTTTCATTTTACAATTATAGCAAATTTTTAATTAGTAAAACCATCAAAAAAGAGTAACAATTTGGTACTAAAACTCGTCTAACGGGCGTCTCAGCCACACTTAGTTAATTTTCCATAACAAAATTTTCGTGTTGACATATCATTTGTAGTAGTAAAGTAATTCATTTGATTAGGCACTTAGTCAACGACAGTAGAAAACCTCAGAAGCCCATGCCCAAGAACTGTTTTTAAGGCATGTGTAACAGCAACCCGGTTCGACGATGAATGCGTTAACTGTCACGTTAAAGGATACGATAAAGAAAATGCGTCATATAAGGAACCTTTCATGCTTTTGGACCCAGCGTTTTCGGCTGTGCGTTGATCGATCATTCAGCCAGTCAGTTTACCTTTTTTTCCTACGGGAATGGGAAAAACCAACTCGCAGAAGAGTAAATGGTTTATAGCAACGCATAAAAGACAAACAAAGAAACATTAATTTTTATTATAAACCTACCGCTTTAAAAGATTAATGGATGGATATGGATTTGTTCACGCGGTTTTATTAAACAGGTTCAACTTTTTATCTTTTCGATTGGTCTTTTGAATTTATGATTATGTTCATATGAGCGGGATTCCCTACTAGCAGGAAAACTTCAAACTAATTGTTATTAATATCGCTATTTTATCACAGTGTGTCATCGATTGGCAGATTCAACTTGTAATAGGGTTTTATTGTAAATAAATACAGATATGAAGAAGGTGTTAGGTATCTAGTTTTTCCAATAATTGTATCAATACCCTTGCTAGCCTGCAAGTGCAGTATCTGATAGAATAGCTAATCACTCTATAACGTATGTTATTTATGCATATTTATGTTATCCCAGATCATAGGTTCCAAATCTACTAGACGGGTTTCAAAAAACGGCCAAGTGCGAGTCGGAATTGCGCACCATTATCTATAAAAATAGCAAAAAAATCACGTTTGTTTTATGGGGCCCCTTAAATATTATTTTATTCTGTTTTAGTATTTGTTGTTGTAGCGGCAACAGAAATACATCATCTGTGAAAATTTCTGGTGACAGACGGACAGACGGACGGATAGACGGACGGACAGAGGAGTCTTAGTTTACTTTTTTCGTCTGGCAACACTAAGCGGGCTAGACGTCATTCGTCAGCTGTTCTTAATTTTATACTTTTATAATTTATTTTCTTGTTTAAATAGTCCAAAAATAGTTACAAATTAGTTTGATAACATCATAAATGCAAATACAGTGAAAGCTATGGTGAAGTTCCTAGTATATTTGTAAAACCACAGTGAAGAAACCGACGTCCTGTCAGTTTGGATTTGAACTTGTCGGTTCAACGGATTAACCCGGGGAGTATTGCTTTGTTTTCTAATGTGTTTTAGGCGATTAATCAGACAGCTATATTTATACTAACCAAAACATAGACTCCACAAGTCTCACCTAGTGAGAATCGTCACTTCTCACACTCCAGCGCCGTTCGGTCTCTGTTTGACGTACAGTGGAAACAATACTTGATGACTAAACACTAGCTGCACACATTATTTACACAAGAAATATAATACTTTATGATTAAGTACTTGATCTTCTAATATATGTGTAGTATAAACTCAATGTACGATTAATAATACCTAAATATTCACTCATCTTCCCCCACATTTACTTGCTATTTTTCTGTACCTACCTATTTTATCTCACTTTTATTTATTGCTTTTTAACCATTTCTTCAAATCTAGATCTATAAAAAGCATTTGACTGCGTAGATCATGAGACCTTGCTATGTAAATTAAATCATTATGGAGTCAACGGTAAAGCGCTTGATATTTTACAGTCCTATTTCGAAAATAGGATACAAAAACTAAAAATAAATGATTGTAAATCACAGGGTGCACCCGTAAAAATTAGGGTGCCTCAAGGTTCGATTCTTGGTCCTTTTCTTTTCCTTGTATATATAAATGATCTTCCATTCATGGCAGAGAGTTTGTCAAAGATAATGTTGTTTGCTGATGATACATCTCTGATTTTCAAAGTAGATAGACAAGCTCAGAAGCTCGACGAGGTAAATGACACTCTTCAACAAATTCTCACATGGTTCACTGCAAACAATCTAGTGCTCAACGCTAAGAAGACCAAATGTATAAAGTTTGTACTCCCTAATGTTAGACGAGTAGAGAATGAGAAAATTTTAAACAATGACAAATTAGATTTCGCTGATAATACAGTTTTTTTGGGGATAACGATAGACTCCAAACTTCAATGGAATTCTCATATTTCTGCATTATCTAACAGACTGAGCTCAGCTGCTTATGCCGTCAGAAAAATCAGATGGCTTACTGATGTAGACACAGCAAGACTCGTTTATTTTAGCTACTTTCACAGTATAATGTCCTATGGCATCTTGCTGTGAAGAGTCCTGGGCAGAGCTGCTGATGCAGAATCTATTTTTATTTTACAAAAAAGGGCTATACGCGCCATTTACAAGTTAAGATGTCGTGATTCCCTAAGAGAACTGTTCAAAGAAATTAATATTTTAACAATGCCTTGTCAGTACATTTATGAAAACATTATGTATGTACGGAAAAACATATTACTGTATACTAAAAACTGTGACAGGCATAATTGTAATCTTAGGAATAAAAATAAACTAGAGCAACCTCAGTCACGATTAAGTAAAATTAATAATTCCTTTGTGGGGCTTTGCATACGCTTTCATAATAAAATACCAGAAGATATTTTGAAATTGCCTGAAACTGTGTTCAAAACTCATGTTAAACATGTACTTTGTAAAATGGCATATTACAAACTAGACGACTATATAAATGACAATGATGCTTGGAACAGATTTCCTCCAGTCCAGCGCAATACGATAGCGAAAAACAGACGAAATTATGTAACCCAATTTAGTAATATGTAACAATTGATTAAAAGAATATTGTGTTGAGGAGTTTCTTGCCCCGCTTCTTCTCCTCAACCATACATGCTGAAGCGGTGGAGTTGAAATGACGTTCAATAAGTGGACTTGTAAGTTCCTATTTTGAATAAAACATTTTGACTTTTGACTTTTTTGACTCTTTGGGTACGGAACCCCAAAAAGGAATATCAACTTAAGAAATCACTGCTCTAATAAAATTATGATTTCCCAGTATCGAAAAATTATGATTGAGTCATAGCAAAAAAGTAGTTGATGATCTTTTTCGTTATATTATAACGTGATTCAAAATTAGGATGCCAAACTAATTTGTTTCGCCGACCGTACAGGTACAGTCAAGAGCACGCTAAGTTTGACACTTTGGACTTTGACGCGGCCCTGTATTCTATGGCGCGCAGTAGATATAAATCAGAGCTCAGCTTAAACTGGTAGTATAAAGCTTGACTGTACGTGATTTTGTGGCAATTCTTTGGCACATCCTGTAATGCTACATTAGTTTTTACCGAAGCCACTTCGTTTTTCACCTCAGTAGGTACTTTTGTTTTGGAAGCTGACTGTTCCTAATAAATATAATAATTATCGATTCTTTTTCCTCACTTACGTACAAAGTTACAAACGCACTTACGTAGATATTTATCATTAGCTCGACGGTGAAGGAAAACGTCGTGACCACCTGTAACTTAACCTAAGACCTTACTTATAATATGGATACATTTCTCTATACGAAGGAACCGTAATTCCAACGTATTAAAATTCATACGCTGCAACACAAGCTGAACATCATATAATGCTAAGCTAGTATTGCACAGCTCAAAGCAAGAATCTCATTCACAAGATATCGTTTCAATATTTTGTTAACATGTTCTCTCGCACGGAATTAGAGAAAATCCACTTTCTGTCAAATCGCTGCTAATCTTGTAGCAAGCGAGTATTGATGTTACACGTAAAGACGAATACGAATACAATCGCAAAACGTCCTACGCTTAGTTTTTAAACGACCTCAAAATTTAGCTTTCATGATGATCTCCAAAGTATTAACTCAGGAGGCATCGCTAAATAGGTCGACACCGTCACAAATAACTTCTGCAATTTTGGCCATGTAATTTATTTATTTGATCGTCTAGTAGTGTAGGACACTACTTTGTGAATAGTAATCCAGATCCTTTTTGAGGATCATGATTTACTGTTTGCCATCAAAAGAAATCTTAACTTGATTCAACTATACCGTTAGTTTTCTATCGCATATTTATAAAATTGTTTTTCTCTCGCTTTTAATCTTTAATAGCGCTGCCCACTTCAGCGCCATTCATGCCTAAGGCAATATTTCATGAAGGACACTTCATATTCCCCACCCCTGTTATCTCTTATCTGATGACAGACTCGAGATAAAATCGTCTTCCCCATATTCTCACCTCCTTTCAAGAAAAGAAATAAAAATGTGTTTGGTGGGAAGAGTAAGGAGCTCCACCTCGCCCCTTACGGTGATCGCCAACCCGCAACATTCCACAGCTGCGATTGCGACCCCCCCGAACGTCCCAGTTTTGCTGGACATCCGGTCTTTTATCCCGCCTAAGCAGGATCGTTGCGGCCGAAGCCGATTGTTGCGGCCGGAGCCGATTGTTGCAGCCGAAGCTGATTGTTGCGGCCGAAGCCGATTGTTGCGGCCGAAGCCGAGGTTTGCCCCGAAGGGACCGTTGCGACCGAAGTCGATTGATGCGGCCGAAGCCAAGTTTTGCCCCGAAGGGACCGTTGCGACCGAAGTCGATTGGTGCGGCCGGAGCCGTGTTTTGCCCCGAAGGGACCGTTGCGACCGAAGTCGTTTGTGGTGCCGAGTTTTGCCCCGAAGGCGAGTTACAGCAGTCATTAAGACCTCAGGATCATTTGCAGTAAGCCCCGAAAGGCATTCTCGAACACATATTGATAATAAAAATTACGCCCGGAGGCGCTTGGTGGTGAGATAGTCTTTAAGACCTCAGGATCATTTACAGTAAGCCCCGAAGGCAAGTCCCGTAGGACAACTCGTTCATAGGTCTCAATGCTCGTCGTAACCCGACCTCAGTCCCTACGAGCCATCGATTCTCGTTCAGCCATCAGGAGCGCTGTCACACCCTGAATGAGCTTATAATGGTAAAACCATTAGTTTATATTGATACGCGTCGCGCGCGCACTCATATGATAGTGTGAATTAACCAATGTACGTTCTGCAAATACATGGTTACCATAGGATATATGAGGCATTCCTCATTTTCTCGTTCATTCGTGGTATCACTTTCATTGTAATATCAAGCTCAACAGAAGCATGACAGACATCCCCGTCAAGCCAATCAAGACTCTAGACCCCTTTACCATGCCAATACGAATACCGACATGACTCCAGTTCCAGACTCCGTAGAGCCCTACTCCCGAAGATTTGGTCGAGTGTTCGCGTACTAGACCAACAACACTCCTCGAAGATAACTTGTGTTAATGCCCAATTCGCACCGCACAGGTCCACGACCAAGCTAGATGTTGCTTTTCACATTTTAATGAGAGACGTTATCAACCTCCATCAATTAAGTGTTAGTCGATACCATCGTCTCCGTTACTTAGCACCAAGAAGCTCAGAAGTAGTTCCAGAGTGTTTACTATGAACCACAAGACAGCGCTAAGAGGTGCGTCGTCAGTCATTCTGCTACTACCTCCAATGTGTAATATTTAAAAGCGATCGTTACATCAGACGAAGCTTATGGAACATGTCCAAAAACTAAGTCCATATAAGATCACCGTGCCGTACCGTTAGGCAGTGCTGAGGCCCGGACTTTTTACCTTTTCGCACTATACCGCCAAACAGTGTTGAACAAGACAATTGTAAGTCGAAGCGTAAGCCCCAACATCACAAGCAAGTCATAATGCAAGTTAAAGAACGGAGGTGTCGCCACCACCAAGCTAGCATTGGTATGTGCCGACATAAACACCGACCGCGGACCAGTGAAACGTACTGACACAACCGCTGCACCACTCGGACAGTACCACACCCCGTCAATAACTCAAACACTACAACCCCTGCCTCGTCCCGACATTTGCGTTCGAGCGGACGGCGTTAGCCGCCCTAAGATGGGAGGGAAACCCAGGTGTAACATAGGCCCAACTCTCTTATTTATAGGCTCGTTTAGAATATTGCATAAAACTACCATATTCCATTAATCGGACAGGGAACCCATACCTGCCTTGTCCTCTTAACTTCTGTTATTAACGAACCTTCAAGCTAATAACGCCATATGAGAGTTTTATTTTTTTAATTAATTAATTTATTTATATATCATATTGCTCAACAGGATCGACCCATGTATCATACATCCTAGGTCCAACCTTTGGTTGAGGTGGCAGCCTCGCCCCGCGACCGCGCACCCTCCCTCACCATAGATGCCAGAACCCCCTCTTCGTGTCCCGCGCCGGAAAAACCCGACCATCTCCGATTTGGATGAAACCTTTTGCATATCGTAGGGTCCGTGAATAGCATTACAATGATATACTTTTTATCTCTCTAGCTCCAATAGTTCCGGAGTTATAACCGAAAAATGGTTTATCTTAATACAAGAACTATTCCGCTATATTTTCCATACTAACCAAGTTTCGGTTTTTCCTGAACCCTACTGAAACCAATTTCTAACTACTTTTATGAAACTTTTATGCTATTTTAACATCTCTTCGATCATACCAAGCCCTATTTTACTGAATTTTCATAATTTTTCGTATTTTCCTAAGTTTTAATATTTTTCTATTTCTGACTATATTTACATGTGTTTACATGTTTACAGCCCCACCAAGCTGTTTTATGTTCTTTTAGTATTCTATATATGATATTAGGGTTGAGCAGTTACACACCTTTCATGTTTAGGGCTCCAAGGTGGATAGATATTCAGGAATACCTATGCCTACCCCCTCGGGGATACAGCCGTAAGCATTTATGGCATTTTATTTTAAAAAGTCTAGTAAGATTGTTTAAAATACGTAGCTTATATGCATTCGTAAGTTTCGTAACCTATATGACTTTTATATATGTATATTATGGCAAAATTTATAATAATGAAAAAGGTAGTTGTCTGTACCTACAAGAAAAACTTGAAACATTTATTCATTACTAGCGGTTCTGCGCGGTTTCATCCGCGTAGTTCCCGTTCCCTTGGGAATACTGAAATAAAATATAACTGATGTTACTCAGGGATCTTCTAGCTTTCCATTGGTTAAAGAATTTTTAAAATCGGTCCAGTAGTTTTTGAGTTTATTCCTAACAAACATACACAAATACAAATCTTTCCTCTTTTTAATTTATTAATTTATTTTTATTAGTTCTACCAACGTTTAATATTATTATATTGTGTCTTGATACATAGATGGTATGCTATAAAAGGATATCCAACATAATTTGCAATTTTTCTGGCTTATGAAGATAAATTAACATAGTAATAGGTACCTATGTCAAGAAAAAAATAAAAAAACTTATACCAAAAATACGTCTGTTGTTTTGATTAATTATTGAATTGTCTTTGTGCGTTTTAGATTATGTCTAGTTATTAGACGTTTGGGGTTCTGTACCAAAAAAAACACCTTATCTATTAAAATCTATAATTCTACTTATACTAGGTAGGTACAGTTTCCAGCGTCCGCCATATTGTTTTTCTGTCGTCACTTAGTAGCACTTCCACAATTGAGACGAATGATACATAAAGTTTATTAAACCCACTAAACCCCAACATCGATACATAATAATATGATCCCCATAAGACACCGGTGCTTGACTGTTTAGGCTATCAACCTGTTTAGGCTACATGCCCTAAACAAACTGGCTCGCATACTTACACACACCAGAATAACAACACTCAAGCCGTCTCTGACGCAGTCATGAAAAAAATATGAAGTTAAAAGCAGGTAAAGTCGCAGGAAGTCTCTAGTTTCACATAAACAGTAACAAATGGAGTTGGCATGCGCTACAAATTACGAAACGTGAAACATTCACAGATATGTAAATCTTAACCCGTATTTAATTATCCGGGCGTTTTTGACCACAACGTTAAATCCCTCGCTAATGATTTCGGCGCCAGTTTTTAATGACCCTACTTTCAAACTCGGCGAGTCAATTCAGAATGGGATCGGACTTGTTGATAATTTTAAACTAAAGTTCCCGTCAAGAGAATGTATAAATTAAGTTCATCAACGAACTTCTACTGAGTTAGGTATACTTAGCGACAATTATGAGTTACTCGAATTAAATCAACTTATATTTACTCGAATATGAAACTAGAAAGCAATATGAATAAGGGCTGATTGTTCAATCGTCTGATAAACCTTATCTGGAGAATATATTGATGCTGTCACTCAAAATTCCAAAATCATTTATTTTTTTATAGGTATTGAATATAAACTTAGAAACGTCAATATTTTATAATAACAAGGCACTCTAAACTCGTCCTTAAAGATTGGCTAAATACAAACAGCAGCCCATCTCCACCGACGAGTGGCTGGTTCCGAATGCAGTACCCCGAGAAGAGCCAGCAAGAAACTGTCTGATACAATAGAAAAGTGACAGGTGATGTTTATTCTTAAGATAACTTTTAACTGACTTTTGAACGATCAGCCCTAAGTTGGATTATATTCTAGCGAAGTAAAGAACTGTTTGTTGTAAAAATTTTATTTTTTGAATTCGGTTAGCCATTTTGAAGTAGACGCGTCATGCTCAAATAAAAACTATTACGAAAATAGAATTTTTCATTGAATCTAAAATGTTGCAAACAATTGAAACTTTATTGAACGATAGTTTTATAAACTTTTGTTCTATTGGTCCCCAGAAAACTTTGTAAAACGTCTCTGTTACTTTTTTAATAAAAAACGTTCAAATAAAAAGTTTCATATAGTGGCAACAGAGAGGTACATCACCTGAAAGTAGACTTTTTATGATAACCTTTTCGGTACCTTAGCAAATAGGTAAATTTGGTTATTTTCTTTTGGCCTACAGGTGTTTTGCCCCTCCTTAGGAGGGTTAAATGTATCATTAGCATCACCCAGGTCAGGTCATTCACACTACGTTTTTGCGTAGGTAGGTATCTTCACTTATTCCGAATAATTTTTAGCGATCTTTTGTCTTTCTTTTGTTGGAGCTGGTTTTTGTCTTTTGTTTGCAGTGTACTGAATTGATCACTTAGGACCAGTTGTTAAAAAAATGTCTTAGGTCCCGAACACATACGTAAGGCCAGCTCGTAATTTAATACTTCTGAATGAATTAAATTTAAGAAATCTTATTGTAAATAGTTTGTAGTACGGAACCATGTGTCCGTCCATGTGTCATGTGTACTTATTAAGTCAATGTGCGCTTACGAATTCGTAAAAAGTTTTATTTTTCTTTTTATGTAAGGAAAATATCTTACCTACGGTTTTTTATTATTATTTATGAATATAATATTCAAATTTTGGGTTATGTCTTAAATAATATTTAATATAGGTACATAATTATCCTTGTTGTAGAATAAGCGAATACTTCCTCGTAAGTGGGTAAAACCCATAGACTTATTAATCATAGTGGACTTTTACGGTCGATGATGAAGAACAAAATAATTAAAGTGTCTTGCGAAAACGGTCCCACAACACAAACTACACCTGAGTATTTGAACAAACCAAGAAATTGTACCAACTGCTCTATTCTTTCCTATCCCACACTCTTAGGAAATATAAATACTCTTATCAATATAAAATATAAAAAGTAAGTAGGTACCTAACTTACACTGCCTTCAACCTTTAGTTCTTTATTGTTTTACATGCTTATTTAACTTGCAATGTTTGTGTTAGTTTAGGTCAAATCTTGCAACAGAATTTTAGAGCACCTGACAAATGTATTTATTTTATTTTGATAAACCCAAGCGAAGCCTGTGTTAAATGGACCTTTTTGTTTTCAATGTCACGTCAATACTTTCCATACATCAATAGTTTTCTGAGGTGTGTGTCTAAGTGTTAAAAGATTTTCCACATTCATTTTACATTCAAAATCTATAACGTTTTGCAAATTGGATCTGAAAAACATACAAAGGAATTCTTACTACAATTAAAAACCTCGTTAATATAAGTACTTAGAGAAAAACGTACAGAGGACAAAATGAAAAACTCGTTAATGTAAAGTACATACTTAAAAAAAAAAGGGACAGAGGACAAGATGAAACAAAAATACAAAAACAAAAACTGACTTCAAAAACCCACTAAAATGACTAGTAAGGAAGTACACCTATTCTTTCAAACAAAACACAATCAAAATCGGTTCACAAATGAAAAATCTCAGTAAACAAAAATAAAAAAACAACATAGGTACCTACACATGTACATAGAACCTCCTCCTCTAATGAAGTCGGTTCGAAAATTCCCAACAGAACAAGTCCTACTGGTCCTACTGTAGGTCACGGGTCTTCCCCTCCGGAACCGGGTCGGAGTATTTATTTTTCTTTTGGGTATACGACGCATACTCACCTCAAAATAATTATTGGACCAGTGGGTTTTTACGATTCTTCTTGTTTCCTTTAGTGACGAGTTTAAACCTCAAATCCTTTGTCTAGAAGCTTGAAGCATGATTCCATATATAATATTTTTAATAATTCATCTAAAAACATAATAAGGGATGAAATTTTGTATAGCATTTCGTAATTTTTCCAAATCCCATCTAGCACACGGCTAGTCCTAAATGCTAATCTAATTTTATATTGTAATGTAAACGAAAAATTGGGTTTATTGGATTTTCAATTTTTTATCGAATCATTGTTTTAGCAGAGCTGCGTTCGTCTGAGCCGTGTTCTGTCTCAGCTGTGTACTGTCGGAGCGCCGTATTGTCTTTGCCTTGCTCTGTATGAGCGGTATACTGTCGAACCTGTGTTCTGTCTTAGCTGTTTCTAATGTCGAACCTTAGTCCTTTCGAACCAATATGTTGTCGTGAGCGTCGGAACTAGGTTTTTTTTTCTCGGAGGCCAATATTTTTTCTGTCTCGGTAATATAATATCTCATTCCGCAAGAAAATGAATAACCAATTGAGCGAAGCCGACAGTAATAGCTAGTGTTTCTATGAAAGATACTCGGCGGCCAAACGTCTTAAAGTCACCTCGTGTTTATGAAGCAACTACAATAAACTCCTCACTAAACCATAAAGATAAGTCGGTGACAATGTCACGCCGTTTGTAATAGGTATTCGTACACATTATGCATATCAGTTAGTAGCTGAAGGCAATAAAAGACTGCATATTTACACCGAGTCAAAGAAAAAAAAACAATTCTTTTTGAGTAAATTAACAATGCCAAACGCATAAATAAGAAAAAAGACCATGAGACATTTTAAATTGCACGCTTAAGAGACTTTAAAAGATAAATTTACATTTATTTACATTGTTTTGGTTTAAAAATGTTGATTACCGAACGTTAAAGAACTAACTTATTCGCTTTTCAAAATTTGCTCTAGAATAGTTGAACATTCTCTAGAACTTTGTATATTTTATTTTATATTTGTATAATTTTTGTACACAAGTCATCCCATAATATGATATTGCTGGGTACTAGATGATTGTTAAACTGTGGTACTAGTAACACTTAGGAGTGTCGCTAGTACCATCAATGGTACAAATCGATAGTACTACTGACACGAGGAGTTCTCATCTTTACGTACCTACAATGTATAGGTTCTCTATCATTTACACTAAAAGTCACTTAAATATATTCGAGGCACGTGTGAACACGGCGAAGAAAGCAGCTCTGCCAACTCGGCCACTAACAGTCCCCTTACATACTTGTCTCTTTGGAATATCCATACATAATCTCAAGCCTATTTCCCTTTGGGGTAGGCAGAGACAATGGACTGCCACTTGCTACGAACCTGGCAGATCTTTCGTGCTTCCTCCACATCCATCAAACGACTCATGCTTTCTCGTCGGTTTCGAGTACTCTTTGTCTGACTTTTCTGCAACACATCGCCGATCTGGTAAATGTAGGTACGCCTATAGGTCGTCCTCTCGCCCATTCACAACACCCTTGTATATTTGTCTCGTTAGACGACTTCCATTCATCCGCTCAATGTAACCAAACCTCAGTATTCCTCTTTCAATCCTATTCACTTCATCTTTCAATCCGCAACGTTCTCGAATCACACTATTCTTCACTCTATCTGTCAATCGTACTCCACTCATTTCTTCCGCTTATTCTTATATTTCTTCCGTTTCTTCTTTCTTCGGGTTAATTTCTATAATAATATTTTTTTATATTAGTTTTTTTTATTTCAGAAGCACTCCTTTCAGGGTCAAACGGTTTTGGTAATACTGCGTATGCGCATGCGCAGACATCGAGTTACCTCTCACGATAACGCAAGGCCAGTCGCGCATTACGAACGCTCAGACTGCGCTTACGTGCTAAGATGCGTCCTCCTGCTAGGGTTGTCACTTGTCAATTAACTATTTTTTTTGAATCTGACCATTACTATTTACTTTGTGCGCTTATTAATAACAAACATATCTATCTACACTTCTGCATTAATCTATACTAATATTATCTCCTCAGTCTTTTATTTCCTTCAGCTACTAACTGATATGCATATATAGAGGAAAGATTTATATTTTTTTATGTTTGTTACGACTAAACTTAAAAACTACTAGACCGATTTTAGAAATTCTTTCACCAATAGATATCCATGAGTAAAGTAGGCTATATTTTATTCCCGTATTCCCGAGGGAACTGGAATTACAAGGGGAGAAACCGTGCTAGTAAAGCATACTGCAACAGCAACAAGTTATCAGTATACCTACGCGCTACGTCAAAGGCACACAAATAATTATATAATGATTTATTATAATATTTATTCACGTGTAATATTATAATAGGAGTAGGTATGCAATTTGCTTTTAGAGACCAGCAATTTTTGCTTGTCCTTGAAAACAGCAAGACGTAAATGTATGTAGGTACATAATACTTATAATAATAAATAGCAAAATAAATACAAAATATTGGCACAATAAAGTCTAAAGTTATTATAAGAGCACTATTTACTAACAGATACTATTGACTACTTATATCAAAATTACTATAACTAATTCAATATTCAATTTACTGGCATGTACCAAATGAGTTTTTTAAAACTTACGTAGGTACATATTTATCACTAGTTCGACGGTGAAGGAAAACATCATGAGGAAATGTGAAGGTCTCAGAATTAATTCTGAAACATGTGTAAACAGACCCGGTCCGGCGATGGGCTCACCACCTATCACGTTTAAGGGTCCAATATATCTCGTGAAATGTGGGTATATCCAGTAATGGAATACCTCTGCCTACCCCCTCCAGGATAAAAGGCGTGAGATTATATTATGTATTATTATTTATTAATTCAATATTTAAGTTATGTAACTAGGTAAAAAATAAAATAAAACTATTTACTTTTGGAATTTCTTTAATGAATATAATTACAAATAATTAATTAGTATCTAATGATCTAGCTACGTAACTGTTATTTCTAAAATTACTCCGGAAGCAATATTGTTTTGTGATCTTATTCTAGTAAAAACATACATACACTCAGCCTTATCCTCAACGGGGCTTAGCAGAGGTATTCCATTCCGGGAAGTACTTGGTTTTCTCCAGTAGAACCAGAGAATTTCGACTATTTGGTTTCATTTAATTTAATTTTACATTAGAGTATTTCGGAAAAACGTAGTTTAAAAAAAATATTTTGACAACCCTAGTCCTAACTAAAAGACAGGTGATACTAAAGGTGTACAAAGCGCACTATGGTCATTTACCGGCTATCGACCACATGTAGCGTTCGCGGGCGAACGCAATTCAAAAATCGCATGCCGGCGTTCGGAATTTGAAAAATATTTAATTTTATTTATTTGTGACATTTACATAAAACAGTGTTTTTAATTTTTTGTTTTACACGTGTTTCTTGTGTATTTTTGTGGAAAGAGTTTTCGTTTGTGTATTCTTAATTTGAACGTTTTGACTTTATTTATTTGTGATGTGAGTAATATTTTCTTTTATACTATTCCTAACCAATTATACATATAAATATTGCAAGAAAGAAAACAGGTACCCGTACATTTATTTATTAAATTAAAAGTCTAATTTTATTTACACTTACGTAAACTTAATTAAAATGCAAAAAAAACTTACTCCGTCATGACATCATACATTTACTTACATAGCTAAACATAATGTGTTACAAAAACTCTCACTTTCAAATATAACTAAACTTGATTTACATTTTATCAACTTGTTTGAAGTTTAACTTATGTCAAACGGACCGGTTGGAGATTGCCCAACTCTAAGCTATGGACTTAATTCTCCTTGACCGTACTTAGACTAATACCAAGTTAGGGCGAAGTTAGACCACAATAAGTACATATATTTTTAATACTTCATGTTATATGCTGATTCTTATCACATAATTATCTGATAGTAAAATGCTATCAAAGCCTTGTTAAATCATGCGAGTCTGCAGATAAAAGATCGAGGCTGGGAGATACTTGCAATATATACCATTAATAAAATTAAAGTGTCTGCTTGTGATATCAAAATAAATACCAAAAAAGATATGGTGCATAATTATAAATTAACGTTTACAATTTTTGTATGTCTGCGTGTGTGTAAGATTGTCTGGTTTAAGCTCCGAAACAGCTGAATGGATTTCAATAAAAATTTGGGATATTTACTGAAATTTTAGTGTATTTTCAATTTCCATATCTTGAAGAGTTGAGAAGATATAATTTATTTTGATAAACGGAAGCAAACCGATGGCATCATTAGTCAAAATGAAATTCTAGGTTAATGAGTTGTTATTGAATGATGAGTTGACATGCACAGATGAATTTAACATGAACGCAGAAAATAAAGAATACAGATAAAAAATAAAATAAATAAATAATCTCACGCCTTTTATCTCCGAGGGGGTAGGCAGAGGTATTCCATTTCTGGATATACCCACTTTTTCACGAGATATTCTTTGGACCCCTAAACGTGATCGGTGGTGAGCCCATCGCCAGACCGGGTCTTTTACACATGTCTCAGAATTAATTCTGGGACCTGCGGGTTTCCTCACGATATTTTCCTTCACCGTCGAGCTAGTGATAAATATGTAGGTACGTAAGTTTAGAAAAACTCATTGGTACATGCCAGGATTTGAACCCGAGCGTCTCTGATTATCATCATGTGATGCAGGCTCTTTAACCATAAGGCTATCACTACTCATAAAGATACCTTACAGTATTACATTAATTAAAATGAAAATACATTGATTATCCGATTGATGGATGTAGATAAAGCGCAAGAGGTATGCCAGAATCGTAGCAGGGCTACTGTTTCTGCCTACCCTGACAGGAATAAGGTGTGAGCATATGTATGTATGTGCGAGTATTTAGTTACCCGCGGCTTCGCTCGCGCACTTTATTTCACCCCCTTAGGGATTCAATTTTGCAAAATACTTTCTTAGTTGTTACAGTGTATAAGCTATCTTTGTGCAAAATTTCAATTCTCTAGACCCAGCGGCTTAGGCTGTGCGTTGATATTCACCAATAAGTCAGTCAGTTTATAATTTTATATAATATATACTTAGATAGAAAATGATAGGGTATTTCATGTTGGAGGTCCTTAATAAAATAAACACATTAATCTTATCGAATAATACAAAAAACTAACTATTCGTAACGATGAAATAAATATAGCAAAAAGTTATAACATTTTTGTTTTAATTATTAATTGACTTAAAAGTCTCTTCAAAGATTATGTTAAATTATACCTAATGCAAAAACGTAATAGCTATTACGTATTTATGTACTTAAGCAGTATTACTAAGTCAAAGCCGATATTTAAACTTCCTTCTCGTGTTATATTATATGATAATTGAAGAGCAGTGACCGCAAAAAACTAAATTCCTATCAAATTATGTTGTACGAGTACCTACAAAGTGGACTCAACCAAAAAACCTGTGAAGTGCCTATTGGTTATACATAATATTATGTTGTGTTACGTAGTCATTACACTATATACATTTATTACCTAAAAAAATACATACTTACAGTTATTTACAATATTTTCATCTATCTATATATATATAAAATGATAAACTGACTGACTGATTGGTGATGTAACGTATCAACGCACAACCTAAACCTCTGGGTATAGAGACTTGAAATTTTGCACATAGATAGCTTATACAGTGTAATAATAATAAAAAGGAAAGGATTTTGCAAAACTCAACCCCTAAGGGGGTAAAATAAACGTGCGCAGGCAGGTAAAAGCTAGTTAAAAATATAATATAAAAAAAACCAACTGACTTCGTAATAGGTATTCAAAACCGAATTCGTGGTCTTCTTCATCAGTTCTACTTCACCAAAGATATAATTTGAATGCACATCCTTGAAAATCTTGAAATGTTGTTGAAAATATCAAAATCAATGTATACCAATATTTGAGGAGTTCCCTTAATTCCTCATGGATCACACCATCAGAACTTTAATATAATGGCCAATCCAATCTATACGTACGAAGCGATTTTCAAGATCTTTTATTATGCAGGCGTGGAACTACTTGCCGGCGTCTGTATTTCGGAGCTCATATTCCCGTCACCTTTTAAGACTCGAGTGAACTGGCATCTTCTCTCGTAGGACCGTTTCGTCTTTGCCTCCGTGGGTTAGTCTGTGGTCAAGAGTAAGCCCATTAATTAAAAAAAATGTTAAGTCGTCCACGCTGAGGTGGACTTTTGCATTAAACTGACCTTTTTCAATAATGACGTTCCGCGTAAACATATTATTCACTCAAGAGATGCTGTTAAATAGCGTATAGAGCTTTCTCCTTCTGACTGTCCTCAAGCGCAGTCCCTTACTTGAGGATCGTTCGTATTACAGGACTAATAGACATACTGACAGAGAAAAAAAAAGAATATAATATAAGTTTGTAGTTTGTACACTTGGTACCAGAGGCAAGAGTGACTACATATTAAAAATGCCAAAGTGACTTTGTTTGTTACGGTTTTAAGCCTCAACCACTGTACCGATTTAAAAAAATATTTTATCAATGTAAAGCTGCATTATCAGGGATTAACAGAGGCTATATTTTATCCTCGTATTCCCACGATGACGGAAACTACGCGGCTGAAACCGCGGTGCGTTGCTAGTAGTATAGTATTATATTATCTCGTATTATATACTCGTATGAGTGGACAAACTAGCAACCTGCCCCGTGACCGTAAAACTCCCAACTTGTCATAATTTTTCCGACATTTTCTACAATCATCGTCTTATCAGTCATAATGTCAGCAAAATTTACACAAATCCTTATGAACCACTTTACCTTAGTGAAAACCCGTTTGAGTTCATCGCGTTCAGACAGACAGTCGCGGTGTCAGACTGATCCTATATAGTGTTTTGTCAGGCGGATCCGTGAGTCCATTAGCATTCCGTATTGCATTTATTATACAACCTCTGAGCGAACCTTATTTATAAGCCCACCTTCTTGTTCATACATACGAGAGACTATTACATTATTTCACGTTATTGGCTACCAAAGGTAGACGACAATCTGATTTATATCATCCCGTCACAGAATAAGCGCAATTCCTCATACACCCCAATTGGTATACTTATGGAGGAGCGGAGGTGGAATGCTCCTCCATCGTGAAAAGGGAAGATCTTCCGCCAGGCTAGGTGATCGTGCCTGGAGACCACGGTCCACCTGTTGATGTTGGACAGTTGTATTTATACAAACTCATTAGAAAACTTCGATAGCGCAGTTTAGAACTCGGCCGTCTATTGGTGCGTTCTATACGTAATGTCGATGTCGCTACATACTAATATAAAAAAAAATGACGCATTCGTACTTTAGTTTTGTCTAACCAAATTTTCATTTGTAAGGGGGTGTCATCAAAGACAAATCATCCAATAAGGGGGTGAAAATAGGTGATAAGATTTCGTCTTTTTTGCTAATGTCATCGGGCATAAATATTATTTTGCTCTGTAACCTCATAGTACATATCCACGTATAGAGAGAGATTGTTTTTTTTTTTGCATTTTTAAGCATGGCTGGAGTAACTAGATAAAGGCGTAACTAACTTTGTCTCTAAGTAGCACATAGGCTATTTATCCACGCAAATGAAAACGTGGCTAAAGTTAGTTATTATGTTTCATTCATTATTTTTAATTATTTGCGGCCAATTACCCCAAATTATTTCAGCTTAGCCTGATGGTGAATAATGCCTTTAGCTCGCTAGCTTTCTTTCGCACTGTGTACATTTTCTTCTTCTTTTCTTTATGTAGGTGTATTAAATACTAGGGACCCGCCCCGGCTTCGCACGAGTGCCAAGCTGATACTAAAACCTTCCTCTTAAATTACTTTATCGCAATTAAAAAAACCGCATCAAAATCAGTTGCGTAGTTTTAAAGATTTAGGCATACAAAGGGATATAGTGACAGAGAAAGCGACTTTGTTATATACTATGTAGTGATATAAAATTTCGTTACTGGTATCACTCGTGCTGTCTGCAATGTAACGAATATCTATGAGTTCTAACAAGGACATCGATACAACGTACCTGCAATTAGTAGTCGTAATTTGCTTGCAAGGCTGTCTTTTACATATCCAAATTACAAAATTAGCTGTCCGGTACGATATTCGTTATGGCAGTTATGGGTCTGATATGTTATTTCGAATGCCGTCGTTGCGACGCACGCTGTTATATAGCCAAAATCATTTTTGGGGTTTCATAACCAGATAGTGCCAGCGCATGGCCAGCGCACTAAACCTCCTCTTTCTAGACATAGGAACAGTAATAAAACCATTGAAATGTTCACCGAATGTGTATTTCTATTGCCGCTTAAACAACAAATTTAGTATTGTTAGAATGGTTCAGAATGAGACCAACAAATATTTCGATATCAATGAGGGTGTTTACGAAAATTTACGCCACTAGTTGGCGCCACTTTGTCATGAGGTCATGCGCGCTGTCAAAACACATAGTTTCTGCAATTCTGCATAGCGTTTTTCAGTTTTTAGCAATGATATTATATGTTAGTATCTGGTTTTTAGTTCCTAAAATTAATATTATCTAAATGAATCGTGTGTATGGACAAAAAAGGGTTGCCGAATTAAAACTTTACCTTATACTTTTGGAAGTTAAATGTCCATTTTCCATTTTAGGATGAGTGTATAGGGCTAGAAAACTGTCCACATGTGGTTTACAGTTTAAATTGTTTACAACTCAAAGAAAACAGTAGCTATTACTACAAAATTCAAACACAATTACTTGTTACGGGTAGAGAAAGCTGTGATTTGTTCATATGGACGAATGTGGATGAAAAGATAATAAACATCAAAAGAGATGATATATTTATTGAAAATATTATAGTTCCACAAATAAAGGATTTTTATTTTAAATATATTTTGTTACCAACAATAGCAAAAACAAAAACAAACTAATAGCTACAAGCTACAAGCCATTGTTTTAAACGTATTTTGTCCTTAGGAAACTTATGACCACTCGGTTTTTTTGAGCACATAGGAACTGCACAACATTGTGGCATTTCGATTTGGAGAGAATATTCGTTATACTTGTTTAATTTTATTAGAAAATTCAAAAAAATCAGACATAGTAATAGAAAATATACGCGCTCTGACAGTTTTGACAGCTTTCTGGACCAAACGCCTAGGTGCTGCCACCTGGTGGTCGTCATTTCAGAACACCCTCATTTATATTCTTGAACAAAACACAATCCCATGACAACCGCCTTCCGCACCAAAGAGAGTCTAGCTCCTTTCAGCCTCTCTGTCCACAGAACTCTATAACTCCTAGTCTCTGTCATATTTTACTCTTTGGATATTTAGCGTTATTTCATCGTGGCAGCTCCATCTCTTAGTTTACAGCATTAACTCAACGACAAACGCCATCCATGGTCTGAGCGTAGTACAAATACATGCCGAAGAATAGAATGGCGCATACGTCGCTTCTAACTTCTTTCACAGTATATAATTTTAAACAAAAAAAAAAACTACTTCTAACAGGAAACTAAAAAAATACTAGTGTACACTACGATTTTCGAAGGTTCTCCTAAATTTTTCTGGGATGCGATCTTCAGATCCTGGTTTCCTTATCATGGTACCACCGTTGGGATATCACCTTGCCAACAAAAAAAGAATCATCAAAATCGGTTCATAAGCGACGAAGTTATCCACGAACACACATAAAAAAAGTTGAATTGAGACCCCTTCTCCTTTTTTGTAGTCGGTTTAAAATTAAAGCGTTTTTTTACTACGGTGTTACGGAACCTCTTGTGTGCGACTCGGTTGAGTCCGGCTCAAACCCAGACCTTATGCATGTAGTTTTCCTAGCCTAACTAGATGCACGGTTAAGGAAAATATCGTGAATAATCGGAATCAAAATCGAAATTGGTTCTGAGACAAGTTAACAGCAACAACAACCAATCCGGTTGAAATAGGAATATGTAGTAGGTATCCGGAATATGAAAGTAGGTATCCAGAAAGAAAGTCAATGACTTTCAAAACTTGATGCTTCGGAGGGCTCATATATTTGTTGATTCCGACAAGCAGCTAGTATCCTGTTTTGACCCTGTCATCATCATCATTAACCGCGAAGGTGCGAACAGACCATCCACATGATAAGTGAGAAGTGTGTTACAGAATATCATAAGTGTTTAGGCAGTTTTAGTGAACGTACACATATGAGAGATGTCAAGTGATTTGGCACTACATTACACAGGACAGTCACAGAAGGACGTAATTTGTATTTAAATTAGGATTATCAATCCGGATCCGGAATCCGGTATTGACAGTGAACCGTAGTAAAATCACAGCAGAAAGAAAAACACGTGATTAATGTTTAACCTTTTTGTTGATATCACGTTTACATTACTCAGCAGTGATAAACAGATTACGTGATTAATTTGTGTAGGTACTGTAGTTTTTTGTTTTATATGCTCTTTTAACCACACTAATAGATTTAGAGTTGTCTGTTCTTTTGTTAGGTTTAAAACACTGAGCGTTCTGGCACTCCTTTCTTACAATATTACTTCTAAAGGTTTTCAGAGTTTAATTAAGTAAGAGTAAGTCCCAAAGTAGAAAAAGCCTTAAACCTAAATTAAATAGCAAAACTCTAGTACTTTAAGATTTCATTCAGATGTTGGATTTATATCTCAACTGTGTGCCTTGTGACCCGCATAAGTATGAAACTGAAAACAATTTTTCAAAAAACAGGCCTGAAACAAGGTCGTGAAAAGTACAATTAAGTAAACACAGCAATTACTCAGTTTTACTTAGTCTTTAATTAACAGTCCATTTGTTATGATTCATGATTTTACACCTTTGTAAGTATAATTAGGTATAATTTATAATCGTAAGTATACAAAAAGTAAATAAGGCTGTAAAATACGAAATCGCAAAAAACTTTGCCTTAGGAAGGATACAACATTCAATTACATTCACAAAAACTGGACGCGTATGTCCAGTTCAAGGTTAGGAACGGGAAAAGTTCGTAGTTAAATAACCAGTGTCTTCTGCCTGTAGATAAAAAGTTGATCTTAATGATGCCTTGTATCAAAACACGTTTTGGAAGAGGATTCTTTTTCCCTAGAGTCAGTTCAAGGGTACGGTAAAGTTTTGTCAAAATCACCAGTTAATACATTCATACATACTGCTCAAGCCATACCACAGGGGTGGGCAAAGACGATGGACCGCCACTTTGCTCCATCTCTGCATACTTCTATCGCTTCCTTCACATCCATAAGCCTTTTATTCTTAGCAGTCCGGACCCCAGTTTTTTAAAGGACGTCTCTAATTTGATCCGTGAACGTCCTTCTCGGGCGTCCTCTTTCCTTGCATTCTTCAACATCGCACCGTAAATCTCTTTCGTTACTCTTCTTTCACCAATTAATATTACTGACTTTTTGAGTTTTCTTTTGAAAATATGTCGGTATAGCTACAATAAATTTTCAAATAAATATCCTACTGTAATATTATAAACAAGAAAGTTTAAAAACTACTGAAGAGTTTTTAAAATATAAATTAATATCTATATAATATAGTTTTTACACTTTGTACGTTTAGTAGCGTGAGGTAGTGAACTAAAACTGTTATAAAATATATTTGGACTTATTTTAAATTAGGGCAGGGTCTGAAAAGCAGCAGTTGTGCTGAGACTCTAGCCGTTCCAGATTATGAACTTACTTTAACTTACTTTAGTCTAGTTACTTATATAGTTGCGTTGTGTTGATGAATAAACGTCTTATTTATTTATTTATAACAGCAATAGAAGCCAAAAAAGTTATTTTGAACATTTGGTCTTTCTGACGCAAAAACTACTGCATTGCTGCACATCCAATGCGGTTTTCACTTTGCATTCGTATTTGCCGGTCTACCTTCAATTCTGTGCATCTCATTTTGATTCGCCGTCTAGAAGTGGTGTATGTTTTTAACTGGTTCAGCACGGGGACGAAAACACTAGCGTGAATAATACTCGTATGTTTACGCAGAATATCATTAATGAAAAAGGTCATTTTACTACAAAGTCCACCTCAGCGTGGATGACATGAATGACGTCACAAATGTGCCCAATTTATCTTTAATTAATTACCATATGCTGGTTTCCTCTTAAAACAGCGTCATACTACCACAAAATACCATTCTGCAGCTCAGTTGACGTCACAAATGCTTCAGAATCAAAAGGTATGCGGGTTTCGTCATTGAGTCAACACTATTCAATTATTCATTAATAGTGGCAGCGGTGTTGCCCGCGTGGATCCTGTTTATTCCCGTTCCCGTGGGAATTGACGTAAATCCTTCCATTCTCACTTACGTCATTTAAGGAAAGATTTGCAAAAATTGATGCTTCTAGACTCAGCGGTTTCGGCTGTACGTTTATCTATAAGTCACTCAGCCAGTCAGTTTCTACTCGTAGGAGGGTGACAAATACTTTACGACATATTATCACACCTACAAACCAAAAAACATAAAAATCGGTTAAGCCGTTTCATAGGAGTGCAATCCCAAACACCGTGACACGAGATTTTTGTATCTACATCTACACTATTATTATAAAGAGGAAAGATTTGTATTTTTGTATGTTTGTATCTTTGTTACGAATAAACTAAAAAACTACTGGACCGATTTTAAAATTCTTCCACCAATGGAAAACTAGAATATCCCTGAGTAACATAGGCTATATTCTCGTATTATCACGGGAACGGGAAATATAGTTAGATATGTCGCAGGGTTATTGTAAAAGTTGTGATATTATTATTACACTACAGGTCACCATTGCACTGAATTTTGACAAACAATTGCAATGTTACTGTAGGTACTGTATTGTGGATTGTGGGACACAATTCACACACAGTTATATCCCAAGCTAGGCAGAGCCAGTACTATGTGTATAAAATGATAAACATACTTATAAAGGCTTAGACACGAAACTTACTTGAGACGTTATTACTTAGCGGCGAAGGGAATCCCACAAACACTTGCTTCAGTTCTGAGAGACAGCTTGGTAGATTTTGGTTACTTAGGTAACTTAGTTCTAGTGACCAGACGAAGCCCGACAAAGCTATTTGAGCCTCATTATCTTTCTTAGACATTAAAGTTAGAATTTGATCCTCATTCTACGTTAATCTATATCAATACCAATATTATAAAGAGGAAAGATTTGTACGTTTGTATCTTTGTTACGAACAAACTCAAAAACTAACGGACCGATTTAAAAATTCTTTCACCAATGCAAAGCTAGCATATTCCTGAGTAACATATTCTATATTTTATACCCGCATTCCCACGGGAACGGGAACGACGCGGGTGAAACCGCGCAGAGCCGCTAGTAATATATATTTTCACATAGGATAGCCATTATGTATTAGTATGAAATTATTAAACATCATAATAATCAGTACATATCTACACACATAGTATAAAACAAAGTCGCTTTCCACCGTCTGTAGGTACGCTTAGAACTTGTAAATTACGCAACGGATTTTGACCCTTTTTCACTAATAGAAAAATATTTTTGTATATACTCGTATAATAATAATATAATAATCATTTATTCACAACCCACAAGTCTTAAAATAATACAATTATATCATATAAATCGGAGCAAAACGACGGCGGGTCGCTATTAATTATTAAAACTAAAGAAACCGGATTATGAGTAAAATGCATTAAATAGAGCAGTGATAGCCCGGACGGTTAAAGAGCCGGTCGAAAATCAGTGAGGCTCGGGTTCGAATCCTGGCTTGTACCAATGAGTTTTTCAAAACTTATGTACATATTTATCACTAGCTCGACGGTGAAGGAAAACATCGAGAGGAAACCCGCAGGTCTCAGAATTAATTCTGAGACATGTGTAAATAGACCCGGTCCGGCGATGGGCTCACCACCTATCACGTTTAGGGGTCCAATGTATCTCGTGAAATGTGGGTATATCCAGTAATGGAATACCTCTGCTTACCCCCTCGGGGATGGAAGGCCTGAGATTATTTTATCTTATTTATTTATGCATTAAATAGATTTAATTCGTCGAGCACCACGCGGTTCCAATTGGCACCGTAACAATTAATAATCAATTGTGTTTTATTTTATTGGCTTAAGAGGTTAAAACATTACCGTCCTTCTACTGCAGTTGGGTAAAAATGTAGCGAGACTTCGGACATGAAGACTAGTCTAACAACACGTCGAACATTAAAATCTGTCTATCCGTCTATAATGTCTTTAGCCTAAAGGTTATGCGATTTATGCGATTGTAAATAGACGCACTGAGCCGTTTTTTCTGCCTTGCATTCCATAATACGCACGTTTGGTCGTCCATAAGTTCTGTATAAGTAATTACAATACCAAGACGAATCACCGCTAGCCGTCGGCCGAGTGTGCAATCTATATACATTTTCTGAGTTTTTCTGCATATCTCGACCCACTGGGCAGTTGCGGACGCGGGTGAAGTGAGCCGCATAATAATTACGGCAAGTTTACAATACATTTAGCCTTCATGTGTTTCTCCATTCATTTTCTACTAAAAATCTGTGGCACACAATGACATGTTGTAGATAGCTCTTCTCTGTAGAATAAAAACCGGCCAAGTGCGAGTCGGACTCGCGCACCGAGGGTTCCGTACAACCTTGCAAATTTATGGTTTTCGTAATTTTTCCTTTATCTATGCTATAAGACGTTGCTTCGTACCAAATTTCAAGATTCTGAGTTCACGGGAAGCACCCTGTAGGTTTTGATTCCCTTGCAAGTGTCGAAAATTTGCGGCATAAACGGCTGTATCTTTTGATTGCGTTGGCTTAGAAGTTTGATTTTTTCACAGCTTCAAGGGACAGTAGACCTGAGTAATTGATATAAATTTCAGCTTCATACCTCCACGCGTTCCTGAGAAAAAGGGTCTTGACAGACGGACGGACGGACGGACAGACGGACAACAAAGTAATAATAATAATAATAATAATTTATTTATTTCTCCACAATTATGTAAGGCTTTCGGTTACATTCCTTATTAAGGTAGTGGGAGACTGGAGCCTGAGCTAGGTTCAAGACCTGTGTTACAGGTCTCCAGGACCCACCCCAAGACGACAATTAAGTACTAAATTATAACTACATAGTTACATTGCGTATGAAATATATGTGTATATATATATAGCTTGTGTGTGAGTGTGGTGGTGTGTGATGAAAGTGATCCTATAAGGGTTCCGTTTTTACCTTTTGAGGTACGGAACCCTAAAAATGTACCTATTTATAAAGAACTAGCGACCCACCCCGGCTTCGCAGGGGTATACAATGCTGATATTAAAAGCTTTCGCTAAAATCGCTCTATCTATTACAAAATAACCGATTCAAAATCCGTTGCGTAGTTTCAAAGATCTAAGCTTACATAGGGACAGACAGACAGCGGGAAACGACTTTGTTTTATACTACGTAGTAACAATTTTCGTTTTTTTTTATTCTAATTAAAAAGTTATTAATGTAAAGCAACCAACATGGAGTTAAAGACAATATGATAAAAGAAGTAAATAGATATTGAAAAACTATTCCGAATGTTTTGTAATTACTTAAAAATATTGTAATCTCTAGAGAAAATAATAATATTATCAATTTATCACCAAAATTGGTTTTATTGTAGTTCTTAAGATAATTGAATGTTTAATACATAATATACATACTTTGATATTTCCTAACGACTTACAAAATCAAGATTTTTTTATACATTTTATATTTACAGTAATTATACAATTAAAATTGCGTAGCTAGTTAAATTACTTAGTTTTATTAAGTCGCCAACGGGGACCAGTATCCTATATCATGACTCCGCAAAATATTTAATATTTGCCATCCAATTTTTTCGCAATCGCACCTCTGGGAAATAAATGAAACTCACCAGATCGATGATCATTTGTTTTTTCGTAGCACTGCGACGAAAGGTTGATTTGGACATGATTTAGATTCGACGCTTATATTTCAATAGCTTTTACCCGCGGCTTCCCTCGCGCACGTTTATTTCACCCCCTTAGGGGTTGAATACCCGATTGCAAAATCCTTTCTTAGTAAATGCCTACACTCTATAATCTTTTGTCAGTGAGCCCTCCGGCTCCCGGTGGGTCCATGTACGCCAACACCGAAGAAGCAACAGGTCCTGCACTGACTAAGGGGCTATCTTTGTGCAAAATTTCAAGTCTCTAGACCCAGCGGTTTAGGCTGTGCATTGATACATCACCAATCAGTCAGTCAGTTTATCATTTTATATATGTAGATATACGGCCAACGAGATGCAGGTCTGTGATACAGGCAGTTCGTTTTAAGGTTCATAATCTGTTCGTCCGTACCTTTAAGAGGCTGCTTTTTTTATTTTTCCTGGGTAGTCGGCTGGAAAGTTGGCAAAAAGGTCCGTACTCAACATTTTCACATAATACAATATCCTACTTAATATTATAAACGTTTGTGAGTATGGATGTTTGTTGCTCTTTCACGCAAAAACTACTCTACGGATTTTGATAAAACTTTACAGTTATATAGCTTATACACGATGCTTATATCAAAATAACACATATGCTATATTTTATCCCCATATTCCCACGGGATTGGAATCGACGCGTGTGACCGCGAGCCGCTGCTAGTTTTAAATAAAACCCAAAAAAAACCGTCAAAAATACAAATTGTATTTTTTAAATTGGAATGCCACCAACCTTAATGTACACACTATCCAATAAAAAAAATCGATACGTGGTTATATATAAAAAATATATAGGTCGACGTGAAAACTACTGCATTTTTTCGTCGGTTAAAAAGTTAAAAATACAATGTAAGAAACTATACTTTTTCAACGTTTTTTGGTGATAGGGACATAGAGTTCGACTCACTTGGTTGGTTTTTGGAATATAAATAAGTAATTTACATTTATCTAATTACGTTTATTTGCCTGAACATGTTCTGTATAATATTTTTAAGCTGTGTTCAAGAAACACCAAAAAGTATTAAAATCAGCTTGTTGTTATGTCGTGTTTCTGCCTACTATTGAATATTAATATACAAATATACGAATAAATTCACTAGCGTTATAAGCAATATACATTAAAAGAACGATTCTATATGCAAGTGAGTTAATTATTCACGTTGTCTTTTGCCTATTTTGCATTACAATGCAACAGTTGGCCTTAAACAAGACGGATTTTAAACTTATTGATGCTGCCTCTTTTTTGACAATAAAGCTGGCCGCTCTTTCGTGCCGCACGTGTAAACACGTACGAAAATAAATACATATATTCCGATCCTGGGTAACACACACTGGGGAACACTGAATACCAAATATCACTATCACTATCACTACATAGTATAAAACAAAGTCGCTTTCTCTGTCCGCCCTATGTCCTTATGTCCCTATGTCAATATGTTCCTTTGTATGCTGAAATCATTAAAACTACGCAACGGATTTTGATGCGCTTTTTTTTAATAGAGTGATTCAAGAGGAAGGTTTTAGTGTTAGCATTGCACCCGTGCAAAGCAGGGGCGGGTCGCTAGTTATATATAAACCCAAAGTTTATACACTGAACATGACAATGGACTCGATTCTGCAGACCAGCTAAAATTCCTAATTTTAAGTTAGCCTGTCCTTCTAAATAGAATACGGAAGAAAAAGGACAGAAACAAACCATAGATTTAAGAGTAATGTCAAACATGTGAAAACCAACTAATTTGAACCTTATGAACGTGATTATCTGTCACTTTTATCCATCACGTTTTTACATCGTCGCTAAAATTGCTAAACAAGCCTTAGTTGACAGGACTAATTTTAATTTGACAGGACTAAATATCTCTGGTCTCTGTTCTTTTCTAGGAGAAAAAAAATGACAGGACTTAACTAAAATAAGTTTAGTAGCTGTAATGCAGAATCGAGTCCAATTGTATGCTTATGGCGGATCAATTAAGTTATAAAACCTGTGTTCACAATAAATAAATTTGATTGATTGATTGTCTACACAAGAAATGCAGTCACTTCTTTACTTGAAGTTCGTAAGAATTTAAATGGTTGTACGAAAACAAACCAAAGATGTTGTTAGCCAAATAATAAAAGTGACAGCAACTATTTTGATAAAAGCTGTTCTGTGGTAAGGCCGTTGATAAATAAAACTTAGAGTTAGGTGGTATACCTAATTGTTTTTATGATATTCGAAAATCAATTTGACGAACGCAAAAGCATACCTAATATTCATACTTTTCCTAGAACTTATGCTCATTCTTCATATTTTTATTAGGTAGGTTTAAAGGTTAGAAGTGCCGCGGTCAGGTCCGTAACGGCGAGGAGGAATACATCAGGTAACAAAAAAAGATTTAGCATGATTATTTTGCAGTACAATATTATTTATAAACAATGTGTATTCTCTCATTACTCATTACAATTGCGTTAGGGATGGTATGGAAACATTCAACTATACTTCCAAAATTCCATACACGCACCAATTTTCACAGCTTGGTGAATTCTTAGCAATTTTATACGCACGTTTACACAAATGTGCTTTCAGGAAAACCATTTGGAGAATAATTAAACATAGGAACACTATAGCTATTATGCGATAATTCGTCTCACAGTATTTTCGTATAGAAACTAAGTCGGTAGGTATTCTATTTCACCTTTATTGTTTAAGATTTCGTACGAGTTTGATCTGTGTTCCATGCACGAATTTACTCAAATAATTAATTTTGACCACAGGCATTAAAATTTGGAACCAAAAATTTTTAACTCCTCTATTTTGTTCGTTAACTCAAAAGAGTTTTTGTTATCGTTGGAAAAAATAACTCGTTTTGCGAGTTATTTTTTCCTCAATTATAGAACTACGAAGTACAAAGGAAACAGAATCAAACAACCTTGTTAGATATGGGGGAAGGCAAGGTAGGTAGAGCGTGTAATTTAATCGTCCACAGTTTAAAAATACAAAAAAAAATCTCGTTGGAAAACTGTCAGTGTGCTTTCTCTGTGGAGTTAGTTAAGAAGACTTTTTCAATAGGACATAATAATATGATATATTATGTCCTAACATATACCTACGTTCAGTCCGGAAAAATAAATTTTTTATTTCTTCTCAACTTCTTAAGATAGAAATTTATACTCGCTTATAATGTGTCTATGACTTTGATTGGGTTTTGACTTTGATTTTTTTTTATCTACACTAATTGTAATTAGTATAAAGAGGAAAGATTTATTTCTTTTTACCCGACTGCGCCAGAAGGAGGGCTATGTATGTTTGTAATAAAATATATATATATATATATATATATATATAATCTCACGCCTTTTTTATCGCCGAGGGGGTAGACAGAGGTATTCCATTACTGGATATACCCACATTTCACGAGATATATTGGACCCCTAAACGTGATAGGTGGTGAGCCCATCGCCGGACCGGGTCTGTTTACACATGTCTCAGAATAAATTCTGAGACCTGCGGGTTTCCTCACGATGTTTTCCTTCACCGTCGAGCTAGTGATAAATATGTACGTAAGTTTTTGAAAAACTCATTGGTACATGCCAGGATTCGAACCCGAGCCTCACTGATTTTCGGCCGGCTCTTTAACCGTCCGGGCTATCACTGCTGTGTCTGTAATAAAAGGGCTCCGAAATTACTAGACCGATTTTACCAAATTCTTCCAGCAATTAAAACTTACTTTTCCTGGAGTCATGGGCTAATTTTCAAGCGGGAATTCGAGATTTCGAGTGACATCTCGAGGAATAGCTAGCTTATGCCTTTGTCTCCAAGTTAGTCGGCAGAGGTATGTTCCTGCTATTTTATGGCCCCCTGGTCATCCCATCGCCGGTCCAATAAATTACATTCACAATTATATTGTTTCGTAAATATTTTTACGGAAAGGCATATAGGCATCAAAGCGGTGTAAATGAGCTACTATAGATAAACGAAGGTACCAACAAGGGAAATCCCGAATTAGCAGTCACGGCCGAGGCCTTGTTAGAGGCATTGGAAAGGATTCGTGATGTCCATCGTCGAATATCGATGCTGTTTTCGCAAGCATATATCGATACGTGGTCGAGAGTAAGAGTTTTCGGATGTATTGCGATAAGAAATTATTTATCAGTGACATCAAAGGAAAATAAAACACCTAACTTGAATTTGTATTGTATGAAATAAAGACAACTCAAACTTGATGATTTGGCCTTTCATAAATCAGATAGAGATTTACAAATTTTCCGCCATCACTTTGAGACCGATCGCTGTCAAAAAGTGACACGCGCCGTAGTGAAATTGACATCCTAGGTAAGACAATCGTAACGGTAAACAGCCGTCCCCTGTAACCTTTGTTAGGTTAGGTGAGATTTTATTGTCCGCTTAAATTCAAGCCGCGGAAATCGGGAAACAATATGATTATCTATTCTAACAGATCGCCGTGGTAGGCTGCTGCTTGATAGGCTAGATTTTTATTATTTGCGGTAATAGAAACTTACCTAAATTTCAACTTTCTGACTATTACGGTTTACTACCTACAGCCTATTGACTGACAGATGGATGAACAGACAAACAGCAGAGGCTAAGTAATAGGGACTTCTTGGCACCCTTGGTTACGGAACCCTTAAAACGAGTACCTATATACAAGTTTTCTGATTTTCTGTCGCTTCCTTGTCATAGACTCATCGATATTCAGAAAGGAAATATTCAAGCTGCCCGTCACTATAAAGGTCGAGGCGATGGGGCGTGAAATTTAATGAGTCATTGTATTGTTTCTGGATATCGAAGTTAGATTTGACGTTACGAATACGTTTTTCCGTAGAAAGGAAAACTCGAGACGTTTATGATGTTATCGGAACCTCCTTGAATTTTTCACAAATAGATTTTACTAGCAGCGTCCCGCGGTTTCACCCGCGTAGTTCCCGTTCCCGTGGGAATACGGGGATAAAATATAGCATATGTGTTATTCTGATGTATAAGCTAGATAACTGTAAAGTTTCATTAAAATCAGTTCAGTAGTTTTTGCGTGAAAGAGGAACAAACATTCATCTATACATCCATACATCCATCCATACAAACTTTCGCATTTATAATATTAGTAGGGTAGGATATACTGGATGATTTTTTTTACCGTCTGGAAAAAAATATGACGTATAAGGTATCTAGAGCCGAAGTTTTACACGAGATTAATTGTTAAATATAGTCATGTTTAATGCAATTTACAAAATCTAGAAAACTACGGACAGTACTACGCGCAGCTGGCGGTTGTAGGTAGATTGCGCATAAATGGAAGCTACGAGCCTGTTTCTTTTTAAAATACTATTTCAAATATTTCAGTGTGTATTATTGACTACAATTGAGTAGGTAATGTATATTAGATTAGGAAAGAAAAAAAAAATTTTGAGAAAAAAAATTTTTTTTAACTTTCATTGCCAAATGAATCTATTACACTTACCTATCACACCACATTTTTTTCCAGACGGTAAAAAATGTCACCCTGTATATACAACGTGTTGTGACCAAAGGGCTGGCAGTTACCTCTGTCAAAGGATCAACCTAGCTATCCGAGAATGCGGTCACTTTTGTGAGCACTGTCCCAAATGGTTCCTCTTTGGAGGTCTTTTTTCATCTGTATATTGTAAGCAAATGTATTTTTGCTCTGTAAATAAATGTGTATACCTTTACAACTTTCGAAAGGTCAAAGTTACAATAATCTTCTAAAAATTACCTATTCACATAATTTAGCTTTATGCTAGTGAATACGTACCTAGCTTAATAGTGGGCTGTTACGGTTTCATGATTATGTGAGTTTCTTTGAAGCTTGCGGTTTGCTACCCTCATAAACACGGGTAAAGGGCAAATAGTTACCACCAAATGTTGAACTCTATGGAATTGAAATAAGATTCAAAACCAATGAAAAATTTAAATAGCCTATGCCCGTTAAAGACTGGTAACAGTGACTGATACACTTGTATCCTTACTCTGTGTCACGTCACTACAGTAAGCGTAAATCACGGATTCCTAATTTTTAGGATCCGCTGTCGGACTGTCTGTCCGTCACAAGGCTGTATCTCATGAACCGTGATAGTTAGACACTTGAAATTTTTACAGATGATGTATTTCGGTTGCCGATATAACAACAAATACTAAAAAATAGAACAAAATTAATATTTAAGGGGATCCCATATAACAAACGTGATTTTATTGCCGTGTTTATAGATAATGGTACGGAACCCTTCGTCCTCGAGTCCGACTCGCTCTTAGCCGTTTTTTTTATACTTTAGTCATGCTAATTAGTTTCAGAATAGGTACAAATATTTGCGTTAGTCAGGCTTATGGAATGTTGAACTTTCAATTGAAGCTTGTTTACGCTTAATTGCAGTTTGCAGCCAAAAGCTGAATTGAAATTCTACGACTAACCTTTGTATTATTCCCGGGTAAAGTCAATTTTTGTTTCGACGCGTTTTTGTTATGGATTTGTACTTGTCATTTGAAAGTATTGATAGCTGCTTGTGACGTTGGCTGGTGACACTCAAAATAAAGAAATTGAATATCGAACGTACATACAGTAGCCAACAAGCAATAACTGAATGATGATAGTCCCCGAGAGAGTTCGCAGAGATATTTCTAGAAGAACCCACTTTTCACCTTCGTTTTTTCGACCACAATAAGTGGATACACATGTCTCAGAATTAATTCTGGGACCTGCGTTCCTCACGAAGTTTTCCTTCACCGTAGAGCTAGTGATAAATACGTACTTAAGTTCTAAATAACTCATTGGTATATCCACAGCCATTAAGTCATCATTGAGTAACAACGAGGAGTTTCAAATACTCAATGTTATTAGAGATGTTAGAGGCCGTATTGTCTATTTATTTATAATTGAAATCAAAATCATCTTTATTTATTCAAATTATCTTTATTCGATTGTTGGCTCAGTTGGTAGTGACCCTGCCTTCTGAGACAATATTTGTGTGTGTGAACTTGTTTTGAAATGTTGTTGTGAATTTGTGTGTGTAAAGTAGCCAACAGGCTTCGGGTCTGGTCGTTTAGTATTTATTTATGTCGTTTAATATTTATTTAATTATTTATTTATCAGTTGTTTAGTACCCATAGTATGCAGGCTCTGCCTAGTTTGGGACTAAATAACCGTGTGTGTGAATTGTGTCCTACATTTATTCCCATGGAAACGGGAATAAACTGGATAGCAATAGACAATAAGCCCCCGGACTGTGAGTCCGTCCGGCCTAATCCGTTTGAACCGTAATATCGGACTGGCTGGCGATCGTCATTGACATACATTGCCACTCTTTGACGTAATTACACCTTCAATGGCGACGCCTTATTCTGCCAATGCGATTCTGTTTCCGTATCGTCTTTGTATGAGGATTCTATTTTGTAGAGAATTAGTACTTGATGTATATATTTTTTAAGACTCTTGTTGTTTTTTTTAAACCCCCGTCCGATTTTGGTAAAATTAATGTGGGACCACATCTGAAGTACCTATGATCTACCAAACAAAATAAGAATAATCAAAATCGGTTCATAAGTGGCGGCGTAATCGCGTAACAAACATAACAAAAACATAGAGTCGAATTGAGAACCTCCTCCTTTTTTGAAGTCGGTTGAAAAGAAAAGTGGCTAAAGAGGTCATGACATAAGACCAGAATATATTATTTTGATAAGAAAATAAAAAGGCTTGAGTAAAATAAATTACGCAAATAAATAAAGATTCAAAATAAAATAGCAGTCGAAATAAGTAATGAGCGGTATTTACCTACCCTGAATAAAATTTTGAAATTCAAATTCTGTACTAGAATCTAGAACGCAAGATGTAACATTACATTGTAATTCATGCCATAAGTAACGCTCATAAATAATGCATTAACATCGTGCAAATTTCAGTATGCTAAAATTAATAACAAAGATTGAATTTTAAGATTCCAATGAGGCGTTTGCTATAGCTGCTCCCACTAATATACATATTATATCATCTGTGAAGGACAGCTTCTTTATTTCGCTTTTTTATGAGACCATTTTGAAGTTTTACTGATTTCGGCGCCATCTATGTGATCTTAGTGGCAGCAAACGCCTCATTATGTATATATTTTGACAGTTTAGTTTACAAAACAACTTTAACAAGCGTTAGAAGCTGACTACAACAATAAAGGGAAAATCGCTAAAATTCAATTGTATATTCATTTATTCTTCGAGGCCTTATTCTTCGTTCGGCGAATGTCTTAGCCAGTCACGCAATACAGCCAGTGTTGTAACAAAATCGCGTTGTTATTCAGAATAAGCACTGAGGTCATTCAACGGAACGTACTGACACCATCTCGATGCATCTCTATTATGTGACTCATTCGTTGGTTTATATTTTTTTCGAGGTCTCATTGCGACATATCGCCTAGTATTGTGGTTCGGATTACTACAGCTTGTTTTTAGGGTTCCACTTTGTCTGTTTATCATAGCTGCTTTTATGGAAACGCGCGTGAGGTATACGCGAAAAAAATATAAACAAACGAATGAGTCACATAATAGAGATGCATCGAGATGGTGTCAGTACGTTCCGTTGAATGGCCAGGATCGTAGAAGGTGGTGGGCTGTTGTCTCTGTCTACCCCTTCGGGAAAAAGGCGTGAGCATATGTATGTATGTAAAATTAAAACTTAAGTTTTTTTACTCATCAAGACTACATGAAATTTTTATTAAAAACATTCATTACCTTCCTTCTAAGGCAGTCGGGTAAAAATCCGTGAAACTGTTTAGAGAACCTTCAAAGAATTTTATAAATACACCTCAAAAAAAATTTTTTTTCTTTTGTCGCAAGTAAAAAGAGAGTGTATTTGTAAAAAAAATGTTTTATCCTTTTTTTTACGATTTGTAGCGGCAGAAAGCCATCATTTTACTTTCGTCATAGGACGTGTTTTGTTTACCACGTTCGTTGAGCTTCAAGCGTGTTTGCTAGCACGTGGTCAGGTCACGATGTGATTGCTTAAGTAAGCAAACTTAGGAATGACTTGAGTGTGAGGGAAATTCTGTTTGTTTTTCCCTACGCAACACTAAACAGGGTGTGGGTAAATTCCTGCTTTGTTTCTGTGCGATTTCTCATTGTGCTCTTGTATGTTGTGGTGTGATGTTGCCATCTTCATTGTAGACATGAGATTAAAAAGAGCTGCCCTTGAGTTTCTTGCTGGCTCTTCTCGGGGTACTGCATTTGGAACCAGCAAAACAACTTGTCGGTGGTGATGGACTGCTGTTTACATTTAGCCAATCTTCATGGACGAGTTTAGAGTGCCTTGTTATTATAACCTATTGACGTTTCTAAGTGTATATATTCCATACCTAAAGAAAATGAATTTTGATTTTTTTTTAAACTATCATAGCTTAAAACAACGTACTCGATTCATACCATCTTAAACAATATTGTTTCCTGCCCAAGCAGCAATCTACTGCGGGAGATCTGTTACAAATAGTATATATATCTGTCACTTTTATCCAGGACCTTGTTACATCTTCGCTAAAATTGTAATGTAATGTAATTACACGTGTATTTGAATAAGATGTGAATGCGTTCATAAGGTTTAATTTTGTTATTTTGACATTTGTGACATTGTAAATAAATATGGCGCTTATTTCTGTAACTTTTCTTTCCAAAGGAGTGAAAAAGAATAGAGCTAACTTAAAATTTAGATTTTTTAGTCTTCAGAATCGAGTCCATTGTTTCCGTTTCAATTTGCAAGCTACCTGTAAAGATGTAGACCCGAACAAATATTAGAGGTTATATGACCATATCTTTGAAACTATACCATATTTCTAAAATATGTTTGCAGCCACGAAATCAGAATACAAAGATGCCCCGGTACGAAATACTTTCAATGTAAATTATCCACTAGATATCACTGCTAGGATGACGTCTAATTTTTAGTTTTCTTAGTTATGTGGATGTAGAAGTTTGTACCTACTTAACAGGGCTAACAGTACTAGTGACTATCATGCGTCTTCTTTGGATAAATCAATCCCATGCATTTGTTATTTTTTACGTTCTACAAAACTAAGGCCCTGAACAGCTGTTTAAAACCATATAAAAAGTAATTTATCTGAAGCGGCAGCTTCTTTAGGTGCCATGCAAAACTTACCTATAAAACAATATTTTATGTTGAAAAACAAAGTTAGGTCCATTATTTGTATCAAAAGGAAAGAGAATTATTTTACCAAGTTTTAACAAAGCATATTTTTGCTTATTCCTGAAGATCCGATTCATAACAATGTTATCTTAGTCGTATCTTTAGAAAATTTCCGTCTCTGTTTTACAACAGAAATATTATGCTAAGTAATTTCAAATTTAATTTTAATAAAACCGCTGTGATACCTAGTCATAGCTAGGGCTGACATCCGTCCGGAATTCCCCGGATTTATCCTAGTTTGAAGGACGTCCGGAGGCCGTCCGGCAGGGGTTTTTGAAGTGTCCCGGACCCTTTTGTTGTGAGGGGAAATCCATTTTTTTTATAGATAAGCGATTAATTAAAATAAATATTAGTTAAACATTCATGTTACCAAATTACCTCAGAAAGAGTGTTCCATTTCATTTAAAATTACTATTATTTGTTGTGTTCTTAATTCGATTGTAATAACAAGTTGTATAGATAAATAAAAATTCAAAAAAATAAACGATGTTTTTATTTTTGTTGCAAAAAAACACTTCTCCAGAAGTGTCCCGGAAAAAACATGTTTTGCCCAAATGTCCGGGATTTTTGCCGTGTTTATATATTTAGGTGATGGCAGCCCTAGTCATAGCTGATATAGAGTTGTGGTTAAAGAGAGACGATTTAAAAAAATTATTACACTTATAGGAAGCTACATAATCCTAGTCTAATATCTATCTATTATATATATATTAACCAAACGAGGCCAGAAGTCAACAATAAACACATTTAGAGAAGCCATTTGTATATTTTCACAGCTATAAATTAGCTGTAGGTAAATATGTATCAGAATATGCGATCTCTAATTATGAGACTATTTGATTTTTTTTGTAAATGTGCACACAATTCTGTGTAAAAATTCACACGTCTTGAGGTCACACGTAATTGACGCTAGGTCTTAATGTTTAAACTATGCAATCCTAGTACCTACTCTTTATTTGGTAACGAACGATGATCGCAAAAAGTGACTCGCTTAAAAACTTACATCATATCTTTCTCTGTTACGTACAGTCATCAAAATAAGTAAATAGGGAGTTAGTAAGTCATTCAGTTCGATTCTGCTTTACAGCGACTAAACTTATTTTAGTTTAGTCCTGTCATTTTTTTTTCCTAGAAAAGAAAAGAGACGAGAGGTATTTTAGCTGGTCAGCCAGAATCGGGTCCATTAATTTCTTAAAAAAAGTTAACCCATTGGTTAAAGAACCCGCTGCTCATGATGATGAACAGCGAGTCTCGGGTTCCAATCCTGGAATGAGTTTTTCAAAATCGAAATGTTTTTTCTGTAGTTATTTGCAAATTACACTAAGAAACAGTCAACAAAATGTTCAACTAACCAAACATTGTTTTTCCTGCGAAGAAATCGTGTTTTGTTCAGTACATAGTTTTAAAGATTAAAATCTTGCACGATATCTCTGCTACGAGCAAATATAAAGGTGCATCTTTACCGAGAACAGGAACTTGTAATGTAACACAACAATCCTGTAAATAATCTGTATAAAAATTTGGTTCCATCAATTTTCGTTCATAACAACTAACAACTTTGTCATCTCTCTGCTAACTTTGTGTTGTAAAACCCAAAGAACCCGACAGTCCACAGATTTAGAAATAAGTATAGCCAATGAAACTCCGAAGACGAATCTAGCAACACTTCAATTCCTTTCGTACCATCAAGTTGAATTCGCGTAAAGTTGCATTCCCTAAAAGTTGATTTCCCAGAATGTTGAATCCCATAAAGTTGAATTGCCAACATGTTGAATTATCATTTCCCAAAATGTTGAATATTCTTCCAAATGTGTCAAAAAATATTTGCTTGGTGCAGAAATAAGTCCGCCATATTGTTTTTTCTGACACCACCAACAGAGTGACAGACCCACAAGGAAGGAAAATCTAAGGCTCAATTTACACCGAGATGATGTCGATGATGAAGATAAAGTTTAAAATTATATGACACTGAAACTGCTTGTCGCTTCGCTGCCGGCCGCTGCCATCTCGGTGTGAATTGAGGCTTAGAATTTATTTAAAAAATACCAACCCGTTTCTTATACACGCTGCGCTAAAGGAATATACTTTTTAGTGAGTCGGGTAAAAAGAAACGCAGGATTAACAATTTGGAGCTGGAAACATAGTCAGTGTTACATTACACGTTCGTGTATCTGATTAGTAATCCTACCGACTTAAAAGTCTTAGAATCAAATTGCATTCACATTTATAGAGCTCACAAAATCTTCCGATAGTACTCCGATTATAAATATCAACCAGTAATCTTTCTAAGTACACAATAACACGTGACTTGTAGTGTTGGGAACGTATGTTTATTATTGAAGAGTTTTTGATCGTAAGTACAATTTTAGTGATAGTATTATCATTTAGGCAGAGGTATTGCATATCTGGAAATATCCACTTTTCACGAGGTACATCGACCCCTAAACGAAAACCTCGGCCTCCTCGAGGATAAAAGGCGTCAGATTATTTATTTTATTTATTTTTATTATCATTTAGGTTCTTCGTAGGATGTGATCACAACATCTCTCATTGCATGAGTCCCTTGTTTTTTTTCATTCACTTGAAGAAGGCAATGCACACAATTCACGTGAAATTTGTAGGATACTTGAAAGCTTCAATCCGGTCGAATTCGTTCAAAGTTGGTTCTAAGCTTTAGTCATTAGAAACCTAACTAGTTCAGCAGTCAGATACATTTCGTGGTGGGCTTATAGAGACACGGAAGTACTGTCAAGAGATTTCTTCTCTGATACTTCACAAGTTTGATTATTTTACCCGACATCCGATGAACCAATTTACGAAGGGCTTTCGCTGCGACCTTCCTGAGAGTTCCAATTAAAAAATGTTGCTACCTGAAAAAGTCTTACACTTATTTTTCCTAGATGAATTATTAATTTCGCCTAAAAGAATTTATTTGCGACCAAATGACCATTTGGACGAATGATTGCCAATTTAATGACCAATTTTGCCACCCACATGATTTTTTCTGACCAAATTTTTCCCTTGAGCGAAATTTGTGTGACCAATATTGCCTAGACCAAATGATTAATAGTGACTAAACCATGGACGAAAGATTTTCTTATCTGGACAATGCGATATTTTCGCATCTTCAGTTATAATGAAAAATTGCACTATAAAAATAGACAAATGTGTAGTAGATATTTCTATAAATTTTTCACATCACTATCAGATTAAAGATAACTGCACTTCACACGTTGCTCGAACCAGACCGCAAAGCTATGCCAAACGTGCGATAAAAACAAATAATAACACGGGCATTGGAAATTAGTTCCGCAATAGAGGCTCATACATTATTAATAGTGCATTGTAATGAAATCCTGTTACTAGTGAGCGTATGATAAAGTATAAGAGCGAAACCAGGATTTTGGTGAGGATGGTTAAATAAAGAATATATGAGTGTTTTTCTTTTGGTACAGAACACTTAAGCATTTATATTCGGTAATTTATGGATACCTTCAAACGCGTAGCTAGAAAAGATAGAACTGTCTTAACAGCATTTTTTTTTACTAATTTGATCAAAATTTTACAAGTCTTGTACTTAAAGCCCGTCAAAACTGTTTTCCATTCAAGGGCGTTTCAGTTTTCACCACCATGGTCAGAATGCAATAGTGATAATCCTTTTGGAAGTGAGCCTGCCTATCATAGCTCGGCGCTGAAGTGACACGGCTTGGGGAAACCTGCAGGTCCCACTATTGTACCTACTGAGGCGTGAGTAGAGAGCGAGGTACTTTCAGAAATGGAATACCCAAAGACGTTTAAAGAAAAAGTTTCTAGGAAAGAGAATGATTTTCTTCCAAACTATTTGGGAATACCATTCTGGTCGTATATTTTTATTTGCTAGTTTTTTAAATATACCTACATAAACGCGGTCACACGGATACGTAAGCGCAGTTCAGGCTTAGAGTTAATATATTTAAACAGGACACAACATTTTAATGATGCATGAAACGTTGCGGATCGTCTGTGGTTGCGGATTTTAAACGGTTTTATTGATCTACATATTTTATTGTCAGACAAGTTTGCATAATTAACCGTACCTACCTCAACACTTTGTACCTTATTGCATTTGCAATAGAAGTGACACTGGAAGTGAGTCTTGCCATATATTGTAGGTGATTAAAAGCCTGTCGTATTAAGGTATTAAAATATGTTAGTATTCACTATAATAATAATAATATAATATAATCTCACGCCTTTTTATCCCCGAGGGGGTAGGCAGAGGTATTCCATTACTGGATATACCCACATTTCACGAGATATATTGGACCCCTAAACGTGATAGGTGGTGAGCCCATCGCCGGACCGGGTCTGTTTTACACATGTCTCAGAATTAATTCTAAGACCTGCGGGTTTCCTCACGATGTTTTCCTTCACCGTCGAGCTAGTGATAAATATGTACGTAAGTTTTTGAAAAACTCATTGGTACATGCCAGGATTCGAACCCGAGCCTCACTGATTTTCGGCCGGCTCTTTAACCGTCCGGGCTATCACTGCTCACTATAGTATTCATTAAATTAATTTATTTGTTACAGAATTACTACAATGTATCACCAAAGAACCTGGAATGCTGTATGCTGCTTTGCTTTGGCTGTAATGGTTATTAGTAAGTACATTTAAACTTCCTCACACAATACAATATCTCGTTATATTACACCAAAAATAATACAACATGGTCATAAAGAGTTATTACAGTACAATGGGCTGTCTTATCGATTTGAGGATCTCTTCTAGACAACCTGGGACTACTGGGAACAATCCTTGGTATATATGAAACTGATATATTAGCACTAGTGTAGACTACACACTGAAGTTATAAAGTGTTATTTATTGGCCATCAAACAGTCAGAATTTTATAAGCCACCCAAGACTTCCATTGTCCGGAAACACAACATCATTAAAACAATATAATACGAGTATTAATAGATCCTTTTTATCCCCGAGGCGTTAGACAGAGGTATACCATTTCAGGAAATACCCACATTTCACAAAAATATTCTATTGACCCCTTAACGTGAAAGGTGGTGAGTCCATCACCTGGGACCAGCGAGTTTCCTCACGATGTTTTCTTTCGCCGTCGAGCTAGTGATAAATTGGTAAGTTTCTTGAAAAACTCATTGGTTCATGCCCTCGCCAGAGAATCACACTAATATTAGTTAGGCAGATACCTACGAGAAGGTGCGATCATATATTGCAGAGTCTGACCGGGTAGCGTACGTGTCTGCAGCGTTTGGCGGATTGCAAAATCTATTTGTTAAAGGCACGTGATGTTTTGATACTTGCATAATAATTTGACATTGTATTATAAAAAAATAAAAACGCTAATCGCTAGAACTGCTCGGTACAATCTGTTTGTATGAGTATCAAAAAGAAAAAAAAAAGCTGAAAAGTGTGTGGTTGTTTTTTTTTACACGATTCACACACGGTTATTGAGTCCCAAACTAGGCAGGGCCTGTACTATAGGTACTAAACAACTCATAGACATACCTAAATAAATATTAAACTTTTTTACTTTCTCATTTGACATAAATGTTGGCCCAGAGCGGGGATCGAACCCATAACCTCCGGCTCAGAAGGCAGGGTCACTACCAACTAAGAAAGCAGGCCCGTTGTCAGATCAAATCGACTGTGTAGAGTTGGGACTTTTTGTTAGCCATTTTTAAGCGTGTCGAGATGGAGACCATCCGTACGGATGCAAAGTAGCTTATCAAAGAGAATTGTCAGTGAGTTTGTTTGAGTCTTGAGGTGACTAAAGAGCTGGCAGTTTGGCAGTTATCTCTGTTAATGAATCAGACTAGATTTACACTAGGGAGTACAGCGTTTTGGGAACCCACACGGAAATCACACGGAAATAAAAACTAAAACCAAATGGATTTCAGATTTTGTATGCAGTCTTATCAAGCTAACTAATAAAAGTGTGGAGTCAATAAAATTATTGACATCCGTTAGACAGCCTTGAATAGCAGTTAGAGTGATGCATCATTAAATCATTGAAGTAGGTATAAGCTTCTCTGACCTTACATTCTCAGTAGGTAGGTACCTATCTAATCTTACGAAATCAAATAATTTAGACCTCAACATTTTAAAAGTGGTTTACTGCTGATTTTTATCTCGATTGGTTGATAACTTGAAATGTCAATGAAACAAAGCAAGAGACGGGCTAGGTATCTGATATATTTTTTGAATACGCAAAATATTGCATTGAGTCTTACTTGTCAATAACATAATTTATCGTGTATTAAAAACAATACGATGAATTGATAAAGACCTTTTTATATGAGATGCTAATCCTACTATATAATATTATAAATGCGAAAATTTGTAGGGATGGATGTATGAATGGATGTTTGTTCTTCTTTCACGCAAAAACTACTGAACCAATTTTGATGAAACTTTATAGTTATATATATTAAACATCACAATACCACATAGGTATTACCACATTTTATGCCCGTATTCTCACGGGAACTACTCGGGTGTAACCGCGGGGCGCTGTTAGCATTGTATAACTTCTAGCTACTATTTAATATAGTTTCCCATAATATACGGAGCGGCTCGGGCTCGTACAGCATAGCATGGTTGCCAGCGTGGATCCTGTATATTCTCGTTCCCGTGGGAATTTCGGAAAATCTTTTCTTAGCGGATGCCTGCGCTTACCTCCATGCCAAATTTCAAGTTCCTAGACCAAGTTGTTTGGGCTGTGAGTTGATGAATCTGTCAGTCACAGTTTTCTTTTATATATCTATGGACTAGCAGATTCCGTTGCTGGCGTGGATTCTGTTTATTTCCGTTTACGTTAGAATTTCAAAATTATATAATATCTTTAGTGCTCACTTAGATACAGATAGATCAGTCAGTCAGTCGTTTACGCATTCCTTTTATAAATAAAGATTTATTTATTTATTTAAAGTATCAAACATGGTAAGCCACGCTACACAAATGGAGACGAATGGAACGATTAGTTGAGCAACGATCGAGCTTGATTAGTGGTGCGGGAACAGTGCGGCGATTGAAACGCGATGCGAGGCGGCCAAGTTCTGCTATCAATTGCACTAGGTTCAATTGCGCACGCCAAGTGTATCTCGAGGAATTAGGGACTCGCTTTAGAGGTGGCCAAGTTAGTTTCACAGATAAATATGCAAATGGCTGACCGTTGGAATTTGTAATAAAGACCTAAAAAAACGACTTCAACTTGTATGGTTTTCTCATGGATGCCATTGTCAGAACTGGACCAAATTTAAATTGAACCACACGGGAAACACCAGCTAACAAATAATAATAGATCCGTCAAAATCGGATCACGCAGTCTAAAGTTCTGAGGCAACAAACATAAAAAAGATACTGTCGAATTTATAACCTCCTCCTTTTTTGAAGTCGGTTAAAAAAAATATAATATATGATCGCGCATTACTCCCATAGGGAGCAGGCAGAGGTATTCAATTGCTGGAAAGGCCCACTTTTCACCGGTGTATGTTTTGGAACTCCGACTATGAAACCTCACGATGTTTTCCTTTACCGTCCAACTGATATAGCTAGTGACAACCTTATATAAAATTCTTTCTATCCCCGATTTTACCCTGTTAGGGAATAGATTTTCATTAATCCCTAAGCACAAGTGCTCATCTACGCTACATAATGAAACTCCTGTGCAATATTTCATGATTCTAGACCATTCCAGACCCACTGGCTTAGGCTTAGTTTATGCTGAGTCAAATCTTATTGACGTAGGTATTTTAATTACTAGCTGTTCCCTGTGATTACGCCTACGCAGGTTTCTGTAGGAAAATTATAGGCCCTGTTACTTCCAGAAAAGAAATCTTCCATTCCTGAAATAATTTTAAAAATGGGATAGTAGTTTCGGAGCCTATTCATTAAAAACAAAATACAAAACACTAAGTAATCATTCTTTTTATAATATCAGTGTAGATTAGATTAAAAGATTGGCAAAAACTCTCAGCATTCTTTGAGAAGCTGTAAAATATTAGTATTTTTTATTGTACTTCATTATTCCATCATCACGTGCGTCAGATTCCATGAGCAAATCAAGAACATTTTGCCTAAAAAACAGACTACTAATTGTTTAATTAAGTAAATATGTTCATAGATATTAGTTTTTATTTTATGAACATAACATTCATTATATTGACGTCATTCGCATGGATTAGGTATATTAAATTTTGCGAGGATAACACTTCAGTTTATTCAAAGAGATTAAAATATAATAAGGCATAGAGGGGACAAAGCGAGGAAAATTTGAAGCCAAAAGTTATTCCAAGTGGAATAAGTCTAGTACAATTTCGACCAAATGACAGCTCGCGTTCATACTAACTGACATGACAAGGACATGACGCATGAGCTTCAAAGTTTTGTTTAAAAATATTCCCAATGCCCCTCCATGCTATTATATTTTAATATCTTTGAGTTTATTGGATTTAAAACGTTAGGCAGGTTTTTAGGGTTCCGTAGCCAGAGTCAAAAAGTCAACTTTCTTACTAATAAGCATCTGCTGTACGTCAGTCTGTCTGACTAGTAATCATTAAAAGTACTACACTAGTTTCATCCTACTCATATTATAAACGCGAAAGTGTGTATGTATGGATGGATGTTTGGATGTTTGTTCCTCTTTCACGCAAAAACTACTGAACGGATTTTGATGAAACTTAACAGTTATTTAGATTATACATCAGAATAAGACGTAGGCTATATTTTATCACCGCGTTCCCATGGGAACCGGAACTATGCGGGTGAAACCCCGGTAAAAAATCAGCACCTAATATATATTTTGCTGCAAATACATATTCTGTACATATTCTGTAAACTGCGTAATAATTTTCAAAGTGCGTTCTTATCAGCCTTTGCAAGTAAGGTTGAAAGAGTTGAATTCTGCGATATTTCAAGACTAATCAGCTTAATCGACCAGTCTTCTGGGCACTGTCCCACATGTTTCCTCTTTGAAGTATTTTTTTTATCTGTAACTAGCGACCCGCCCCGGCTTCGCACGAGTGCAATGCTGAATTTTCTTTGCTATAAACCTTGCGGAGCCCGAGACCTTTCCAACGAATGCAAAACCAAGGAAATCGGTTCGTCAGTTCTGGAGTTATATCGTCAGGAAGGAAAACCCGACTTATTTTTATATAGTAGATTATTGTAAATTAATGTTTATTTTCTTTATAAATAAGTAAATGGTAATTTTCATCTGAAAAAAAAAACAGTTTAATCCAACCTTCAATTTAAATAGATCTCAACTGGAATCCAGCTGTTAATTTCGCAAATTAACATTTCAAACGTTTTGATAATAGCCTAACTAAGATAGCACAAGAAACTCCAGAATGCTTTGATCAGACTAATTCAAAGTCTGCCTATCCAAGTAATGGAACTGAGAATTAAAGACTAAACTTTAGTTCTTTTTGTTGAACTTCACAAAGTAATGTGTTAATTAACATTGCTAAAGTTGCTGAAGTATTTCGAAATGTCAACGCAAACTCAAGTTTTGTCGTGAATAATTACTTCGTTTGTGAAGCACCTTAAGTGAAATTAATTTTAAACAGTTGCCGAGTTTGCCAGAAATCTAAAGTTCTTAGTCCTTTTTGAACTGTCAAAAATGCACAAAGTTATCTAACAATTCAAAAGATTTATAGATGAATTCAAGATAAATTTTATTTAATTTTCAGATACCAAAGCTATTCACGCGCAAGCAGACCATGAGGCAACAGCAGAAAATATATCAGAAACAGGTGAAGATATTCCTGTGATGAACAGGGACCCTAAGAGACTCAACGAAAGTCTAGACGACGTCACAGTAGAAGACGATGCCTTCCGTGAAGTGCCCAATGTCAAAGTCGTGGCCAAAGATGATCACATGCGAATACCAGAAAGTGCATCTAGGGTTATCATGCCAGTAGGCAATAACACGCTGAACGATTTAATTTTCAATCAAAGGAACAAAAGCATCACGGAGCACATATTGAAAAGCGTTAGGAAGTTAGAAGAGGACGTGAAAGAAGTTATGAATAAGAAAGCGGCAAAGAAATCGGAATTGAAACTGCATTCTTACGATGAAGTGACTGGAGAACTGATCGATGGAGATCATCCTTGTCACAGAGAGTGCAGAGAGGGTGAAGAACCAATGATCTGCTATTACCAATTCAGTTTAGAATGGTATCAAACTATGAGTAAGGCATGTTACAACTGTCCGTACAACGAAAGTGACTGTCGCAGACAAGACTGCATCCCAGCTGACGGTATGAACAGAGCCATAAACGTGATAAACAGGAAAATGCCCGGTCCAGCAATAGAGGTGAATGAACTCTCATTTAATTTACATAATCTGTTTTCCTTCTTTCTCAAGTGCCTTTCCAAAGCGACTACGCTATTTTCCATCTTTTTTACAGAATCTCTTTTCAAATGTAATTTTCCTAATTATTCTGAACCTTCGCAAAAGTAATTGCTTTTTAAACAGAAAAAAATTAAACTATTTAGGGGAAAAGCATTTTCATTTTTACAAAGGAAATTTTTGTAGAGACCTAATGACCTGATACAATTACGGAAAAGTGGTCGTAGGTCAAGACTACCTACCTACCTAGTTTATGAATTTCACTTTATAATTTTGACGGAAAATTTAAAAGAACTAACTTAATTTTTATTTATTATTTTACGGTTTTTAATATAGGTAATCTATCCAAAAAAATTGTAATTGGGATTGTGAGTGGCCGAGTCGGCAGAGGGCGACCTAGGCGTACTTACATCGATGAGATCGGCGATGTACCTATTGAAAAAAAGCCAGTTAAAGAGTACCCGAAACAAACGAGCTTGTATGAACCGATTGATGGACGTGGATGAGGCACGTGAGGTATGCCAGGATCGTAGAAGGTGGCGGGCTGTTGTCTCTGCCTACCCCCTTTCGGGAAAAAGGCGTGAGCATATGTATGTATGTATGTATCCAAAAAATATTGGAACGGTTTTTTCTGATTAAAACTAACTACAAAAAATACCACAATAATAAATTTACGATTTGATCTTGGAATAAGCCTTACCCTTTATTGATGCTTAAAAAAGTATTTTTTCAAAAGAGAACAGACAATTATTTTTTTTTGAGTGATAGTGGATAGACAGCGTTTTTTATGTGTAGTTTGACTATCCGGAATAGAATTCCTCGTGGTCAAATCAATTTGACCATTAAGTTTGACCACGAGGAATGAACGGTCGATTTTAATTTCAAATAAATACGGGGCTTTTATTCGCGTTCTTTCGATACTATAATTCCATATACATATATATCGACATTGCATTACTTTTCATATTAAATCTGAGAGATAGGTATAGTTGTCGAATATCCAATCGAATAAACGAGCGTAGTAATTCTCTTCCTAGCCGAATAAATGATCCTTGGCAGAAAATTGCATTAGTTGTATCGATTCGCGGAGGCGCCGACCATTTCTCCCTTTATAAATACATACATAAAGCTTGCGCTATTGTCCCACAGGGGTAGGCAGAGACGACGGATCGCCATTTTGATCGATCTCTGCATACTTCTTTCGCTTCCTTCACATCCATAAGCCTTTTCATGCCCGCTCTTTTATTCTTCGCACTCCGGACCCCAGCTTTTTGAAGGACGTCACTCATTTGATCCGTGAACGTCCTTCTGGGGAGTCCTCTTTCCTTGCATCCTTCTACATTCGCACCATAAATCTCTTCTTTGATCCATAAGTTCTAAATGACCCCTACCCTTTTCTATCCTTGTCACTACGTCTTCCCTTTATCCAGATCATCTGATTCCAGGTCTGCGAAAACGACCGAGTCATAGTGGACGTGGAAAATCACCTGATGACGGAGGCAACAACGGTACATTGGCATGGTCAGCATCAGAGAGGAACTCCATACATGGACGGGACACCATACGTCACCCAATGCCCTGTGATGCCTGAGTCTACTTTCCGGTAAGATATTCCAGATTAAAAAATAAAAATATACATCTATGTCTTCATCTCTATAAATATAACTGACTGACTGATTGGCTCAGTCAGGTCAGCTAGTTGATATTTTTTTAAATCTACTTTAACAAGTTTGTGATTTACTTTATTCTAATCCAATGAATCAACCCCGCGTTGGACTGAAGTAGATAATTGCTTATAACCTGATTGGTTGTAAATGTAAATCCAAGTATAGTGTTACTTGGAGTACAATAAAGAGTTACCTATTCTTTGGACTTGTCACTATAGCGACAATTATCACAAGAAGAAAACAGTTTAAGAAACCTAGAATTGCCCTGCTTTATAAATGCGTATAATTATTACGAATCACCTGGTCGTAAAGCACTTATTTCACGACCCGATTTTGCACAGATTGCTGCTTTTCTAACACGACTAACGACTTGTTATAAGTCTGTGCCGTAATGTATGCAATGCAATACGGCGGGGCGGCACTCGTCTCCCTACTATACCTACCAGTGTGTTTGTGACGATCACACTAGTTAAGCTAAGCAAAGTTGGGCTCAGACAGTGGCGCCTCTGTGTTTCAGAAGGCACGTTTTAACGGTTTACCGTTGATTTCGGTTTTCGTTGTGTTTACACACAGGTCGTTAAGCCATGTCAGATACCCGGACTTGGAAAATTCGGACAGTTAGGTGGCTACTAGTACTAGCCTAACACCATCTCCCAACCCGCGGTATGCTGGCGTTAGAGATACACGACTTCCTTGAGTGTGACGGAAGACCCTTAGCTCAGCAGTGGGCTCATATGGGTTGAAGCTGCAGCGGTTCGAATTTAATTAATTAAATTTGTATTCCAGGTACCAATTCAACACGTCTCACGCCGGCACACACTTCTGGCACTCCCATTCGGGGATGCAGCGTGCTGATGGTGCTGCTGGAGCCTTTATCGTCAAGAAACCTAAGTCTCAGGATCCCCATGGACGACTTTATGATTATGACCGGTGAGTACCAAATTTGTTTACAGTTAATAAACAAGAGAGTGTACCTAACTATGAGAGACATGGCTAAGAATACTGGCCGTATTCCCTCTCTGTATAACTGCCAGCCCTCTGGTCGCCTGAAGCCTCTACGAAACGAGTAGACAGGTCTTCAATATAAGATGGTGAAAGCTGTAGAATATTATTAATATTGAATAGAAAAGCGACGCCTACTAATTTGAATTAGCAATTCATGCTGTCATAACAATTGCTATTTCGATTGATATAGTCACTCTCATAATAATCTTTGAAAATACTGAGACAGACATTTGCAAACCAAACATACTCATAACTGTTTGTTAATTAGGACTGTGCTTATATCAACAGCTACCAACGAGTTAATAATATTCTTTTGTTGACGCAACTCCGTGTTCAAATTATGTGTTAATAAAGAGTGCTTGCTTAGCTATTTAACTTTACAATTTAAAGTACAATTTTGCAACCTATCTGACTTATTACTTAGGTCTCTAATTAGCGTTCTTAATTGGACATAATTTGAATAAAGTAATTTCTGTGTTTATAAATAAGTGTTGCAAAGATAATAGTGAGACCTCCACTAACAATGAACGCGCTGTACACGCATATCTATCAAAAGCAGATAATAACCTAAAAATAAGGTTCCAGGATGTCTCGGTATCACGTCATACCGTTTTAATGTATTGTCATAATATTTCGACACAATTTTTTTCTGTATCGTAAAATAACGGTACCGTTACAGACAATACAGATCTGTGGTTACGTATTACCTACCACTTGCATGTCTTGTAACGGGTGCTCCTTATATTACATAATCCACACTATTGTCCGTAATGCAAAAGTACCTAACTAAGTCTATCCGTTTCTTAAGCTACTTATCTTAAGAACGGATGTAATAATGAAAATAAATGCCTATGATCAAGCCTTTACATTCAAGGGGGTTGGCAGTCGTAGGTAGTCCATTTCTGGAAATACCAACATTTCACCAGTAGGTACATTTTTATACGCTACTCTACGCTAAGGTAAAAGTCAGGTAGAGAGCCTATCGCCGGACCGGGGTTCTGTTACACATGTATCAGAATCAATTCTGTGAACAGCAGGTTTTTTTCATATAAACATAACCTCCTTTTATATCTGAACGCGAAGTGTGTGGACAAAGATCCATTTCAGCTAAGTGCTGACCACTGCTGGACAAAAGCCTCCACCAAGGAGCGCCAACCATTCCGGTCTTGGGCAGCCCGCAGCCTTCCACTGCCAGCCACCTTCTTTAGGTCGTCGGTCCATCATGCCGCAGGGCGCTCTAGACTTCGTTTGCCTAAACGGGGTCTCCCCTAAAATACGTGTCGGCTCCAGCGGCCATCAGTCCGCCTGGAGACATGACCGGCCCACTTCCACTGCAGGCAAAATATAGGATACGAATAAACCTGATCTCTCTTTCCTCGCAGGTCAGAACATGTGATGATAGTGACAGATTGGATCCACGAGCTCACAGTTGGCATGTTCACGGACCATCACCACTCGTCAGGAGACAACAAGCCACCGACCCTTCTTATCAACGGAGTGGGGAGGTTCAAGATATTTGACAACGCTACACACACCGCCAAACCTATCTACATGAAAAGTGCCGTGTTTACCGTTGAACAAGTAACTTGGGACATTTAATTATTTATTTACTAGCAGCGCTCCGCGGTTTCACCCGCGTAGTTCCCGTTCCCGTTTGAATACGGGGATAAAATATAGCCTATGTGTTATAATGATGTTTAAGCTATATAACTGTAAAGTTTCATCAAAATCCGTTCAGTAGTTTTTGCGTGAAAGAGGAACAAACATCCATAGATCCATCCATACAATCTTTCGCGTTTATAATATTAGTAGGATTGATTAGGCACAGTAAACTAAAACTATTAAATCTATGTTCGCCAATTAACATGCACATTCCGTAAAACTTTTAAGCAACATTATTAATTAGATGTATAAAAATATATATCCTGCAATTATAGAAAGTCTTACTAACAGAGAAACAAAAATAAATTTACAGATTATCACGAATTTAATAAATACAAAGAACCTGTAAACACGCTAATGAAATTGTCCTTAAATGTTTTTATTTTTTTTCAGGGTTTCAAGTACCGGTTCAGGGTGATCAACGCAGAGTTCCTGAACTGTCCTATTGAAATGTCGGTGGATGGTCACAATATCACTGTCATCGCTGCCGACGGCTACGACTTGGAACCTATCACTGGTAAGTTGAATTGGGAATGTTAATAAGGGTTATCTACGTGATTTCGAAAAACTTTTTGTCGAGTGTTGTTTCGTCGATAACGGTTGATCTTTCAATTGCGCGAAATTTAGGCAGTGATTCAAAAAAAATTTTTTTAAATAGAAGCCTTATTTTCATATTTTTAAATTAAAAATTAAAAGTATTGAGCTAAAATATGCAGAAATCATATATTATTCATTTCATAATAATCTATATATACCTATATAAAAATCAATGCCACTTTTCGTTGTTATTTTATAACTCAAGAACGGGCTCACCTATCCTCAACTAAAATCTATCGAGTGGTTCTTCATTTATCACGTTTTACAGGACAGCGTATGTCGGGTCAGCTAGTCTTCTATGAAACGTTGACAACTGATCTTTTAGGGTGAAAATTACATACATTAGCAAAGAAATCCTTGAGTCCTTAAAATTTTGGGACTAGGTAGATGACGCCATAACACAAAATCTTTAAAAAATATTATGAGTCCAATAGTAACCTAAACAAATTAATATTGAAATAGGTGTCTTTTAATTAAGTGTCGAAAAATAATAATTAAAACAGTATCCAATTTTTTTTAGCATACTCGATAATTATTATGGCATCCGAGTCTTAAGAACTGACTATAAATGGAATATTATTCAATTTATAGTCAGTCAGGCAAATTATAATTTTCTGTTTGTCTGTACTCGTGTGAAAAACTCAATAAATAATCAAATGAAATCGAACTGAATATAGCCGCCAGGGCTCCACAAATGCAAAAGTAAGGATGCAACTCTGAAAATAGCAAAGAGATTAAAATATAATAGGACATACAGGGGGCATTGGGAATATTTTCGTACAAAACTTTCAAGCATGTTTGAAGCTTAAGCGTCATGTCAGTTAGTATGAACGCGAGCTGTCATTCGGTCGAAATTGTACTAGACTTAACTTTTGGCTTCAAATTTTCCTCGCTTTGTCCCTTCTATGGGGTACTTACTATTATATTTTAATCTCTTTGGAAAATAAGCTGTCTGTTATGAAACAACAATACTTCACGACCAAAATGTACAGAATAGCTGATCAGGTAGAAATAAAATCATACCTACTAGATTTATTCATTCGTGTGCCCGATGGTATTTGGAAAATATCCCCTTAATGTATATTTAAATATCTTAGGGGATCAATTCCCAAAAATCCTTCCATAATGCTTACCTACGTTACGTTATATTTGTATACTTTGTTTTATTTTTTATCTCTTTTGTATTGTTTTTGGTGTAGGTATGTACGGTAAAGAGTTATTGTATTCTTTATTCCATTACTGGATATACCTACATTTCACGAGATATATTGGACCCCTAAACGTGATATTGTATTCTTTACATACAAAATTATACCAAAGTAGTTAAAATCGTACTCCTAAACCCATTGGTTTAGGTTGGTGTGTCGGTTCGTGTTTTAATTTTAAGTTCACCAATTTTGTAAGTAGATTTTAGTCTTTCAGAACCATAACGTGAGTATAGACTACAACATTTCCTCGAGCGTTTCGGTGTAATGTAATGTTCGTACAAATGGTACAATACAGGCAAAAACTCAGTTAGCCTAAGCATTTCCATGTAATGTAACGTTCCCACGAACGTTTGGCGTACTATACGGCTATAAGGCTCGACGAAATGTTACACCAATATGCTCGTTGGTTTTTAAAAGGCTGTAACAAAACATCGAGCGTTGTGTTCGAAGAGCGGTTCGAGTAAATTTAAAAATGGTGAATGCTCGATGTTCTGATACACGTAAATATTGTAGTCTATACTCACCTTTAAAAGCTGTTATCGTAACAGAGATCTGTGACAGTACTAAAAATCTCTCCTATCTTCATAACAGCTCACCATGACAAATTGAATTTTTCACTCAAATTTTTACTCTCAAAGAATAAAAACTTAAAGGAAAAATTGAATTTCTTTTGTAATTTTACAATGAATTCCAAAGGAACGAAATGCCTAGTCCTGACAACAGAACTTCTTAACATTTTCGCTTTGATATTTTCATTTTCATGTCCATTTAAATTCAAATATCTTCAGGATCCCTTTGTTCGTTTGTTACGGTTGTCGAGACGCAGTTTATTTTAGGTTTCCCTTTGGTAAGTGTCACATTATGACCTAGATCTACCAATAGACGTGTTTGCCTTGCTGGGAGCCCGCCTCTTATGCATGACAGCCGGGTTCGCTTTAGGGTCAGTAAGTGTATCCATGAGTTTATCAAAAACTTACCTACTAGCTCAACTGTGAAGGAAAACATCATAAAGAAACTCTTACGCCCTCGAATAGGGTATGAAGCATTATAGGGAGGCTCGGTTTTGGTTTCAACAATGGGGATTTTATGGGAAACCTAAGTCAGGGTATGTGTATAGTCAAATGTGTGAATCCATAAGAATTTTTAAATCGCGTTTAAAATATTGTCAGAATAACGAAGAACAAATCAGAATGGATATTATTGCAAAAAACCATGCTGAAAATTTTTTTTGTAAATTTTGGAAGAATACTAATAAACTAAATCCAAAGCCGAGTCTCCCTGTGAGCGTAGCGGGCGCGCACGAGCCTGTTAATATTGCCAATGTTTTTCAGCGCCACTTTAAAGTCCAATCTCCACTCGCGCAGCCAGCACAGATGCTTGATGGTGAGGTATGTCACAGAGATGTGAAAGCTAGATTTTCAGCAAAAGAAATAGCATCAGTAATTAGAAAAATGGTGAAGGGGAAGTCCCCTGGTCATGACAACTTGAGCATCGAGCAACTGAAATATGCTGGATTTCATTTGGCTAGGGTGCTTGCTATGCTGTTTAATCTGTGCGTGAGTCATTCTTACCTACCGGATGACCTAATGTATACGGTTGTGGTGCCAATACTGAAGAATAAAACTGGTGATGCCTCCGATGTTTCCAATTACAGACCATTTTCACTGGCCACTATTGTTGCTAAGGTGCTGGGCAGTCTGCTCGACAAGTACTTAAGTAAACACATCGAATTGTACGACGCCCAGTTTGGTTTCAGGCCCGACTTGTCAACTGAAACTGCAATCCTATGTCTCAAGCAGACTGTTCAGTACTACACGGCCAGAAAGACGCCAGTCTATGCCTGTTATCTGGATCTGTCGAAGGCATTTGATTTGGTTTCCTATACATCTTATGGAATAAGCTGCAGAGTGAAACCAGCTTACCGCAGGAAATCACGTCAGTCTTCAGATATTGGTACAGCAACCAAAAGAACAGTGTTAGGTGGGCAGGCGCACATTCGGACATGTACAGGCTGGAGTGCGGTGTGAGGCAGGAAGGGTTGACGTCGCCCAAGCTCTTCAACCTGTACATGAATCGACTTATTGGTGAGCTCAGCAGTACAAAGGTCGGTTGTCATGTAGATGGTGTTTGTGTTAACAATCTCAGCTATGCTGATGATATGGTGCTGCTGAGCCCATCTATCGGTGCCCTGCGGAAACTGATTAATGTATGCGAGTCTTATGCAGTTGCCCACGGATTAAAATACAATGCCTCAAAAGGTGAGCTAATGGTGTTTAAAGCTGGTTCAAAGTGTTATAAAATTTCTCATCCCATAACACTGTGTGGGACACCATTGAAGCTCGTAGAGCATTTTAAATATCTGGGTCATTGGATTACTGACAAACTAAGCGATGACCTTGATATACAGAGGGAACGAAGGGCGTTGTGTGTTCGTTGCAATATGTTGGCCCGCAGATTTGCACGTTGTAGTGGGCAAGTCAAAGCGACCCTTTTCAAAGCCTATTGTCAATCCTTCTACATGTGCAGTCTGTGGGTCAATTATACGCAGAGGGCTTTTGCAGCCCTGCGAGTACAATATAACAATGCGTCCAGGGTGTTGTTCGGGCTGCCACGTTTCTGCAGTGCATCGTCCATGTTTGCCGAGGCGCAGACTGACTGCTTCTATGCAATCATCCGCAAGCGAAGCGCCTCGCTGCTAAGACGTGTGCGTGGCACCTCGAACAGCATTCTGGACGCATTGGCAATACGTATAGGTGGGAGTCCCCCCTATTGGAGAAATGGATGCATCTGCACGCGTCGGGCACTCAGCCCGGCGCTCGACTTAATTAAATTATTTTATTAAAATAATATTTACTAACACTAGGCTAAGTATTTTGTTACTAATATTTATGGATTTATAATCTGAAATAAATTATTTGAATTGAATTGAATTGAATTATGTAACAGTACTTGGGACTGGCATTAAGTTACCACTGAGAGGGGGCTCTCATGATTAGAGGTCCGAAACTATAAGAACCGCTAAAAGTGGGTAGGTACTTCCAGAAATTACAGTACACACACATTTGTCAATAGTATCTAAAGCAGTTCCAAGGACTCACGAAAGAAAGGTCATCATCAAAGACGTTTAAAGAAAAAGTTTCTCAATGATTTTCTTCCAACCTCTTTGGTCATGATATTGTCAATATCGAGGAAGAAAACCTCTTTTTTAAACATGTTTGACTGTCCAAGCGATGTTTTGGCGGGAAGCATGAGGAGGACTCTATATTTTTTTGTAGAAATTTAATTGGCTTCCTGGTATTTAAATTCATTGCTCATTATTATTATTATAGCTGTAGGTCTCCCTAAAATTAAGTACATAAATAAAATTTATATATTATAGTATTGAGTAGTGTATTATGTGGCAAGTGTCTTTGAAAGTGTGCAGTGAATAGAAAATGAGATAAATAAGTAGGATGAACATTTTCGTATTGCCTCCATAAACCACTTCAATCTTCAGTAAAAGTGCACTTTCGTTATACAGTCGATTACTTGGATTGTGAAGAATGTGAGCTATAAGATGTACTTTAGTCAATTGTCTGTAGACGACAAAAATATTTTGGATTCGGGTCCAATTTATATTAATGTTTCAATTTCCAATGCCTCCTTTGAGCAAAAAAAAATGGGTATAGAAATGTTACCAAAAAAAATACCCATGGTTCCGTGGATAACTTCGCTGCACGTATTAAGTAGTAAGTATATTTGCTTGAAATGCCTTGGCTTAGTTGGCTTTACTTGTGGACTACGTGATACACTGTCCGAATTTTCAAATTTTCTTTTTAAAGCACTACCTACCGCTGCTTCAATTTTTTTTAGAACAAACAGGGTACGGAATTCCTTGGTTCAAAGTTAGTCTTTAACTAATTCTGGAAACTTGCGTTTCTGCATCTCAAAAATCAGTCCAGTAGTTTTTGAGTTTGTTCGTTTCAAACATACAAAAATACCAGCATGAATTACTCGTATATGCCACTACAAACTGAGGGAGCCCGAGCAGTTAAAAACAGCCTAAATAATTAATTTCTTAAGTAAGAGAAAATATAGCGTGGTTATTTGATCGGAACCATGAGCTCGATCGACTGAAAGTTAATTTGTCCGTTGGCTTACTTAACCAACTAGCCTCTGAACTATTGTTTTATTTTCAAAAAGGTACAAAGGTCCGATGTTATGTTTTAATAATCTACTAGCGCATTGTTCTATGGTACTTTCAGAAAACATCCAAATCAGGCTTTATGTTACTACTACGTACAATAGGCGCTTCTAAATAAAAAGTAAATAACTTTATCATTACTTCAATATTTCAAAAAGATCTAGTTTTATTATTTTAATCTAAGTGCCTTAATTCTTTAAAAATATATATATATATATATATATATATATAATAATCTCACGCCTTTTTTATCCCCTAAGGGGGTAGGCAGAGGTATTCCATTACTGGATATACCCACATTTCACGAGATATATTGGACCCCTAAACGTGATAGGTGGTGAGCCCATCGCCGGACCGGGTCTGTTTACACATGTCTCAGAATTAATTCTGAGACCTGCGGGTTTCCTCACGATGTTTTCCTTCACCGTCGAGCTAGTGATAAATATGTACGTAAGTTTTTGAAAAACTCATTGGTACATGCCAGGATTCGAACCCGAGCCTCACTGATTTTCGGCCGGCTCTTTAACCGTCCGGGCTATCACTGCTCTTACATCACTATCACTATCACTATCACTACTCACTGTTCTTTAAAAATGTATGTATGGTTTATGATGGAGGTAAAAATTATGTTCAACGTTAAAACACCAAAAAAGTTTCAAATCTATCCACACACCTCGCACTTCTAAACCCGTCAAACAGTTAAGGCTACAAGAAAAAGAAGCTCTCAACATACATAAATAAATAAACCCGGAATACGTTCAATGCAGTAAAAAAAAAATTTTAAACCAGAGGAATGATCAAAATCACTACATAGTATAAAATAAAGTCGCTTTCTCTGTCCCTATATCCCTATGTCCCTTTGTATGCTTAAATCTTTAAAACTACGCAACGGATTTTGATGCGGTTTTTTTTAATGGATAGAGTGATTCAAGAGGAAGGTTTTAGTGTTAGCATTGCACCCGTGCGAAGCCGGGGTGGGTGGCTAGTATACTATAATTAGTGTTTCAATTCTCTACTAGTATAGGACGTGAACTAACTATTTTCCGAGTGCTCGGAATTTAAATTCTAGTAAGCCAAACTAGAGAAGTGTTTTTTTTTGTTTTTGCTAACATTGTATTCCCTGGCCATTAATAGTTTAGTTTGTTGCATTAACACAATGTACGAAAACAATTTGCCTGGTAGCACATAGTAATTAGAAACTTTTATTAAAATAGTTACGCGAATTCCATTTAAAAACTCGTACAAACTTGACATTAACGTACCTAAACATAATAAAAGTTGGGTAATTACTCGGTAACAACTGCAAAAAGGCTCTGAAAGGATTTAAAAACACTACGATATAGTGCGTCCTTAAAGTATTGAATGAGCAGTGACAGTCTTGTGGTTAAAAAGCCCGGTTCTCAAGCATGATTCTTGAGCCATGGCATGTAAGAGTACCAATGAATTTTTCAAAAACTTACGTACATACTGGTAGGTACTCTTATTTACCACTCGACGGTGAAGGAAAACGTCGTGAGGAAACCCTCAGGTTCCAGTATTGATTCTGAGGTATGCGTACTTGTAACGAGATCCGATAACGAGTATAGTCTTTATCGGATCTCCTTTATCCCTCATTTTATTAATAAATAAAAAAGTATTAGTTGAATGATGTATTTACCACTCGACGGAAGGAAAACGTCGTGAGGAAACCCTCAGGTTCCAGTATTGATTCTGAGGTATGCGTAGCCTCTCTTGTAACGAGGTCCGATAACGAGTATAGTCTTTATCGGATCTCCTTTATCCCCCATTTTATTAATAAATAAATAAGTATTAGTTGAATGATGTATTTACCACTCGACGGAAGGAAAACGTCGTGAGGAAACCCTCAGGTTCCAGTATTGATTCTGAGGTATGCGTAGCCTCTCTTGTAACGAGGTCCGATAACCAGTATAGTCTTTATCGGACCTCCTTTATCCCTCATTTTATTAATAATTAAATAAGTATTAGTTGAATGATGGACGTAAATAGTTCGCGAATAATTCCAGAAGTTGCGTTTTATTGTTTTATTATATATTATGTTGTGTTGTATACTGTCTGTTGTACTTCTGTTCATAGATTTACAACTGTGAATATTTCAAACCAAATGTTGGTAATTTATTTATATAAAAATACATTCAAATTATCCACAACAGGCTTCGTCAATATTACATTCATAGAATCCACAACAAGCTTCGTCAATGTAACAAGAAAAGAACAAAAAAATAAAATAAAAAAATCAGTCAAAAAGTCCACCACTAATCGTCACTGGTTCAAAGGACCCCAGTATGCTAGCTGCATTGCAATGTTGTTAGGTAGATTTAATATTTCCATTGAATCAATGTTGAATTAAATATGAATACTCAGAAATCTGGCTGTTATTTTAGCAGTGCATTAATTAGTAGCAGTTTATTATTAACAAAATACAGCTAGAGCGAAATATGATAAATCAATTTTAATGAGTTCAAATGAAATTGTTAAAACTGGATAATCAAATTATCGTATTTCAATTCGTTACATATGTAAAATGAATGAACGCATTTTGATACGGATTATTAGGAGAGGTTCATTAACGAAACTACTAGTATTTGATATTCATAAATTCGTAATCTAGACTAATATTATAAAGAGGAAAGATTTGTATTTTTGTATCTTTGAAACGAATAAACTCAAAAACCGATTACCGGACCGATTCTAAAAATTCTTTCACTAATGGAAAGCTTCTTTATCAGGAGGTAACATAGGCTATATTTTATCCCCGCATTCCCACGGGAACGGGAACCACGTAGGTTAGTTTCTAATTAGTTAATGTGAGTCACAATGTTATGCTTTTTCTATTCTTCATAAATTAGTTATTTAAATTTTTTTAAACTCAATTAAGTTGGAAAACGCGGAAAGCACGTGACGTCACAAGTTCTAAGCCGCGCTATCGAAGTGTTTACACGAGTTTGTATAAATACAACGGTCCAATATCAATCGTTGGACCGCGGGCGGTCAGGCACTATCACCTTGCCTGGCAGATCTTGCCTTTGCACGAAGGAGGAACATTCCCTTAGCTCACAATTGAAGAGCCCGAGTTGACCACGAACGAATAAATAGGAACTTTTGTACAAAACGACGCGAGAGCGCAAATTTTTAATCACTTTTACAAACTAAAAAGTGGCATGGAAGCCACAATTCGGAATTCCCTAAAAGTGGGAATCATAAAAAGAAAAACTTGGGAATTCATTAGTCGAGCGCGGAACAGTACGTGTGTGCAATGCTAATACCAGTTCAGACTTATCTAAAAGTGATTTCACTGTACGTTCCGTTTTACGCTAATAGTCGTTAAGTTGAATTCCCAATTTTGACCGAAATAAAAGTCGTTCAATTATTGGGAGCAAACAATAATTGTGTATAAGTACATTTTTAACGAGTCTGAAATAGTCTGAACATTAGCTTGGCTGTTGAACACAGGACTAACAGGCACCTGGTGGCGTAACCCGCTACAATTTCTATTAAACGATGGTCCGTCTACCTTCGTTTAAAATACGCACCAAATCTTGAATCGTCAAAACGCTGCAAATTCACACCGTTCATAGGAAGGCCATGATTGCTACTACTAGTCAGAAATTAGATTATAAAGAGCTGCCCTTGAGTTTCTTGCTGGCATTTGGAACCAGCAACTCGTCGGTGGAGATGGGCTGCTGTTTACATTTAGCCAATCTTCATGGACGAGTTTAGAGTGTCTTTTTATTAGACTATTGACTTATCTAAGTGCATTTTATATACCTACAGAAATTGTATTTGTACTTTTAAATAATTTTCATTTTCTCACAACATTTCACCTCGGAAATGTCACTGACAATGTTTTTAATATAAGATGAAAAACCGGCCAAGTGCGAGTCGGACTCGCGCACCGAGGGTTCCGTACAACCTTGCAAATTTATGGTTTTCGTAATTTTTCCTTTATCTATGCTATAAGACGTTGCTTCGTACCAAATTTCAAGATTCTGAGTTCACGGGAAGCACCCTGTAGGTTTTGATTCCCTTGCAAGTGTCGAAAATTTGCGGCATAAACGGCTGTATCTTTTGATTGCGTTGGCTTAGAAGTTTGATTTTTTCACAGCTTCAAGGGACAGTAGACCTGAGTAATTGATATAAATTTCAGCTTCATACCTCCACGCGTTCCTGAGAAAAAGGGTCTTGACAGACGGACGGACGGACGGACAGACGGACAACAAAGTGATCCTATAAGGGTTCCGTTTTTTCCTTTTGAGGTACGGAACCCTAAAAATTACACTTGCTACTGAAAGTTAAACATGAAAATAAAGTTCACGTAATTTTCGATTCATGAGTAGCTGGATAGGTGAAAGAGATAGTAAGAGGGTTGACACAGCTTTTACCACAGCTTCATTACCTACTCTATCACTACATATCATCACTACATAGTATAAAACAAAGTCGCTTTCTGTATCCCTATATCCCTATGTATGCTTAAATCTTTAAAACTTACGAAACGGATTTTGATGCGTTTTTTTTTAATAGCTAGAGTGATTCAAGAGGAAGGTCTTAATATTAGCATTGCACCCGTGCGAAGCCGGGGCTGGTCGCTAGTATTAGTATAAAACAAATTCGCTTCCCGTCTGTCTGTCCCTATGTAGGTATGCTTAGATATTTTAAACTACGCAACGGATTTTGATGCGGTTTCTGTGAATAGATAGAGTGATTCAAGGGGAAGGTTTATATGTATATAAATACATGCATAATATAGCCGAAGCAAAGCGAGGGCGGGTCGCTAGTATATTATATTTCTCGTGTATTAACTACATTTATATAGTATAGTAAACGTTTGTGTTTAAGGGATCCAACTCTTTGATCCTTTCTGGATTTGAATATGTAAATTTGGAAACCCGATGAGAATGGTCCAACTGGCCGGTCATACTGCGTTTCCGGTTCCGGAGAATTTAATGTTGACTCAAGTATTACAGCGCGGAACGGAAATGACGTGTTGAATTTGAATTCGGAATGCTATTTAAATTTTTCATAAAGCCTTATCATTTTTAAAGTATTCATATCTGCGCCATTTTTTAATATCCTATTTTTTAAGTACTAAGTTTTGTCTGTCATGATATGAAATGTGTACTCGTAGGTACCTATATGTCATTCCTGAAATAGCAAAATTACCAAATTCAATCAAATAGCATCGGTTTATTTTATAACAACACACATGACATTACAATCATTCGTATAATTTTTGTCGTGTTTTATCGTCCTATACCGAACAATTGATATTTTTTCATTTTTTCAAATTGCTACCGCAATTAATATTGTTTTAATGACATATCGTTGTTTCATGTTTTAATGCTATATCCTTGTTTTTGGCGTTACAGGCCCTTTCACAAATAAGGCAAAAACAACTCCTCTTTTTTATAATCTATCGGTTGGCCCACATGGGATATTATAAATCATACTTCCTCATGTGTCAGGAAACGATCTTAGCTTAGCAGTGGGCTATCACAGGTTGATGATGATGATAGCGGCATCTTATTCTGAGTTTTCTCGAGGTTACATTCTGTGAAATGACTCTTCTCCAAAGTTCATGCTTGGCCTTGACAAAATACATTGAACCGTGCCACTTACTTATACTTGGAGCTCGAAGCTTTAATTAGTTTCGGGTCCTACGAGTAGCTTATGACCTAAGTTAGCAACTTATATTACATTTCCGTATAAGTAAATACTTGTCTTTGCTGGAAGTTCACGGAGTTTGTGAGTTTGAGCTGACACATGCTATGCATATATTACAAAAGATTGGGATTTTCTGGGTCAATAATAATCTAGCTTCCACGCGATTTCGACGGGCCTCTTGGCTCAGTTGGTAGTGACCCTGCCCTCTGAGTCGGAGGTCGCGGGTTCGATCCCCGCTTGGGGCCAACATCTGTGTGCATGAACAACATTTGTGGGTACAAACTTCAAATCTGGTAGGTTCAGTTAGGCTAGAAACGATCAAAAAATCTGTGCAAGAAAAGTAGAGTGCAAGAATAATAAAAAATATTATTCGATGAAACCTACTAACGCAGTTTCTATACCAGTAGGAAAACAATAAGGCTTAACCGATTAAGGCACAGCGGAGATTTGCAGAGAAAAAGTTGTTAAATAACCAACAATGGAAAAGATAATACTCGTATTGTTTTCATTTTATCGTTAATAAGAAAAGAAAAACTAATATACTTAGAAAACATACTTACTTCATTTACTAGGTTTAACAAGATTTGTTGGTACATAGATACGGTTACATTTTAACTAGGTATAGAAAAATACAACATGAAGTAGATATTTTAAGGTAAAGACGGCATTTTGTTAATATTTACAAAATAAACGTAAACTAAAGTAAAATTAAAAACTGTTAATACGAGTATATGAGTATGCGTAATATTGTTGGTTCAAATAAAATTTTCGTAACCTACCAAAAATGGCTTTGTTGCGAAGGAAAACATTATAAGAAAACCTGCTTACCTGAGATTTGATTGATTAAGACACATAATTATCTGATTTTCAACATAACAAAATGTGTCAGCTACATAACCTAATAGTTCGGAATGAATTGTAACAAATGATTAGCGTCATTCCCAGGCAGTAAATAACTCCTTCTACCCAGTTTTACGAGCTTCGAACCCCTAAAAAAGCTGGTTTTACTACTGCTTTAACTACAGTTCTTATTGGGACAAATTACAAAAAAAATTAAATTCCGTAGCTTATAAAATTAATAGCTACGAAAATATATATAAAGAATTTAAAGAAATAAAATAAATAATCTCACACCTTTTATTCTCCAGGGATCTGCCTACCAGAGGTATTCCATTTCAGAAAATACCCAATATAGGTAAATAGGTACATAAGAAAATAAAAATACACACATAATCTTCACGCCTATGTTCCATTGGGGTTGCACAAACAATTACCACAGCTACTACTTTCTATGAACCTGGTAGATCTCTTTTGCTTCATCCACATCCATCAAACCACTCATGCATGCTTGTCGGTTTCGAAGAAAAGGCTCCTGGAAATAGAAAAAGCTGTTGACAGTTAATCACAGACGATGAAGTTGATGTAAAACTGGGGGCCAATTTTACTAATTGTCAACGGTCATAGTTAGATGACAATGAGATGTAAATTTCCAGTCAATGGTGTTATTTTGGCACTTTTCAGAGCAAATAACACCATCGACTGACCATGTCATTGTCATCCAACTGTAACCGTTGACATTTAGTAGAATTGGCCCCCTGGTGGTTACATGAAGTGTTTTACACTGCACCTACCCACTAATATCAAATAGCGCTTATAATATATTTTTAAAGATAACATTTTGCTTCTTCGTCTTTGTTGAGTAAGTTGCTTGGCTTTGAAAAACGTTATTAAATTACATTTCCATTTATTTACGAAAAACGTTTCTTTTTACTGTGACAGCCAAAAAGTAAAATCTAATTTACTTTATAAAGACATTTTATTCCTATAGTACATTATAAGAGAAACGCGAAAGTTTGTGAGAATAGATGTATGGGTGGATATATGGATGTTGGTAGATGTTGCACTCAAAAATCTACTTAACTGATTTATTTATTTATTTATTGTTTATTCGGGAAACAAACAGTTATAATACCACAAATTAATCTAACATAAATAATAATGAATAGAACCAGTAAAGTTTCCACTATTAAACAATACAAAGAGTGAACAGAAATATTTATATATGTATAAGTAGGTACTATACAAACAAAGTTAAAAACAAAAAGTAATACTGGAACCGAAACTATACAATTTTAAGAGAGATTTCGTTTAAAAATTTTGATAGAGGTGAATGAAATACATCAGATTCATAGAATAATTTGTTATGCACATTACAGGCTCTAGGAATGTAGGCGTTGGACATATAATTTGTTTTATAAGGTGGTACTGCAAAAACTGACTTATTTCGAGTATTTAACCTAGGGCAACGTAAAGAGATATTATGGAGTAAGTAGGGACAATCTACGGAATTTCTAATAATTTTAAACAAAAATACTTGATCTCTAATTATTCGGCGTTTATGGAGAGAAACGACACCTTCTAATGAATAGTAGGGATATCTGTATTTCAGATGATTATAATTAAACCTTAAGATACATTAGTACATTATGATACAAGTACAATATTTCTTTATTATATTTTATCTCCCAAAGTTAATTTTAATCATAAAATGTTGACAACTTTTTTTACATAAAAACTCTTTGCTGAGATTTTAAAAAGTACCGTTCGTTTTAAGACGGAGCATCTTGATAAACCGTGCGATTTACTTTACACTTACCGCACTTGGGCATAATGAGATACAATACGATATTGAAATTGGTGAAATAAGACACCTTTTACGAGCAAATGTGTTATAAATAATATAATAGCTTAGGTATACGAGTAGGTAGGTACATCAGAATAACACATAATAATCTACTTTCCATCAGGTTTATAAGTCTTAGTTATCACTGACGTCAGTTAGGGAATCTTTGTGTTAAATTTCATGCTTCTAAACCCAACGGTTTCGAATGTGCGTTGATCGATCAGTCAGTCAATCAGCCAGTCAGTTTATTCTGTCATATATTTAAGACTAGCGACCCGCTCCGTCTTCGCACGGGTGCAATGCTGATGTATTATATACATATAAACCTTCCTTTAGAATAACTCTATACATACATACATAATCTCACGCCTATTTCCCATTGGAGTAGGCAGAGAAAACAGACCGCCACTTGCTACGAACCTGGCAGATCTCTCGCGCTTCCTCCACATCCATCAAATGACTCATGCATGCTCGTCGGTTTCGGGTACTCTTTATCTGGCTTTTCTTCAACACATCGCCGATCTGGTCGATGTAGGTACGCCTAGGTCGTCCTCTACCGACTCGCCCATTCACAACACTTCTATAACAATAACTCTATATTTTAAACAAAAACCGAATCAAAATCCGTTTCATTATAGTTTTAAAGATGTAAGCATACATAGGGACAGACAGATCGCGGGAAGCGAATTGGTTTTAATACTATGTAGTGATAGTGATAGGAGAATATAATTAAGGACCGTGACGAAAGAGAATACATAACAATAAAAGGTTTTATTAAAAAATGGATCTCTAAAAAGCTATGAGCGCACAGAGGTCCGAAACGACATACGACCCTACTGAGAACTGCTAACATCAGAAGAAAATTGTTTATTTGTTTGATCCCTCAAAAAGGGCTTTGTTCGACAAGCAAATATTAACTCGAATAATGTTTTTGAGCTTACTAACAAGAGTTGTGTGACGTCACTTTTGTATTCTCCGTCAGTTCAATAGAAGGACGGATCCAGTCTCAATTTAGGAGTCAAAGTCAAAATGTTTTATTCAAAATAGGAACTTACAAGTCCACTTATCGAACGTCATTTCAACTCCACCGCTTCAGCATGTCAGTAAAAAGTAAACTTTCCATGTATGAAAGAGTTTTTAAAGTCGATTCAGTAGTTTTCTATTTATTTCAAACATAGAACTCTAAAGAGTAAAAAACCGACTTCAACGAATAATACTAAAAAATACAGTTGAATTGAGAACCTTTTCTGAAGACGGTTAAAAAAAGAATCATCGGTTGGCGTGATATTAAGTTATTCGTCCATTTGTCTCGCACATACCTAATGCAAATTTAAGACTTATATGGTTTTCTCATGGATGCCATTGTCAGAACTGGACCAAAAATGGAAAATATAATCATCCAAATCGGTTCACCCAGTCGAAAGTTCTGAGGTAACAAAAAAAAAACATACAAAACCCTCCTCCTTTTTTGAAGTCGGTTGAAAGAATACACATCTTTTCTCTTTATAATATTGGTGTAGATGACATAGTTGCATCTCTCCGAACTAATAGCAAATGTGAGATACTCCACAGTGAGTTTAATGTGAATTAAAGTTAGACTTATAGTCTCTAATTTAATTAAATCTAGAATTATAAATACAAATTCCTGCTAGGACGCGACCAAATTAGAATGCCAATATTAAATTAATGTCTACCGCTTGGAGATGCAATTTATGACCGCAATCTTGCTGTTGTTTTGTATGTCTATATTTGTACGCTGTGTTTTATGTTGAATAGTAATAGGCTATACGACTTTGTTGTCCATTTAAAAAGGATGATACATAAAATCGTACAGGGTTCTTCGAGTTCAAGGTTCCTTGTCAAAGATAGTTCTTGGCTCGCTTCTTCTCCTTAACTACATAATATGTCGAAGCGGTGGAGATGAATAACTTCCAATAAGTGAACTTATAAAAACCTACTTTACATAAAAATATGATTTGATTTGTTTATAATCATAATATCAATGTTTAATTATAAAATTACGCCAGGTAGGTAATAATTACCACCAAAAAAAAAACTCAAACTACATAAATATAATATAACATGGATATATTGAGAAGTCGACGGTAGTTCTGAATCACAATACGGAGTACCACTATATTTAGTTCAAAAAAACTTTTATTGTAATGACTGCATTTGCATTTTCAATTTTGCTGAACGTCTTCCAGTGGAAATTGTGTTTGAATTTTTAGTGAAATCGAATTTTCATAAAAAGATATAAAAGTTTCAAAAGTTACAGTGACTGAAAAGCTTGCCAACATCAAGTTAATAACGTTCATGAAGTTTTTTATGTAACTTTAAGCGACGGTGAATTAATAAATTTTGCAAACTGAACAGGTATTTAAAATTATTTTGGAATATAAGTAGCATGGAAACCAAGTGCTTCCACTAATCGAAAAAAAAAAAATTGTACGAACAAAAAGACAGAGTAAAGAACTGTAGTAGAAACTATAATGAAAATATTTTCGACGTATTTTGTTTTGTTTTTTATGTAGCAAGTGATTGATAATCAACATGTTTTATTGTTGCAGCAACATCTCTGGTCACTTATGCAGGAGAACGGTACGACTTCATCCTCGAAGCTAACAATGAAATTGACAACTACTGGATTCGGTTTAGAGGGCTCATGGACTGTGATGAAAGGCAAGTAATTCAGAAGGTGTACCACAGGGGTCACTACTGGGACCATTATATGTGTTTTGCACCCACAATATAATTTTAGAGTATAATAGTGGCCCTGGCAGACGTAATGAGTCCAATTGTAACCTAAATCATCCAGAGACTTAGGTACATAAACACACAAAAAAAAAATGAAAATCCATGATATAAAAAAAATGAGAACACACACAGGTGATTAATAGTTTAAATGCTTTGGTTATCCCATTTACACTTAAATCTTCTAGAAAGGTGGTTGTTAAAACGAAATTAATATTTTTCTGTTCAAGACGCATATTATATTCTATTAACAAATTAAAGCACATTTAAAATCTGTAGCAGGTTGCTTCATCATAGTTTTTTTTGCGGGCCTTATAAAATGCTAAGCAGTATTTCTCATCAACAGATTCACAAAAGCGAAGCAAGTAGCAGTGTTGCACTACGAAGGCGCAATGGAGGCCGAGCCCGCCGGCGACCCCACCTGGGAGGAGCTGCATAATGAAGGACTTGTGAGTACTTTGCAATTATTGCTTAGGGGAACCGGCTTGTAGCAGTTTGGTTTGAAACTGTAATGGGAAATTAGCACTTCCAGAACAATTGTGTTAAGGGAAGTGCACATTTATTCGTGTGGTTTATTTAAATATAGTACTATTACACCCGCGTAGTTCCCGTTCTCGTGGGAATACGGGGATAAAATATAGCCTATGTGTTATTCTGATATATAAGCTATATAATTGTCAAGATTCATCAAAGTCCGTTCAGTAGTTTTTACGTGAAAGAGGAACAAACATTCATCCATACATCCATACATCCATCCATACAAACTTTCGCGTTTATAATATTAGTAGGATTACTTTTTTGTCATCATTCTTCTGTCTAACTAACAAACTGTTCATTGTGAGGAGTAGATCTGACTCAAAGGTCATAATTTCAACATACTTAAATTCACGACACCGGATTTTAAACTTATTTCAATCGTCAAATCTATTCATGAAGACTTAGATTGTATTATATTTGTAGTAAGTAAATCATAAATTATCATGTATTGTATTAGTAGTAGCCGTAGATCATAAATTATAATTTAAAAAAAGTATTTTTTTATGGAGATAATCGAAACGAACGTACACGAAATCTTGGGTACTACAATATTGAAATCGTAAACATTCCATAAGAATCTAAAATGAATCTCTGAAAATAGATAAAAAACAAAGTTTTAAGTGAGATAGAAAAAGATACTTCGTCGCCAGTAAAGTCAGTGCCTTGCAAGTGTCTTGTTAGGTACTCCCGCATCCATTAAAAATGCATTACACTCACTATTTGTTGGGGGAAAACTCCACTAGGATAGATTGAACGAGAATTGCTTTGGAATTCAATTTAATACTGGTAGGTTTGTTGAATTGATTTCGTGTTCGTAAAAGTGCAAAGTCCTTGACAGTTGAAAGAATGGCACGTACCATAGCAATGGTACGATTGTCGAATTGTCAAAGAGTCGAAGCAATGATGTTACAAAAGCAAATGAGCAGTCAGTGCTGCTCCAGAAATAGTTTATTGTTTTTTGGGTGTATTTTAACTAAGTATGTAAGCGAGTATATTTCGTTGTGACACCTTGTATACTAATCGGTTTTTAGATTCGTCTTTATCTCCAGAGTGTCAAAAGCTAAAGTTATAGACGTACTTTTTAAGGATTTGCAATGTATTTTACTTGCGTTAGGCTTTTTGGTGTTTTAATAATTCTTGTTATACAATTTATTATCAGTAGCATATTCGGAAAGTTCAAATTTCTTGGTTGCTAAGCGTCTAGCTGATTCCATCTCCATCAACAGCAGAATGTTCCCATAAGATAAAACGTGGATTTTCGAACTCTATTACCATCACAAAACTTTCAATAGGTATCCATAAAAATATCATCCATACCGAACCAACTGCCTTACATCAGACTCCGTAAGGAAACTTCCCACACTACATCACTAGCTCATTTCCTAGGCCATAAACGAATATTGGTTGGATACGTCGTTTACTATGCCATGGGTGTATTACTCCCGGGCGGATCGTAAAAGTACTGTGTCGCAGCCAGTTTCTTATCTAGATAAGATATGAAGACGATGGAGGTTGGTCTATATGATTATACAATTTGGGAACCTACCTATGACGTTGTAATTTTGACTTTGGAAAATGTTAAACTTTTTCTTAGTTGATCAAAATCTGTAGCGTAGTAAGCGGAGATACAGACAGAGGCCTTTGTTTTATAACTATTTATTGAAAGTTCTCTTTCGTTTGTTTTCTTTTCTTACTATAAAGAAATTTACCAACAATTTATGGTAATTTAAAAATTGAAGAACCCGATTGTATGTAAAGGGCACTGAAAAGACACAAAACTCTATGGTATTTTTTACGATTTCATTTCTTAATAAGTAAGTAAGTAACAACTCTTTATTGTACACCAATAAAACATATGCAACAAGTGACATAGTGATACAAAAAAGTACAATGGGCGGTCTTATCGCTTTAAGCGATTTCTTCCAGACAACCTTAGGATGGATGTAACTGAGATAAACAGATGAAGGTAGGTGGTGCACTAAAGTTAACAATGGATTATGGTACTTACATACATAAACCGTTTCCTATAAATATATAAAAAAATAAAATACACAGTAACTACATCCATAAAGTAAATATATATATACATATATTATAATTACAATAAGCTTCTTTGTTTGTCGAACTCGCCCTCAGTAAATTATAATTTAAGGATCTAGAACCCATATTTTAGAGAGCTTGTCATGCCCATTATTACACATCGTGTCGTGTCGAGTGATGCTGAGAGCTCGTACGCTAAATTGAATTTTGACTAATTCAGACTTGTGTGGCATCTGTCTGTGACATCAAACTGTTTACGTTCTCAACTTTGGAATTGCGTAACTTAATGTTTGTGTTGTTGAGACCGAAATGGATTGATATGGTTCTAATTTATTTATTTATCGCCATGTGAGTAAAAATACGATAAATAAAAAACACAAATGTTTATAAAATAATACAAAAAAAAAGTAATCTCACTCTTTTTATCATCGAGAGGGTAGGCAGATACCCACATTTCAAGAGATATATTGGACCCCTAAACGTGATAGGTGGTGAGCCCATCGCCGGAACGGGTCAAAAAAATTATTGTCATTTCAGTCTGATGATGTTGATTCAGTCTCACGATGTTTTCCTTTATCGAAATAGTGATAAATATGTAAAAACTCATTGGTACACGCCAGGATTCAAACCCGATTCTCACCGATTAACATAATGAGAAGCCGGAATCTTTAACCGTAAGGCTATCTGCTCTAATTGTTCTATTAGCTTACAGCATGTTGAAGATGGTATTACGCGCCAAAGCCTCTAATTATGATACTCATGACGCAAATCCTCTCAAATCATATTCAAGGTACTATTATGGGAATATTGGACGTTCAATTGTTATGATGATGTTTTGTATTAAGCTAGCGACAGTCCGCAACTTTGCCTAAATGTGTACGAAACTATTTTTTTTTAATAAAAACCTATATAGGGGTCCAAATTATATCTTGCGAAAAATGGATATACCCAGAGATATAATATCTCTGCCTACCCCCTCGGTATAAAAGCCGTGAGATTATTATTTATTATAACATAAATAAATAATGTCATTTTCAGTATATTACCAACTAAATAATAAAATTTAAAATAAATTGTCAGTGGCTATGTTTCTTTGCTGATTATCAAGAGCCACATTTTTACTTGATCATGCTCTAATGGTATTTCAGAAACACTCCATAATAATAACTTTTCTGCAGGCGTCTATATTCTATTACCTATTAGCGTTCTCTAAAATAGATAGCCACTTATCTAGGCATAAGCTCATCAACAAACGTAAGTAGATTTCGTAGAAACCTATAGTCGTTGACTCGAACACGTTATGCTCGTAGAAATAATTCGATTCTCAAATTGAAATAAGAAAGTCTGCTCTGTGATCTATAAGGCAATTTCAACCAGTGCCACGCGAAGGTTAACTTAAAATGAATCCGAAAAAGAAGCGAGAGATTCTCGAATATAGATAATTTTCTAAAAAAAAACTCCGATAAGTTGAAAATATATTTTAGCAGATTTACGACTCGATTACGATGGGTCATAAACAAATTTATTTGTCCTTCGAGACTCAAGGGTAGGGAAGGCCGCAAGAAGCGTTTAGGTACATTACAATTTTATTGCTAGAATAAACTTGGGAGATTCGTCACTATAGGTAGTACATAAAGGATGTTTCGACGCTTATCAAGAGGATCTTTAGTTTAAACGAAAATTGTGGAAACTAAATCATTAATTGAAAGAGAGGTGCTTGAAAAATGATTCGTTGCTTTTCGAAATATATGATGCCAAATTCTCAGTTCCATTTTTCCACACCTGTAAATTATTGCGGAGATAGTGTTAGGCTAGTCGTAAACTGTCAGAATTTTTTAAGCCATCGCAGGGTATATAGAATTGCTTAAAGATTATGGTCCATACTTCCTCAAGTGTGAGGAAAGACCCTTAGCTCAACAGTAGGCTCTTACGGGTTAATGATGACAATATGGGAATAAAATGTAGTCTATGTTACACAAACAACAAAAAACGTAAAAGATACAATAATACAAAACTTTCCGCTTTATAATATTAGTGTAGATATAGATAGTGTAGATTAGTGTAGATATCAAATATGGATTTTAATACAGAATAACGTTTAGCTTTAACGATTTCCGCGATCTTCGCCGGTGTATCTACAATTCTATCTATCGACGGGTCTATCCATTACATAATTCCTTCAAACAGTGTTTGTGTACCTGTGTGCCTTTCAGAGGCTGATTGATCCATGTTAACCCAAAGCTGAGTTCACAAGCCCCCGTAGCTCTTAAGCTTCGACTCCACTGCTATATTATATCGCGCCGATCTGTCATGTCAAATATATCGCGCGTCAAATATCGTGGCAGTGTGGAGAAAATTCGTATCGTGCGGAAAACGCGTGATTTTGACGCAATCTCATAAAAATGCTCAAAATATAGCGTCGATATCGCGTGCGAATCGCAAATAATTGACAATCGGACGGTGGGCGGAGCCTATAAAATGAAAATAAATTATAAATTCATTTAAGCCCCCCGTCCGTTTTTTTTTCGATTTTGGTCGATTTTGTATGAGATTACGTGAAAAACTCGCGGTTCGCGTGTTTTTTACACACTGCCGCGATATTTGACATGACAGAACGGCGCCATTTAAAATCGCGGCAGTGTGTTCTAGGCTTTATCGTCAATAACGAGGGCATTACGTAGGTCGCAAAATCGAATAGTCGACAGACGCTCTCCGAAATTATCCCTTCGGCCGTAATTTCGGTAGTGAGCGGTTGGAATGCCGCCAGAAACTATCATGGGGCTTAGTACAGCACTATTATAACGGAGTGGAGATTATATAGCTTCCTTATTTCGGAAGGCGAGCCAAAGTTTTCTTTTGTTCCGAGAAAAAAAAAACCTTATTGTCTGCGATTGTACCTTACTCTTTATTACAAAAATCATTAAAATAGATTACTTGATAAAACTGATTTAAATTATTTTTCAAAGTAAAAACAGATAATGGTTTATTTGTATAGCTTCCATACTTTGTTGTCAATCGATAAGATCGCATTGTACTCGTACTTACTTACTATATGGTCACTTATTGTACTAACAATATAATCAAATAATTATCTATTAATATTATCTAAAGAGCTGAAGCTACAAACTTGAAATTTGGAAAACAGATTCCTTTAATGACTTACCTAGGCGAATAAAAAATAATTTTGTGAAATTCCCAAGGGAACGGGAAAAAACGGTATCTGCGCGGGCAGCGCAACTGAAGACATCCAAGTTTTTATTAACTTGTACACCGAATTCATATGAGCAGTGATAGCCCAGACGGTTAAAGAGCCGGCCGAAAATCAGTGAGGCTCGGGTTCGAATCCTGGCATGTACCAATGAGTTTTTCAAAAAACTTACGTACATATTTATCACTAGCTCGACGGTGAAGGAAAACATCGTGAGGAAACCCGCAGGTCTCTGAGACATGTGTAAACAGATCCGGTCCGGCGATGGGCTCACCACCTATCACGTTTAGGGGTCCAATATATCTCGTGAAATGTGGGTATATCCAGTAATGGAATACCTCTGCCTACCCCCTCGGGGATAAAAAAGGCGTGAGATTATATTTATTTATTTTATTTAATTCATATTTGCTAACTGACTTCCTTATGCAGAATCGAACACAGAAACGCCATAAGATATTGAAATAGACTCGCTCCTTGCCTAGTAACCCCATTTTACACGATCTGCATCGATATTAGATTATTGTAAGACCCTTTTACATGAGTCAGGCCGCTTTTCCGATAGTTAAGACGCTTGTGTCACCGAGAATTCGAGGGTATTTTGTTTCAGTGGCAAAAATATGCTGATGTAGTCGCATTTCGATTGAATATCGTCGAGAATTTTACCAAAAACCGTACATCGATAAAAGTAAGAACGATTCTATTTCAACAGATTATAATATGTAAAAAATATTAGGGAAATTACTAAAAACTGGCCAAGTGCAAGTCGGACTAGCGCACCGATAGTTCCATACATACTTTGCTCTAACGAAAACATAAACTCAATTGATTGACAAATTTGACTTTACCATTGGAAAACTTGAAAAAATTTTTCCATACATCGATGTATCTACCTTCCTACATTTTGGTAGCAGTCAGTTTACCGACTGCAATTAAGTTCCAATGATCGCCAATTTTTACTGTGATGCGGCGACTTCACTGATTATGGATGTTTGCCTTTACTCTATAATCTATGGTTTGTTTCTGTCCTTTTTCTTCGGTATTCTATAAAGAAGGATAGGCTAAATTAAAATTAGGAATTTTAGGTGGTTTGCAGAATCGAGTCTATTGCTTGTTAAAAAATACAGGGAAATAACAAAAAACATGGTAATACCTACAACCAAAGTTAGTAATTCCTTTGTAGCCTCGTGTAAAAGGGTCTGTTGCTCGTATCAATATTGTTAGGAATATTCTATCAGGCGGCTGTTATACAGCCTCAGTATCTACTCCTATTTCCTACTTTATGACAACAAGTTAGGGCTTGCATTGTAAAGGCAAGAGGCGGTGTCCACACCACAACAAAATATACACTCGCTTTTATCCCCAAGAGGGTCAGCAGAGTTATTCCATTCCTAGAAATATCCACTTTTTACCGATATTTTTTTTGGACACTTAAACGTGACAGGTGGAGAACCCATCGCCAGGGTGCCTCATGTCTCAGAGTTAATTCTAAGACCTGCTGGTTTCCTCGCGTTGTTTTCCTTCACTGTCCAGGTAGTGATAAAAATGTATCTAAAGTTTTTTTTAAACTCTTTGGTACACGCGCTCACGATTCGAACCCGAGGCTGACGCAAGAGAGGCTATCACTGCTCTTAAGTTTTGTATTCAGCTTTAAATAGTAACCTGATTATAATTTTTTTGCCAACAGCAACTAAATGCTCTCAACAAAGGCGAGGAGGACGATGAAACCATAAGTGTAGCAGAGATGAAGTCTCTTAAAGGATACGACGACAGTCTCAAAGAAGTCCCGGATTACCAGTTCTACGTGGCTTATGACTTCTACGCGAAAAATAACTCGCATTTTCACAAATCGCCTTACTACGGGTATTACCAGGGTAAGCTTAAAACAGTGTTTCGCTTGAGGTAGTTTTAAAGATGGAGTCATATCCTTTTCTGCATTCGTACCACGTACAGATTTAATTTTTTGTAAAAGGTACCATTAGAATAAATGTAATGGTATTTCATATATTGCGTTAGATTTCATGTAACTTACAAATAAGATGACATAGAGAAGTTATGCGATACAGTGTCAATGTAATTTTACCCTAAGGGTACCTAATGGAAATATTAGTTAAATTTTTCTGTACGGTTACATTTAGCATAGCATATAGCATTCGGTACTAACTTTTAATTTCATCAATGAACTATTTTTTATTTTGCATAATTAATGCAATATTTTGTTAAGATTAAACATCTTTATTCGATTATAATATTATTTTCTCATTGACTTTAAATTCCAGATGCTCAGATATTGAAAATTTACAACGTATAATTTTTTCCAGTCCCGGAAAAACATAACCGCCTCTACACTCCTCAACTCAACCACATCAGCATGAAGATGCCATCCAGCCCCCTCTTGATTACCAGACCTTCTTCTGACAACTTCTGCAACGCATCTAGCATAGACCAGAACTGCAAAGAGGGGTACTGTGAATGTTCTCATGTGCTTTCAGTCAAACTCAACTCCGTCGTTGAAGTCGTCATCGTAGACGAAGGCGTGACATTCGATGCCAATCATCCGTTCCACTTACACGGTCACAACTTTAGAGTGGTTGGAATGAGACGGCTAAATAACAACACTTCAATTGAAGAAGTAAAAGCCTTCGACCGAGCTGGCCAGTTGAAAAGGAATTTAAAGAATGCCCCCTTAAAGGATACTGTAACAGTACCTGATGGCGGATATACTGTCATTAGGTTTAAGGCTGACAATCCTGGTTACTGGCTATTCCATTGCCACATAGAGTTTCATGTGGAGATTGGTATGGCGTTAGTATTCAAAGTGGGAGATCATAAAGAGATGCCTCCGGTTCCAAGAGATTTCCCAACATGTGGAAACTACATGCCCGATAACATGCTGGAGCATGCTACTACACAGAAGCCTAATGATAGTCAATTTATATCCATAACGCATTGGTGGCCGGTTGTAGTGGTGAATGGAACTACTTCAACAGCAACTGAGAGCTATCTTTCCAAAATTGTAGTTTTATGTAGTTTTTGGATATTGAAATTGTGCGCTGGAACGTAAATATAAGATTTTTTGTAGTATTAACCTAGATTGGGTAAAATTTTATTGAGATTTCAAAGAATTTAATTCTTTTAGGAATAGTTTATTCAATCAAATACGAATTTGTACTTACTGAGTGTATTGTTAATTTATTGTGTTAATATGAGTATTTATTCAGTATGTTTACAGCACATGATGATTTTTCAGTATTTTATTTATTGGGCTGTACTTATGTGAATACATTGTACAAAGTATATATTCTGTTGGATTTTACACATCTCAGTAGTGCAGATTTGAGATGATCAGAAAATTATTATCATAAATATAGTTTTATTTTCAATTTGTTACACAATTATTTCGGAATCGAGTTATCGTGACAGACACAATTTTAGACTTTAGTGTAATAAACTTTTTCTGAATCCAACTGTAAATGATAATCTTTTTAATGTTTTTGTAGGTACCAACATTTACGATTATGACTTTTGATTTCTTGAATTTCTAGATAACTTTTTACCTTATGTCTAAATTATCTAATTACCCCTTATTTCAATTATTTGACTTGAATTCTTTTGTATTAGCGAATGATAAGATATTATACCTTTGATTCGATATAATTGTTTTGTTTGTGTCGAAAGTGATTGACTTGTTGAAAATTGTTCTGTTATTATTATAAATGTGTTGTTTGCGAACTTTTGAATAGGATTTTGTATATCTGCGCGGTCTCAAATGCTATCTACAGCTATATGTAATACCTAAGTATTTGCAAAGATTTGTTTCTATGCGTTATTTGCTTTAAAGTATAATGTGTGACTACACCAGTGCTGCTATAGCTCTTGAAACCGGCTGTAGTTCAATAATTTACTTGGAAAAAGTTTTCTTAATAATATTGCTAACATTTGTAGCTAAAACAACATGTGATTCCTATGTTATAGTCTTTATGTAATTTGGAGTTTATACCTTGCCAACAAAAAACGAGCATTTTCAAAAAATGCTTATTCCTTTAAGAAATGTATGTTAGAAATGTCGCTGGTGATATGTGATATTACTTAGTTAAGGTAGCTATAATTTATATTTAAGCAATATAATTAATTTAAGTTTATTAAACATGCAAAAAGAAGTACATAATATATTGCATAACGAGACGGCTATTTTATTTTATTTCACCTCTAATTTCAGATCCTTTGAAGGATTAAAATTCTTTGATCGCGACCTCACAATGACTTACAATCTTTACTAACATTATAACAATTTCAAGTTGTTTGTTTGTGTAGCGTGCCTACGGTATCACATAAAACCTCAATTAAACGCCAACAGACGCCAAAGTTCTTTACTGAGTTTGTATAAATTCAGAATTAATTCTGAGAAATGTGTAACTAGACCGGCGATGGGCTCACCACCTATCACGTTTAGAGGTCCGTGACCTGATCCGATATATCTCGTGAAATGTGGGTATATCCAGTAATGGAATACCTCTGCCTACCCCCTCGGGGATAAAGGGCGTGAGTTTTTTTTTATAAATGCAACTGTCCAACATACACCGTTGGACCGCGGTCCCCAGGCACGATCACTCCGCCTGGCGGAAAATCTTCCCTTTTTACGATGGAAGAGCACTCCTCCTCCGCTCCTCCATAATGTTTATCAAAGGTATGATCTCTGGAATTATTGATCCTATTCTGAAATTGTTTCAATGACCGATAGCTAGGTACACTATTGACCCCTAGGAGTGACAGGTGGTGAGTCCATTGAACTTCTCCTCAAACATACATGCTGAGGCAGTGGTGTTGATATGTGTCGTTAAATATCAAAATACGGTAAGTCACACCCCTACCCCCAAAAAGAACTATGAATGGCGCCAAATTCAAAATTTTACAGGTGTTTATCATACTTAGGCATGTCCATACCGACCAATCAGAAAGAAGAATGGTGTACAATATGGCTACCAGTACATTTAACAAATCCCTGTAAGTCCATGAGTGATTTTTCAAATTCCGGTAAGTCCACAATGATGTTTTTCAAACTCCGGTGAATCTCGGTGGTAAATATCAAAAACCCGTCCAAACTGAATCCGTAACTTTAACATTATTTTCTTTTTATAAAACGTAATTAATCTTGTGTAAGAATATAAGCTACAATGCATTTGTTGCGATTCCCAAAATTCACTTATAGTGGAAATACAGGCTTTTGATATTTAACGACACAAATGACGTTCAATAAGTGCACTTGTAAGTCCCTACTTTGGATAAAACCTTTTGACTTTGCACGAAAGACTGCGGTGATGTTACAGATGCATCGGAATAAATACTGGGCCTTGCGGGTTCCTTACGATATTTTACTTCATCGTTGACCCAGTGAGGCGGTTCACATTAAACAAGGCTATCACTTTTTTTATATCATTCTAGCGATACACTTATAATAATGTTATAAACAGTAAAGATTACATTTTTGTTTGTTTGTATTGAATAGTGCTTGAAACTAACCAATGGAAAGCTTACTTTTTCGCTTTTTCGGTTGTTACGTGGGGTATAATGTTCCCACGGGAACGGGACTTACGGGTGAAATCTCGTACATCAGCTATTCTTCTACAAATATAACAGAAGAAACTGACGTATGGATGACTGGTTCGCTGACTAACTGATAGATCAAGAACAGAGGACCGCTGAGTCTAGAACCATGAATTCCAACAACCAGGTTCCTTAAATGACGTAAGTGAGTTACTATATACTAGTATGTGTTACTATATATTGTTATCTTTATTTAATGTCTTGTCTATGTTAATATTATGATAAATAAATGAAAAAGGAAAAAAAGCTAAGAAGGTATTTTTCGATATTCCGACGGGAACAGGAATAAACAGGGATGCGCGCAACGCCGCGGTAGCCGATACTTCAGTTGTAAAAGTCTATAATTTGTTATATATAAATAATTTAGGCACTTATAAATTATACATCACTTTCAGAGACTCATTGTTCTAGAGAAGTCTTGGTTTTGTTTTCAGCTACCTACTCTAAATCTCATAAAAGCGCTTTCGTGAATATTCAGTCAGTCATGAATATTCAAAGAATTTTGTTGAGTTGATGTGTAAGTACATGTGAACTTACTTCGTTGACTTAGCAGCCCCGAAAAGGTACATTGATGATGATTGATGACGCTTCGGTCCCAAGCAACTCATGAGATCTAGGGAAACAGCAAGTAATAGTTTATAGCGATTTCCTTGTTGCTCTAATACTGGAAATTTGTTTGATGGCTACATTTATTTCTTTATTTAATAATTACATATTGTTAACAGACACTACATCACTACATAGTATAAAACAAAGTCGTTTTCTGTGTCCCTATATCCTTATGTATGCTTAAATCTTTAAAACTACGCAACGGATTTTGATGCAGTTTTTTTAATAGATAGAGGAAGGTTAATAATTCAAGAGGCAGGTTTTAGTATTAGCATTGCACCCGTGCAAAGCCGGGGCAGGTCGCTAGTATTATATTAATCTTATAAATTATACATGAATTCTGTTAATATTATTATTATTTATCATACAACAATTGTCGTCAGCAAATTAATTAGATACATATCGAGTGACAAATTTATTTTTACAATTAGTCCGTAAGTATTCCTATAAACAATAATTATATAGAAAAACAATTACAGTAACATGGGTCTTAAGCATCTAATTGCAAAATTAGACATAAATTATATCATTATTATTTATCAAACAAAAACAGTAAACATCACATTGCAATTAATACTTGATGCTGCTGTCTCTGGTCAAAGACTCAAAATAGTGTCCCGCGGAGGCTTCGCAGGTTATGAATTTAGGTTCTGCAGACGTATTCACAGAGACTCGATACCGTTTCCCTTCGATTCGAGTCGAATCTATCGACATCGGAAACGAATCTATCGAGATAGGCTGATGTTGGTATCGAAAACTAATGTCATATGTGACACCAACTGTCATATGTGACATTGGTTTTCGATACCAACATCAGCCCATCTCGATAGATTCGTTTCCGATGTCGATAGATTCGACTCGAATCGAACGGAAACGGTATCGAGTCTCTGTGAATACGTCTCCTGAACACGTGAAAAAATGTAATGACTAATGACCTCTCAAAATAACAGTTTAAGACGCCATAAAATTATTATTATTCGACGTTTATTACCTAGTAAACATCTACGTCAATTACTATGCGTTCGAAAATTACCCCAATCAAACTATTGCGTGTCTTAACTCGAGTAATTCAGTCAAAACAGGAAATTAGGCAACACTCTACATAATTTACGAGTTCATATTCAGCTATAAACAGTAAAGCAAAGCCTATGCTTATGAACGGACAGCCATAAAATATCCTCATTATTCATTATAGTGACATAAAACATGTAAAACTAACTTTTTGGCGCGGCTTCGCTTGTGTAGAATTATTCCCTCAATATAAAACTCTAAATAAGACGGTAAAACTAATTTCTGAATTTATCAGCTTATGAGACAGTATAATAATTTGAGTCTTGCTATTTGTCAAATTGGTGTCATAGTCAGGACATAGGTGTGGGTTCGATTCCCTGCCAAGGTCAAGATTTGTGTAAATTGTTATATATTTACATACTAGTAGCCCGGGCAGATGTTGTCCTGTCACAGACAACAGCGCCGCCTAACGGGTTCAACTGTGAATAAGTATATAAGCTATCCAGCGACCTAATGAAATATGTACACAAAAAAAATAATCAAAATCGGTCGATACATTTGGGGTCTTTTCGAGACTAACGCACGGCATTTTGATTTTTAGTATATATATACTGGATGTTTTTTTTTACCGTCTGGAAAAAAATATGACGTATAAGGTATCTAGAGCCGAAGTTGTACACGAGATTAATTGTTAAATATTGTCATGTTTAGTGCAATTTACAAAACCTAGAAAACTACACTAAACACAGTACTACGCGCAGCTGGCGGTTGTAGGTAGATTGCGCATAAATGGAAGCTACGAGCCTGTTTCTTTTTAAAATACTATTTCAAATATCTCAGTGTGTATTACTGCCTACAATTGAGTAATGTATATTAGTTTAAGCAAGAAAAAAAAAATTGAGAAAATATTTTTTTTTTAAGTAACATTGCCAAATGAATCTATTACACTTACCTATCACACCACATTTTTTTCCAGACGGTAAAAAAAGTCATCCTGTATATAGGGTGGATATTTGAGATGGGTCGGCCAGGGCAGCTACCTTAACCGTTGTAGCTAGACGACAATGGTCTGAAAAGACTATCCACCATTTTTGAAAATATTTAGAACTGCATTTAAAGATTTTTGAAAAATGGTACAGTCAGCGAGAAAATCGTCGATTCCCACAAAAAAAAATTTTGATGCCATTCGATCCAGTTTCAGATAAGTATCAAAAGTCTCTAAGAGACTAACTGAGGTCAAGGGGGTAGAAAAGTCAGGAAACGCAAAAAACGTTTTACATACATTTAGTAAGGAATAAAACTTCAACCGGAAAAAAAGTCCAATGAAATGCTAAAATCTCTTTGTTGGTGATTCAACTTATAAATCTGAGCAGCGTTCTCCTTGGAAAACATCGCGCCAAGTTGCCAAGTGGCCAGTAACGTATTCTAAAAAAAGAGATCTTAACTGACATTTAAAATTGTGGCAAATAAGAAAAGATAGTATACCATGTTTTTCAAGGAGAACGCTGCTCAGATTTATAAGTTGAATCACCACTAAAGAGATTTTAGCATTTCATTGAACTTTTTTTCCGGTTGAAGTTTTATTCGTTACTAAATGTATGTTAAACCTTTTTTTTGCGTTTCCTGACTTTTCTACCCCCTTGACCTCAGTTAGTCTCTTAGAGATTTTTTGATCCTTATCTGAAACTGGATCGAATGGCATCAAAAAATTTTTTTGTGGGAATCGACGATTTTCTCGCTGACTGTATAATTTTTCAAAAATCTTTAAATGCAGTTCTAAATATTTTCAAAAATGGTGGATAGTCTCTTCAGACCATTGTCGTCTAGCTACAACGGTTAAGGTAGCTGCCCTGGCCGACCCATCTCAAATATCCACCCTGTATATAGATAAGGATGTGGATATAAATATGGATGTGATGTTTTTAGTATATATAGATATGGATGAGCAAATAAAATTGAGCACAACAGCATCAACGGCCACGTGACTACGATCTTGATTTAAAAAAAGTTTAACAAACAGACGACGAAGTGTTATTTATAATTATACAGAAAATATATAAATAAAAACCATTTCTCAGTTTGATATAAACGACGATAAACTTTACCAATTAAGATAGCGTGAAAAGGAAAGACTTAAATCAGGCAGAATATAGGTAGAAAGGTCGAAAGCAATAAATATCCTGGAAAGATGGGTGGGGCAGAGTAAAATGGGAGAAAAATAGGCAATGCTGCCAGTTATCTTAGATCTTTGCTTGCGTATATTACGGTCGTGGCCGTGTGTCACACTTGCGCAAATCTGGAACTGTTCTCGAAATGGCAATGGAATTTCGTTTTAAATTCGTTTTCAACACACTTGCTCGTAAAGTGAGCCTTTTTGAATCGCTTTTAGAGGCATAAACCGAGCTATAACACACACGTGTGTGATAATATTATACACTAGTGCGTAATAGAATTATCCCTACAAAGGTAAATTAGTACCATACTGCAAGTTATTTGCCAGTAAACAGAGCATTCGCAATTTAACCGGGTAATACAGTTTTTTTTTTCAAAAAACAACAAATATGTTTTATGCCGCTGAAAGTTCATAATGGAATTTTTTGAATTTTTAGAATGAAACAAACATTTATTATTATCAAATGATTCATAGTTTACAATATTTTTGTATTAAAATATGTATTAGCATTCTATCACTTGAATGTGATTTTGAAGTAGGCGGTATGTTCACTCACTTGGCATAACGCTTATGATACTGGTATGATCAATGATGTTAAATATAAAAAGAGGGGTATGATAGTAAAAAGGTTGAAATGAGATCTTGTCTGATCCTAAATAATTATGCTGTTTTGTCTTGTAATGTTGAATATTTTAACCAAATTCCCTAAATAACAATGGCAAAAGTCCATGTGTTTTGGGTACCCCACTTACACCTACCCACGGAAGACGAAATCGTATAAACTCGATAGTTCTTGGACAGACTAAGATAATATGTAATCATACCACATTTTTATAAGTTGGGGTTTAAAATTTATTCGTTACCTAGTATATTTTGTATAGGTTATTATGAGATTTTAGGTACCAAAGACGTGTAAAGAAAAAGTTTCTCTAGGAAAGAAAATGATTTTCTTCCAACCTCTTTGTTAGAAAATAGCACTGCCTACCACATGTCATATAAGTTACTCTATGCCACATAATGGCAGTAAATGATGGCTTGGGCAAAAAATATCGATACCTTTATTAAAATATCGATATTTTTCCAAATACATAATTAGCATATTATACTGGATGACTTTTTTTACCGTCTGGAAAAAAATATGACGTATAAGGTATCTCGAGCCGAAGTTATACACGAGATTATTTGTTAAATATAATCATGTTTAAAGCAATTTACAAAATCTAGAAAACTTCGCACAGTACTACGCGCTGCTGGCGGTTGTAGGTAAATTGCGCATAAATGGAAGCTACGAGCCTGTTTCTTTTTAAAATACTATTTCAAATATTTCAGTGTGTATTATTGACTACAATTGAGTAATGTATATTAGTTTAAAGCAAGAAAAAAAAATTAAAAAAAAAAAAAATTAAGTAACATTGCCAAATGAATCTATTACACTTACCTATCACACCACATTTTTTTCCAGACGGTAAAAAAGTCACCCTGTATATATCGTCGATATTTTTAATGGCGATATATCGACATTTATTTTACAGTATCGAATTCGCATCAATTTTATTATATTTTAACGCAATTCTGGTTTCGTGTTTCATTTCTTGTTAGGTACTAGATACTTGTTTAGACTCAAGCATTTATAAAAAAAATACTATTTTCATCGTCCTTTTTTACGAATTTGAGAATATGTATAAATAATAATGTAAAAACTGACGATATATCGATATTTTTCACTCGATTTTTATCTATAGTATTTAGAAATGTCGATACGATAAATATCAATTTATTTTTTCACTTGGCCATCCCTACTGAATGACATGGTTGACGTGATGACACGACGTTCAATTTTACCACAACAACAAAAAAGTTTTTGTATTAATCAAAGACATTAACATATAATAGCATAGAGGGGGCATTGGGAATATTTTCATACAAAACTTTGAAGCTCAAGCGTCATGTCCTTGTCATGTCAGTTAGTATGAACGCGAGCTGTCATTCGGTCGAAATTGTACTCGACTTATTCCACTTGGAATAACTTATGGCTTCAAATAATCCTCGCTTTGTCCCCTCTATGCCTTATATTATATTTTAATCTCTTTGGTATTAATAGATTTCCCAATCGATCGATTCGTGTTTCTAAGATATTTCTGTTTTATTTGACTCAATATTTTCAACTGCTAGATTAATTAAAAAATATGGAAAATTTCGACTTGTTATGAGTCAATATAACAAGCATAGTGTGATACCCCGTGGGTGTCTATTTTAGTGGGTACCAAAGCTGCCGATGTTCTTTGTTACAACAATCACTTAGGTAACCGATCACTTACTTACTCTCTGTAAAATACTGTCCCCTTGAATTTATATTAAGCTCAAAATCATAATGCACATTTATCATGCAAATTTTGTGGAGTTCATTGTGTATCTGATTTAATAGCAACTTTTTTTTTATCATGCCTTCGTTTGTAACTCTCCTTCGGGATTTGAAACAACTTAAAATTGAGCTTAAATAGGTATAAAAAGAAATCAGGCCTAGTTTTATGTCGAACATGAGATGATGCAAAGTAACTGCGATGGTCAACAGAAACTAACGATATAATCATAGATTAATCTATCTATCTATAATCTCACGCCTTTTTTATCCCCGAAGGGGTAGGCAGTATTACTCGATATACCCACATTTCACGAGATATATTGGACCCATAAACGTGATAGGTGGTGAGCCTATCGCCGGACCGGGTCTGTTTACACATGTCTCAGAATTAATTCTGGGAACTGCGGGTTTCCTCACGATGTTTTCCTTCACCGTCAAGCTAGTGATAAATATTTACGTAAGTTGTTTTTTAAAAAAACTCATAGGTACATGCCAGGATTCGAACTCGAGCCTCACTAATTTTTAGGCCGGCTCTTTATCCGTCCGGGCTATCACTGCTCTATAATAGATTAACATTTTTTTAAATTATTCAGATAGGTATGTATTAGCATTTTATCACTTAAATATAATTTTTAAGTAGGCTGTATGTTTACTCACTTCTTAAGTGCTACACTACGGTGTGAGAAGAGGCTGATAGAGAGATAGCCAAGTATTAGCATTGATGGAATTGGACCGTATTGATTTCCAAAGCCCTGCATACAAGACTTCTTTATTCGGCCTTTGAGAGAAACGATATATTACTGAGAAACTAATAAATAGATTTAAAAACTAAATTCTTAGTTTAAACCAAAAACAATTTAAATTTTTGGTATTGCATTCAATTCATTCCCAAACTTATTGCAAAGTATTGAAGAACTCTGTTGACAAAAGGGCATTATTTCAACACCAATCAACACGCCACCTTGAGAATGGCACTGAAAAGTTTTAAAACTTGACCCTATTATTAGTTCAGTCTGGTAGAAATGCCATTGGTATTTCTGAATGATGAAAAGACGAAGACAAGTCTATGACACCTCAAAATTTATCAAACAGTTTAACCCCCATGATTTCAAACGAAACATGTTTCATGACATACCTACAAACATCCGGTAAACATTAGCCTTCTGCCAGTGCAGTTGGGTAATAGCAACTATTTTTCATATTAGTCAACCGTACCTTCCCGCCTACCACCTTAAAAGTTTGAAGCTCATCAATAGATCCATTGATACGTGTTTGTGTTACAAATAAACAAAGAGATTAAAATATAACAGGGCATAGAGGGGACAAAGCGAGGAAAATTTGAAGCCAAAAATTATTCAAGAGTGGACAAGTCGACCGAATGACAGCTCGCGTTCATACTAACTGACACGACGCTTGAGCTTCAAACATGCGTTAAAGTTTTGTATGAAAATATTCCCAATGCCCCCTCTATGTCCTATTATATTTTAAACTCTTTGCAAATAAACAAACTTTGAGCCATTTAAAGGTCATTTTTTTTAAAAATATAAATGTAGTGTAAACCCATTTATTGACACCCTAGTTCACCCTACCAATTAATTGCCACACAAACATATATTTTTTTAAATTTACAAAATTACGAGACGAATACGAAAACCACCGTGTTTATTTGATTATTCTAAATATTATAATTGTGTATCGTAATTGCGATAATTTTGAATAAAGCTGTGGTGTGTGTGGTGGTTAGTTTTTGAAGAACTTCTATCTTTTCAATAAGCTACATGTAAACTTTGATGTCGAGAGAATGGAATACAATTTTCTTTCCTAAAATATATTGAAGTTGTATGAAACGGAATTGAATAAGATCTATGAAAAGGCATATTTCATCGGACCCCTATGAAAGTGTGGGGATGCACACATTATAACGCGAGTTGGCGCGACTTACCTCACAGTCTCACAGTTTGTATGAAAATGCACGTACGACTATCGTAGCATGAGATTAGTGAGGCGAAATTTTATACGTGACATGCTAGTTTTCTCCAAAGATTTGAAGAGCCCGCTTCATAGGATGAAAATCAGTGAGGCTCGAGTTCAAATCCTGGAATATATCAATGAGGTTTTCCAAATTAACGTACTCTTATGGACCAGAAGGTAAAATAAAGAAATGCAATCAACAATCAACGTTTTTATTTAAACTAACAGAATTAAATTTAACACTTCACGACCTAACGTGCCCTAAGTATAGAATACCACTATATGTATACCTAGACCTATCTACAAAATACACGGAGCTAAATAAGTGTCCTATCTCTAGCTAGTCCGCCGCCAAAGTGAACGCCGTCCGACCTAACTGTTCTGCTCGCTGCTCGCCCCCCACCACCACGGCGCTCGGTGACGTAGCTCTGACGTAGCGCGGCAAGCAGGACAGATGATCACGCTGTCTCGCTCTCTTCATCCGTTCGGTAATGCGGCCGTTCCTGACTGCGTGACGTCCTCGTCCGCTTAACTTTTCAATTTTCAGAGGGACTGGTGTCATCATCAGGGTGCTCGTCAGCTGTAAGTAGAAAACAAAATCTTTATGGACAATCAATACTAGTCAACCTAAGTCACTCAGTCCACACAAAATTCTTGCATGATAAAGTCTGTACGTACTAAAACTATATGATGCAAGAAACCCTTTTACAAACAAACACATACAAACGAGTAGCAAGTTGCATTCATACTTCAAAACAAACGCTCATTAAAGCAAACATTCATACATTCATGATCATGAATAAATATGGCCAGAGAAATCGTTAGTATTATGTTCTCTTATGATCATACTAAATATGTCACAAAGGTCTGCCGCAACCGCCCATTGCACTGCCACCCATAACGATATGCAGTCTGCCGATTGAAAATCGTGTCACAAGTTATTGTAACCTGCCGCAAATGCGCGTCGCACTGACACCAATCCGGGTGCAGTCTCTGCCGGCTGTAAGCCGTACTACAAATCACTGTAGTCTGCCGGCTGTGAGCCGTACTACGAATCACCGTAGTCTGCCGGCTGTGAGCCGTACTACGAATCACCGTAGTCTGCCACGACTGTAGAGTCGCTATCGCCGTTAAAGATTTAATAATGAACTATACTCACATTTGAAAAACATTGCGCACGCCTCAGGGGTCCACTCTCCGCGCCACGGTACCATGTACTCCGCGGCAGCTCTTGTACGCTTCCCGTACGAACCAGACAGCAATTCAAGTTCATAACGGTCATGCGGTAGAACTGAAGTTATTTTGTAGGGACCCCTCATACCGGAGTCCAACTTCCCAGTGCTTTGCGCTTGTTTTATGACGAAGGCAAAATCACCGACTTTATAAGCACGTGGTTGCTTACGACCCTCATTAGTCAGCTCGTCCTGCCGTTTTTGCCTAGCAGCTAGTCGCTCACTTACGCGCTGCCTCTTATGCGTGACTAATGCCTCGCGATTTCCGCTAGTATTATTGAGAGCAACGTCACGAACTAAAGAGCGCAACACAGGTGTAGTTGCGTCAATACCCACGAGCAGTTGGAGTGGCGATACGTTAGTAGCCGCGTTCTTAGTCATGTTAAGAATAAGCTGAACCCTCCAAAGAGTGTCGGCCCACTCGGCACTCCTGTTGTTTGCCTCCACTCGTATCAATTATGAACTGTCCGGCAATAACGTTCCGCTTGACCATTTTCGTGGTGCATTTCGGGCGTTATAAAATGCGTCTTACTACCTAATTCAGATACCAAACTCTGAAAACTACTGCTCTCAAACATTCTACCACGGTCACTGACAATAAGCAAAGGAGTACCAAACAATGATATTACATTCATAAATGCGCGTTTTAACTCGTCAGCGTCTTGTCGATACAAAGAGTATAAAAGGCAGTATTTCGAAAATGCGTCTACAACTATCAGGACATATTTAAAACCTTCGGACTCTGGCAAGGGACCTAGTACATCCATATGCACGGTAGTAAATGGAGTTTCAGGTTTGGTCCACGATTCTATGGGCTGATGGGGTGCTCGAGGAATCCTTTTACAAGTAAGACAAACCAGGCAATGACCTATGTATTTCCGAACAAATTTCCTAAGCCCGGGAAACCAAAAATGTCTTAAAATAAGTTCTGTGGTCTTGTCTACACCAATGTGATCATGTTCATCATGAAAAATTCTAAGTAAGCTAAGTCTATGACCCTTTGGAATGAAGCAGAGCAAACGAGAATCTTCACCAGTGGAACTATGCTTGTAGTACAGCAAGTTGTTATGAACCTCATAACGCGTGGAGTCTAAGCGCCCTTCCTTTAAACAATCAATAAGGTCTTGGGTCTCAGAGTCCGCCGTTTGAGCTTGTTGTGCCCAGTTGGTTGGCTTACGAATATGCAGGATGTCCACAGGATTTCTGCTCAAATAGTCCGCGTGAGGCATGAGAACACCTTTGCGATATTCAATGCTAAACAGAAAATCCTGCATGTAAACCCACCAACGGGCAACGCGGGGGATTAAATCTTTTTTTCTTTCAGTCAACTTTAGAGAGTTACAGTCCGTCACTATTTTAAAAGTAATACCTATCAGGTACTGACGGAAATGTTGGAGAGACTTCACAATAGCCAACGTTTCCAACTCGTAGCTATGGTATTTCGTTTCAGCACCTTGTGTAGCCTTACTAAAGTAGGCAACTACCCTTTTGTGCTTCCCTTCGTGTTCTTGCAACAAAATTGAACCATACCCGCTCGCGCTAGCATCAGTATGTAGTTCTGTAGGGAGGCCCGGGTCAAAAATGGCAAGGACTGGCTCGTCAGTAAGACATTTAACAATATATGTGCGCGCTTCCTCCTGCTCGGGCCCCCATACAAAAGGTTCACCCCGTCTAGTGAGCCTAGCAATGCACGCCGTCTTTTGAGAATAACCGGCAATGTAACGGCGAAAGTAGCCTGCAAGGCCTAAGAACTGGCGTACCTGCTTAACATTTGTCGGACGAGGTGCATCACTTAAAGCATTGACCTTTCGAGGGCTCGGCCGTACCTGACCACGGCTAATGAGACGTCCTAAATATTCTACCTCTGTCACAAGGAAGTTGCACTTCTTTAAGTTAATGGAAAAACCAGACGAGGTCAAAGTATTTAGGACTTCGCGCAAAGTTATCAAGCCGTCATCTATGGTATCCGACAAAATCAGAACATCGTCGATGTAACAGAGAACCTTTCCGCTCTCGATAAATGGCTTCAGGGTTTCCGAAATGATCCTTTGGTAATTTACAGGAGCATTGGCAAGTCCATAGGGCATTATTAAGTACTCAAAATGACCTTCGGGCGTCACGAAAGCGGTTTTGCTGATAGAGTCAGGATCCATCTTTATTTGATGGAACCCTGTAGCCTTGTCGAGACTCGAAAAGTACCGCGCTTTACCTAACCGGTCAATGTGGTCGTCTATGAGTGGCAATGGGAATCTATCTTTGACGGTTATCGCTTTTAGGGCGCGATAATCGACGCACATTCGGTCGGATCCGTCCTTCTTTTTAACTAAAATAATGGGACTTGCAAAATCAGAGTTAGATTCCCGTATGACACCCTTTTCCTTAAGATCTTTAATTATGCCACGTACGCGTAATTTTTCATCGTGTGAAAGCCTATAAGGCCTATAATTAACAGAATTGTCGCTATTCAACTTAATCGTCATAGTACCAGTTGTTACAGTTGAGGATGCAGTCCCACTGATAAACGATTGAGAAAACTCTCTAACAACCGCAAGCAAACGCTGCTTGTCCTCGCCTTGTAATGGTGTCTTTATATCAGACTCAAATTCGCTTATGCAATGTACTACAGGAGGGTTCTCAATCCGTATCAGTCGCTGCACTCCGCCTGTTCTAATGTAGGTAGCGCCATCGCGATTTAAAACATCAGTCCCTATTAGTACCGACGCGTTCATGCATGATGGTGGTACGACATACAAGTCTACCTCAACAGATATGTCGGGAAACTCGACAACTAAGGTTACGGAAGAGGTACATTCGATTTCCTGACTGCCTATGCCTCTTAGTACTCGATAAGCAGGGACTTTGTTACAATTGAAGTGTTTCAAAACCGATTCTGATATAAGCGAAACGCATGACCCGCTATCAATGAGAGCGTCTAGCGAGACACCTTCTATGACAGCAGTCATAACGTCATTATTAGCTACAGAGTCCTGTTTGCGACATAAGTTTACGTTACTATGACGTTTATTATTTGTTTCAGCACGTTGCTTCGCAAAACAAGTCTCCGCACTATGACCCGTCTTATGGCAATACGAACAAGTAATAACCGGCCTTTTATTATCAGTTGAAGTACGCGGAGAAGTTGTCACATTCGAATTTGTACTATTCGCGCTCGTGGATGCGTTGCGATCAACACCGTTTGTAATATTTTCTACACGTGGCTTCTTGTGGCAATTATGACGCTTGTGATCAATACCACCACAGTTGTAACACTTTGTCGACCTATTTTCTGACCTACTCGATTCCCGCTTACGTGAATTCGAAATTGCGGGTATATTGGAACGGGCAGGATCGTGGGATGTAACACGCGTTTCATTTTTGGGCTTAACAAACACAGACAAGAAATCAACTATTTCACGTGGTTTAAGTTTAGCATTAGTAGCAGCCGCTTTAATCTGCGAATCCGTAATGCCTCTGAGGACTATTGCTGTCCGAAGGTCATCAGATAGCCCGGTTACAATATTTAAGCGCAGTAATGTACGTCGCACATACTCGGCATATGTAGTGAAACCTTTTGAGTCAGTACGCATAACATCATAAAGCACTGTTGCCACATCTATGTTTCGCGGACAGAGGGAACGAAATTCGATTTTAAAATTACTCCAGGTGCGGTCGTTCGTCACCCAATCAGTAAGCCACGATCGAGCGTCACCTTTTAAACAATTCGCAACACGTGACAAACACTCATTATCTGCCCATCGATTTAAATCACGCGCGCGGTCGACCTCTGTACACCAAACATCAAAGTCGTGTATTTGGGGATCGAAAGACGAAATGTAATAATGGGTTGGTCTTACTTGAATCAACGACGCAAGCGCTCCCACGATTCTCTCCGTTTCCTCGCCGGCGGGTGTGTCACCACGTGGCGTTGCGTCATAGGCCCGGGGCTGGTTGGTCGCTGCCGGGCTGCCGTTGACCACCAAACCACTGCTAGACGCATGGCTTAACACAGATGGCGGCGGCAAAGGTGGTGTTGTAGATCGCTCTGTAACAGGAATAGAATCAGCAGGACGATCTAACGGTAGCGGCGGACATGAAGGCGGCGTTGCATGTGAAGGCCCTAATCTATCTTCGATTTCCCTCAATTTATTTAAAATCGTACTCAATACTGTACCATTTTCGTGACTATAATTTTCATTCCCACCCCTATTACGAGAAATGCCTTCTGACATTTTTAAATGAACAAAGAACCAACAATAAAAATCAAAATTATCTACACCATTACTATTTCTTTAAAACTTGAAGCCACTAGAGAAATTAATCGAAGCGCACTGTTCTATTATACAAGCGAAAAGTAGAAGCAATAAAGCAAGTCGCGACACGTCACGTGATGCTTAAAAAACAAGCTAACGTATTTCACTCTGAATAACCACTAATTCGAATTACTTAACGATCTGGATGCCACTAGCGTAAATTCACTATCCCACTTCTGATCTTATGGACCAGAAGGTAAAATAAAGAAATGCAACCAACAATCAACGTTTTTATTTAAACTAACAGAATTAAATTTAACACTTCACGACCTAACGTGCCCTCAGTATAGAATACCACTATATGTATACCTAGACCTATCTACAAAATACACGGAGCTAAATAAGTGTCCTATCTCTAGCTAGTCCGCCGCCAAAGTGAACGCCGTCCGACCTAACTGTTCTGCTCGCTGCTCGCCCCCCCACCACCACGGCGCTCGGTGACGTAGCTCTGACGTAGCGCGGCAAGCAGGACAGATGATCACGCTGTCTCGCTCTCTTCATCCGTTCGGTAATAGTACATATTCATCACTAGCTCGGAGGTGAAGGAAAACATCGTGAGGAAACCCGCAGGTCTCAGAATTAATTCTGAGGCATGTGTAACACACCCGGTCCGGCGATAGACTCACCACCTATCACGTTTAGGGGTCGAATATTCTGGTGAGAAGTGGGTATCTCCAGAAATGGAATACCTCTGCCTACCTCCTCGGGGATAAAAGGCGTGAGATTATTTCTTTATTTTTTATTTTTATAATAAAATGAATTAAAACTGTCCGATGTCGATGATATGAGGAGATATGTAAGAATACTTAATACGAGGAGTCTCCTTATAATTTATTTACTAACACTGGGCTAAGTATTCTGGTACTAATATTTATGGACTTATAATATAAAATAAATTACTTGAATTAAATTTATAACAACAATAGAAGCCAACACACTTATTTACATGACGTTATTAAATAGCTGCCCTTAAGTTTCTTGCTGGTTCTTCTCTTGGTACTGCATTTCGAATCAACAAATTGTCGGTGAAGATAGGCTTCTGTTCACATCCTATCATACAGCCAACCTCCATGAACGAGTTTTAAGTACCTTGTTATAAGAAAATTGACGTTCCTAATAGATTTTTCCTTACCTAAAAAAATAAAAGAATTTTGAAATTTCGAATTTGGATTTGTTCTGCCGAAACCGGCTGAAATTGATATTTGTTTCGCCATAAAAAAATATCGGGCAACTTTATGACTACACCAGTGATGAACTTCCATTCCATACATACATTTCCGTATAAAGCAAATTTTAGTATATGTGAGTATCGCAGAGTGTGCGTTACTGTGAAGAATTTGCAAAATACATTAGACAAGTGCAAGTTTAGCCTACAATTTGTAAAGGCCTAACCAACGTCAAGACGCATCTAAAGTCGCGTTGAACAGACGACAAAGTATGTGAACAGCTTTAGAATGTAGTCAGTCACGTATCCTCACAATTGGATCCAGCCAAGTTTTATTTGAATAATGATGTTTCTTTGAAACTCGATAAGTTGAGGGCTTCAGATTTTTTGTGACTATACTTCGGGTCTAACAAAGTTAGTTGTATGAAATCCGATATTAGATATTGCTTGAGAGTGTTCACTGTGTTATGCATACTAGAGCGAATTTGTAGAACTAGCTGTGCCACACAGTTTTATCCGCGTCGATAAAACATAGCCTATGTTACTCGCTAATTTTTAGTAAAAGAACTTTCAGAATGTTCAATTGATTCTCAGATAAACATACTTTGAAACTTACAAACGGCTTTACTTTTTATAATATTTGTGCAGAAGTACAGACGAAAGCATTTGATTTTAAGTATTATAATTATAAAGAAACCATTATTAAATATGCCAATAGGTACAATTACCATAAATATTTTTTGTATTAGTCACATTTCTGACTGTTGTTGAACAGCAGTATTCATGAAAAGTGAAATGTGCACCACTCTATTCATTACACTATTTACGTCAGCTAATGTTGAGAAAAATACACGATTCTATACTGTAAATTTTTTCGTAAAATACATTTTAAAAATTATACCACGAGGGAAGCGCAAATACTCAAGTCTCCTTAACATTTAGGTCACGACTAACAGTCCGAATGGTATTTTAAAATTCTTTGAGGAATACCCGCATCTAGCGCTGGGTAGCTTTATTTCAAAGTGAGTGGGGATGACAGTCTTATCCCGAGTTTTTTCAGTATTTCTTTACTTGTATTGATCGACTTTTTTGTACTTTTTTTTGTATGTCCACATTCAGATTGATTTTGACCTGTGATATACCGTGCCGCCTTTGATAATTAATTAAATTTTTAAAGATATTTATAATACTTACGTTCTTATTATAAAAATGGCGGCAACCGCTAAATAAAATTAGGTACGTTTCCATATTACGTTTTTTTTAATTGTTCCGTACAGAAACGGTGCCAACAGTTATTACTAGCCTCCGCTGTCCATCTATTCTATTGCCGTTATTAAAAAAAACACAAATAACAACCAAAATAATGTCATGTATCTATAACAACAAATAATAATAAAAATTAAATGGCGATATTATACATACAACAGAAGATATGAATATAAATAAGTTAACAGAAGCGAAGCGATGGCGGATTGCTAGTCTTCTTTACATACAAACTTCTTTAATCAAAAACATAATTAGGTACTTATTGTTTATTGCGTTCTAAGTACATAATAAAACCCACTATAATAACAAATGTATAATAACAAAACAGACAACATAAATTTACTGAGACACTCCAAATAAAAGCCAGTGCCGATTTCCTTGATATGTAGCTGCCATATGTTGCCGCCATATTTGACTCACAAACTACGGATAGTGCGGCTCGTGTAATGTTTTGTGTAATTGGAATTCTTTTGGGGGGAATCAAGTAGACTTTGGGGTGACACGCTGTGATAACAGCGATTTGTTACGGAAATGTGCGTTATAATGAACGGGAAATTGACTGAGTTGAGGTGAATCACTATGACGTGGAGAATAAAGTAGCTTTGGTAGAAATAATAGTATATTACACACCTAGGGAAGTGAAATAAGAAATGTTTCAGATCACATGTGATTGTCGATCGAGGCTCTTACAAACATGCGATCTGAGGCTTTCTTATTTACTTTCCGAGGTGCGTATACTTTTTTTTTGTCGATGGAGTCCGAAAGCCTTGTTTAGCGCTGCAAGCCGAAATTTAACGCTTTCCGCCCGGAGAGATGAAAACCTGCCTACTCTTTATAAAAAAAAAAACAATAAAAAACTTTCCTCTTTATAACTCTAATGTGGTTCTGTCTTCCGAGTCTAATCGTGAGTAATTCTGAGTGAATGTCGATGACATTTGACTGCAAGTTAGAGTACCTCCTATCTAATATGATTACAGCGCTGGGCGTCCGTAGCCTCGCATACTCTGAGACTACCTCCTTTTACCGGCTATACCTACCCCTACATAATATTAGTGTTTTTAGTTTTAAATAAAACTAGCTTCTACCCGCGGCTTCACCCGCGCAGGTTTATTTCACCAAATTAGGGGTTGAATTTTTGCAAAATCCTTTCTTAGTGGATGCCTACACTGTATAAGCTATTTATATGCAAAATTTCAAGTCTCTAGACCCAGCGGTTTAGGCTGTGTGTTGATAGATCACCAATCAGTCAGTCAGTTTATCATTTTATATACTGGATGATTTTTTTTACCGTCTGGAAAAAAATATGACGTATGAGGTATCTAGAGCCGATGTTATACACGAGATTAATTGTTAAATATAGTCATGTTTAATGCAATTTACAAAATCTAGAAAACTACGCACAGTACTATACGCGCAGCTGGCGGTTGTAGGTAAATTGCGCATAAATGGAAGCTACGAGCCTGTTTCTTTTTAAAATACTATTTCAAATATTTCAGTGTGTATTATTGACTACAATTGAGTAATGTATATTAGTTTAAGCAAGAAAAATTTTTTTTGAGAAAAAAAAATTTTTTTAAGTAACATTGCCAAATGAATCCATTACACTTACCTATCACACCACATTTTTTTCCAGACGGTAAAAAAAGTCACATGTATATAGATAGAAGAAGATAGATGGACGTAGTAAGCCAGCAATAACTTTTTAAATTTTTTTTTTATTATGATTTTAAATTTTTCTAAAAGCCTTTGTGAAGCAAGAGATTTTAAAATGCGGCGTACTGTTGCAAAATAACATTATAAGCAATCTCCGTAGCGTACCTTCTGACCGTAGTGTTTACCTCATATCTAGAAAGCCAACATCTTTGAAAGCAATTTTAGAAGTGGAATTTAGATTGTTAATCTTGATGTATATAGGATTCAGTGTATTATCTGTGTTCTTCTCTTAAACCACCAGACTTTTTTTACCGCCTGGAAAAAATATGGCATGATAAGTAAGTGCAATAGATTTATTTGGCATTATTACTTAAAAAAATGTGTTTTACATATTTCGTATAATAACATAATACTTATTTAGATTACTCAATTATAGTCAATACACGTATTACACTGTGAAATATCTTTTTTAAAAAAGGAACGGGCTACAACCGCCACGTCATGCTACATAGCAGTGTGCGTAGTTTTCTAGACTTGTAAATTGCATTTAACAATACTATATTTAATAATTAATCTCGCGTACATAACAGTATATAACTTTGGCTCTATCATAATTCATAATTAATGCAGTTATTGTGATGATAAAATATATTTCTTGTAAATTTTGCTAAAACACCATTATGAACTTCGAATACTGTAGTGTACGGAAAAATCATTAATTGATTTATGTTTACTCTGCATTTGTAATATAATATGTACTGTAACAAAAATAAAATAAAAAAAATACCATAAATACATATTATGTTCTATTGTTTTCCAGACTATTTAAAAAAATCATTCAGTATACACAAAGCAAATGTTTTTGATAACCAGCAGCCGTATCACCTTCAGATAAAAGCAAAAAAGGAAGACACGGTACCTGCATTCACAGAAAGCAACGTTGACATTTTAGTCCAGTCAAAATAAACATTACAGTTTGCATTAATTCCCAACAAGCTGGATTTTTGTGCAGGCCTTGACAAATGACATGTCAAAAGTCCCCATCGATCCCGCTTGTGCGTTGTTTTTTATTGAAGGTCAAAGGTCACAAATTAGAGTTTTTTGCGTATATCTCTGAAACAATGAGAGCTACTGAAAAATAGTTCAAACAAAGTTTGTAGATCGTCAAATTGTCTATAAAAAAGATCTCAACACTTTTCTTCTACAAAGCATCGCTTTCGAGATATCGTGACTTTAGACCGCAGGAAAGTCGTATTTTCGACTATTTGCACACATTTCCGCACCACGTCGCTTTTTTTTAACGTGGTTTCCCCAGTAGGAATACTTTACAATATATTTTGATCGAGAGAATGTAATGGGACACTTGTAGACAATTTGACAATCTACAAAGTTTGAACTATTTTTCGGTAGCTCTCATTGTTTCAGAGATATACGCAAAAAACTCTAATTTGTGACCTTTGACCTTCAATAAAAAACAACGCACAAGCGGGATCGATGGGGACTTTTGACATGTCGTTTGTCAAGGCCTGCACAAAAATCCAGCTTGTTGGGAATTAATGCAAACTGGAATCATAATTTAGTCTATTTTGACTGGACTATTTGGACTACATGCAACTACACGCGCCCTTGTGTTTAATTTTTTGTTATAGTGCTATTTGACTGATAAATTTTATTAATCTAAAAATCTTCCTTCTCAGGGTATGTAGCTTTTCTTGAAGCAGATGCAGTTACAGGTAAAATAATCGAAGGACCAAAATAGGATTATCATCATTACGTTATTTAAGATACGATTTGATTTTCAATTTATTATAAATTACCTTTTAAGACAATGAAAGCGGTTACGGTATCAAGTGAATGCTTGATTAGTTATTATTTAATGAGGTTGAAACCCATCTAGCGTACCTATTATAAACATCAGCCTAACGTTTTGTTCACTATATAGGCCCCCCAAATTACGTGATATCCAGATTTTTGAGGCCAACATCAGGTCATTGGAAAACTGTGACTCTATGTTTGTCTCTTTCGTATAATTCACAGGATTTTAGTAGAATTCTTTGAAGAAATCTTATATCTATATACTCGTATGTATATAAAATGATAAACTGACTCACTGATTGGTGATATAGCAACGCACAGCCTACACCGCTCAGTCTAGAGACTTGAAATTTTGCACATAGCTTATACAGTGTAGGCATCCACAAAGAAATGATTTTGCAAAATTCAACCTTTAGAATTTTGAATTTTGCTTAAACAATGGAAACATTCATATTTTTACAGAGTTTTACTTTGTACAACTCTCTAGGTTTGGACTTTTGACCTAATAGATTAGTAAAATACGGGTACAAATCATTTGCCCCTTTACGTAAGTTTACAGCCGCAGAAAGAAACACCAAGCATTGCTGGTTACATAGTTCTTTGAGCTTGAAAGTATCTGAATATCGCACAAGAACGGTCTGTCGTATATATTTGTGCTAGCAACCACGTGATTCTTATATCGAATGATCGTAAATCGAGGCACTCAAGTCTGATAGACCGAGGTTTACCATTAGCCCCTTTTCACAAGTACCGGTTTCCGCCCGGCCGGCAAGCGGCGAATATGGCTATGTACGTTCGCTTTCATACGTACCGGCGGGCAATCGGGCAATCTACCATATACAATGCGTAACAGAAAAAGCGCAATTCCTCATACACCCCAATTAGTATATTAATATAAAAAAAATATGATGCAACCGAACTTTTGTGCCTAGCCAATTTTCTTAAATATCGATTAATAATAGCACAATTTCCATAGAAAGCACTAAATTCAGCTACGATAATTCATTTTTTTGAAAAATTTAACACATTAAAAATAGCTGAAATCGAATAAGTAGTCAATACTGAACAAACTAATTTCAGGGATTGCGCTTATTCTGTTACATGTTGTATTTCGCCGCCGGGTAGCCGGCGCCGGACCGGTGGAAACCGGTACGTGTGAAAAGGGGCTTACAGAGAACAGAGTGATTTACTTCGACAAGTAACGACCGAGCTGGCGGAGTTGTAACCGCAACAATTAGCTCTCCGACCGGCCTAACTTTCACACTACATTGCCTTAAATTTAGTGATGTTGTACACCAACTAATATAGGTTCTGTGTACACTGAACGAGGCAGTTAGAATTTTTACCTACACCGATAGCTTACCAGAGTTTTTTGGTGATTGCAAGAAAATTTAGGTCCACCCTACTAAAATAATACAAGTACTTAACATTATGAAATAAAATTAATCAAACTATATTTTATTTATATAAAAATTAAAAACATTTGTTTCTATCTAAAAAACAAAACAAAAACTATACAAACTTTTTGTAATGTGCGTCATAGAAGGTTGGCACGATATCACATTTAAAAAAGTACGTACATCGGCGTAAAGTCTCAAGTCAATTGTCAGCGGTGGAGTTGCAGTACTTTTCAAGTAAGCCTCTACATTGAATAATAACATACCAATTTTAATTCGGTTAACAGAAAAGAAACATTGTCACTTTTTCTGCGAAAATTAATATTCTAAATTGATAAGCACTAATAGCCTTACGGTTAAAGAGCCTGCTTCACATGATGATAATCAGTGAGGCTCGGTTTCGAATCCTGGTATGAACTAATGAGTTTTTCAAAACCTATGTACATATTTATCAATAGTTCGATGGTTAAGGAAAATATCGTAAGGAAGCCCGCAAGTCCTAGAATTAATTCTGAGGCCTGTGTAACAGACCACCGGGCGTATTCACGGAGATTCGATACTCGATATTCGACTCGGAATCGGAAAATCTGTCGAAAGGTTTCGAGATGGACTATACACAGATGTCATATTTGACATAAGGATTCGATAGATTTCCCGATATCGAGTATCGAATCTCCGTGAATACGCCCGCAGATCCGGCGATGGGCTCAACACCTACCACGTTTAGGGGTCCAAAGAATATCTCGTGAAAAGTGGGTATATCCAGAAATGGAATACTTCTGCCAACCCCCTCGGGGATAAAAGGCGTAAGATTATTATGATTTATCTAAATTGATTTCGGTGGATATGATTCCTAAATAATTAATTAGTTTTCAATTCCGATAAGTAAGTAGGTACTTATACTTATACATTTCGTTCTACTTTCAGACTCTTAACAAAACGAAATCAATAATTACTCCGTATCGAATATCTATTGACCAATTATCCTAAATCTGTAAAGAACCGCGGGTTCCAATTGGAACCGAGACACAATTAAAAATCTATTGTGTCTCGGATGATTGGTCTTAGAGGTTAAAACATAAGTACCTACACACTTGGGGCAATGTGTACGTACCTTAAGCCAGCTAGTACACTGTTATCGCTGTTCACACTTGGCAACACAGCCAGGCTAGTCAAGTATGCACGTAACTTTATTCCACGCTATTAGTGATTTCTGGACTCTTAGTATGTCCAAAGTTATATTGACATGCTTTTATATTAGATTATCTAGAGTTTAAAACTGCGGACATTATGGTTTAGCTGACAGATTGTCTGAAACAATGTTAGTATGTACCTACATCAACTTGTTACAAGTTTCTGAGTTACGGTCTTTTTATTCATAGCAAGGCGGATGAAAGTTAAATGGGGGCGCGTCCTGTCATTTGCAAAAAAAAGTATTTTTTTTTTAAATATATTAAATCGCATTAACAATATGCTCATAATAATTAATTAAACAGGCACACCAATATCTATAACAAAATGGTACATAAAGAAAAAGTAAAGTTGTATATGCGATCTTCCCACTTTTTGCATTTTTACTTCCAGACATTCAGGATGAGACGATTAGATCTGAGTAGATAGGTCAGGTTTATGTAGTACTAGTAACTGTCAATTATTGATTTTTAACAAAATGAAAATATTTACGTCTGTAGGTATGTAATATCTAAATAAGTTTTTATGCAATGCCATAATATATTCAGTGCAATTTTTTATCCGACTGCTAAAATGCGAGTTATTTCCTTGTTTCACTCAGCTACATTTACCTCAAGTCAGTAAAAAATGGACCATTACTATTTATTACTTTATTATCACCGAATGGACCGTCCTACTTCGGGAAGAAATAAAAAGTACATTTTACTGAACATCATAATATTTTTTGCCATTTTATGACGTCATCAAATCTTTACGGCATGCGATGCGTTTACGATTCTTTTGACTAATAAAATAAGAATAAGTTCACATCAGTCGCACTAGATCGCACTGAATTAGTATTCATAAGAAAATTAGTTAGTAATAACAAAGTAGGGCTAATGTAAATGTTTTATTTTAAAACTAGGAGCGCCCCGCAGTTTTACCCGCGTAGTTCCCGTTTCCGTGGGAATAATAATAATAATAATAAAATCTCACGCCTTTCATCCCCGAGGGGGTAGGTAGAGGTATTCGGAATACGGGGATAAAATATTTATATATTTTATCTTATGCTATATTTTATCCCCGTATTCCCACGGGAACGGGAACTACGTGGTTGAAACCGCGGGGCGCTGCTAGTATTATTATAATTATTTAAACCAGTCAGCAATTTTACTGCTTTCCAGGAAATTAAGAAAACTTGTTAAGAGGGGGGAGTGTAATGTCTTAACTGACTGAGGATTAGTACGAGTATGTTAATGTTCTCACCCATGTGTATACAATTACAGCAAAATTTAAATGAAATCAGTTTTCTATAATTGAAATAATTTTTAAAATCATTATATAAGCTTATGCTTTTTTCCCGATGGAGTAGGCAGAGACAATAGACCGCCATCTGCTGCGATCCTGGCATACCTCTTATCTACATCCATCATTCGGTTCAGACATGCTAGTCAGATTCTGGTTCTCTTTATTTGCCATCATCGCCGATCGATGTAAGTACGCTAAGTCACCGTCATTAAACTTAAGAACGATTTTATGTCTTTATAATATGTCTCCCCTTTTTGCTATGCAAAGTCAAAATAATCACGCTCTCTCGTAAAAACTATTCAAATTTATATTATATTAAAATTCAAAACTAAAAACGTCAACTCTATAAAACGTGAAAAAAATAAAATATTTTTGTGCAATTTAAATTCCGAATCTTACCAGTCACAAAAATCACGACAGATCTCTTTTGAGCTCCATACCTATCTACCAATCATGCATACAATATTGTTAAAATTCGTTTCAATGACGTCGAAATGGTTTTAGTTTATTTAACTTTTAAACGAGCTCTGAGTCTTAAAAGAATTCTATGTTAAGGGCAATGAAGTTAGTTTTAGAAAATTTCAAAGCTAGTGGCTTAACAACATTGTTGATTTTTTTGCCAGGGCCTATTATATGCAGATATTTGTATTTATGATTTATATACATTTTAAAAGTTTAGATTTTATTTGTCACTGTAGCTCGATAGTGAACGATAACGTCGTGATGAAACCCGCAGGTCCCATAATTAATTATTCTGAGGCATGGCATGATGTATGAGGCATTTTTTAACAAAAAATCACGATCACCAAATACTGAGCCTCAAATAGCGTGAAAGGCGTAGGTAATATTCATGCCCAAAGTACGAATAACAGTGACACAGTGATGTGAGTCGCCTGTCGACCCTTAAAAGGTACCGTACCTACAGTTGATCAAAGGCAAGCAAGCGAAAAAAGGGCAAATCATAACTTATTCAAATTCACTCCATATCCTTTCGAGATTTATAGAACGCAAACCTTAGAGGGTTATTCTACCGTGAATGTTCGAATGCAATGGTTCTCAATATACTTAATATTCAACTCCATAAATATTACATACATACATACATACATAATCTCACGCCTATTTCCCATTGGGGTAGGCAGAGACAACAGACCGCCACTTGCTACGAACCTGGCAGATCTCACGCGCTTCCTCCACATCCATCAAACGACTCATGCATGCTCGTCGGTTTCGGGTACTCTTTATCTGGCTTTTCTTCAACACATCGCCGATCTGGTCGATGTAGGTACGCCTAGGTCGTCCTTTACCGACTCGCCCATTCACAACACCCTTGTATATTTGTCTCGTTAGACGACTTTCATTCATCCGCTCAATGTGACCAAACCACCTGAGCATTCCTCTTTCAATCCTAGTCACTATATCATCTTTCAAGCCGCAACGCTCTCGGATCACACTATTTTTCACTCTATCTATCAATCTTACTCCACTAATGCTTCTTAATGAACGCATTTCGACTGCATTTATTCTACTTTCATGCTTCTTCTGCCATACCCAACACTCACTGCCATACATCAACGTAGGTACTAACACACCATCATGAACAGCCAGACGTGCTTTATTTGTCACATTCTGGCTCTTCATAAAGGAGTGCAAAGCTCCGTTAATCATGTTCCCTGCATTCACCCTCCTTTCAATATCACTGTCACACTTTCCGTCTCTTGTAAACTTACTTCCCAAATAAACAAACTCTGGCACTTGTTCTACTTTCTCACCTTCAATCATAATATCACATTCAGACATGTCCCTATCTTTCTCCAGAACCATTACCTTCGTCTTGCTTACATTCACTTTCATGCCTTTCTTCTTAAAAGCCTCATTTACAAGAGTTACAGTGTCCTGCAACTTACACGCCGATGGTTCAAGTATTACTTGATCATCGGCGTATAACAGGCATTTGACACGTACCTCTCCCATTCGTACTCCACAATCTCGCTCTTTCAAATCTGTCAAACAGCTATCCATGAAAAGGTTGAAAAGCCATGGCGATGCTACACAACCCTGTCTAACACCCACAGAGATGTCAAACCAGTCCGTGTAGGCGCCATTAATTCTGACACAGGCTCTAGAATCCCTATAGAGGGATTTCAGACCCTGTACCAAAATAGGGTTCAACCCATGCATGGCCAGTGTTGACCATAGCTCATTCCTTCTCACTCTATCGTAAGCCTTTTCCAGGTCTATAAAGGCGCAGAATATTTTTTGGTCTTTTGCCAAAAATTTCTCAGTGACGCACCGTAAGGAAAAAACTTGATCCATGTATTCCATCCCCCTTCTAAAGCCTGCCTGAACATCCCATATCCTCTCATTCGTTTCACTCACGACCCTATCAATCAATATCCTCGCATATAGTTTGCCGACCACACTTAAGAGACTAATGCCACGATAGTTCTTACAGTCCTGTTGCGACCCCTTTCCTTTATATAGTGGTACAATTACCGCCTTAGTCCAGTCATCTGGTACTCGGCCATGTTCCAAACACAGGTTAAAGAGTCTTTGCAGCAGGCCTGTTACCAACGTGTCACCAGCCCGTAACATTTCTACCGTCACGCTATCATATCCTGCAGCTTTACCTAGTTTCATACTTTTTAGCGCTTCCACAATCTTTCATACTTATTTCGAAATCTTCCGGTGGAATTGATATCTCACAAATTTCACTCTCATGCTCATCCTCTTGCTTTTCCAACAGACTTTCAAAGTATCTTTTCCACCGCTCTAGTACATGCCGTTCTTCAATCATAGGTTCACCACTTTCATCACGTATTACACTCAGAGAAGATTTTGTGGATTGCCCCTGCGCTTTCCTTACAAGTTTCCAATATAACTTTATGTTATTTCGAAAACTAGAGCAGAATTTTTGATCCAACTTATTATTCTTCTCTTCTTTCTTTCTCGCCACGCACTCTTTAACTTTCTTTTTAAACTCTGCATACCGCTCTTTTGTTCTTTTTACATTCTCCCTATTTTGTTCACAATCATACACTCTGCAGTCGGCTTTCACCGCCAACAAGTCCAGCCATGCTTTCTTCTTATCATCTACTACACTTTTCGTCTCCCAATCCCACCAGTCAGCCATCATGTTCTTTGCATTCCTCCTTTTACTTACACCACACACCTCCTTCGCAATATTTACCGCATTCTTCTTCAAAACATTCCAGATCAAATCAATATCATTTCCACAGTCATCCTTCAATTCTTTTTCAAAATTTTCTCTCATTTTATTTTTATACTGCTCTTTCACGTCAGGGTCACTCAATCTCTCTACTTTTATACGTTCTGGCGCAGTCACATTTACCCGTGCACGGTTCTTCCAACGTGAAAACAGACCGCTAATTCGACACACTACCAAGTAATGATCTGTGCCCACGTTGGCCACCCTATATGCTCTGGTATCTGTGACTTTGCTTTTCAGTCTTTCATCTACAATCACAAAATCAATCAAGCTTCTCTCATTACCTCTCTGCCACGTGTACAGATGGACCTGTCGGTGCTCAAACATAGTGTTTGTCACATTCAGATTCATCTCTGCACACACATCTAACAGTCTTATCCCATTCTCATTAACTCTTACATCACCGAAAGCCCCCAGTACCTTTTCATATCCATCCCTTTTCATGCCAACCCAAGCATTAAAATCCCCTAACATTACCAATCGTTCATTGGGCTTTCGCTTCAGACATACTTCTCTTAGACCTTCCCAAAAAGATTCTCTTTCTTCTTGAGGTTTTGACATGTCGGGAGCATATACACCAATTATAAAAATGGATGTTATGCCCACTTTCAGTCTAGCCCAAAGAAGACGAGAATCTACACACTCATACTCTCTCATGCCTATCATCATTCGCTCAGAAAGGACAACTCCGACACCTCTACTGCCATATTCATCATCAGCCACCCCTGACCAGATGGCTGTGAATTGGCCATGCGTCGACAAGTCCTTCCCCTTTCTCTTCGTCTCATTCACACACAGGATATCAATATTCCTATCACACATCATCTCACATACTTCATCTAGTTTACGCTCCATTCCTCCGCAAACATTCAAAGTAGCAAACCGGCACTCTGCCGTCCGCTTTTCGCCCCTCCGGGAAATGTTTCGGCGTGACGAGTGGCGAGCTGCGTCGCCGCCTACAGAAAACGAAACTTTGTCCCCCCCAGATACGTCGGGACTGCCCTCACTGAAGACGTCGAGTGAGGGAAAGGATTCTCCGACCAAGTCGGTACCTTTCTGGGGCAATGCGTCTTTTAAAGCCGTTTTCATTTTCCCGTACTAAAATTTTATTGAGGGCATCTATGATAGATATATGTTTTTGTGCCCTATTGTTCCAAATCAGAATTGTGTAAATATAAGATTAGATAGGAGTATGTGGTTGTGTTTATGGAAAACATGACGTTTAGTGAGTGTCCATGGCAATATTATAATTATCTTACTACTTACTTCACGCGGGATACACAACACAACTATCCACAAATAATACCCTTTCTTCTTTACTCCCGTAAAAGACATGGATTTATAGTATACATACATATTATAAGTGTACTTTTATCTTGAAGTATGTATAACTTACTTAAAGAAGTGTGGAGGTAGGTACCTATTTCTTTTGTTTATCGTCATAATATTTCAGATTAGTTTACGATAATAGGTTTTCAAAAAATCCTTCTTTACCGAATACCTACGACGTACCCTACACGTTAAAAAAGTAGTTTTTATATTTTTGGGTATTTCATAAAGTGAAGTGAGTCGGTAATGAATTAGACGCCTACGGGCAGAATATTATAATAGATAATTCTATGCTTGCTTTCCCTCACCTCCCTTATTTAAGAACGAAAGGCCAAAGGTCATAAAAATCTCCAGTTTGGGTGCCACTGTCCATGTGAATGTTCTAGTTCTAGTGATTTAGATTTGCTCGGTGAGTTAAATCCGCGATTTACCACCGATTCTTGGCTCCGGTTCTACTGCGGATGTGCGGAGTAACTAGTCGGTTTTCTAGATAATTTAATAGAACGGGAACATGGAGCGAAAATGCAGAATTAACATTCTAGGCTTGAATTCCACTTATCCGCATCCATTCGCTTCGCAGACGGTTCCCGTAAAACGTTTTCATATGGCCTCGTGCTAACTGGCATCTCAATAGCTTAAAAACATTTCATCTCAACCGTATGGTATTTTCAAAAACATGGCATTTCAGTCATTTCTTTGTTCGGAGTCCAATCGCTTGCATGTTTGTGTGTCACTTGTAGCACCTACCTTGTAGTACCTATTTATTATTAGTGTACACTAAAGAGTTGTTGCTTATATACAATGTGTAACAGAATAAGCGCAATTCCTGAAATTAGTTTGTTAAGTGTCGACTACTTAATCGATTTTAGCTATTTTTATGTGTTAAATTTTTCCGAAAAATGAATTAGTTGAATTTAGTGCTGCTTTAGTGTGCTATGGAAATCGAAACCTAAGAAAATTGGTTATACGCAACTAAAGTACGCAGGCATATAATTATGTATTAATATAGTAATTGGGGTGTTTATGGAATTGCGCTTATTCTGTTCTGTTACGCACGTGTTAGAAATAATTGATTTATTTGTAACTTTGTTTTAACGATTACATTATATACGTAAATATCCTACTGACATTTTAAAAGGATAATATGGTTAGATATATTAATTATTAGTATCCTATGACCAGTAAATAATATTATTTAGCAAAAGTGTAAAGTCGCTTGTGATTGGTCGAAATATCTCATGACACGAAATTAGCGGGAAAGGGTTTATAAATAGCAATGTCACTGTACCGGAGGTATTCATTGTATTATCATCTTACTTGTAAGTCGTTACTATGTTCATTTACCACGAGATTGTGTCCTGGCGCAGTTTATATACCTACCCAAGTACCACGATATATAAAGATAAGTATTAGCATAATTGTTTATAATATTACTATTGTGTGTCTAGTATTGTACAACGTGTAGTGATCCAAATTGTTCCTAGAAATTATTATTGAGATGATATGATAAAAAATATAGTGTTGCTTTGGAGTTTCTTGCCAATTCTTCTCCTCAGCGATAAATCACCGAATTGGCAAAATAAAAGATTGATATGAAATAGTTATTTTAGTGTTTGCTTATTACATCCCCAATTATTAGTTAAATAGTCATCCTGACTTAATAATGTGAAGTAATTACATTACAGTAGGTACATGATTCTAGTATAAACTAAACATTTTAGTATCACCTTCACCTAAATAATTAGTTTCCTTTGTACCTACCAGCATTATGTTTTAAATATGCCATTCAGTTGGTAACAGTTATACCTACCTACCTACCTACTTTATCACATACCATGAGATATTATCCACCTATAACATATCTCTCAGTAGGTAGGTATGGTTTTAGAAGAAAGCCAATTTAACTATAAAAATCTAACACACGCGTTGTATTGACTCATTTATTTTCCAAATAAATGCTGATATTCCACAAATCTATTTACTCATCATAAACAACTTGGTATATCATTATCATAATAATATGTTGTTAACATGGTAGTAAGATTGGTAACTTATCAATAATACCTCTCCAATACATGTCATCTTCCTATTTCATGAAAGCTTATCAATAAATTCTCATCAAAATGCTTCATCGATATAGTATCTCATCAACATCTCACAGTAAGAGAAGGGCCCAAAAGAGTATTTGATTTCCTGAATTTCGACTATTAAAACGGTGCTGGTTGCGAGCTTATTTGACAGGACACAGCCCCCTAGTTTGTCACGTAGGCACGTAATCGTAAAACTGTCGTGAAACAAGAATGAACCGTATAATCTTCGACTTTTGGGTTGACATTGAAACAGTTTATTGAATTAGAGGCCTAAAACGAATTATTTGTAGTGTTTGAAACACTTTTGACGTACTGTGTTGAATACTATGGGTTGTTAAACTGGGTATGGGGTAACATCGCCAATATAATAATTAAACAACTTTTTTGTATGACTTCGCAAATGAAGGATAAGAAACTATCGACTATATTTATTTTTACTATATTCTTTTGACTATATTTTAGTATGTATGTTAATAGATCGGTTAGTCAGTCACGGATTCCTTTTATATTATATACAGATTTTAAATCAATTTCATTTTCAAAACAATCAATTTATTTGAACTTTTCAACCTTGTTACCGCCGTATTAGAATACAAGTCGATAAGTCTAGTATAAAAATTTAGGATTATATAATCGTACTAGCACCTAGCTTCATATAAGACAGACTGTCAGCTCATTAAAATCAAAGGACTGTCCTGGATACTAGCATCTATTTAGGATTTTTGAACTATTCTCATCAGTCAGTCAGTCAGTAATGCTCAAGTCTGCTTGAGCATTACTGACTCAGTGTTTCACAACAGCTATTTATAACAATAACGAAGACAAGTTTAACAATGACGGATGGGTAGAACCTTCTAGTTGGCGAGTTAATAAATGATTCGATCAAAATACAATCAGAAACTTCGGTTGAATACACAGCTTGAATATCTTAGTTCGGCTTTCATTTAGAAACTTTGCGTGGCATAATAGACGAATTACATTTATCTAGTGTTTCGATCGAGTGTCAGATTTCAGCGGCACTGGATATTGGGTCAATGTGTCAATTGTCATTCCGCTGGGCTATTGGAAAGGGTTTTCATAAAATATTGGCTGTCGTCTAACTCTAAAACTGCGGGTATCCTATTTAAGATTTCAGCTGTTACCAAGTAAGAAATCCGCATTTAAACTTTAAGATATAATCCTCTTAGGGTTTCTTTTAGACAATATAAAATATGATTATATTGTTTCATTTGCTAGTTCGCGTTCGTTAGTTCAAAAGTATGCAATGCGTTTTTAGTAAAAAAAAAGAATTTTCCAAATTTGTCTAGCCATCTTCGAGTTATAATCAAACTTACATAGAAAATTTACTCCGACGAATTGATAACCTCCTCGTTATGTTTTCAAGTCAGTCTAAAAAGACTATCCTCACCTTGAGATCTCTGAAGTCCTTTAAATGTATTAAAGAAATGTGCTCCTAGATACACTCACACTCACTCACACACAAATACACCCCCCCCCCCACCCACGCACACATTTATCAAATAATAATAATAATTAATAGTTTGTATGTCGTAAATTTTTTAAATTACCTTAGTTTAAGTTAGAACTTTTAACTGTTCTTTAATTGTCATCTTATTTTCTTTTTATAACATTTTATTTATCTGCCGTGAGCCCGTGTAATCCTACAAAATGTAATTCTTTTACGCTGATCTCCACAGGACAGGCTGTGCCTAGTGTGGAGATCGTCGTTACAAATATGTACAAATTGGTCTTAGTAATCAATATTTTTATTTATTTATTTATTTATTATACAAAACTAAGCTAGAAATAGTAGACTTTAAATTCCCAATGTTTCCAGCACTCGTTCGATGCAACGACAGTTTACTGTTTTGATGGCACAGGACGGGAGCAAATCTGTCGCAATCGCTATAAAGCTTTTAGGTACTATAGGTTCTCGAAACAAACGAATACCCAATGACCGACTTCTAGGTAATAATATAGTAATTGTCGTATAAACTAGATGCGGTCGAAAAAAATTGACACGACGGCAGCGACTTACCTGATAATTTTAGCGAATTTGAAATTATATACATTTCTGGAAATACCCACTTTTCACTTGAATATTCAACCCCTAAAAGTATTTACTTTCATAAACCTATATACGACTGATATAGGTAACACTTAAGTAAATTAAGATGTAAGGAAAAAAGTGGAAATTCCCAATATCTATGTTCCCAACTTGCACACTAACGGGAATAATTTGGGATTTGCGTATTATTCCCACGGGATCGAATATTCCTTGTCGAATTTCCCATTGGACATGGAAACATTGGGGTCCTGAGCAACGGCTTAAGTAAGTACTAAATCAGTCGAAAATATATTTATTGCATATTATTTCGAGCTTTAAAACACATTGGTACGGTACACAATCGATCACAGCGTATACAGACCGTGGCTAGTTCTCCTGGGTCATCATCATTCATAACAACACTGACGTGTTATGCGATAAGCAATGGTAGGGGACTAGAGCGAGTTCGCGTTCGTTACGGCTTAAAAGAACGTTTTTCTATTTCTACAACATAAACTGCTATCGCTTTTTACTGTTTTGTCTTTACAAAGGAAAAATACGCCGCCTAATACTCGACTGGAATTTTGTATGACAATTTTATTGTCGGTGGAAAGTTTTGTGAAAAAATATAAGTGAAAATGGAGCGTTTGTTGCGATCGACATTTACGGTTTTTATTGTTATTTGACGGGCCTGTTGGCTCAGTTGGTTGTGACCCTGGCTTCTGAGTCGGAGGTCGCGTGTTCGATCCCTGCTCGGGGCCAACATTTGTGTGCAGGAACATGTCTGTTGGCTTCGTGTCTGGTCGTTTAATATTTATTTAAGTATGTTTATCAGTTGTTTAGTACCCATAGTACAGGCCCTGCCTAGTTTGGGACTAAATAAACGTGTGTGACTTGTGTCCCACAATTTATTATGTCCTACAATTTATTAATTTATTAGACAATATATACGTATGTTTAGTGGATATACAGTACTGATAGACATGTTGGAAGTAAGCCTATGGTAAGGGGTATAGGTAACAAGTATAGGTACGTACATGCACATATTTTTTAAAACTTACGTAGGTAGGTATACATCGCGACTAAAGCCGCAGACCCAATCATGATTTCAAAGGTACTACTAGTAGATGTTACAATCAAGAGAGCTGTCAGATTTATGCTAGAGCTTTGTAACATTCGTTATTATCTTCAATATATCTGTGAGGAGCGGATGTGGAATGTCCCTGGTGAAAAGGCAAGATCTTCTACCAAGCGAGTGGATCGTGCTTGGGGACTTGAATGTTGGACAGTCCTATTTATACAAACTCTTGTGAAAACTTTGGTAGCCCGGTTTAGAGCTTTTAACGTCATGTTTTGGTCATCTATGATGCTTGTTTGATAGACTTATCATCAGTCATTGTGTCACTTATCACATTTTTATTGGTGTACAATAAAGAAAGAATAGTTACTGTCGTCACCCTCGGGAATAAGATATGACCTAAGGCCGGTAGGTCACGATGTTTTCCTTCACTGTTGAGTTTTTGAAAACCTCCTATTTTCACCAGTTGTCACGTTTAGGGGTCCAAACACACTTGTGAAAAGTGGTTATTTCCAGGATAGAATACCTTTATTGACAAAAGGTGTTTTTTATCTTTTTATTCTAACCTCGAACATGAAAGGCGGGTCACTTTCAACAGGGTCATCAGTTCTATAGAATCTATATAACATTTTGTCTCTGTGAATGATTGAATTAGGGAAATAGGAATGAATTGTGAATTTGTGAGCTAGTTTGCTCCAATTTAGCGCGCCGTTCGCATTCGGCCCCGAATGCCATTTGCCTAATGTCGTCAGTCAGCATCCTTTTCACGACAATTTGATATTGCTATTACGGACCCGTAGTTTATAGTGACATTGAATTTTTGTAGGTACTAAGATCACCTAGGTGCATAGAGAACACCTCTATTTTAGTGTCATCGTCAACCAGATTGTCTAGGATATTGAAATGTACTGTGCTTAGTGCTGATTCATCAAAATTGTATACGTATGTAAAAATCAGAAAAAAAAGTTATATTTTTGCATTTTTAAAAATATTTTGCATTTTTTCCGATTAATTTTAAAAAGAAAATTACCCAACTCTCTTTAGTCGTCAAGAGGCGATAGTTTCTACATATTATATACTTGAATTGTTTGTCTCCAAAGAGTAAGACACTGCTGAAAAAGACGAGGAATCGTTCTGGTAACTTCAACTATTCTGAAAGCAGCAGGATAAAGGCTGAGTCATGTTACACCGAGGCGGGTCCGGGCCCGGACCCCGTCCGTGGCACGGTCAACATCTATAGTATACTTTTGGTATGAAGCGTTGGCCCGGACGGGGCCCGCGCCGGACCCGGCCCGTTGTAACATGAATCAGCCTTAATACTCATATTCATATCAGCAAGCCCAGCAGCAATGGGAAAATTACAGCCCATGTCACTCCAAGGAAAATTACATTTTCATTGGTACCTAAACAATTTTTCGAACAGTCCAATAATTTCAGGGCCGCTTCATTACAAAAATACAAAGTAATAAATCTTTCCTCTTTGATTATACAGTATTTTTTTCAACCTGTAAAGGTAAAATGTATAACAATGTAAGTATGTTCTAACTAACTTGTTAAAAAAAAAGGCAATTTTAAAGCACTTTTGCGCTTGAGAATAGCGACAGATTATTAATATTTTAATTAACACAATTCCTAGGTTTGAAAATAGGTTACATAGCAAAATAACAATCTAATTGGATTTTTAATGAAGTGTTCTAAGTTGGTTATAGCCCTGCGCATAGCTTCAATTGCTCGTTAGAATACAACTACACACGTGCACCAAGACTAGTAATCAAATTATTTAAATTGGAACAGTTTCATATAGTAAGATTCGTATAGTAACTTAGAGTTGTATTATATCGCATCTCACTCCGGAGATTATTTGGATCTCCCACAGGGTGCGTCCACACACACAACAAAAATGCTGGGTTGTGTCACATGAGTAAAGAATGTGGTTGTGTCGTTCAAATTCAAAATGTTTTTATTCAATGCAAGGGCTTATGTCCACTTCTTGAAAGTCATTGCAACTCCACCGCTTTGATATGTACCTACAGTTGAGGAGAAGAAACGGGACTAGAAACTCCTCAACACATTATTCGTTTAAACTATAAATACAATACAAACTAGAAGTTACATGTTTTTGGTGCTGCGCTGGAGAAAACATACACAATTCATCACTGTCATTCAAGTAATCACCTAATTTAAAATTTTACATAAAACCATTATTATGTCAGGTTTATAAAAATGCGTCACCCTGTTAACTAGCCTGCTGACTTAAGGCCAGGTACTCCTGCAGCAGTAGGTATTTAGCGCTGTCACGTGTCGCTCGCAAAATAGTTAGATCGGACGCAGCGGCAGTGAACTCGCATGACCCCGCCAGCGACATAGTATAGAAATTAGCAGAAGGATAATTTTATTTGACTTTAGAAATGCATTTTATATATTATCAAACTTTGTTTATAGTATAGTAATAAATTAGAGCTACGTAAATAAATGAAGTATCTTCTCTGTTTTTATTTTTTTTATGTAATTATTATAACTACATATTATGTGTATACATCATGGTGACGAAAATCAAAAATCGAAAATTCTGTTTGACATAAATATTAGGTCTTTACCAATGAAATTGCCATTTTGTATGAAAAAATTTAAAGGAATTTTTTTCATGTATTTTTTATTCGTATTAATCGAAGTAATCAATCACCTATGCAATTAATGCATCTTTGCCCTCGCAGTGGCAGTTTATTGATGCCCTTCTTAAAGAAATCAGCTGGACGAGAGGCAACAAATTCTTCAAAGGCATTTTGTACCTACTGCCTCTCGGGTATTGAATTTTTTTCCCACCAAGAATTTATCCAAATTCTGGAAAAAGTTGTAGTCTGTAGGCGCAAGGTCTGGTGGGTAGGGCGGATGACGGGGAGCTTCCAACCCCAGTTCTTGCAACTTGGAGACCGTCTGCTGTGCAGTGTGAGGTCACGCGTTGTCGTGCAGGAGCAGCGGAGACGAGCGATTGACCAAACCTGGTTGGAGATGTGCCTGCTTCTCCCATCATTGTGTTCAGTTCTTCACAGTACACATCTGCAATAATGCTCACCCCGTTTGGTAAGAAGCTGTGATGAATCACACCGGCACTAGAAGTTTTCGATTAGGGCATTGTTTAGGTGCTGAACCTGAATCCAATCAATTTGCTGAGCGCTTGCGGTTATCAAACAGAATCAATTTTTCATCGCAGGTAACAATGCGGTTCAAAATTCCTTCATTTGTGCATCTGTTGAGCAGTGCAAGGCACGTCTCAACGCGTACTTTGCGCTGGCGATCATTGAGTTCGTGGGGCACCCATTTGTCAAGCTTTTTTACCTTGCCAATTTGACGCTAATGGACCAATATTGTTTTGACGCTAAAGTCGAAAGCTGCTGCTAATTCAGCCGTAGATTGTGTATCATCAGCTTCCATAATCACCTTTAATTCGTCATTGTCGACCAAAGTCTTCGGACGACCGCGAGGTTCGTTATTCAGGTCGAAATTCTCAGAACGGAAGTGAGCAAACCAATAACAGGTGGTGCGTTGGTTTGTAGTGCTAGCTCCGTAAATGTCGTTGATGTTGCGTGCCGCTTGTGTCGCGTTGCTGTCACGACGGTACTCATATTCCATAATTACTCGAATTTTTAACGTATCCATGATGACGAAAAAGATTGACTTTCTGCGATTGCGATATCCTTCTCCACTTGAGCTGCTTTTTCCATTCCATAGAAGTATTTGCCGTCTTTTTCCATTTTTCAAATAATTCATCTTCTAATTTGGAATACTATTTTGAGCTGAATACCGGAATATCTATCGCTGAACATAATTCCTCAAATTGAGAAAAGAGAATATCGGAAGCCACAATGCCAGTAGTGGCGGCTGCATTAAGATTAACTTGATCTCTATCGTTTAGGTCTTCAGAGTTAATCCAGCAAAATTTCTTTGAATATTGCATTCAAAATGATATACTGATAAAAGTCCTCGTCGTTTTTCACTAATCAAGCGGAATTATCCTAAGGTGCAATTTTAAATAAACCCTTATGACGAGCTTTCTATGTTAGCATAATGAAAAGTTAATAGACTGACAAAAATACACATAAAAATGTTAAGATAAATGTTATCATTTAAAATGTGATCCTTACGTATGATTTACAGTGTCGACAAGATCGACAGAATTCAATTTACTGACAGAGTTTTCGGAAACGACAGCCACGTCAGACAAGTGCCTAAAAACAACTTAAAACATTAATGTTAAAACATTTTGTTTTGAATGCAATCAAGACCAAGTTAATCTTAATACAGCCGCCACTACTGGCATTGTGGCTTCCGGTATAGGCTTTTCTCACTTTGAGGAATTATGTTCAGCGATAGATATTCCGGTATTCAGCTTAAAATAGTATTCCAAATTAGTCATGACGATTCGATAAAGCCCAAACTCGATGAGGTTGTGTCGTTTCATTGCGAAGTTCCTATGGCCACCTTCCAGCTCTATCATCAGATCAGCACCATGTCATCATAAAATTGCATTTTCACGCGATTTACACATGTATGCAATATTTCAGATTTTAAAAATTGACGGCCTTGTAACCACCTTCATATTCCGATTTATTTGATTACTTGCCTAATTTTAGTTGAATTATACCTACTGATATTCTTATACTATGGCATGATCTTTTTATGAATTTATAAATGAGATTGAAGTAAAATGAAATTTAATGTGATTGTGTCAAAGTCGAAAATGACATAACAAATTAAACATTTACTTACTTCTTCACATATATTTTGAGATAATTATTTTTATTTATTATTTTATAGTGGTTAACGCCTTTTTTCGCTTGCGTTGTTTATTACCCATTATGGATAACTTGCAACAAATATATCAATTCGTCAAAACTGATTGATTGGTGCAAAAAATTGTCACGGAAAAAATTGACACAGGTCCGTCATCCGTAAGCGCCAGCGCGCTACTGAACACGCCAGCTAAGCCACCGCGCTCGTGCATTTTGTAGTTTTTTTAACATAGTGATTTTAAAAATCATTTTATAAAGTCAAACTCTGCGAATTTGTCTAGAAATATTTCGTATCTTTAATCTAGTACAAAAAATAAATGTAAAATATCAGTAGTTCAGTCATGACATAGAAAAAACAAAACAAAAAGGGGTAACTTTGAGATTTTTTTCTATCGAATGAAGTTCATCAAATCGTGTAACCGAATGCGACTTTGACTAGAGTATGTCCTTAAGTTATATATATCTTTTTTTCAGAATTTTAAACACTATTTTCTATGTCTCAGATGATTTTAAAAATCACAAAAATCGGCCTCTGCTGGCCCACCCAGCCTTAACTGCAAGACAGTGTGTCTCACCTCAACCTAACCTAGCTTTACAACGACGAGGTTAGTTACTACTAACGATTAACCGAAGCTAAGATACAAAGAAATAGTGCAGTACCCTAATTGGTTCATGGTAAAACCTGTAGCCAGTATTCAGACTGTCAATATTTGCAAAAAGACGATCTTTGTATATTTGATTAGAGCTACTACATTTTTTTAATTTTCTTGTAATTTTCTCGTCCTACCGTTTTGGAGAGCACTGTGAAATTAAAAGCATCTGGATCAGGACTTAATAGCGCCTAGGTATCTAAAATGTGGCTGGTTCTTGTCGATGTACTGCATTTCAGCAACTCGTCGGTGGAGGTAAGCTGGGTGTTTACATCCAGACAACCTCCATGGGCGAGTTTAGAGTCCCTTGATTTGACTCTTGACTTTTCTAAATGTGTTATTTACAGAAATAAACGTATTTTGATTTGATCTCTTGTCTTGTCTTGTCTTCTTCTTTTCGGAAAAGTCGCAACTAGTTCTTCGAAGCCCAAGGCAGTGTGTCTCAGCTCAACCTCTAGACAGCAACCGGCTCATTCAGCGCAGTTCAAAAGGCATGTAATTGCCTGAACGGTGCATGATAATGAGCCTATGCAAACTAAACTCGTTAGTTCCCTCGTAGAGGGTTTAGACGTATACTTAACGATAGGACGGGAACTCTGATGACTTCTATTTTTAACCGCCTTAAAAAGAAAGGAAGAGGATATCAATTCGACTGTATGTTTTTTTATGTTTGTTACCTCAGAAATTTTGACTGGGTGAACCGATTTTGATGATATTTTTATTTTATTTTAAAGATGCCGCTTCAATTTCATCCAGTTCTGACAATGGCATCCATGAGAAAACCCTATAAGTCTTAAATTTGCATTAAGTATGTGCGCGACAAACGAACGAATAACTCAATATCACGCCAGCGGATTTCGATGATTTTTTTAACAGACTTTAAACAGGAAGACGTTCTCAATTCAACTGTATTTTTATTATTCAACAGTATTAGTATTATTCAAGTAGGTTTTTTAGTCTTTTGAGTTCTATGTTATTGTTGCTCAGATTCCGAGTTGATTACTCGAAAGTCCGTCAAATTAAGTGCGACTGTAGTAAAAATATCTGCCACTTTTTGTATGTGTTTTTTAATTTGAAAAAGTTCATATCTGACATTTAAGATTTAATTTAAATATTTAACAAATGATCGAGTTTTCGGCAGTTACAATTATTATTAAAATACTGAAGCTACACCTCACGATGTTTTCCTTCACCGTCGAGCTTTGAAAAACTCATTGGTACATGCCCGGATTCGAACCCGAGCCTCACTGATTTTCGGCCGGCTCTTTAACCGTCCGGGCTATCACTGCTCTCTATCACGTTTAGGGGTCCAATGTATCTCGTGAAATGTAGGTATATCCAGTAATGAAATACCTCTGCCTACCCCCTCGGGGATGAAAGGCGTGTGATTATTTATTTTTATTTATTTGAAGCTACACTTAAGATAATATAACATTTATTGACATAAAAGAGTATGTACTCAAATTTTCAAAGGTGTATAAGATTTATGAAAAGTAATGAATGAAATATACTTTTAGCTTTTTAATTTTCTTTTGACCCAAAAATCTACAGAGGCATTACTAATTTTAGTTGAAGTTCTTGAGCTATATTTTTTGTCAGCTGTGAGTCGTTGCGGAACTCTAGCCATTTGGATTTTTAGAATAACATTTAAGATGAGTTACTACACATATTACCAAAATATAAACAATCAATTTCCTTCTCACTCTCAAATTAATCATTGGTTAAAATATTCTCCCTCACAATCATCACGTAGCATCATCACACTCGACAAAAGATTTGTGATTGAAGTATTTTATACCATAAAAGTTGTGACAGACGAATATACCTATTGAAAGTAGGAAGATTGAGGATATACGAATGAGATTTGTTGAGGAGTTTTTTGCCCCGCTTCTTCTCCTCAACTATAGATACCGAAGCGGTGGAGTCGCAATGACTTTCAATAAGAGGACTTTTAAGCCCCTACATTGAATAAAAACTTTGATGCTTCACAACTGAATGATATCTAATGTAAAATTTATTTACAAAGAAAATATATAAAAAATGTCCCCCAAAGAGGAACCATGTGCCACAGTGCCTAGAAGCCCGCATTCCCTCGCTGGTTAGATAGACTGGTGATAAATATACTCGTAACAAATGAATTATATTTATCACTCGAATCCTGAGGAAATTCGGCGAGCTCCAGAATTGGTCAGTACTCTACTATCACTAATTGGACAACTCTCACTACGTATCGCGATGGCACTTTCATGAATGCCCATTCCCTCGGGATGGCATTTTTTTTATAAATGAAAATAAAGGAGACGTTTCATGAATGTATGGAGACTGGGCCTGCACCATGTACACCAGTCTTTTAGATAAATAAATATAAGTAAAATAGGTATAGTTTTATTCATGATTTTGCTTATAGTTATCTAGTTTTATTGTACAATAAACTTTAATTTTCATTAGACTAGTATTTCTACGACCGAAAAAAAATTGCGACCTGACCGGTAAAATGACAATTGACATTATTTTGATGTTTGACGGTCTAATTTACAATAACATGGAAATTGGGCTTAAGAAGTTAAAAATAGTATTATTTCAATAGGAGTCCATGCGGATCCATTGAAGTTTAATTACTTTTGTGAAAGTTAAATAGATGGAAATGTTTTTTTTAATATTTTTCTGATAATCACTAGATTTTTCTCTATCTTTCACGTTGGTGTACAATGTGCAGGCCCAAGATGGAACGTCTCCTTTCAAAGACGAGGTTTTAAGTGATATAGATACAAATTCAGTGATTTAAAGCAAATGAAACGTCATTTCTGACCACACAATTGTTTTTATTTAGTCGACCATTGGGTTCGACTCTGCTTTACAGCGACTAAACTTATTTTAGTTTAGTCCTGTCATTTTTCTCCTAGAAAATAAAAGAGAGATATTTAGTCCTGTCAAATTAAAATTTGTCCTGTCAACTAAGGCATTTCATAATGTGTTTAGTGCATAAATAATATAATAAATCATGACTAAAATACAGTCTCTTACAGAACTAAATTCGGTACGTTATCTTCTATCCCTTTTCTTTTTTTAGGTAATAGTCAAGGCAGTAAAGGCAATACCGTCTCGCTACATTATTTTCAGAAAGTATCAAATAATCAACCAAAAAAAATTTTTTTTTAGTATAAAAACCTAACTTCGGTTAGGTTTGTTTTTTGGATTTTTTTATGCAAGTATTGTCTCATACTATACTACAATCAAGTTTCATCGACTGAGGAATTAATGTTGGGGCCTGGACTATAAGACAAAGACAGGACTAAACTAAAATAGCAGCATCGAACCCATGTCCATTGTCCAAATGCAAGATAAAACTGCTAACAAAAAAGTTACTTAGTAACTGTGAGGTCTCCAAGATTTCCTATCTTAATTCTAATCATACTCTCAAGAATGTCATAATAACTAGTTCATTAAGCGGATATGAGCTCATTAGCGCCGGCATTGAAAGCTGTTGGCTGGTAATTATGCATGTGTTCCCGTCTTCGCGTGCAATTTCTGAAAGCGAGACACACTGATTGGACGAGCGGTGTACTTACTATATACATCTTAAATAAATTTTATTGCATAGCCGAGGTGAAGAACAGACCTTTAATTGACTGAACTTTAATAAAACTCGCACATAAAATCTCTACACCTAACCGTCATATTATTCAAACAAACACGGCTCGGTGGCAAGCGGCTTCACGCGTCCCTATTGGTCGGGTACGGCGCATGCGCCACAAACGTTCGGAAACCAGCTCATGCTTAGAGTTCGCTAACGGGCTGCTGGGATACATTCGCTATGTAATTTACAATTACCTAATGTTTGAGGTAATCGATTTCAACAAAAGAGGTTTTATAGATTAAGTAAGAATGACACTAGGTTAATGACATTACAAAAAAAAATATGGCGGACCTGTTGGTTTTTGATCTCATGTAGCCTAAAAGGTATGATATTCAATATATTTTGTATTAAAATATGCGAGGTGTCGCTAGATTTGTCTTTATTTTCAAAGTGCAACATACGTAATTTATTTATTTTAGTTCTTTTAATCGTTTATGTTTTATTTAATTTTGATGTACCTAAGGTATACTTATTAAAGCTTAGCAATATGTTTTAGTGAAACTTATCTCATCACGAATCATCATGTGAATATTTGATAAAACTTAGTCGTACAAATGCGTGAATTGTATGATAACTATGAAGTACGTGGTAAAAAGCGAGAATACGGAAATCAGGAGTCTCAAATCTATTGGTATGAATCGCCATACCAAATAACATAGTGGTCGCGACTTTATATAACGAAGCAACCGATTCGTTTCTGCGTACTTATTATTATCTGAAATAAAAGAAATGTGTTTTTAAATTTACATTTTAATAAGATAAAAACTGCTTACGCCTTTATAGAAAATATTGAGAGGAAACCCGCAGATCCCAGAATTAATTCTGAGGCATGTGTGATGAGCCCATGACCCGATCCGGTGATGGGCTCATCGCCTATCACGTTTAGCGGTCCAAAAAATATCTCGTGATAAGTGGGTATATCCAGAAATGGAATACCTCTGCCCTCGGGAAAAACAGGCGTAAGTTTTTTTATAGTACATTATGATATAAGTGCGGTAGGTTGAAAATTACAGCCGAGGCGATATTGCTAGCCCGAGCCGTAGGCGAGGGCTACAAGTAAGCAGAGGCTGTAATTATCAAATCGCACGTATGTCATACGACGTTTTATAACACATTTGCGAGGAAATAAAATAAAACTCCGACTATCATGGTAAACGAATAAAAACAATACAGCGCGCGGCGCGCATCATCATTTTTTTAGGCAAAGGCACAAAAAACAGCCAGTATTACTAATAAAGTAAATTAATATTTTTGTGTTTTTGTTACAAATCAATTGGTTGTAATTTACTGTCAAAATTAATTAAATTTAATCTGTAACAAAAACACAAAAATATTAATTTACTTTATTAGTAATACTGGCTGTTTTTTGTGCCTTTGCCTAAAAAAAAATGCTAATGCGCGCCGCGCGCTTTTTCTTAGCGCTGTATTGTTTTTATTCGTTTACCATGATAGTCGGAGTTTTATTTTATTTCCTCGCAAATGTGTTATAAAACGTCGTATGACATACGTGCGCTTTGATAATTACAGCCTCTGCTTACTTGTAGCCCTCGCCTACGGCTCGGGCTAGCAATATCGCCTCGGCTGTAATTTTCAACCTACCGCACTTATATCATAATGTACTATTATTTATGTTACCTGTTTCTCTTACGAGTTTGTCGTTCAATATATGAATTTAACGGCGTCTATTTCCGCATTTATGATTTCAGCCAGTATTGCAGGAACATATAAAGATATGGCTCTGTTAGACGCCAGAATAAATTCAAATAAGTAAAATAATGCGTTAGTCTGAAAATAAACAATGCCAATATTAATTGCTTGGTGCAAACGTGAGGCTGTAAAGGCCAAAAATTTTTTTTTTGTTTAGACAGTTTGCTATTTTTATTATCTACTCGTCGTTATTTTCTAGAAGAAAAAGTATTTCATATGATAAAAGTGAAGAGTTAGCTTCAGAGTAGGGTATAAAACTCAGAAATGAAATCCAGCAGGTTTCCTATCACTTCTTTTATTTTCGCACAACTAATAGTAACAACGTCCGACACAGCGAACACACGTAATGCCGATATCACCAGAAACAATCGTTATAGATCGACTATGTAATAATCATAATGTTTCCGTATCATAATTGAAATATTATAAGAATTGTACAAAATAAAATATTATTTTACAAAGATAAATTGATTACAAATAATTAAAATTAATCTAATAAATACCTATACAATTGTTTATTCCAATGTTTGAATTATAGAGTCGTTGGAGTATAATAAATAAAGCGACCCTTTTTGCACAAAATGAATTGAATATTGTTATTACACATTTTTAACAATAATAATAATAAAAACGTATTAATTTATAATTAAATTACACCTATAGCTACTAATAGGCTTACAGTTCGGCCTTCCTGCTAATCGCGAGTCTCTTCGCGTCAGTATTTTTTTTAACTCACTTGTATTTAATTGATTAATTAAGCTCTAACTGATTATTACAATAGATTTTAATATCTACGTAGGTACATAAACGAAATATCGGAATCAAAAGCAGGACATATAAAATATTTTTATAGTGGAATACTATAAACTTATAAGTAACTAATATACATTACAAAAAACAACAAAATCTTAGGTTCTAATTACCTATTGATGTTTATGTACCTAATTAAGTGCAAAAATGTTAACCTGTCGAACCACATATATTCTAATGATTAATAATCTTACTTACGCGACATAGAAATAGATTTGAGCAACTCATTCGTTATCGGAGTCGTTATCCTCGCTACTACTATCCAGATTTCTGCTAAAATTTAGCCATGGCTGCATCTTGTCTACTGCTACCACGGCTTCGTAGCGACGGTTATTTTTACGTGATAACGGTGTGTCTTCTATAACATACCTATCATTGGGAAGTATTTTTATTACACGGTACGGTCCTTGATATTTAACGACAAGTTAATGCGATTGCCCATCGTGTGGGACTTGCCGCTCTACGCGCACTAAATCTCCCACGGAATAGTGTTTTGCAGGTTTTCTACGACTGTTAAAGTTTTCTCTATCTTTATTTTGTTGTTCCATTATTTTTTTTCTTGCTTCGTCTCTAGTGTGTATAAGATTTTCCTCAGATGTCATATTAGTAGTATCGTCCAAGACATCACTTAAAATTCCGTCGCTCCTGCTCTTAATATTGAAACCAAATAGCAACTCCGATGGTGTCTTTTGTGTTGTTTTATGAACAGTCGTGTTAAGTCCTAATTGAACATCTGTAATACGTTCGTCCCAAGATTTTTCATCCTTGCCATGGTTTGAAGTAGATAGCGCGTCTAAAATGGTCCTATTAAATCTCTCTACTTGGCCGTTGGCCCTAGGTGTCGAAACAGCGTTCACAATATGCTTTATGCTGTATGCATTTACAAACTCTTTAAATGTTCCACTTGTAAAGCTGGAACCTTTGTCAGTGACGAGGCGTGTTGGAGCACCAAAATAGCTAACATGTTCCTTGAGGACTCTAACTGAAGTTGCAGACTTTGTGTCCCTAACTGGTCTCATGTTGACGAACTTCGTGAAGCCATCGACTATGACAAGTAGATAGCAGTTACCCTTTTTACTTTTTATGAAGGGGCCGAGATGATCCACGTGGATCGTATGGAATGGTACGCTAGGTTTGTCAATAGGGTGGAGCTCACCCTCACGTTTACCACCAGGTATTTTGTGATGTGAACATTCCAGACAGGAAGAAACATATTTTTTTTACGAATTTGCGCATCTTGGCAAACCAATAATTCTTGCGTATTCGTTGCAAAGTCTTGTCATAACCACAATGACCTACGTCATCGTGGTTCATTTTGAGTATTTGCCAACGGACTCCCTTTGGCACTAGCCACTTAATTTCATCTCCAATTATACGGTAGACACGATTGTTTTTTAATTTATAGTTTTTGTGAATGTCCATTATTTGTTCTGATTCGGAGTCTGATAAGATCTCTTTAATCTTCCTCACTTCCTCGTCAGCAGCCTGCACAGTAACAATCCAATCCTGCTCGGAACTTTCAACAGTTGAGACTTCGAGGCACGATGAGAATTCATTTACTCCTTCTTCTACTGGATTGCGACTGAGCGCGTCAACGTGTGACATACGTGATCCTGGCCGGTACTCGATGGTGCAATCAAATTCCTGCATTTGCACCCACCATCGAGCAACCCGTGGGATTAAATCACGTTTGACGAACGTTGACCGCAAAGCATTACAATCAGTATATATTTTAAATGCAATGCCTAGGAGGTAGACCCTAAATCGGTTGAGAGATGCTACCACCGCTAGAGTCTCGAGATCATAGGAATGGAGTTTCCGTTCCTCAGCATTAGTCTTACGACTGAAATACGACACCGGTTGAAAGACTCCATTTGAATTGGCTTGGAGTAATATGCCAGCCAACCCATCCTTGCTAGCGTCCGTGTGTAGTTGGGTTTCGGCGTTGTGATCATAAAGCGCAAGGATAGGTCTATCAATTAACATATCTTTTATTTTGTCAAACGCATCATCTTGGCTGTCTCCCCATGACCACTTCACGTCTTTCTTTAACAAATCTGTCAGAGGGGTTGCTAAGAGGGCATAATTTTTAATAAATCGCCTAAAATAACCCGATAAACCGAGGAACTGTCTAAGTTCATGCTGGTTGCTAGGTTTCTGGAATTTAGCTACCGCGTCAGTTTTCCGGTGTCCGGGACGAATCCCGTTGCAGTTCACTTCGTACCCGAGAAAATCAATGGTGTCCATAAAGAAGTGACACTTACTCAGTTTTAATGTGAGACCACCCCGTTTGAGAAGTTCTAAAACTTCCTCCAATCGCTGTAGGCCCTCGGTGACGTCCTTTCCTGGGATGAGGACGTCATCCATATACACAATTGCGTATTTTACTTTTGCCTCAAGCAGTATCTTATTTATAGTGCGCTGGAAGACAGACGGTGCGTTCACTAAACCAAAAGGCATACGGTTATACTGATACTGGCCGTCTGGCGTCACGAAGGCGGTTTTATCTCGTGACCCTTCGGCGATGGGTATCTGGTAGTAGCCAGAAGCCAGATCTAGAGAAGTAAAAACTTTATTACCTGCCAACTGGTCAAGTTGATCCTCGATGCGAGGGAGAGGATAGTGCTCCTTCTTTGTTTTGCGGTTTAGTGCCCGATAGTCAACGCATAAGCGCTTATCACCTGTCTTCTTTTGTACTAGCACTATTGGGCTAGCGTACTGTGACGTCGACTCGCTGACTATACCGTGGTCAATCATCTCCTGAACCATGTCTCTTACCAAAGCACGATCTGCGTAGGACATGCGGTAAGGGCGATATACAACAGGCTCTGTATCCTCTAGTTCAATTACCATCTCTGTCAAATCTGTGAAACCCAAATCAACAAGTCCATTTGAAAAACACACATTATACTTTTCTATTAACTTTTGTAATTTCAATCTCTCTTCTTCATTTAAATTGGGGCTACAATTCAAAGTCTCGTTTTTTTGAGTTTCACAGAATGTGACACTACACGAATTCAAAATGTTTTCCGGTTCCCTAATGTCTTTACATTGCACTCGCGTCAAAAGTGTCCCCTTTTTAAGTGTAACTGTATTGCAAGAAACGTTTTGAATTAATAATGCACTATGGCCACCCTTAACTTCGTACTCACCCGGAAAAAGATAGTACTCTTTTCCTTCCGGCCCCCTCAAAGAACCGTTTATATGAACTCTACCATCCATTTTGGGTTCAGTAACCACTTCAATGGCACATAGTGTATTTGAAGGTAAATCGACATCTTTACTGGTCATAAGATGCATCTTCACACTTTGCACCCTTTGAAATATGACAGCAGTAGGGGTTTTGGTGATTACGATATCTGGTTTTCCCGTGAAAGAGTGCCCTAACAGTACCGATTGATTGATCACATAGTTATCTACGACATATAAATTGATAGTTTCCTCTATACCCTGTACTTCAACAGAAACAGTAGTCATACCTACGGGAGGGATCATGTTAGCACCTATACCCCTGAGAACTGGTAAGTCTTCTGGCACCACTATATCTAAGTTAAGCTCCTTAGCTTTCGCAAGTTTTATAAGCGAGCACTGGCTACCCAAGTCTAAATGACAGTCCACAGCATTACCATTTATTTTAATATAAATCATATATTTGGCAGTCACGTCCTCAGCCAAACTCAATTGTGCCACTTGTTTCTCGTTTGTATTTTTAGATTGGATAACTCTTTTCTCAAGTTCATTATTGGATTTGTTTCTAAAGCAATGGACTGACAAATGTCCCGATTTCTCACATGTGGTACATTTAGCTGGGGACTTGTCACACTTAAAGCTGGGGTGACCAGGTTGATTGCAATTATAGCAGATCATTTTTGTTGTGTCAGATTTTGAAGTACCAGGTTTTTCAAACGGAGTATTTTTACGATTATTTCGAAATCTTGACGACGACTGCTGACCTTCGCTGGTCTGACCTACTTTGACGGTCCTAAAATATTTCAACACTTGTTCCGGCTCCGAGAATTGGGCGGCTTGCGCACCTACCTTAATAGCCCTATCTTCTACACCATACAGTAAACAATCTACAGCCTGGCGTCCGTAAATTTTGCATCTATTCAACAAGTTAATTTTGCCATAATAATAATGCTCTAGTGATTCGCCATATTTTACTATTTTAGCCAGCATTTCGGTTAAAAGTTCGGCATAGTCTTCGCGGACAGGAAAAGATTCGATCAGCTTCTTCTTCCATTCGACCCACGTGAACATCATAGTTGGTAGACTCTGATACCACGATCTTGCCACGCCGGTCAATTTCGGAAGAGCATAATGGATAATTTCCTTATCTTCCCACCCATAAATCTCCGCACATTCTTTAACTTTTGTTAGCCATATTAAGACCGTTTGTTCCCTGCACATAGGGTCAAATTCAGGTACGATATTTGTATTGAAAGTTAACCTTGGTCTATCCGAACTTTTAACCGACTGCAAAATAGACAAAAACTTATCTAGCATAGTGTCAGTGGAACTCCTACTTCTACGTCTTTTAGAACAAGATGGTTGCAACTCACATGATTCTCCTGATGAACTCCTGCTTCTCTCTCTCCTGCGTTTCGTTCCAGCTCTCCTAGTTTTGTCATCCTCTTCTCTCCGTGAACTCCTATTTAAGCTTCTGTCTCTAACGTCTTCATACGGTCCGCTCCCAGTGTCAGGCGAACGATGACCTCGCAGTGCCCGTGCAGGCGTACGAAGAGATCTCTCCTCCATTCCACGTGACTGGGACATATTTTGCGTTTGACGCTCTTTGTCAATCCGATCATATCCTCTAGCCTTGGCAGCGCGCTCCCGCGCTACCACTGGCTGTTCAGAATAATGTCTCCTCATCGACCTGGCCCGACCTTCACCTCCGGATTCTAGTGGCCAGCTCGCATAAGTAGGCGCACGTCGCCTCGAGTCTAGTGCGTCCTGACCCTGTCCCTCACACCTGGGCTCCTCTGGGTCTACACTAAACTCTCTATAGCTTGTATTTATCTCTCTCTCATGAGTCATGTCGAAAGCTGAAACTGACATAATACAGCTTAGTAAGTGATCTCAGATGAGACAAATGGGATAGAACAGATTAACTCTTTACTTACTGTAGAATAACTCTTTAAATAAACAAATATTTATTTGTACACCAAAATCAACATAGTTAGTATGGATGTAAACATTAGATACCTTTTTTTTTTAAATGTATAGAAAAAGAAATGACCTGTATTGCATGACAGTAATCAATTATTGTAGGTAGATATAAATAACTCTGAATAATTTTTATTGGTCCATAAAGTAAATAAATAAGTCCTGCAGGTTCTAGAATTAATTCTGAGGCAAGTGTAACAGACCCGGTCCGGCGATGGGCACACCACCCATCACGTTTAGAGGTCGGATATACTCGTGAAAAGTGGGTATTTCCAGAAATGGGACACCTCCGCCCACCCCTCGGGGTAAAAGGCGTGAAATTATTTATTTCATTTATATATTTTAAAGTAAGTAAAATTGTCTTAATAAAACGGCAAACAAAAACAAAAAAAAAATCCTTTAAAAGATATTTCAATATTTTCTATCCCCTACGCTCAATTACAGAGGAACAGAAAAAAAAAACATATCAAATAAAGAATAAATAAACGTAGCTCCTCCATATACTTCTCAAGAAGTGTTACATCAGAGAAAAGACAAAGAAAAATCCATAAAAGAATGGTACTTACGGTTTCACAGTTGTAGGCGCAGAACGAAAATATATTTATTTTCGTTTATCCCACTTCTGAAGCTGAAGAGTTAGCTTCAGAGTAGGGTATAAAACTCAGAAATGAAATCCAGCAGGTTTCCTATCACTTCTTTTATTTTCGCACAACTAATAGTAACAACGTCCGACACAGCGAACGGCTCGACACGTAATGCCGATATCACCAGAAACAATCGTTATAGATCGACTATGTAATAATCATAATGTTTCCGTATCATAATTGAAATATTATAAGAATTGTACAAAATAAAATATTATTTTACAAAGATAAATTGATTACAAATAATTAAAATTAATCTAATAAATACCTATACAATTGTTTATTCCAATGTTTGAATTATAGAGTCGTTGGAGTATAATAAATAAAGCGACCCTTTTTGCACAAAATGAATTGAATATTGTTATTACACATTTTTAACAATAATAATAATAAAAACGTATTAACTTATAATTAAATTACACCTATAGCTACTAATAGGCTTACAAAAGATAGCAAAAAGTATTTTTAGTCCTGATAAAAAACCATTTTCTGCCATACTCGAGTGACGCCTGCTAACTTTAGAGTAATATCATTACTTTTTGCAAACACTTACATTTTTTTTGACGTAATACAACATTTTCCATAGTATTACCATCGTTTTTGGTATACCAGCGGCCAACTCTAGTAGCAGCTGTGGACAATATACATGGTCATTTTAGATTACTTGTGCAAATATTTAAAGGGTAGATCAAAACCTTTACAAGAAACTATTTGCGGCATTGATTTTTATTTTTCGTACGCTAATTTACTAGGTAACATCGACTATTACAAAAAAAACTAACACGCTGTACATACCTAAACAATACACGCTCACTACCCAATCAAAAATTGCACAAAAATAACAAAAAAAATATTTGCACTTGATTTCGAACGACCTAATATTATACTTTCTATAATTTCTTCTAAAATTCACGGCGATTAAAAAATTACAGCTTACCAGTACGTTATACAAGGGTCTGATTTTCTCGTAGCATTTAGCGATATCAATAAAAAATTTCAGAACACATGTCCCACTGACTTCTGGACTCAAGATTCTTTCCCTTAAATTTCTAACACTGCATCGTATATGGTAATTGATTATGATTTGGATTAAATTAAAACACATACCACTTATAGAAACTAAATTGTAAATATTTAAGTAAAATGCTGACGTATTGAAATTCATGCATTTTTCTGCGTTCGTTAATAAACACTGCGTCTCCCCAATAGCGAATCTTAGAACAATCAAAACCAAAGGATAAACTGTCATTATTAAAGTTACAGTTTTTTTCTCAGAACCTGTCATTTCGTAGATTTCGTTTATGTCAGTAAAAAAATTGTAAACTGTATAACTCAATGACCTTATTAGAATTAAATGTAAAAAATATGTCAAGAAGAAATTCCAACTCCACAGATTGTTATAATCGATTATAACAGGTATTACTGATACCGCAGTCACGAAAACGCTTTGGAAATTCGTTATAAATTTCACAATTAAATATACTCTTCCTTTAAATAACGAACCAAAACCAAAATGGATGCCGTAAAATAATTGGCATGCCAAGAAAAACGCACGCAAAGACATCTGCATTTTTTCCTAAATTAAATACTACTATTTTATAAATTTCGATGACTGGTTTATATTGTAACCATATTTGAATGTCATTAAGTCACTATATAGACACATTACAGATACATCAAATTCAATTCCTAGTAATTTGATGACTTAGGTACTTTACATAATGGAATTGTATACATTTACTTCACTTTACGTAATTGGAATGTTTTGTTTGTGGTAGCCTTGTGGTTGGAGAGTCCACCTTTCATGTGTGAGGCTGGCGTTCGAATCCTGGTGAAAAACTCATTGGTACACCAATGAGTTTAAAAAGTTACGTAGATATTTCTTTGTTTGTGGTAAATTTTCGTAGCTAAATAATAAAATATGTAGAGAATAATATATAATTGTATCTGTTTCTATGGTCAACCTTCAAGAGCCAAATCCAAAAGTAATTGGGATAGGATACTACAGGGTTTTCTTTTTTTCGATCCTCTTTGACCTTCGCATATACTTTTGTTAACTCAAAGATCGTTTAAAAGAACGGCTTTGCTTTCTTTTGTTTATATCTTCTTATATTTTATACGTGTAAGTCCGACTCGCACTTAACCGGTTTTTGACCACTTTAGTAAGAAAGTTAAAAAATGCTCATAAAAATGAACATCTCGTGAAAAGTGGGTATATCCAGAAGTGGAATACTTCTGCCTACCACCTCGGGGATAAAAGGCGTGAGATATATATATATGTATATATTATTCCAAAAAAAAACACGGGTTGCACTCCGGGAGTGCCGGCAGAAGTGAAAACTTGATTATTAACGTTGTGCATTTTTGATTTATTGGAATAGTTAGGGAATAGCGTTTAACCTCTTTTGACAACATCGTGATTATCTTCTCTCTCTGCTTCTCTAGATATTTCTGCTAAATCTTATTTACCCAAAACACCAAGGAGAAGGGAATACAAACCTGTGACACGTGATGAAATTGACATGTTTACTTAGCAACACCATTAATTTAATAGCAATTTATTCATTTTTATATTGATAATACTCGATAATCCGAATTTTCCGCCTATAAGTTGTCGACTCAGATCGACTTATTTTTACGCTCTTCAATTTGATGTGCGTTTCGTTTGAGTCTATACCGTAGACACAGTTTTTGCAGCGTACGCCAGAATAGCTTGCAGATGGCAGATCGCGCAAGCGCTCTGCGCCGTCTTACGGTATTTTTTCGATCAGCACACGTGACCTGACGCGAGTTTCATAGTTTTTACCCATCCCACAAAAGTGCTCAACGCCGCTAAAGAAGTTTTCACTTCAAAAATACTTGGCTCACTATACACCAGTGTGTGGTATTAGCTCGAATACGTCCGGAGCGCTAATCCGGGAATGTTCAGCTCGAGTAAACCTTAATTGCAAGCTAATGAGAAGAACTTGCTCCTCATACTAGTCTAGTTGGGAGGTGATGAAAAACGTGTTAATACGAGTAGGCGCCATTGTCGTGAGCAACTTGAGACACTGAGGATTGTTTCTAAGCTTTGAACTTGTCTGCTTCCCTAGCTAAGTGGCGAATGAAAGAAAGAAAGAAAATAATTATAATTAGTGCTAAAAAAGACAAAGCTGAACAAATATTTCTTCGTGCGTATACCTTGGCAAAGGCTTACTTTCTTAAACCACCTCTGTTTTTCGTCGGTGTTCAAAAACTGATTGATACAATGTAGATCTACAAACTCTGGACTAGAAAAACTTATGTTACTACGTTGTTTTGATTTATGTTGTTTTTGACTGCTGAATATAGTAGATACGCATTTTGAGAGACATCGGGTCTCAGAAGAGGTTTATGATAATAAAGGCCGGGACAAACGAACTGAAAAGAGAATTTGCATTGCGAATGTACAGAGAAAGTTTCTTATCCACCTAATTATATTCCATTTACATTCCAAAAGTTGGTCCACACCAATGTTTTTAAACAGTAATGCTTTACAAGCCATTCAGAATTCGGGAGAGTTGCTTCAAACGTCCCGGAATGTCCCGGGTGAAGTTGGACGGTCCCGTTTGCACTGCCATTTGTTTTATTTCTTAAACTTGTCGTCTTAAAGGAAACGGGACCAACCTGGAGCAGTGCTTTCTGTTCATAGTTCTGACTAAGGCTACGTTCAGATAAGCAGCTTTGATTCCGCGCGTTTTTTACCAAAATATGCCTCATTAAGAGCGCACTATTTAAATTTTGTGTAATTTTTTTAGTGCAATTGGCAATATCGAAATAGGTGAGTATGATTGTCCCGAGAACTAAACATGCAGCACTACCTAAAAACATGACGTTATTATTGAGAATACCGAAAAAAGGGGTATAGTGATTGATATAAAGTATATTTTGAAGAACATCGTTCCAATAGAAACCCATTCTTTAAAAACCAGTTTTAAAATAGATATAGCCTGGAAACGGTCTGTCCATATATTGATAACATTTGTCCCGTAATTCCAATCGATCTTCCCAACCTTACTCATAATGACTCCTAATATATATGTAAATATTATAAGGACTGCAGGTAAGGAACTCGTCTCCGAAGTTAAAACTTATCAAATTACCGGCTAAGTTAGCGGTAACTACTAAAGTTGGCCACTTAATCCGTAGAGTTGAAACAACGCCTACTGCGGTGCTTTATGGTTCACCCCTTATTAGAATAAGGTGTACATTTGAGACTTGCAAAAAATCCGGCCAGTTGCGAGTTGGACTTACAAACAAAGCTTTCCGTATCAATGTACCTACAATGAAAACGCCAAAAAGAAATACGTTATTTTTGCCCTTTTAACTTCTCTATCTGGCCCCAATCCCCCCTCCCCCTCCCCTCCCCTCCACCTACTCCCACCTCAAAGGTCGGCAACGCAATTGTGACTCTTGAGTTGCAGGTGTCCATGGGCGACGGACGTCACTTCCCATCAGGTGACCCGTCTGCTCATTTGCACCCTTTTTTATCATAAAAAAAACATATTTTAAATTTTGAAATTAGAATTACATATTTCTCTTCCATTTTATCCAACCGCAGCGTCAGTATTTACTTACTTGAAATTTGAGCTCAACGGTTCTTACGAGCAAACATCTACATTCTTTTAAAATAGCTTTTCTACATACAGAAGCTCCAGTATATATCTATACTAATATTATATAGACGAAAGATTTGTATTTTTGTATGTTTGTATCTTTTGTTACTAATAAACGCAAAAACTCTAGACCGATTTCAAAAATTCTTTCACCATTAGAAAGCAACAATATCCCTAAGTAACGTACGTTATATTTTATTCCCGAATTCCCACGGGAACTACGAAAAAACCGCTCCGAACCGCTAGTTTAGTTTATTAGATGAATTTTGCTACATAAAAATCTACAAACGAAAGTACAAGAGAAAGATGCAATTTTAATTTCGAATTCAAAATTCAAATATTATGTGGCCAGACAAAAAAGTTAATAATCTCACGCCTTTTTTATCCCCGAGGGGGTAGGCTAAAAAAGTTAAAGGGCAAAAAGTTGATAATATTAGGAAAGGAGGTACGATAACGAGTAACTCGTTACAATACTACTACAAATTCATACACTTCAAACTGAGAACCTTTTTTCGTCTAGAAATAAAAACACGAATTGTATCCTAAAACTTGTTTCATGTCTACCAAGAATAAGATAGGCCAAAGTATCGGCTTCTATTTCAAGCGAACGCGTTTTACGCTTCGTTGGACCGGGGAATTACTGTCTGTCCTTGTCATTTCGAGTTTATTTATTCCCATAGCGAGTCCGGCAGGATGGGGTTAAAAAGGATTAATTATTTTGTAAACAACGTCGTGAAACGCTTTTTATTTTAAATTCGGAATAATTGCTGCAACTTTTTCTCTTAGTTAATAAAAATGCTTTCTTTGTTAAAAATAATTAGCTTAAGCCGAGAAACACGAACTAGGCTTTAATACTTCAAGTGAAACAGACATTTTAGCGAATGAAATAAATCCTTGTACACTTTATTCAAAGGAACAGGGCCAGAAAATAAAACATGCAAATTAAATTTACGTGACAGCCGTCGCCAGCTACAAACGCATGACTGATGAAATCATCATGATTTAAAAGAAGGCTGAAGATTTAGGCTTAAGGTCTTATACTTTCCGGTGTGGTCGATTTTTGCCGGAGAGAATAGTAACTGGATGGAGCACCTCACCAGCTAAGCATAGGTCGTGCCGGAAAGTGGCACGACCTATGCTTAGTACCTAACCTTCGCCAAAGGAAGTTTCAATGGTCTAGTGTTTCCGAATCAGTGATAGAATTTGTCTTCCATACTTTCAGAAATTCCAACAATAAACTATCTTCTTTGATTATAAGATATCTCCATAACCTAAAATTATAAATACAATAACAATTGTCTCTTTCTTTTATTTTTTAACCAAATGAAGCTGATGACAAGAAATTTGGCATTGTAGTTGTTCTGGCTGGGACGTAGGATACATTTCAGGAAACTGAGTAGTCTTAAAAAATATATTTAAAAAAAATGAGCACTGCCCAGAAAATTATGATTTAACAATAAAAAGAACATAAACTTTACAATCCAGCGTTATACTAACGGACAATGGAACAAAAGTACCCAAAATAAAAGTGCGGACGGGACTAACTAGATGTATAAATCCTCTCATTTATCAAGCTCCAAATTTTCTCGTCTGAATACATTCGTAAACTTTATTACGCATCTTTTGTTTTCTCTACAAAAGAACGACTATTCGGGGAAGACTAATTTTTTCACAAGTCACAATGGAACAGCAGTTTAAATTAAATAAATGGAGATGTCAACCAACAGCCCTTCACAGCCAGCTGTTGAGCTAAGTCTTTCACATATTAAGAGGATGAACGCGATCTCGAGTAGGCTCGTGGTGATCGCAATAGGCTGTCCATGTCCAATAACTCATCTATATCTATACTAATATTATAAAGCTGAAGAGTTTGTTTGTTTGTTTGTTTGTTTGTTTGTTTGTTTGTTTGTTTGTTTGTTTGTTTGTTTGAACGCGCTAATCTCCGAAACTACTGGTTCGAATTGAATAATTCTTTTTGTGTTGGATAGTCCAGTTATCGAGGAAGGCTATAGGCTATATAACATCACGCTACGACCAATAGGAGCAAAGATATAGTGGTAAATGTATAAAAAACGGGAGAAATTATTTCATCTTACGGGAACTACGCGGGTGAAACCGCGCAGAACCGCTAGTAATATATAAAATAATAAACTGACTGATTGATTGGTGATGTATCAACGGCCAACGCACAGCCTAAACCGCTGGGTCTAGAGACTTGAAATTTTGCACATAGATAGCTCATACAGTGTAACCATCCACTAAGAAAGGATTTCACAAAATTCAACCCCTAAGGGGGTGCAATAAAGGTGCGCGAGCGAAGCCGCGGGTAAAAGCTAGTCAATAACATACGTTTAAAGGAGCAAATTAAGTTGAATTTAAATAGTTACCAAATTAGCTTACTCCCCTAATTGTAAAAAAATCCTTAACAAAGGCTTAAGGATTTCCATTGTGCATGAACACAACGAAAATCGTTAACGATGTCAATTATTTTGTATTCCAATTCAAATTCAAATAATCTAACGTCATCGTCTCCTACGTTGGTTCCTGTATTGAATGCGCAAGTCAAGTAAGTGTATAAGGTGCTTTATTATACACCGAACGTTATGAACATGAAGCTCGGATGGAATATTCAAATCTGGCCCCACAAAAGAACCTAATTTTAATGGGAATATTACACAGATCCCATTCGAATTTCAAATTTTTCTCGGCGTCAGATATTGAAATTTCTTTATGATTGATTTTAGATATGAGCAGCCTCTTCGTCAGTTGTTATATTTTTACTCAGAAGTCAAGAGATAAAAAGGTAAAGTAATTTCGTTACCCGACTGCGGTGAAGATTAAAAAGAGGGTTAGTATTTAATTATAAATATGTCCCCGTAACCCGTTACGTCTAAATGGTCATGATATTAGGTAGCAAAGTGCTAACTCTAAGAAGTAGTTCTACACAGTAATAGTAGTCAACACGTAGGTGTCAGATATTATCTTTAGAGTGTTGCGTCAATTTTGCTTGGTCAGGCTATAACAGAGCGGTTATGTCAATCCCGTACATTTGTCATTCCATTAAAGCCACGGACTTTTTAAGTGACATTGGCTAAAATAATTTTTTTTAGATTGATCATAAGATACAGCAGGTTATTTTTAAATAATATTTTTGAGGACAATAAAAATTAAAAATATTTATTTTCTTAACTTTGACCCGCCTCTGACCATTCCTGGCGCAAAAGGTACCCATAATACTGGCTGCGTTGCCTCGCTGAATGGCTATAGATAACCTTTGCACCAGGAAGTGTCCAGAGCGAGTGTCGTGCCCTTTATCACGCAACCTCCGCCAAAGTATTTATTCTAAAAAAAAAACTTACATAACTTTTAACTAAAAAAAAAACTTAGGTACATAACTTTCTTTAACTTACAGTACAATAACTTATCTGTGATTGGGATCTTTTAAATGTGGGAATACCTGTGCCAGATCTTGTATGTGCAGTATAGAAATAAATAAATGTATGTGTTTTCTTTACTTAATTAAAATAATCCGAAAGGTAACTTAGTTTGTGTGAGACGAGTGTTAGGGTGTTAAGGACAATGCTCAATTTCGGTCTATCTATCTACATCTACGCTAATATTATAAAGAGAAAAGATTTGAATTTTTGTATGTTTGTGACGAATAAAATAAAAAAAAAACTACTGGACTGATTTTACAAAATGTTTCATCAATGGAAAGCTACAACACCCTTGATTAACACAGACGATATTTTATCCCGGTATTCCAACAGGAACGGGAACTACGCGAGTGAAACCGCGTGGAACAACTAGTTCCTAATATAACGAAGTACCAAGCCTAGTCGTCTCCATAGTTTCTCGTGTGCTATGTTCGGAAACCTAAAAAAAAAAAACCCATTGCGCCTAAAAAACCTACGAACTTTATTATGTTGTTAGGTTCGAACTAAACCTCTAAATAAAACGGTTAACAAAACCGGTATTGAACGAAAGTATTTTTTCTTTTCCATTTGATTTATTTATAAACCGGTCAATAAGGTTTTTAAAAGGTTTTCCTAACGCTCCGAACGAAATGATCTTTATACCATTATTAACCGGGTCTTTACCGGTAAATTTTATACCGGTTCCAAGCAATGCTCATGTGACCTTAAGCGTGTTAGAGGCTCATAGTTACTACTGTTGGAACATTTACAATAAATAACCTAGCCTATGAAAACTAGAAGAAATTCGCAATGGCAACTCGCCAATGAACCGTCTGGTAGAGACGAAAAGGAAATAAAGTACAAAAACGACGTCTTGAGACGAGCAGTCTTCTAGCTATACAGTTTCTTTCTCGTACAGTCACGGAAAAATAATCCTACTTCTTACTAATATTATAAACGCGAAAGTTTCTGATGTATGTTTAAGTAAGTATGGATGTTTGTTGCTCTTTCACGCAAAAACTACTGAACGGATTTTGATGAAAATTTGCAGTTATACACCAGCATAACACAAAGGATATATTTTATCGGGATCGTATTACGGGATCGGGAACTACGCTGGTGAAACCGCGGAGCGCTGCTAGTCTTGGCATAAAAGTATCAGTACCACTCATAAGTCGTATAAGTTTCATTTTGACGTCGCTTTATTTAGCAACTAGCGGTTTTAAGCGGTTTCACCCGCCCCAGTTCCGGTCCCGTTCCAGTAGGAATACGCAAATAAAATATAACCTATGTTACTCAGGGATATTCTAGCTTTCCATTGGTGAAAGAATTTTTGATATTGCTCCAGCAGTTTTTGAGTTTATTTGTAACTAACATACAAAAATACAAATTTTTCCTCTTTATGCATCACTACATAGTATAAAACAAAGTCGCTTTCTCTGTCCTTATATCCCTATGTCCTTATGTCCCTATGTCCCTTTGTATGCTTAAATCTTTAAAACTACGCAACGGATTTTGATGCGGTTTTTTTTAATAGATAGAGTGATTCAAGAGGAAGGTTTTAGTATAAGCATTGTACTCGTGCGAAGCCGGGGCGGGTCGCTAGTGGTAAATAATGTAGAAAGCTTTGGGGAGAGAAAGATTTTTATAAGATTTTTAATTTTGTGCACTTGGTTGAGTAACTTACGTTGGTGGTTCGGACCTCTAAAGCGATTGTAATAAGATCGTTACAAAGTCTTATGTTCTAGTTTCCAAAGCTCTACGTGCTCTAGACTGTACTATCTATTGAAGTGTTCAATAAACATGTATATTCCCTTTTTGGAAATGCCAACAACCGTCAGTTTTCATCAATATCAATTAAGCAGTTTTCCGGTGAAATAGTTACAAACAAGGAGAGTAACTATCGTATTTATATTTAGTGTAGATAAAGTGTCGGCTGTCACTTTTCATTAATAGTTTGCAGCACAAATTAAATAATGTTCCAAACATTTTAGATACGTAAAAATTTTTTCATACCATCTATTCGAAAAGTGACGTTTTGGTCCTCAATAACAGGGATCAAAGTAAGTCTTTTCCGATAGGATTTTAACCCTAGAGTGGGCGCGTCTTTCTGCGAAACGTCAGTGGGCGCGTGGGGAGCATTTTGCCGCCTCTTTTCATTGGCCATTTTAAGTAGGAATACAACAGTTAAATTCAGTTATTTCCTCGGGGTTTAAGTAATACGCTTATATATAATTATAAATCAACATATTTATTAAACTCTGTTTTAGAAACTTGGGTTTACAAAATTTTAGGCAATGCAATTAATTTCAGTGACTTTTTTTAACTTATCCTATATAATACTCAATAATACTGAAAAAAATTTACAACATTTTACGTTTTCTAAATCTACAGGATATGCTTTATCCAAAAAGTCTTCACAAAGGTATGTGCAATGTTCAGTGCACAGTAATTTTGAGCATCTGCAACACCCTTTTTTCGTGCGCCTATTTTTTTTTTGTCTGGCATATAGGGGCACAGTAATTGGAGAAGCCTCTTCCTTTTCAAAATTATTGTTATCTGCTGACTGTTTTGTGTCCATTTTATACTCACTCTGATAACTAGATCGATCACTTTCTGACATCTGTCATCTCCAAACTGTGAACTAGCATCTTCAAATCAGACATATTCTCTAACCAAGACACAATTTTATCGTCAATTTGCCGCCTGGCGACACTTGATGGTAAGAACCTCCTCTTCAGGCGATCCCCCACGCACTGATGGTGTCCAGCCTTTCGGCGCACGTTGCTAACGAAATTGGGGGCAGCTACTAAAAAGCGCAAACCTAACGGACAATAGGGTTGTGTCCTACCTAGTCAAATCAGTTACTTTTTACGATCTGTCAAAACGAAATTTTACTATGGAAAATGTACTGAAATAGCAAACCGTGACGTCATAGTTTGTAGTACTCAATTGCAGTACTTTTTTGATTGTTTTATTATTTTTAAATTTGCTATAATTGTTAATTGAAAATCGAAATACATATTTTGAGGTGTTTTGGGATAATCTTTTTAATTTATGACTACTCGCAATTTAATTTCGATGCTGTCAACTACCCAATTGTGTTTTGAATTTTCAACGTTTTTCTAGCGCGGGCAGCAAAATGCTCATAGCGCGCCCACTCTAGGGTTAATAAGTGCGAATAATTTAATTAATTTTTGTGGGACACAATTCACATACGGTTATTTAGTCCCAAACTAGGCAGGGCCTGTACTATGGGTACTAAACAACTGATAAACATACTTAAATAAATATTAAACGACCAGACACGAAGCCAACAGACATGTTCATGCACACAAATGTTGGCCCCGAGCGGGGATCGAACCCGCGACCTCCGACTCAGAAGGCAGGGTCACTACCAACTGAGCCAACAGGCCCGTCAAATAATAAATAGAATAAAAGTGTTTTGAATTTGGAATTTAAAATATCCCACAACATTCTTAGCCAAAGAGATTAACAAAATAAGTTTGCATCTAAGGTTGGCGCCACTGTAGCTTAAGTACTATAACAAAACATTAGTTCCATTTTTCGCCGCATTAGGCTGACAAGCATAGAGTAACTTATATGCTGACAAGGCTGAATGGGGTTCGATGGTTGTGCCACACTGTCAGAAAAATTGCTGTGGCAATGCGCGCGCTGTCATACTTATTTTTCACAATTTACATTTTATTTCACGCCAAATTTTCGAATTCCGACATCGAATTGTTTGTGTATTTTATATTTTAAAATGTATTCAAGTAGCAGTGACTGCAGTGATAGTTAAACACCGGAAAATTATTTAAAAAAGAAGCAAACAATGTCATCAACAATTTTTCTCATAGAGAGGTATGAAAAGCAGAGTGTATCATTCGGTCGCAAAATTATTTTTACCTTGGGCTACGTTCTTTAAACCCCTCACTTCGTTCATGATTCTACATTAGAATCCCTCACTACGTTCGGGATTCTATCCTAGAATCATTCACTATGTTCGTGATTTAAAAAAACGCCCTCGCCGTAAAAATATAGTTTTGCTCCCTTATGACACAATCTACTATTACACAGTACCTACTATTATCTATTAGTTACTAATGATTGATTACTTATGGGCTTACAGTAAGGTTCATTTTTAAATGACAATTATTGTATTTGTCTATTATAGAAATATATAACTCATACTAAACGCCCCCGGCTTCCTTCTAAACTCCTGCTTCAGAACAAGCTAATTTCTGACTTAGCGCTTATTATGTTACAATTAGTATCAAATCAAAATATATTTATTAAATGAAGGGGCTTAGCCCCTTTTAGGGGTCCAAAGAATTTCTCGTGAAACTGGGTATATCGAGAAATGGAATAGCTCTGCCTATCCCCTCGGGGAAATAAAGCGTGAGATTTTTGTATTTTTTTATTTATAGTATCAAATCAAAATATATTTATAAAATGTAGGGGCTTATATAGTTCACTTATTGGTCCACCGCTTCGACATGCGTTATAGTTGAGAAGAAGCGGGCAAGAATCTCCTTTGCGTTATGGTTGGTAATAATTTATGTCTCACCAGATTTCCTCCCCGAGTGTCCATATTTTTTCCGGCCCCGCGGGATGTCGAACGTGATATTTCTTATGTCTCCGATAAACTGCGCGATATTTTCTCGTAGGCGGGCGTACGAGCTCTCCATTTTATTCGACTTCTCTATTTGGAACCTTATGCCTATGTAGTAACGTCTACACTTTTTTATGACAGCGTCTACAGACAATACGAGTAGGAGGTTTTAATAATTAGTAGTCTCAGTGTAGGTAGATAGATAAAATATTACATTCGGATCTGGGGTTCTATTTGTTATTTTGTTGGAGGTTTGGTCGTGATAATAATATATCGGGTGCATGCAAGTTTCTTTTTATTTACGTTTTCTCTTTTTGATTGTCATTCTAAATTTGCTTTTGTTCTTATTATATCCTATAGTATGAGAGTCAAAAATCTGTTTTATTTTCCACGATCGTACTCAAGACACAAGCTTGAAAAAATTACCGATAAAAAAATAAATAGCAGACGCCTAGAAACAAATTGACATACGCAATCCCTTTGATAAGAAATTGGGAAAGCTGAATGTTTTTTTATTGTAAAACCTTTGTGTGTCGCTCTGCTTGCCATAGCTGCTTAAGCCAGCAGCGCTGCTCAACTACTATGTAATACAAAATCTCCTAGTATCAATTTGAAATATGGAATAGTTTTAAATAGTGCTTGCTCAACTTTATTGTGAAAAATCTGGGCTGATAGAGGTCTGACAGAGATTAATTTGCACATTTTTTTTAAACTATGCTAGTATTTTTAATTTCTTTTCAAATTAAGATGAACAATAAAAAAAAAAACGCCTTTCCCCCGTTCTCTTGGAAGCGAAAAATCCAAATAATTTATGTAAATAAATACACTACAGTAAAAAATAATCGCTCAAAAATAAATAAATTGAACTTTATTCTGACGGGCCTGTTGGCTCAGTTGGTAGTGTCCCTGCCTTCTGAGTCGGAGGTCGCGGGTTCGATCCCCGCTCGGGGCCAACATTTGTGTGCATGAACATATCTGTTGGCTTCGTGTCTGGGTGTTTAATACATATTTATTTATCAGTTGTTTAGTACCCATAGTACAGGCCCTGCCTATTTTAGGACTAAATAACCGTGTGTCAATTGTGTCCCACAATTTATTAATTTATTTATTATTGCGTAACTTTGTTCCTACTCACATTCGTGCGTTTTTTATTTTTAATAATATCCTAAACCACAACGGTAGACACAATTCCCGCAACGTTCTCATGAGACTGCAGAATGTTGTAACGATGATTGATCACATTGTTAATTAACGTTAATTTATTATTGACGTAACGTTATTTCGCTTACTAAGGGAAGGGTATTTGCAATTCATTTGTTTTTCCTGTTAATTTTTCTGCCGTGCTTAGAAAGGTTTGTAATGCTGAGTGGCCAGAGGAACTAGCCAAGTGACATCGTAAATATTACTTAGTCGCATAATAAAAAGACATTGGATTGATATTAGCTCTCGACTTGTCACGCGGCTCTATAGCGCGACCGAGTAAAACTGAGACAACACTCTAAAGAAGTTTAGTCACTGACAAATACTGACATGTAGGTAGTTCTTCTTAGTTAGTATTATAATGGAACGCCAGCTAAGCGAAGAAATCTTTCGTTTGCCACTTTGCTGGGGATTGTTGAATCAGTTGGTAATGAGTGTAACAAATATTTTTAGGTAATAGTGATATTATGTCTGAGTTTACCTATCTGGTTTTGGCGTCATGTACGCGAAGCAAATACGCGACCTAATGAATTAGGATTAAAGCATTTTGAATATTATTCCGTTATTCAGCAACGATGCTGAAATAGCGCTGTTTAATGAAAAAACGAGATATTTTTGGATAGCTCCAAATAAAATTCATTAGGTAATATTTTTGCATTCCTTTGTGTTTGGGTAACAGAAATTAAAAATTCTTAACAAATTGGATAATTCTTTGGAAGGTCATTTAAATACGCAAGTATCTCTTTGATACTGGGTAAATACTAACATAGGTAAGTACTTGTTATTGCTATACCTATTGAAAAGGGTAATACCAAGTTGACCGAATAGTTAATTTAGACGGGCCTGTTGGCTCAGTTGGTAGTGAACCTGCCATCTGAGTGTGTCAATGATTGAATGTGTGATTATTAAAACTTCAAGCTCTGCTTTGCTATTAACCGCTACCAACGTGATCATCTGTCTGTCTGACTGTCAGTGGGCCGTGTCTCATAAACCGTAATAGGTACACAGTTGAAAATTTCACCGATTCGCTGCACCTCCAAATAATGAAAATAAAAAAGAAAACAATTTGCAGGGGTCCTCACACAAGACACGTGGTTTTTAGTCAGTTGTTTAGTTCCCACAGTAATTATGCCCAGCCTGTGACTAAATGAACTGTGAATTATCCCAGTAAAAGTCAAAGTCAAATGCATTTATTTTAGTAGGTATTGAATGTACACTTAGAAAATTCAATAGTTTATAATAACAAGGCACTCTAAACTCGTCCATGAAGATTGGCTAAATGTAAAAATATTAATAATAATTAATAACTTAATCCAAGGAGCGCTGGTCCTGAGCCAAAAGTCTGACTTTAATTAGCATTTCTACCTCAACAGTGCGGCTCAGAGTTATAACCGGAGTTTGGGATATTCATTTTAATAAGGATTTCATGAATATTTATCCTACACGCGCTATCCCACTGTTAATATTAATTAAAGGGACTCTGTGCAAATGGCTCACCAATTTTGCATACAACAAGGATATTGATAAATATCTTACAGCGTCAACTGTTTTTATTCGACTGCGCCAGTTTTCGGATGTACCGCGTTCATCGAACAAACGAATTTACGCATGAGGGTCGACTAAGTGTTTTATGATCCGAAGATTTTCGACGCAGCGTTCATTCGACTGGTAGATATTCGAAAAAAATAAACAAATAATCTCAAGCTTTTCCGTCGCGATAAAGAGAATGAAAGTCTCAAGGGCGCTTACACTGTGTCAAATATCTGTCAAAAGTTATAACACTCATCGCAGTGTGTGAACGTCCTAACAATCAAACCGCAAACGAATCGGTACTCTATGATGCTCGATCACCCCCTCTTAAATCCTCTCAACCTCCCTCCGATTCCACCTCTTGACTGTTTTCCTGGAATTATAAGGACATTTACTTACCTTCGGACGTGGAGGTATGATTACTCTTTGATTTCTGGAGAGGCTCAATTAGTAAAAGAAAAAGAAAATATTTGGATAAATTCTTTGTAGCTAAATATTTATTTGAAAGGTTATTCGACTAACTGAAACAGCTTTTATAATTTTAATTGAATATGACGATTTCTTATGCCAGATTCTGGAGTAAAATGTGTGAGACTAACTTATTAACATTGTCACTAATTATAATCCAAATTGCCTAGAATTCCAATTTCACTTTTAGCGAGTTCTAGGAATTTGAAAATATAATAAAATTTTGATTAAAATATAATTTAGTTAAACGTTTTGTAAAATAAATAGGTTCTTATAATATATACGAGTATATACGACCTATAAAACTGACTAAAGTTTTTGTTTGAAGTATCTTTTTATTATTAAATCCATAAGTTGACTTTACTGGTAAAATCTCTCGGATATGTTTTATTATTTATTTCCAATTGTTTATGAATATTAAAAACTTAGGTATAAAAAATGGTCACTCTTTTATCCCCGGAGGGACCGGTAGATATAAATGTCAGCTATCAAAAATATCTAATTAAAAAATCATTTCTTTCTCTATCATATAAAAAAGACACGAGAAAGAACCTACAATATTTATTGAGTAATAACAAAGATTTTTATATGTATGTCCCCGTATCTCTAATTTTTTAAAAGTTCGTAGCTCAATGTTGAAGAGGGGAGAAAATAAAGTCGGTTTTCCAAGGGCCCCTAATGCTGTCCCTAATGTTACCACATAATCTATGGAGGTGCATTACGGATATTTTGTCACTGACAAATTGTTTCACTGTGCCTTTTAAGCTAAAAGGCGATGAATTGTTACATAAATTTTAGCAGGAAAGGTAAAAGCGATCCCATCAAAAACATAAATGTGAAATGAGAGCCAAGTTCAATATTATGCCTTGATAGTTGACTTCAACGACAAAAGAAGTGAGATCTAAATGGGTGCCAAGTTCAACGGTCAGTCCTGAAATTTATTTATAACAACATAAAATATCATTTCTTCTTATAACTTAGGATAATATATTGTAGTCTAAGGTCTGACTTGGCTTGTTTTCACATACGAATTATTATATTCGATGGTTAGTTTCTACCAGCAAGCCAAATTTTCGGAATAATAAAATAAGACACGACAAGTAACAGGCTTAGAACCTGCGAAGGCTATAATAAGTATTATGTTCAATGGCTTGTTTCTACCAGCAATAAGCAATAATTCGTATATGAAAACTAGCCAAGTCAGACCTTAGGCTACAATATATTATCCTAAGTTATAAGAAGAAATGATATTTTATGTTGTTATAAATAAATTTCAGGACTGACCGTTGAACTTGGCACCCATTTAGATCTCACTTCTTTTGTCGTTGAAGTCAACAACCAAGGCATAATATTGAACTTGGCTCTCATTTCACATTTATGTTTTTGATGGGATATCATTACTTTTTGTACATAAATTATTAGTAGGTAATTATTGTTGAAGTATGTAACGCTGGCCACTAGATACTCTATGTTTTTAGCTACATAAAAACATAGGTTCATAATTTAAAAGGAGTTGTCAAAAATGGGTGATCGTAAAAGCAATGTTTTTGGTGTCTGCTAATTAAATAATTTACAAATAAAGGCGGAGTATATTAGCTTAAGTGAAGCTAGTCGGGAGGCGGTGTTCCTCCAAGCTTTATTAAAGGAGCTTTTAATGATACCTAGTTGTCAGATTATAATGTATTGTGACAATCAGTCGGCTATGCAATTAGCCATTAACAAGATGCATCATAAAAGAAGCAAACACATTGAAATTCGGTACCATTATGTGAGGGACATCGTGGATAGGCTTAGAGTTAAAATACTGTACATCCCTACAGACTCAATGCTTGCAGATGTGTTCACCAAGCCACTGGGGTATGTCAAACATTTAGAATTTACCAGACAGCTTGGTGTGGTGTAACTGCACGGTGCCTACGTTATGGGGGGGTGTTGAAGTATGTAACGCTGGCCACTAGATACTCTATGTTTTTAGCTACATAAAAACATAGGTTCATAATTTAAAAGGAGTTGTCAAAAATGGGTGATCGTAAAAGCAATGTTTTTGGTGTCTGCTAATTAATATTTTACAAATAAAAATTATTTATAATAAAATTAATTCAAAATGGTTTTTGTTAAGCTACTGTATTTTCTTTGAACGCGATCTAAAACTTTACAGTAATAATCTAGTATATTTTTGCGACGCTCAGTAACCCATTTTACAGTTCTTTCAGCTTCTAACCTTTTCTGCTTTCCAATTTTGTCTGTAAGTTTGTTAATTATGTCATTTCCATTAGTAAACGATATTTTTTTCTTTTCATATTAAAACTTCGACGATCTTTTATCTACAACTGGATTTTTTCAGTATAACGTTTTACCGCGGCCTTATGCGCCATCTAGCGGCAGATAGCTGAACTAAACTACACTTCACTCCATAATAATTGGGTTTACATACGTGCGGCGCCATCTATCGGCAGATAGCGGAACTAAACTACACTTCACTCCATAATAATAGTTAAATGGATAGTAAAATTATACAAATTTACCAGTTTCTGATTTATTCCTTTGTATTCACCTAATTACCTATCTGCATGCCAAATTTGAACTTTCTAGGTCACCTGGAACTGGGTTAGAGTTTTGGTCTATAGGTCAGTCAGTGATAAAAATGTAGATTTTGGACGTTAATATCTAAATAACCGTTTGAGATTTGTTTATGAAATTTAGAGCACGTATGTATCTTGCAAGTCTCAATAATATGAGCCCAATTTGACACGTTTATGTGAAATCGTTTTTCAGTTATGAGTAAAATTACAGTTCGTGTAAAATTACACACGGTGCTGCTCGCCGTTCTCCTGCTTGAACTCGGCTTGACACGCTACCTCGTATCTAGATAGCACAGTTCGCTGCCTTGCTTGCTTAAGGCTGATTCGATTCCTGGTAAGGTCCCAAAGAGTTAAAAATAAAAACAGACCAAGTGCGATCCGGACTCGACGAAGGGGTCCCGTTTTACTCTTTGGGTATTGAACCCTAAAAATAGTTATCATAATTATAAACATACTTAGAGTCAGGAATACATCGTAAGGAGACTCGCAGGAATTGGTTCCCCATAAACAATTCCTGTTTTGTTTAACAAGCCCAGTCCGGTCATGGTCTCACTATATAACTGTTAGGTTTAGGGGTCCGAAATATCAACTGGATAAAAGAAATATTATCTCTGATTTGACTGTTTAATCTAAACGATGGAGCAAAAATTGGAAAAAAAATTGTTAAGTACAGGTTCCTTAATTTTTTACATTTAGAAATTACTTTTATTCTATAAGTAAGTAACTGTGTTTTTTTATGAAGCCGGAGTTTTATTCCGAATTTATAAGTTACCTAGTTCAGTGTTCGGTATTATCTCTAGACCTACTGATTCGATTTCAAAATTATATTTTACCAAAAAAGTTTCGTTATTTCCGAGAAATATGGCTATGATTTATTGATGCTGTTGGAACCGCAGGTTTTTTTCAAAAACTAAAGTTATGTACAATAATCAGTTATTGACTAAAATAAAATTACAATATACCCACTTTTCAGAGATATATTGGAACCCTACACCTGATAGGTGGTGAGCCCATCACCGGACCGGGTCAGTTACACATGTCTCAGAATTCATTACGGGACCTGCGGGTTTCCTCACGATGTTTTCCTTCACTGTCGATCTAGTGATTAATGTATACGTAAGTTTTGATAAACTCATTGGTAAACGCCAGGATTCGAACCCGAGCCTCACTGATTTTCATGATGTGAAGCAGGCTCTTTAACCGTAAGGCTATTATTGCTCTCAAACCCAAAATAACCGAATTCACATTTTAAAATACCTACAAACACGACATAAATAAATCCAAGATCCCCAGTGGAGTTCAGGGAGCTTCATTTAATAATACACAGAGGACTGTTTTCGTGCACATTCATGGTTTTCAATAAAATAAAAGCAATTGGGTCGCGCTGAAATAATTGCATTTTCATTTCGGATCATTGGCGTGGCGTTACGTTTAAATGTTTTTTCTGGTGGCCGTTAAAACGGCATCCTGTTGGACGGTGACTTGATTGACGGGGAAACAATTGTAAAGCCACACTGGGACTGTGTTAACGAATTGTTGATTTAATTTTAACGATTCACAAACATATTTTTAGCAAACTAGGTACAATGGGTAGAAAACATACTTTAATAAATATTACAACAGACATGTTGATGAACACGTATATTGGTCTGAGGGATTCAAACCCGCAACCTCTAGCTCAGAAGACAGGGTCACTACCAACTGAGCCATCAAGCCCATTACAGAGCATAACGACAACAGTAGGCGAAACCAGTAGCGAAGCGAGCGGAGGTTGCTTGCTTGCTTACATACTTGAAAGATTGCTTATAATTTATTCGTTTTGTATTTTAGGTACAATGAAAATCGATCAATTGTGTTTTATCATCTTCTTCTTATTTTTCTTATATTACAAAAATCTATGCTGTTGGTTAGTCTCGCTAAAACTCGAAAATGGCTGACACAATTTTGATGATTTTCTTTTGTGTAGGTTTGAGTGGGTCCATGGATACTTTATAAGGTAGTAGAACAACGTCTGCCCGTAACATGCCACTAGTTTGTTATAAATATTATACTTCATTATTTTGTTATCTACTCTTACGTAGTATACCAAATGTAAATTCTTTGCAATGTTGTTATTCGTCATGAAATTTTATTTATTTAAAAATTATATGAACAATTTATAACACCAAATGGTACGCATATTACAAAGTGACCTTATTTCTATTGAATGTTGGATTTATATTTCTGTCTTGTATTACTTGCCCCTTAAAAACGGGTACAAAGAGTAAGTATGGAATTATTATAAGATAAGACACCAAAAAGAAGACTCGCAAAGTGAAGGGTGCGACGCGATGACATATTCATTAAACCATGTTTGTTAATATAAGGGGTAATATGTGCTCGCCTGGGAATCGGATAACAAAACCGTACACAAGCGTTCTGGACGCGTTGAATTAACTTCTTCGAACGATCTAACAAACAGTCCCGAAGAACAGTGTCAACATAGTTTAGTTTTGAAAGAATCAGTGTGTCGCAAAGATTAATTCGTAAATCGGTACATAGGAAATCACGCATACGATAAAGAACCGATAGTCTATAAAAGCAATTACGAACAGTTTGAAGGACGTAATCTTGAAAATGCAACGAGTCGTCAATAAGCAATCCTAAATTTCTAGTTGCAGTACCGCGTTCTACAGATGCACCCTTAATATGCACATTGGGTTTACAGGAAACAATCTGGTTAATCTGATTTTTGGATCCTGTGACAAGAAACTTTGATTTGACTGGATTTAAGACCAGGCTATTTGATTCACACCAACTGACTATACGATCTATATCCTCATTTAAACTAAGCGTTGCAAAATCAGTATCTCCAGGCTTGAAAGACTTGTACAACTGCAAGTCATCAGCATACATGGTACTTACTGTTTTTAATGTGCAAAATCACATCTGCGCAGTATAAAACAAAAAGGATTGGACCTAGAATCGAGCCTTGCGGAACCCCACGAGAAACTGGCATAGTGGTCGACCAAGATGCTGAGCCGTCGGGATTTTGAATCTCAACTAGTTGGTATCGGTCGATTAGGTAGCTAGCGAACCATCTTGTCGCTGTGCTATCAAAACCATAATAAGTGAGCTTTGAAAGTAAAAGCGATGTATTAATCGTATCAAACGCACGTGAGAAGTCTAACAGCGTCAAGATGGTTCCCTCGCCAACGTCTCGAGCAGACAAGATATCATCCACAACATCCATTAAGGCCGTCGCCGTGCTGTGCCCCTTTCTGAACCCCGATTGTTTCCTAGGTATAATCCCATTCTCCTCCAAGTAATTGGTGAGTTGTATACAAATAGCCTTTTCTACAATTTTAGACAAGAAAGGTAAAATACTTATAGGTCTTAAATCTTTTAAGCACGTTGGTTGACTGGTTTTGGGAAGAGGTTTAACTATAGCTATTTTCCACGACCTAGGGAAGGTTGCTGTCTCAATGGAACAATTGACTATAGCTGTAATTAGAGAAAGCGTCTGAGGAAGCGTCAATAAAATCATGTCCATACTTATACCATCGACACCCGACGCATTGGAGGAGAATGAACTAATAATTTTACTCACAACGGTTTCATTGACGGGTTGTAACTGAAAAACTGACGAGCAATGCCTATGAAACTCATAATATGATAAGTCAGATAATTTTATATCATTTTTACCAGGTAAAGAAAGAAAATGACTATTTATAATATCGGGATCTCGAAGAAATGATGGAATGTCGGTAATTTTTTGTTTAAAATTAACTACGTTTTGTTTAATATTCTTCCATAATGTACTAGGGTTTTTTAAATTAGCATTAATATGTTTTTCAAAATATGTAATTTTTTCAGTGTACAAGGCCGTGTTGACAACATTTTTTATATCTTTGTAATATTTTTTATGAGATTCCATATTTGACTGCCGGAAACGTGTATATGCTGCATCGCGCAGTTTCATCATTGCTCTGATATTATATGTTATCCATGGATATGATTGTTTTTTAATAAGTTTTCTCTGTAACGGGGCATGCTTATCATATAAATATAATATAAATAAACTAAACTGTTGTACCACCACATTGACATCACCAGATAGCATTATACTGTTCCAATCGATAGCATTAACTTCCGCAACAAACATTTCCAAATCTATATCCTTAAGCGCTCTGTACACAATCCACTTTGCAGGCGCCTTCTCTCTTTTAATACGGATTTTAAAAGATATAAAAGCGTGACTACTCAGATCCGGTATATGGTCCACACTTACATCATTAAGCTTGATATTAGAACACAACAAATCAATTAATGTTTCACTGTTATTAGTAAAATGAGTAGGGACCTCAACGTACTGTATTAGGCTCGTACAGTTCAAAAAGTCAACTAGTTTCTTTGTGTCGGATTCACCGGACTGTAAAACATTTATATTGAAGTCTCCAGTTAAAATAATATAGTCAAAATTTGAAAACGAAGTTACCGAATCGTTAAGTGCATCCAAAAAACTATCTACATTCTGCCATGGAGGATGATAAGCGGTGCCGATCGCCAACTTGATACAGTTCAGAGTGAGACTGAGCCACATCTGTTCTATACCCGGTGTCTCCGGGTGAGCGAGCCGGCGAGCGCTGACGCCCCGCTTGAGGTAGAAGCCGACGCCGCCGCCGCGCGCGCGCCGGCCCGCGGCGGCGGGGTCGCGCGGCAAGTGCCGCAGCCGGTACCCGGGCGGTGCGGGCGCGCGCGCCTCCTCGCCCGCGCGCAGCCACGTCTCGTTGAAGCCATAATGTCTACCGGATGGCTCATCATAGCTACTAGAAATTCATCGTGTCTAGTACCTAGAGACCCGGGGTTCAGGAAACCCAGTGATAACGAGTTCTCATTGATAAACTGTATAACAAAGGAGAAAAGGATTTCACAATACTTGCAATTTATCAGGAAAAGCCTGAGGATCGACACATGACGTTCATCGGTATAACATAATAATTTTAGAAAATCGTATACTTTAAAAATGCAATTTACGTAAGGAACTTTAAATAAATTATTATAGAATATACGCCTATAGTAATTAAATGTATTCTTAACCAATCTTTAATTGCACTGTATAATACTAATTAATAACACAAATAAGTACTTATTGAGATCATTGCGAAACAAAGAATAGTCATATGAAAGAATAACAGAATCTAAAAACAGGTTGTATATGTAAAATTTATAAAAAATATTAAGCGCTAACGGCTCTGGGACCAAAAACCTTTAATAAATCGGCTTCTGAGCGGATTCGCTTCACCGGCTCCCCTACGTCACGACGAACGATGCACGTTTAGAGGTCGAATATTCTCGTGAAAAGTGGGTATATCCACCCCTACTACCCCTACCCCCTCTCTGCCTACCCCCTCGATGATAAAAGGCGTGAGATATATTTTTTTTAATATATAATTGCACTGACTTTATATAACTCAATACATTCATAATATGTGTAATAATAATTAAATTATCAAAATTGTAAGTATTTTTGGTAATCACAGCGCAACACATATTTTTACGTAGACAAAGGCATTAATTTAATGTGACTAAGTATGCTACGCTATGCAACTTTTGTGAAGCGCATTACACAAAGTTAGGTAAAGCTGTGGATGGTGTAAGCACGAAATGCTGCATTTGAAGAATTTTCGCTACCTTAGAAAATATCTTTCATCATGGATTTCCCGGATTACCTCGAAGACATGTCCGGAGCGTGACTAGAGTAACGTGTCTATCGCGAAAAAGATAGAGGACATTTTTTACGGGACTCTCATTGGTCTAATTCATAATTCGCGAAGCTAGGGTAATTCACCCAATTATTGACACTCTAGTTCACCGTACCAATTAATTGACACCCCAGCCAGATTTATTCAAAATTAACGAAATTACGACCCACAGTTTATATTCAGAATATTAGATAAAACCATATTTCATTATTTTAGATATACATACATTAATACGAAGAGATAATAAAAAAAATATTAGAACACAATGTTATGAAGAAGACCGCGCTGCGGGTCTGTGTTGATAAAAATATTGAGCATCATTCGGACAAGATACAGTGTACCTAATGCAGGTATGAATTAAATCATTACTTTAAAATATGAATCAGTTTATTAAAATCCAACATTTTCATAAGTTTGCCGTATGTTATTTCTTCCCAGAATTCAATCCTTATTAGCGACACTATCGAAAAGTGTAATAATACAGGGTGTGTTATTTTTCCCAAAATCAACGTGTTCGGTACATAGGATTTTTAAGCTATTGCATAGCTTCTATCGCGGGCCTTGCGCGCGGGGACCGAATCCAGAAATTCCGTAACGAAAAAAACCTCACGCTCCCCACTCCGACGAGCACGGAGGTCCGAGTCCGAGTCCGAGTCCCAGTCTGAGTCTTGGTAAGGAATGCGCCCATTGTGCGCATGAAAAGTTTGCTAAGATTATTTTTGCTACTTCTATATCTATATCTATACTTAAAATAAAACTCTAACGGGGCCGTGTCTGTACATTAAATATTTTTTGAAAATTTTAACGGTAGTGTATACATATAGTTATCGATATAGATAGATACCGAAACACCAATTTTTGGAATTTTTGTCTGTCTGTCTGTCTGTCTGTCTGTCTGTCTGGTTGTGTACGCATCACTCAAAAACTACTGGACGGATTTTGATGAAATTTGGTATGGAGATAACTGAGTACCCGGGTCAACATCTAGGGTACTTTTTATTCGAGGAAAATATCTCATTCCCACGGGAAAATATAAAAACTGGTTAAAAAGAGAAATACGTACTACTCCGAAACGATAACACCTAGAAACTTGAAAAATGGTATGAAGGTGTCTGATATGTCATAGAAAATTGGTATGAATGGATTTTTGGAAATTCCCACGGGAACGGGAATAAACTAAATCCAAGCGGGAAAATGCCGGTGGGCACCCGATATTTGAAATATGGTATGTAGGTGTTTTAAATATATCGTAGGCAACCAATATGAAGGGATTTTAGGAAATTCCCACGGGAACGGGCATAAACGGCAACGCCGCTGGGCATCCGCTAGTTTATAATATGCAGCTCAAAAAATATTTTTTGGCTTCCCCTCTGAGTGCTTACCAAAATTTTATTAAACAGTAGCAGCTCATTGCAGCTCAAAAATAATAACAGCCATCCAGAATGACATAAAATGCTGATAGGTTTTGTAATGTTTGCTGGCCATGAGTTGCTGACCAATTAGCTATTTCTGCTTACAGATTATATTTTTCTGCTTACAAAAATACGAATACTCTGCTAACCATTTAAATAACACCCGTGTGGCTTGAAGGCCGTGCATTGTCTAACGTCGTTTCTTTTCGGCAGTCTTGTTGATAAAAAATGCTATGCAATAGCTTTACCGCGGCAGTCCCCGAGTGTTACACGTCTTTTTTTTTTAAATCCAGAGATGCAGTTTTAGTGTTCATCAAAATCGAGCCCGAGACTCCTTTGAGTAGGTATTTTTCGCTATTCCTCATAGTTTCTGAATTAGCCTACCACAACCTCATGAAAAATTCACCTGTATACAGTCAGGAATCGAATCAGAGACGGGCTCACTAACCAAAGGGCACTGCTCATTGAAGGGGATGTTCAATAAAAAAAATATTGTCCCCTGTCCCGTAAAATGTAATGTTATGCACAGCTCTTAAAAGTGTAACTTCACTAGCGTTTCAACTCACCGTGTCAGCTCTAGTGTTCCACAGAGGTGTGTTTGACATGAAGAAGGATTGGACATTTTTCGAGACTTATCTACTCGTAATGCTCTCCGAAAAAGGTAAGATAAAGGTAAGTTTGGGTACTTTTTTACATTATACGAGATATGTGCCTGTGGGAACAAGGGCGCGGAAACACTATTAAATTTTTTTGCTGACTGTAGCCTTTGAAAATGAATGTTTGCTCTTAATTGCTTTTAAATTACACCTTTAATGTTCCTGGTAAATATAAGGCTTAAACCTAATGTTGTTTGCACTATAACGACGAATAGAAATAGGTACATAGAAAAAATATACCTACTTAATTACATTTTCAGACCAATGTTTAAAAATAGTATTTCAACGGGAAATAACTACTTGAAACTCAAAACTATAATGCTATTTTCCAAAATCACATTTCAATTACTTACCTACTCATTTACTTACCTACTTACAAGAGATTTTGTTAAAACTTTGCACTATAGAGTGGATAGTTCATATACTTTGGTTCAGCTAATATTCCAATATAGGTAAGAACTGTTCCAAATTCAAAACTTTAATGAAATCTCATTTTGCTAAAACTTTGCCGTAGAGTGAATAGTTCTGATATTGAGGTTAAAATCAGTAAAATTATGATTTGAACACAATAGTTTGCAACAAAGATATTTAAATGGGACTCATCATCATGAATATAAATCTCTTTCCTTTTTACAATTATTTTAAGGTCTTTACAGTATGTCTTCAAGTGCCTTATCCCCATCAACCTTCATGTCTGCATACACTTCCTTCTTTCACATACATATCATCTTTCAAACAATCCATCCATCTTTTCTTTGTCGGCTAGTGAATACGCGATGAGTTTGTTTGTTAGGTACGTTTTCAAGTCTAAAACGGTTAACTGATTTTCATTAATTTGGGTATAGTGATAGATTGGACCTTGAAGAAGGACAGGTAATTTTTTATCCCTGAAAATCATAGTGCCTAAGCAAATAGACAGGTTAAATTTTCCAAAAACAGAGTCGGATGTTAAATCGATAAAAAAAATGTCGAAAACGTCAGTTGTATTCACTATTAATTCAGTTCGCTCTACGGGACCGTGGATCTGTCAGTGCGTTTGGTCGAGGCTTCAGATGACCAGAGGGCTGGCAGCTATCTCTGTCAAAGGATCAGCCTAGCTATCCAGAGAGGGAATGCGGCCAGTCTTCTGGGCACTGTCCCACATGGTTCCTCTTTGGACGATATTTTTTATCTGTAGTTATTGTAAATGAATGTATATTTACTTTCTAACTAGATCAGTTGTAGAAAAAAAAAAACAAATCAAGTCAAATCAAATATCTTTTTATTGCGGTTACAGGTAATACAATACAATACAATAACTCTTTATTGTACACCAAAAAACAACACAATATGGATACCAACATTAACTAAAGTACAATGGGCGGTCTTATCGCTTTTAGCGATCTCTTCCAGACAACCTTAGGATGGATGAAACTGAGAGATTACTAGGGGAACATACTCTTACCTACTATTACATACCTACATAAATAAATAAATAAAAAATAAGTAAATATATAACACTTTAACTTAGAGAACTGCTCACTGAATCCGTCGATTTATTCTGTCTGGTTTATCATTGTTATGGTGTGTTGCCACTTTTATTCGCAAAACAAATAATGAATATTTGTTTTGCGAATAAAAGTGGCAACACACCAGCTGTAAAAATTTGGCTCTTATAAAAAATCCGACCTTATTATTCTCTTAAAAATAAGCAATACCAATTTTGACTATAGGTCCATTTTATGTATTTTCTAAGATGGAGACGTCTGAAAGCATTGCTATAATCCTAAGAAAATAAAGATTTGTATTATTGTCACGTTATTTTTAATAGAAGTTTTCTCTCTAGAGAAACTCGTAAAGTGCATTATATCATCACAATGCGACATTAAGCGACTTAATAAACATTAAAACTGCAGACAGTGGAGGAGAGACTCAGAAAAATAATAGGACGAAGTAGGATTCCGTACTACAAGTAAAATAAATAATAATTAATATGCTCACGATTTCATCTTTCGAGGGAGTAGGCAAAGGTATTCCATTCCTGGAAGTACCCACAAAATAAATATTAAACAGCCAGACACGAAGCCAACAGACATGTTCATGAACACAAATTTTGGCCCCGAGCGGGGATCGAACCCGCGACCTCCGACTCAGAATGCCTTCTGAGTCGGAGGTCGCGGGTTCGATCCCGGTTACTAGCGAAACAATAGGATTATCTATAGTAAAAGGTCGCCCGTGGTAGGCTGCTGCTTGATTGGATGATTTTATACCATTAGAACATTGACCGAGTACAATCTTGTTACCACTTAGAAACTAGTATACGGGCCCCACATCGAGTAAAAAGGCTTCGTTCTTTCAAACAACATTCATAGAGACAAAATTTATTTAGCTGAGGCTCTGCTGCATTGTTGTATCTCACATTCTGCGTACTAGTCTTGGGCATAGTCGTTCGCTATTGGGAGCGCTCAATTTAGTTCGCAGTCCTACCGCGAACTAGTTCGTTCATTTAGTTCGTTTTTTTATATTTTTTTATATATGGAGATATATATTTTTATATATGGATATATATAAATACGAAAATGTTTTTCATATTATAATTGCGAAAAACTTTAACCATGGATAGACTTTTTTTTATATATGGAGATATATAAATACGAAAATGTTTTTCATACATATTTTACTATTATTATTATTTATTATTATTATTTTACGTACATATTTATCACTAGCTCGACGGTGAAGGAAAACATCGTGAGGAAACCCGCAGGTCTCAGAATTAATTCTGAGACATGTGTAAACAGACCCGGTCCGGCGATGGGCTCACCACCTATCACGTTTAGGGGTCCGATATGTCTCGTGAAATGTGGGTATATCCAGTAATGGAATACCTCTGCCTACCCCCTCGGGGATAAAAAAAGGCGTGAGATTATATATATATATATATATCCCAGCCAATCTATCTATCTGAATACCTCACTCCCAAAATGAAGCGTCTACACTTTTTAGTGAGAGACTTTGCCTCAACCAATGGATACAAGTTCTGTTGGCCTACCCCTGGAGCTATCTACCTATATATCCCAGCGTGAGATTATATATATATATATATATATATATATATATATATATATATATACCCAGCCAATCTATCTATCTGAATACCTCACTCCCAAAATGAAGCGTCTACACTTTTTAGTGAGAGACTTTGCCTCAACCAATGGATACAAGTTCTGTTGGCCTACCCCTGGAGCTATCTACCTACGCTTGAAAGAAGGCGAAAAATACATTCGTATCAAAGATGAAGAAGACCTCCTAAATCTTAAGAAGCACAAATGACTACCATTGTTTTTCATGTTTTTGTTGTTAAATTTTATGATAACTATTTTTGCATGTTGTTATACCTTTCTTTTAACTAAAATGCAATATCACACTTATAACATAACACACTGCTCATTTAATCACTACTTACAATTCATCTTACACTTACATAACCTAGTAAAAATAATTAACGTAGGTACCGTCTTACCTCCCCTCTCTTCATATTCATATCTATTGCTATTAGTACACCGACACTCGCATCACCATATCAAATCAACACTTATAAGACACGAGGTCACCTATCATAAATCGTCTGATCATATCACATTAATTGACTTTTATTTTGCATCACTGTTTACTCAAATTACACATTATTCTGTTCGCTATTATTACCCACACTCTGCCAGAATATCAATTATTACCGATCGACGCACTAGTACCTATTATTCCAATCGAATTAACATTCCCAGACATAAACAATACTTTAAATAATTTAGATAGCTTTGGTAAAACTGAACTCTTTGTTAATGATCCCGAGCAGTGTTGCGACCTGCTACCGTCCCCCTCGTCACACCTTACAATACTGCAACAAAATATCCGTAGCATAAATAAAAACTTTAACGAGTTATGTGTTCTCCTATCGCGGTTACGTCATATTACCTGTGATATAATCGTTCTGTCTGAATGCTGGTTATCCTATGTCACCCACTTACCGATCCTTGATGGCTATTCCACTCTAAGCACTACGTCAAATTTTAACCAAAACGATGGTGTAGTGATCTTGATTAAGGATCAGCTTAAATTTAGTATGGAAGAACCTACTCTCTTTAATGCAAATTGCTTGTTAATCAAGTTAAGTCCGAGCACAGTTATTATTGCTATATATCGTCCGCCCTGCTTTACTGATATAGAAAATTTTACAATCTCTCTTAATAATCTTATAGCAAGCCTATCCTCTTTTATAAACATAATTCTTGTAGGTGACCTAAACATTAATATTTCTAACTCAAATGCAAACTCGTCGTTCTATCTTGATACACTGGCTTTCTCTGGAATGATACCTGCCTATTTCTATCAAACTAGAGGTAATAACTGTCTCGACCATACTATTATTAAAACTAAATTACCTTCATATGCATTTATTTTAAAAACTACAATAACCGACCATAATGCCGTTCTATTTGCCCTTCTTAATAAAGTCCCAAAGTCATACACTAACATTAAATTAAAAACTAAAGTAAATTACCGTAACTTATGTGACGACCTTCTAAATCTTGATTTTTCAACCTTTTACAATACTAAGGATTTAAATTTAGCTACAAATTTATTTATTCAATATAATCAAAACCTTATTCTGAAAAACACAATTTCTACAACATTACCGAGAAGCAAACTTACAATCAAACCCTGGATTACTATCGGACTGCTAAGATGCATAAGAAATAGAGATAGAATGCACGCTCGATCGAAAAAAGATTTATTAAATGTCACTCTTGCATTAACCTACAAACGCTACAGAAACTTCTGCAACAATTTATTAAAAAAGTGTAAATGTAATTATGAAAAAAATGAGCTTAAATCCGCTGCTGGGGACAGCAAGAAACTTTGGAAGGCTATAAATAACATTACCTACCGCAAAAAGTCCAGGGATAACTCTCTCGATCTATTAAAACTTGCTCCTTCACCTAAAAACTCAGTTGATATTATTAACAACTACTTCTCTAACATAGGCTCAAATATGGCAAACTACATTCTTGTCTCTTCTTCTATGACAGTAGACGATGATTCGCCCCTAAGGAACAATTCTGACTCTTTCGTGATGCTTGACACAAATGAAGCTGAGGTGGATAGCATAATTAAAAATCTAAAATCGAACTGCAGTTCTGGCTGGGATGGTATCTCTTCTAACGTACTAAAGGCCGCTAAAAATATCTTAGTTTCTCCGCTCACAGATCTTTTCAATCGTTGTCTTCAGCAGGGTATTTTCCCTGACACTCTTAAAAAATCTATTGTCATCTATAATATATAAAGCTGGACTACCACTCACTCACTCACTCACTCACTGACTGACTGATTGACATAATTGTTCTCCCAGAAGGAGTCGTTTTGGAGTCAAGTCATATATGAAAAAAGTGTTCAAAATGGCGGGGTGACCCCGGGAAAATTCCGACTTTTCAAAAAAACAAAATGGCGGCCAGGCTTGCCTATCGTATCTCTTTTGTTTTCCGGCCGATTCGGTTCAAAATTTTGGAATCTGTAGAAATGTTTAAATGATTTACGAATATTATTTAAAAAATTGAAAAAACAAAATGGCGGCCGCGTAGTAGTGTTTCAAAGTTGGAGTGGTTTTAGACCCCACTTGACCCGAATTGATCTCCCAGACGCCAATATGCTAAAGGGATGTGTTTGATGTCATCACATAGGCCATGTCCTGTAGTTTACCAGAAAATCCCAAAAATCTGAAAAACCAAGATGGCCGCCCTATAATTGGCTCCCAAAGAAAAAGATGAATTTTACCAGATTTTGAATGTCGATTTTCGGCAAGATGGCGACACCTAAGCGAGTTGGCTTGTATGGCGGGGTTAGAGGTCTCATTACGTAGTGTTGCTATGTTTAAGAATATTCCCGGAATTTGGCGTATTTTTTTATTTTTAATGCAAAATGTCAAAACTCTAAATTTTACCATTTTGCAAAAACAAGTGACAGTCAGTGAAACATTTTATCTCTCCTTATGACCTTATGTAGGTTTTTTGATTTTCGCCTGGCAACACTGAAAGTTATGGTTGATTTAATTTTTAGGGTAGACCTCAAAAGACCCGAATTGATCTCCCAGATGCCGATATCCTACAGGGATGTGTTTGATGTCATCACATAGGTCATATCCTGTAGTTTACTAGAAAATCCCGAAAAATAGAAAAAACAAGATGGCCGCCCCGTTATTTTTGTTTTACTGAAAAATTTCAATTTTCTTAACAATAATCGGCATTTTTAGGCAAGTTGGCAACACTTTGGAATGTTGGGTTGTATGGAGCGATTGTGGGTCTCAGTAAACAGTGTTGCCATGAAAAGTAATATTTGACAATATATATATTTTTTTGACTTAAAATGGCTAAAACAAGATGGCCGCCCCAAAAGTAGACTTTATTTTTCTGTCACAATCGAACCGCACAGAGACACGCGTGGCCGCTTGCGGCCTCGCGCACCGCGCGACATCTAGTTCCAATACATAAAGCTGGAAAGCGAGACGATATCTCCAACTATAGGCCAATTTCTTTACTCCCATCTCTGTCGAAAATTCTGGAAAAAATCATTAACATTAGACTCACTAACTACCTTGAATCAAAGCAAATACTATCAGATAGCCAATTTGGTTTCCGTAAAGCTAAATCCACTGATGATGCTGTTCATTCGTTAGTCGACCACCTAGTAGAGAAGCTTGATGGTAAGAGCAAATGCCTGACCATCTTCTTGGACCTCGCGAAGGCATTTGATACGGTTTCCTTTCCCATCCTTCTGCGAAGACTTGAGTCCTTGGGGATCAGGGACACCCAGCTCAAACTTTTCCATGACTATTTGTCTAATCGTACCCAGCGCGTCAAAGTTGCTGACTATGAGAGCGATGATAGTTTCATCACTTACGGTGTTCCTCAAGGCAGTATTTTGGGGCCAACACTATTTCTTTGCTATATAAACAACTTCTGTGATCTAAAGCTTCAAAACTGTAAGATTGTTTCATATGCTGATGACACATCCTTGACTTTCCATGGAGATAGTTGGGATTCAGTGTATAATTATGCACAGCTTGGCCTAAACAGGGTTGTTAAGTGGTTAGCTGCGAATTCGTTGACTCTAAATGCCTCAAAAACCAAATACCTACATTTTTCGATCCGTAGCAATCCCTCTATAAGTAATCTACCCCTTAAGTTAATTGTCCATTCATGTCCCACTCCAACTGACTCCCAGTGTAGCTGTCCTTCCCTACAATCTGCATCTAGCATTAAATACTTGGGTATCACTATCGATCGAAACTTGGTTTTTAGGGAACACATTGATTCTCTCTCTTCTAAAGTTCGCAAACTGACATACATATTCAAGTGTCTCAGGTATGCTGCTGAACCTCAATTGATGAAATCGATTTATTTGTCCTTGTGCCAATCTATACTGTCCTATGGTATTTCGGTCTGGGGTGGCTCCTCCAAGTCACACTTACTACACGTGGAAAGATCTCAACGGCTTATTCTGAAGGTTTGTCTGAAGAAGCCGCGGCTGTATCCTACCTCTGTACTTTACAAGGACACTGGAGTCCTAACAGTCAGACAGCTATTTATCCTCTCCTCCATCCTGCGGAAACATGGTAATGTTAATTATAGTCCGAATCATGCTCGAGCACACACTAGACGTGAGTATCAGGTCTGCGTCTCTAGTCCTATTACTTCATCTTTTGCTCAAAGATTTTATGATTTTCAAGGCGCTAGACTCTATAACCTTGCTAACAAGGTTCTTAACATATACCCTAAATCACGTAGTGATGCCAAACTAGTTGTCTCTAAATGGCTTCAAAAGCTCGAATACGATAAAACTGAAGACCTTTTATTGCCTACTTCGTAATTTATCTATACCTACCCCATGCTTTCCCCCTATATCATTTCCTTCTGTTCTCCTCCCCCCCACACAAATACATACACACCCTTATACAACATCTACACACCCCCACATTCAATCACCCACACTCCCCCACATTCAACACTCACACACACACATACACCAGACACTCTTTACATGCATCAAACAATCTCTTACCAGATTGCATTTTATATATTTGTCAATTATTGCTCACTACTATCTAAGGGGTGGAGCCAGGAGTGCCATAGCACAGGTTATCCTAGTTTGGGCTCCTGTCTCCCACTCGCTACTATCTTAGCCGAACTTTTATTGTTACTTTTTAATACCTTATGGGAGAAATTATTAAACATTTTTTTCATTTTTCATTTCATTTTTCATATATATATATATATATATTATATATATGTTTTTCATATTATAATTGCGAAAAACTTTAACCATAGATAGACTATAATTTAATAAGCAACTCTTGTAAGAACTTGTCTTGTCTTGTGTAAACGGCAAGAGTAAACAAAATTAAATCGGTTAGCCATGCAGCGCCACTCAATAAGAGAACGGACGCAAGAAAAATAAATATTCAAAAGAACTAAGAATGCGATTGTAGACGAACTAGTTCGCATAGTTCACCTAAAAGAGAGATCTTTCGAACTAGGTCGTTCGCGAACTACCCAAGACTACTGCGTACAATACTCCGACTTTCCGGGAAACTGTGTAATAGAAAAAGCAATTCCAAGAGAGCTTTACCGAGAAATTGTTATGGTTGCCATACTTACAATATAGGAATATTAGTTATAGTAAACTAAAACGAACACATGTTTGTGACACATTTAGTATTATGAAACCTATTGTATGTCACACACATTCATTTAATATTATAAAGCTTTTCAAATCGTGGGGTGAGCAGAAGAAGCTAAGTCATTTGCCAGATGTAACACATACATTGTTATAAATAAGTAAATGGATGTGTAGGGTTATATGGCAAATAATAAACAAAAGAAAAGAGCGTTATTCTCGCCGACAAAGTACATTGTAGTTTGGCGAGTGTAAAAGAAATAATAATAATAAAAAAAACAGAATACCTATACTACCAAAAAAAAAAACAAGTATAAAACCGGCATTAACAACGGCATGATATGCAACTACTTTACTATAAGCTTAGCCATATCAGGATGTGGCGAAGTGGAAGCTGAAAATATCGACAAATAGGTTGTTCCGTCCGACATTTTACTAGGCTCCTTGTGATATAGCAGGTAAATAATCGGTTAAACTATGAAATGGCGATGTATCGCGCAATGTCTGTGTCACTAATAATTTACTAAAATCGACTAAAAGCTTTTGTCAAAAACTGCCAATAAAAGGGAAACAAATTTTATAACTTTATTACCAAAAGACAAATTCGGAATTCGAATATTATGCGAAATAAATGTATGAAACTCATAAGTATGCTAAAGTCTATGGCATCACTTATTTCAGCCAGGCGTGTGTAAAAAATACTATAAAAAAAAAAGAAAAACAAATTATTTCGGTACAAAATCTTGAAAATTCAAACGGAGTAGGTAATCTTCTATCACTGCCAGAACGCACCTGCGTCCGACGTCACAGGATTTATCAAGCCAGATGTGCAGTGAATTTGTCTCTTTCTCCCACACCAATAGAGACAAGGATGGATTTAGGCTCTTAGTTGTTGTCAAGCCAATGTCCAGCGAACTTAGGCTTGTCAGGAACAGGATTATTCTCGTGTCTTTCACTTACTTTCCATGTCTGTTGTCGTTAGTTTACTTTATCGGATTTTGCTTGAGTTCCTCTATTCCTTAATCATCATAAATAAAGAGGCAAATTAGAAACGTATGATATTAACATAATTGAGTACTTAATTAAAAGAGAAGTGATGACTGATGACACAGTGCATAAATGCCAGATTCTGACTGATTGAGGATCTGCTTCATATCCTAGCATTGTACCCATGAGTTTCAAAAAGCTTACGAGTCTATTTATCACTCACTCGACGGTGCAGGAAAACATCGTGAGTAAACGCGCAGGTCCCAGAATAAATCTTTAAGTATTGTGCAACAGTTCCGGTCCCGCGATGGGCTCACCACCTAACTCGTTTAGGGGTCACCCACAATTATAGCCTTTTGATCCATTCTGGTAACAATGAGAGACCCATTCAGTATTAGGTTGATTAGCAAATGAATTTTAATACCATAGATACACAATACAAGTTCCCTTCAAAGAACTGAAATATCCACAACACCGTAAGCAAAAAATCAAAGGAAAAATCTAACATTGTCTACTACTTCAAAAATAAAACTAAAGAACCATGTAAGTAGCCCATTTTTCACCGCGTACAAAGTGTTGCAAGATATTACCTACATCGTAAAAGGGAAGTGCTATTATTTTTCTTGGAGCAACCTACATAGTCTTTCCGGATCTTTTTTGAAATTTCAAATTAAAATGAATCTTTCTTTTAAGTGTATGTTTTACACCTGCAGTTTTATTTGTATGGGAACAACAATATTTTTAATGTCGTCATCTACCTTCTTACAATAATTTATATAACATTTAGGGGTTACTTACGTATATATTTATCACAAGCTCGACGGTGAAGGGAAACATCGTGAGGAAACCCGCAGGTCTCAGAATTAATTCTGAGACATGTGTAAACAGACCCGGTCCGGCGATGGGCTCACAACCTATCACGTTTAGGGGTCCAATATATCTCGTGAAATGTGGGTATATCCAGTAATGGAATACCTCTGCCTACCCTCTCGGGTATAAAAGGCGTGAGATTATATTATTATTATTTAGGGGTTCAAAATATACTGGTGAAAAGTAAGTATTTTCAGGAATATATCTAATACCTCTGGCGACTTCCTTTGATGATGGCGTAAGCTTTTTTATTTCATTTTGAAACATTTAGGTACATTTGTATGTTTGGTCTAGTGGATACTGACTGTAGTATTAGCAAAAACTAAAATACTGCACCTCAATACTATTATTATACTTAGTATTGTCACCTTTGCTATACAGAGTCGTCCATACACAGAAGTCGATATGTATCTCTAGCTCGGCACAAGTTTTTCCAATAAAAGCTATAATACGTGCACATTAGCACATACTTTATTCCATGCTTCGAAAATCCTGTCACACGGTTGACACTTATTTGTGCGTGTTTGCACGAGCTTTATATCAAATTACCTTTGAGTATTAAACCAACCGGAGACGCCACTGACAGGCGTTCCCCTCTGCCAAAAAAACGTGTCGGTCAATGAGCATACCGGTTAAATACAACTAGTTTGTTTGAGTTCACGGAGTGCTTGTATTGGTGAATGTATTTGTGTGCACCTAGTTCAAGCTAGTGTTTAATTGTTTTGTCAAAAAAATGCGTTTGTTTTAACATTATTTGTATTTGTTTCCTCGTCCCCCGCGCAGAAACTGGCAGACTTTTTTGCAAAGAAACTAGTGCGCGTGACGTCTCCTGTTGGTTTAATACTCAAAGCAAATTACTACTCACAAATTTGTCGATGTATCCACAAATAATTGTCCAGCGAAAAAAGATACCTCAACGAATAAGAAGAAAGTTGAAGATGCAATGGGCTGGAGTCTGCCACAGAACCTAAACCTACGTTATGGCTGGTTTACACACTGTTTAGTTAAGATTGTCAGTAGACGAACATTGCTTGCCCACTATGAGGTTTTGTATTCATATACCCGTTTGCAGAAGTGATGTTCATCTACTGATAAACAGTGTGTAAACCAGCCAGTAGCTGAAGCGAGTTCTGCGGTGGATATCTCTAAAGCCTAGTTCGCACTAGGCCAGTAATTTAGTAGAGTCCTTGTATGTAGTAAAGGAGCAGTAGCAAAGCCTAATATTGTCGAGTTGTATAGGTGTATGTGTACTACGAACAAGGACTAGACTAAATTACTGACATAGTGCGAACTAGACTTTAAGAAAACGTAGTGGGGCGATGGTGATGAAAGTGGCTGGAAGCGTAGGATTGGAGATTGGCGTGACTGGTGCTTTTGGGGAAAAACTTTATTCAGCGGACTGATATGGGCTGATAAGCATTATGTAGGCACGATATTATTATGTTCGGGACAAGGATTCGCAAAATCAAACGACACTGTTAATCACTCGGAAGCTTAGTTTATCACTGCCGGCTACCGACTACGGATCAATACACATCAATGCACCAAATACACTGAGAAACCTAGAAGGATACATCACATTTTGTGTAAGGCGTGCGAAATATAAAAACCGAGTTGTTATCCCAGAAGGTTTCTAATAATTTCTAGCTAGTAGTAAGTAAGTAAGTAACAACTCTTTATTGTACACCAATAAAAATATGCAACAAGTGACACAATGATAAAAAAGTAAAATGGGCAGTCTTATCGCTTTAAGCGATTTCTTCCAGACAACATTAGGACGGATGTAACTGATATAAACAGATGAAGGTAGGTGGTGCACTAAAGTTACCAATGGATTAATTAAGGTACTTATACAACGCGTAACAGAAAAAGCGCAATTCCTCATACACCTTAATTAGTATATTAATATAAAAAAAATATGATGCAATCGAACTTTAGTTATGTCTAACCAATTTTATTAAATATAGATTATTAATAGCACGATTTCCATAGAAAGCACTAAATTCAGCTACAATAATTCATTTTTTGAAAAATTTTACACATATTAAAAATAGCTGTAATCGAATAAGTAGTCGATACTGAACAAACTAATTTCAGGAATTGCGCTTATTCTGTTACATGCTGTATACATATACCATAGATATAGTAGAGGAACTGAAACCAGGCACACAACCTTTAAATCTGATCTAGGTGTAGATTTACATTACCATTTTCTATTATCATTCTCTCTTTTTATAGCATGAATACAGTTTCCTTTTCGAAATCGATTTAGAACCGCGCAATAGACGCAGACAGCGCCATTAAAAGTTGGGTGAGCAAGAGAATTGTTTTATAGCCATTATTTGTGAATGTATGAGTATTTGAACCCATCGTAATGGTGAGAAAGGATCCGTAGTCGGACGTGGTCACCTTTAGCGTCTCAATAAATATCCTTTAGAATTTACTTCGGTATAAGAATAGGGATGTTGACAAAAAATAAGGTATCCATGTACCGATGAGTTTTTACAAAACTTACTTACATATTCATCACTTCCTCGATGGTGAAAACATCGTGAGGAAACTCGCAGGTCTCAGAATTAATTCTGAGCAAATAAATGATTCTGATTCTGATTCTGAGGCACGTGTAACAGACCTGCTCCGGCGATGGGCTCTATAACGCTTAGGGGTCAAATATTCTCGTGATAAGTGGGTATATCCAGAAATGGAATAGCTCTGTCTACCCCTTTGGGCGTACAAAAGGCGTGAGATTATTGATTTGTTTTATTTTTTTACTACCCTACGTAAAGTATTTTACAATTTTCCCAAAAAAATGACAAAAAAATGAAATTAAATTTGAGAATGTTTCAAATATTGAAATTTTTGTCAAGTAATTATTTTTTAAGATCCCGTTTATTCAAAACTGGCTTACCTATCTGCTGTTCTAGCATACAAAGTGAAAATTTTATGCGTTTCACCTCCAACACCCTTATTCTGTAACATGTTACACATAAAGCTTATCAACTTTCATTAAGGAAGCAACTCGAAAATCGCGAGAAAATCTTCCTCTTTGCAGTACATTATGGTTATGTAGGTATTACACTTTTGTATGGGACAGTTTTATGTAAAATTCAATAGGGGATTCGAAATGAATATTTTTTTCCAATTCGCGGATACCCACATAAGAGAGGAAACGAACCAATTTTAAATGCAGCGTGCCATAAATTCATATTCACTTGTTTTGAAATGAGAGCAATTACTTAGTCAGTTAATGCTCAAAAGCATGTACTCGTAGTTTCAAGATCAATCCTCAATATTCTGTGCAATGACCCGGTTTTAATTATGTGGCAAAGTATGTGTCCATGAAAATTGTTTTCAAACATATTTGTTTGACCTGGGTCGGTGAAATAGATCTTCATTTCTACCAATTTTGAACTGTAGACTAAATTATTTCAAAAAATAAATGTTCAACATAATTCGTTACATAGAATGGTTAGGACCACATGCATTATGTATTTTTTTCTATGGAAAGGCAAAAGGAATATCCTTGGGGTATCAAATGAATAAGAACGTTTTTTTTTCTCATTGTTTTCCTGATATGGAAAACAGAGATGCAGCCTCATTTTTATATAGCGTCATCACTTTCATACGATATTCCGAAACAAACTTAATTAAAGCAAATTACTGGATTTGATACGCAACTATATTGAAACAGGCTTAGTTTGTAAGGGTTCAAGGACACAGATAGCAATTAAAAAACAATACTTAAAACTAATTTTAAGAGATGCTGATAGACTCCTGATTGGTGGTTGGATTGATAATAATAATAAATTGTGGGACACAATTCACAAACAGTTATTGAGTCCCAAACTAGGCAGGGACTGTAACCACCTGTAACCTGTAACTATGGGTACTAAACAACTGATAAACATATTTAAATAAATATTAAGCGACCAGACACGAAGCCAACAGAACACACAAATGTTGGCCCCGAGCGGGGATCGATTCCGCGACCTCCGACTCAGAAGGCAGGGTCACTACTGACTGAGCCAACCAGGCCCCTCAAATATATTGAGGAAAAGCCAAACAAAGACTAGTCTATGTCAAAGGTACCCGAAACCGTTTGACGGATGAAGCGCAAGAGATCAGCGTCTATTGTCTACGCCTACCCCAACGGGTAAAAAGATTATGGTATTTTTGTACCTATTCAGTCATTTACTAACAAAGAAATTTTAGTATATGTACGAGTACGTAGAGAGGCTATTGGGAATATTTTTATTCAAAAACTTTGATCCCGAAGTACGGGGCTGTCGTTTGGATGTATCACACTCAGGTAAACTGTTTTGGTTTACGATTATTTTCCACTTTGACTGATTTATGCCCTAGTATAATATATAAGTAATATTTATTTAAGTATGTTTATCAGTTGTTTAGTACCCATAGTACAGGCCCTGCCTTTGGGACTAAATAACCGTGTGTAAATCTCATTGTATACATTATACTAATGTGAGACTTGGTCCTTGATTAGATAACTTAATAATTGTCGGTATATTGTAAATTTAAAAATTTATAAGGAGAAAACTAAAATGAGATATAAATTTTTCATTTGAGATTGCAATTTGCAAATCATTGGCTCATCTTTACAGTTCAGTGAATAAATTCAATACCTGTATCAGGAGATTTAAAATCGTGGTAATAACTGAGATTTTATGTAAAGTTTACAAAAAAGGCGTAAGTTGTTTACAAAAAATAATAAATACCTACTTTATTGTGAGTGTGAGACGTGAGTGTCTCGAAGTTAGCTAAAACCAGGCCAGTGTAATTGTGCTAGAATCTAGCTTAATGTAGATATATTTAAGACAAGTAGCCATCAAGCTAGTATTCCGACCCGAGAGTCTAGTGATTTGTATTATCCTAAACGTTATAAAATATTCCGTTATGTGTATCAGAGAGATCATAAGTCACTATTATCCTTCGATTGTATACAAAAACAGTAAAATACTCGTACTGTCCACTAAAACTTATGAATAAAATAGATTATTACCAATCGCTAACAATCGCTAGTACCTACAACAAAAGTGTACTGAAATCTTAAACTGATCGAACATACCTAGTTTATTTTTTATTTTGAGTGGTTGATTACCTGAATAAATATTGAGAAACAATCAAGATACATAACCCTATCTAGTCTACTGTTGAACGTGATCTCTCCTTATCACTACTAAAATTTCTACAGCTAGTGATATCTGTTATGCGCTTCCGCAGCAAATGCTGTCACCGAAAATTCTCGAATCGAGCAAGAGAATCGCACCAATAACACCCGAGGACGAACATCTGTCACCGATTTCAATAATAGTAGCCGTAATTTAAAATACCAGAAGTTCTTTTGCTGACGCTACCGCCATAACGGCCGATGTCCGCTATGGTTATTGGCTGCGCCTTCTAGAAGGATGGCTGCATGGTAAGTAGAGGTTACAATATTGTAATCTCCTATTTCATCTCTCCGGGCGGAAAGCGGCGAATTTGCACGCTGCGCTAAACAAAGTTGCCGCTTTCCGCGTCCGTCGATGAGAAAAAAAGTTGAAAGCCTCAGATCACATATGTGTAGACCTCGGCTTCGCCTCAGTCGACAATTAAGTACATACTATGCTCTGACACAATATTTCTTTACTTCTTTAGGTGTCTAATATACTATTCTATCATCATCATTCTCCTGTTCTTTTCATAGTAGTTAGGGTCGGCCCAGTGTGTTATCTAAACTGCAAAATATTTTGCCATTATTTTTGCAGTAAAAATGAAAAATGAAGATTTATTTATTGTATTGTTACAGGTAGATATAGTAGATGGAATTCAACTTAATATAAAAGACTGACAATATACAATATTTTTAAAACTATAATCAAATGACTTACTTCAAATAAAAAAATCTAATTTAACTGTTTGTTCAAAATACGTGCCCACGGAACTTAGTAGCTACTACACACATGGTCAAAAACTTGATAAATAAATATTTACTTACGCATTTTATCCCCAAAGGGGTAGGCAGAGGTATTCCATTCCAGGAAATACAAACATTTTACCGCTGCCTCCTGAAGCAAAATCAGCAGTACCTTGTAAAAATGAGGTCGTCAACATAAGCACCTATATGTTACCTCCCCGCTCCCAAGCGCAGGGCGAATGCAACGAGTCGGCGTCCTGTCGTTTTCTTGACTACTTTGAAGTCATATCCTGCTAGGTATGTAAAATGTTTCAGCTCAGTAGATAAGAAACACGTGTTAGCTAACCGTTTCCTTCTATGTTGCTAAAATGGAGATTAGTTTTTAGAAATGGTAGAACAAAATTTAAAGGCACTACTTTTAGAAGAAGAGTATAGTCATAGATTCTCTGATAGCAAACTGCCAGTTGCACCAAAGATTTTGAATTTAAATGCTCTATTTAGTAACACACAAGTTTTGCGTTAAAGAAGAAAGATACTTAGTAGTATTTATATTTTCCATATTTTAGAATTTTTGCTACGGGTTGTGTGTTATATAGTGGAGGACTCTATAATAATAATAGTGACAAGGTTTTTAACTAAGTGGGCACCGTTATGTTGCCGTTCAATCATTACTTTCACTACATAGTATAAAACAAAGTCGCTTTCTCTGTCCCTATATCCCTATGTCCCTATATCCCTTTGTATGCTTAATCTTTAAAACTACGCAACGGATTTTGGTGCGATTCTTTTTAATGGATAGAGTGATTCAAGAGGAAGGTTTTAATGTTAGCATTGCACCCGTGCGAAGCCGGGGCGGGTCGCTAGTATAAATATAAATTACATATCCAAACTTTCACATTTAAAAAAGAATAATAATGCAACATGAGTTCAGCACATTCACAATAATTAATTACAGTAAATACAGTAAATTCTAATCATAAAAAGGAAGAATAGTTTTCATTTTGTTAGCGAAAGTCGTAAAAGTAAACATTTTCTCGGCAAAGAAAAATGTAGGCAGGTCAAGTATTTCGAGTAGGAAGTCGGCTTTGATGTCAGTAATAAAAACCGGGGAAATGTCGTGTCCGCATGGTAGCGAATATGGCACGAAAGGTTACACAGTGATGGAAACAAAGCCTTTTTGTTATTAGTTTTTTAACATCTATGCCAAATCCAAGTTTATTTGAACGTCGGAATTTAGAATCTATTTATACATCTATTCTATCTATAATATCTATTTGTTACAGACACATTAAAAATAGATGAAATCGATTAATTACTCGATACTGACTGACCGACTGATCGATAAATGCACAGCCGCAACTGCTGGGTGTAGACCTGAAATTGAAACCCAATAATGAAATTTTGTACAATTTTTTGGAAATTCCAGCGGGAACGGGAATAAATTAGATCTGCGCGATCAAATCGGCTGGGCACCCGATCGTCCTTTATTATCATCTAGTTGATTATAGTATACGTGTTTGAGATGAGTTTTGAAAAACTTGGTAGAAGATCGGTTGAACAAACATTGACAAGAATTGTAGCACCGTCCTGAATTATAATATTATGCAAGTCACACGACGACCCCATACGGTGTCATAGAGACGTGAGTCTGAATATTTTATAAACTAGCTGTCGAAAGTTGCTAAGACATTCGTCTTAGTTTGTAAATTGCCTTATTTAAAAAATATATATTTCAGTCACAGTTCAGTCCATAGTTTGTAAGTTTAAACTTAAAAAAATCTCACGCCTTTATCCCGGAAGGGGTAGGCAGAGGTAGGTAAAGAGTTTAATTTTAACTTAAATTAAATTCACGTGTTAGTTCAAATTACATAAGGTGCATCTGCGACCAGTGCCTGATCTAGCAACTGTGGAACCTATCAGTGATTATCAACAGAATGCTATTGGAGCTGGCGCGAACTCATTGTGGGGCACAGTGGAGAAGCCGTCAACGCGTACATCGCAAACATTAATATGAGAACATATGAGTCGTAACCCACAGGTTCCAGGGTTGATTCTGAGGTATATGCAACGTCATCCTGGTCCGGCAGCTGGGTCACCACCTGTAACGTTTTGGGGCCCAAATAATATACTGATGAAACGTGGATAATTAATTTTTATTTTATTCTATTTAAAAGGGGTGGGGTCCGGAGGCGCACCAGTTTATCAAAGAGGTGTCAGCGCGTTTGGTCGAGGCTTTAAGTGGCCAGAGGCCTGGCAGTTATCTGTAACAAACGATCTGCCTAGCTATTCAGAGAGGGAAAGTTGGCAGTGTTATCTGCACTGTCCCACATAGTTGCTCTTTGGGGGAAGTTTTTATCTGTAAAAGTGTGTAAATAAATATTTTTAAAATTAAGAGTTATAAAATACTTACTTATGTATGCAGACGCATTTAGCCGGAATATTATATCATAGTTATATTTAGTCATATGCTGAAGAGACTACAGACTTTCATTCCTATTCAGCTTTAATTGGGAACGAATTAAAAAAATCCTTTCTTGTATTAATCTAGTTTGGTACGTTATAAAAGTAACTCTTGTGCAAATTTTTTTGGTAAGTTTGTGGTCTCCTGTGGATACTCATAATAATTAATTTAGACTATGTAATAAGCATAATAATATGATATTCCCACGAGCACAATGTCTTCTACGCAAAGTTTCGTTGTCATCTAAAGCTAAGAGTTTCTAAGTTCTAATTTAGGTTATTATGCCAAAAGAAATTGACGGGCCTGTTGGCTCAGTTTGTAGTGACCCTGCCTTCTGAGTCGGAGGTCGCGGGTTCGATCCCCGCTCGAGGCCAACATTTGTGTGTATGAACATATCTGTTGGCTCCGTGTCTGGGTGTTTAAATTTATTTAAGTATGTGTATCAGTTGTTTACCCATAGTACAGGCCCTGCCTAGTATGGGACTAAATAACCGTGAGTGAATTGTGTCCCACAATTTATTATTTTTTATTATTATTATAAATGTGTACATATTGTATACCTATATCTACCTAACATTATACTTTAACGTACAAAATATTTCTTAAGTGCGAGAAAGTAAGACGTTATTTAAAACTTCACGTACTTCATACATAGTCAAGGTTTATACCTAGGTACTTGAGAAGTTTCCCTGAATGTGCTCCTCAACTTACTCCTCAAACTCGCGAGTCCGGTTTAGACTTAGGGCCTTCGCTTGTACTCTGGTGTAAGAGCATAAGCTGAGCGATTTCTACTTGCCTACTAATCTATATTTCTAAAGGCATCGGATATTATTAAGGTATTGGATACACAAACAAAACACATTAAGCAGAAATTTGCAATAATAGCCCTGTGGTTGCAGAGCCCGCTTCTCATTTGTAAAGCTCGGGTCTGAATCCTGGAGTGTAGCCATGAGTTTTTTATAAAAGCCACATACTTATACCATCTGGACGGTGACGGAAAACATTCCGCAGACCCTAGAATCAATTCTGATGCATATTAAGACTGATATATATTTAAATATAGATGCTATATTCGAAATAAAAGTTTATTAAAATTAACACACTGCAATACAATAACTCTTTGTTGTAAAACAAAAACGTAAGCGTTCTTATAGCTTTTAGTGACCTTTACTAGATAAACTTAGGATGGATGAAATGATTATATAACTAGCGTAGACGATGCGGTATTAACACATTACATTAAGGTACTTCATTTACGAAAATCAATCATTTGATGCATTCCGCTAATTCCTTTGCCTTAAATTATACTGTGTATGAATTATATTTATTTCTCGCCAAAAACTTTATGGAACTAACAATTTCTGGGTGCAACACGGCATCCTTTTCAACATTTGAATAAAATCTTGCAACAAAGCTTTGTGCTGTTCAAATTAATAACGATTCTAAGAAATGTTTCAGCAGGACATTCCGGATTTTGTTTGCGGATATGTTTTTAAGATTAAAACGTTTTTAAATGTGGATTTAAGTGCAAAGTCACTTTTTAAATATGAATGTGGAAGGTTATAGAAAGATGTTGTTTGGTGAAAGTGTGAAATGAAATTCAAATTTTACTGTTGAATAGAAGGAGAGTCATTAATGCTGACAAATAACAGCAAAAATGTAAGAAAATTATGATTATTAAGAGATTTAAAATGGGTAACTGTGAGTTAGTGCAATTTTGTCACATTTTTTTTAGGGTCATACATTAAAAGCTAATTCACAAACATGATAAACTCGTCATTTGTAGATAAGATTTGTTGTAAACTCTTTAGAGTGCCTTGTTATTAGACTATTGACATTTCTAAGTGTACTAGTTGTACCTACAGACAATAAATGTTTTTTTTTTATTTTGACTCACAAAAGTCTTTATTTATAACTAGCTGATGCCCGCGACTTCGTCCGCATAGAATTTGTTATTTCTTTGCGTTTCGAAAATATATCAAGATGGATAATCTACACTATCTACCTATCAACACTAATATTATAAAGAGGAAAGATTTGTAGTTTTGTACCTATGTTTATAACGAATAAACTTAGAAACTACTGGACCGATTTCAAAAACTATTTCACCATTAGAATGCTACATTATTCCTGAGTAACATAGGCTATATCTATGACGAAAAAGAATTAAGGATCCTTACTAAAACTTGACTGTATATGCCAGGATTGGAACCCGAGCCTCACGAATGAGAGGCGGGCTCTTTAGCCAGTGGGCTATCATTACTATTTATTTATATTTTTGTTATTCAAAACACCCTATATACATACAACGCGTCCCAGAATAACCGCAATTCCTCATACACCCCAATTAGTATACTAATATAAAAATGTGCTAATGCATTCGTACTTTAGTTTTGTCTAACAAAATTTCTTAAATAAAGAGCGATAATAAATATGGTTTCCACAGGTAGCCCTAACTAAATTCACTTCTATGCTAATTCGTTTTTATAAAAAAAATTTACACATACTAAAAATAGCTGAAATCAATATTATGTAGTCGATACTGATTACGTATTGTATAGCCTAGGACACTCTCTGGTTTATGATTTTTGAATTAGATCTTGATACCAAAGGGTATGCATGCATGTGCTCATAATAACAAACAAATTTCTTCAAGGAACCCATAGTGAATTCTCAAAAAAAAAGTGGACTTTGTATGGAGACTTTAGAATAATATTTGTGCCAAGTTTCAAGTTGATAGTAGAAAAAAAAACACACTTTTCATACCAACTTCAACCCCTACCAATCCAATCCAAAAACACGTGTCTCATCATTTATTTCTAAAAGTATTAGTGCCAAGTTTCAAGTTAAGAGACGTAAAAAACAACACGTCTTCATACAAACTCAAATGCCCTGTTTCACCCCCTCAGGAGGGGTTTTTAGAAAATCCAGAAATACGTGTCTTTTTATTTGTTTTGAGGAGTATTTTTACAAAGTTTCGAATTGATACACCAAAAAATGAAGGTTTTCCATACATTCCAAACTCAACCCCTATTTTCACCCCGTTAGGGCGTCCCCTAACGGAGGCGGACGTTATTTTCGGAAAAAACACGTATCTACTCATTTATTTCTTAAAGTATTTGTGCCAAGTTTCAAGTTGATAGACGTAAAAAACAACACATCTCCATACAAAATTCCACCCCCTGTTTCGCCCCCTTAGGGGGAGTTTTTTAGAAAACCCAGAAATACGTGTCGTGTTTTTTGTTTTGAGGAGTATTTTTACAAAGTTTGGAATTGATACACTCAAAAATAAAGGTTTTCCATACATACCGAACTCAACCCCTACTTTTACACCTTTAGGGGACAATTTTAGGAAATTCCAAAAACACGTGTCTCATCATTTATTTTTAAGAGTATTTGTGTCAAGTTTCAACTTGATAGACGTAAAAAACAACACGTCTCCATACAAACTCCACCCCCTTGTTTCAAACCCAGAAATACGTGTCGTGTTTTTTGTTTTGAGGAGTATTTTAACAATGTTTCGAATTGATAAACCCAAAAATGAAGGTTTTGCATACAAACTTTCAACCCCTTTTTCACCCCCTTAAAGCTTGAATTTGGAAAATTCCTTTCTTATTCCTAGTCTCCGTCTTCAAAATAATATATGTGAAAAAAATCAGCTTTCTAGGTGTAAGGGTTTAGGCTGGGCGTTGATGAGTCAGTCAGTCAGGACTTCTCTCTTTATATATAGATAAAGAAGAAGATTAAGATTATTATTTTTCTAAAAGTATTGTAGCGAGCAAAGTCACATTAGATTTAGATATTAGAACCCCGGTGCAAGGTATAGAACGGTCTTAACCAATTGTTTAAGTCTCATAAAAAAGATAAATGTTTTACTTAAATGCCAGAGCTTAACATTTCAGTACATAGCCTCGTTGCTTTATGCTGTCATCAAGCAAGCCTATCAACCGTTTTATGGACAATACAATAAAAGTGCTTTTGCGACTGCACCAATCTGTTTTGTTCCATCAAATCTGGGATTAGTACAAATTGGCATCTACATTGATGATATTTTTGTAGCTGAGTCCTTTACAAGTGGCAAATTAAAGTTACATTCACGTAGCTGGAATGGCTTAATTGTAATACTAAATACGTGTTAGTGACTATATTTCGAGTGCGTTACTCCAGCGGAAATTTGTCGAATATCGGCATTTGAGGGATACAGATAATTAGTTATCCGGCTTCTGTAAATGTTGTGCAGATTTAAAAATTTGTATTGCTTATAGTTTTTGAGTAATTCAAGAAAAACAGTTTCCGCTGGAGTAACGTTACCCCAGCGGCAATTTTTTTTTTCTAGTGGGAATATTGAAATAATTTTTATCTAAATAATTAGTTTTCATGACGGAGTAAATGTTGCGACTTAATTTGAATTTGTATCGTTAATGGTTCCGAAGATATTCAAAAATTTCAAAATGCCGCATTTTTGATGTTTGCGTTTTTCGCTGAATTTCGGAAACGGTTAAGCGCACTATCATAATTTTTTGTACATGACTTCTTATGTCTTATTCCTAATTAGTTGTGAAATAAAAAAATAAAAATAATTTACCGTTTAGGAGTTATGTAAGCAAATAGAAAAACCCTCTAATACGTCCTAGCACTTCGAATAAGAGGTCTAGAGACTTGTTTGAAACGTTATTTTGTAGCTTGCAACTGCCTTCAGGTGTTTGTGAAGTTTCATTATTATCCTATAAGTAATTAATAAATTATAATGAAATTTAGCTCAGTTTGGGCCTCGACGCGCAGAGCGTTATTTAACCCCCTATTAATGTACTTTCTTGTGGGATTTTTTAACCGAATAATACGTAAATAATTAGTTATATAGTTCAATTTTATACTTGTGAAATGTCAGCATCGTACAATCAATAATTAACGAGATAATAAAAAAATACACATTTTAAGTTATTTACCGTGGTAAACCGACCGAGTTTAGATGGTCACAGAAAAGCGGCCGTTTAGTACATTATGCTAACATTCTAAAACACGTAGTATAATAGTCTTTCAAGTTCGGTACAGACGCGTACATTATCTTTTGAGTACCTATTGATTTAATTAAATTTTTTTTTTTGAGTTTCACATGAACATTTTATATATTATGCCATTATCCTAGCAGTCTGCTATACCTAAATCGAGCTAAATCTTCGTACCTATTAACAGTTATTATTAATGCTACACATTAATAATAACTGTTAATAGGTACGAAGAGTAGCTTCTTAACTTTTCTTCTTTTTCTGTGGGTTACTTGTTCCACCAAGAAGGACATTAATTGGTAAACAAGGTAGGCTATAATGTATTATATATACAATATTATTATTATTGTTGTTTATAATTGTATATTATACTTATACATTCGCATCATGAAAATAATATAATAATCTAATCTCACGCCTTTTTTTATCCCCGAGGGAGTAGGCAGAGGTATTCCATTACTGGATATACTCACATTTCACGAGATATATTAGACCCCTAAACGTGATAGGTGGTGAGCCCATCGCCGGACCGGGTCTGTTTACACATGACACAGAAATTCTGAACGGATTTGGATGAAATTTGGTATGGAGATAACTGAGTATCCGGGTCAACGTCTAGATTACTTTTTAGTTCTGAAAAATATCTCATTTCCACGGGAAAATATAAAAACTGGTTACAAAAGACAAATACGTACTATTCACCTCGAAACATGAAATATGGTATGTAGGTGTCTTAATGTAGTAGGCAACCGCTATGAAGGGATTTTTTTAAATTCTCACGGGAACGGGAAAAACAGGATCCGCGCGCGCAACCCGTTGTTTGAAATATCGTATGTATAGGTGTCTTATGTCGTAGGCAACCACTATAAAGGGAATTTCAGAACTTGCCACAGGAACAGGAATAAACTGGATCCACGGCACCCGCTGTTTAAAATATCATGGTCTTACATGCCTTAGGAAACCACTATGAAGGAATTATAGGAAATTCCCACGGGAATGAGAATAAACTGGATCCACTGCACCCACTGTTTAAAATATCATGGTCTTATATGTCTTAGGAAACCACTATGAAGGAATTATAGGAAATTCCCACGGGAATGAGAATAAACTGGATCCACGGCACCAGCTGTTTAAAATATCATGGTCTTACATGCCTTAGGAAACCACTATGAAGGAATTATAGGAAATTCCCACGGGAATGAGAATAAACTGGATCCACTGCACCCACTGTTTAAAATATCATGGTCTTATATGTCTTAGGAAACCACTATGAAGGAATTATAGGAAATTCCCACGGGAATGGGAATAAACTGGATCCGGGCGGGAAAAGCCGCTGGACACCCGCTATGTAGTAAAATTTTACACGCGAGATTTAAAAAATCTTTCACCAATTGAAAGCTTACTTTTCTGGGAGTATTATATTATAGATTAGAATTTTCCCACGGGAACGGAAATGAAACCCTGGGGTTAACTCGTCGAACCACTGAGGATGAGGCTGTGATCGATCGGCAAAGGCAACCTCTCGACTCGACGATGACAAGTCAACATTTAATTCTATTTCATCAAACATTCTTTTTCGAAATTTATATAGGTAGGTATGGCAGAGACAAAACATCGTTTTTGAAAATTAGGTACTTAGCTTAACAAAAGCAATGAAAAACAACAATATTTTTTTCATACCATCTATTCGAAAAGTGACGTTTTGGTCCTCAATAACAGGGATCAAAGTAAGTCTTTTCCGATAGGATCTTAATAAGTGCGAATAAAAGTGTTTTGAATTTTGAATTAAAAATATCCCGCAACATTCATAACCAAAGAGATTAACAAATTAAGTTTGCATCTCTAAGGTTGGCGCCACTGTAGCTTAAGTACTTTATCAAAACAGTAGTTCAATTTTTCGCCGCATTAGGTTGACAAGCATAGAGTAACTTATATGCTGACAAGGCTGAATGGGGTTCGATGGTTGTGCCACACTGTCAGAAAAATTGCTGTGGCAATGCGCGCGCTTTCAAATTCCGACATCGAATTGTTTGTGTATTTTATATTTTAAAATGTATTCAAGTAGCAGTGACTGCAGTGATAGTTAAACACCGGAAAACTCACTACGTTCGGGATTCTATCCTAGAATCATTCACTATGTTCGTGATTTAAAAAAACGCCCTTGCCGTAAAAATATAGTTTTGCTCCCTCATGACACAAACTACTATTCCCACGTTGAAGTGTTATTTGTTTTATTTTTTCAATTAACAGCTTTTTATTTGCAAGCCATAAAATATAATTATATAATCAATACTTTTCCAATAAATAAAAGCAAGTTTCATTGCGATGGAACATTAAAGAACATTTAGCACAACTACACCTTCAATATGTTTCTTTTTGCAATCATTATGTAACACGCTTTTATTTATTAAAAAAGTGTTGATTATATTATACTTAATGATATTTTTCTTATCATGTTTAAATTATTATTTTTAAATTTTTAGTTCTTTTTATATTAACAAGAAAATAATAAAAGCTTGTTTTTAAAAAACTATATATTTTAATTTTTCTGAATAGTGATGCTATTTAATTTTATTATTGATAGCGGGTGCCCAACGGCGTTGCCCGCGCGAATCCAGTTTATTCCCGTTCCCGGGAGAATTTCAAAAATTGATAATAATATCTAAATTGATAACTATCTATACTACCGCAATAATTTAGTTCAGTAATAATTATCTGATTTTGTTTTTGAAGTTGATTTATATTTATGTTGTATAAAAAGATGCTCTCAGAATAAATATACCTAAGTTCAATGACTTTTTATTTTTCATATTTTTTATTAAAAGGTTTTATAGAAACCTGTCAATACCTGTCAATAAGTTTTTTTAACACTTGTGTACGCAATTGTAAAAAACCTTATAAAACTATCCTATATATTTAAAAAGGTTAGCATAATGTACTAAACGGCCGCTTTTCTGTGACCATCTAAACTCGGTCGGGTTACCACGATAAATAACTAAAAATGAGTATTTTTTGATTATCTCCTTAATTATTGATTGTACGATGCTGAAATTTCACAAGTATAAAATTGAACTATATAACTAATTATTTACGTATTATTCGGTTAAAAAATCCCACAAGAAAGTACATTAATAGGGGGTTAAATAACGGTCTGCGCGTCGAGGCCCAAACCGAGCTAAATTTCATTATAATTTATTAATTACTTATAGGATACTAATGAAACTTCACAAATATCTGAAGGCAGTTGCAAGCTACAAAATAACGTTTCAAACAAGTCTCTAGACCTCTTATTCGAAGTGCTAGGACGTATTAGAGGGTTTTTCTATTTGCTTACATAACTCCTAAACGATAAATTATTTTTAATTTTTTATTTCACAACTAATTAGGAATAAGACATAAGAAGTCATGTACAAAAAATTATGATAGTGCGCTTAACCATTTTCGAAATTCAGCGAAAAACGCAAACATAAAAAATGCGTCATTTTGAAATTTTTGAATATCTTCGGAACCATTAACAATACAAATTCAAATTAAGTCGCAACATTTACTCCGTCATGAAAACTAATTATTTAGATAAAAATTATTTCAATATTCCCACTAGAAAAAAAAAATTGCCGCTGGGGTAACGTTACTCCAGCGGAAACTGTTTTTCTTGAATTACTCAAAAACTATAAGCAATACAAATTTTTAAATCTGCACAACATTTACAGAAGCCGGATAACTAATTATCTGTATCCCTCAAATGCCGATATTCGACAAATTTCCGCTGGAGTAACGCACTCCTATATTTCTGTAGTGTTTCATCAATTTCATTTAGTCGCGCTATAGGCGCGTGCATGACAAGTCGTATGCTAATGTCAGTGCTATACATTTTTTGATCTATTCGACTGATGTTTCATCATCATCATCATCAACCCGAAACAGTCCACTGCTGAGCTAAAGGTCTTTCCTCACACATGAGAAAGTATGGGCTTTATCTCCCACGCAAGCCCACCGCTAATTAGGAGATGGTGTTAAGCTAGTGGCCACTTAACATTCAGAATTTTTCAAGCCACCCAAGGGTACCTGACATGGCTTAACGACTTCCATTGTGCGTAAACACAACGAAAAGCGGCTGATGTTTACGTTTACCAAAAGTCGGATCAGCCTCTCTTCTTTCGACTGGACACGGATGATTTTTTTTACCTACTGCGCTACAAATATCTGGGTATGTATGTATGTGCTATTCTTTGTACCCTTGAAACAACCCAACGGCTAAATGAGGTGTCTATAGGTGACATTTCACTAGGTAACTTAGTTTTTAGTAAAAAAAATATACAACCTGGAAGTTATAATATCTTATATAATATAATTGGGACACAAGTCACACACGGTTATTTAGTCCCAAACTAGGCAGGGCCTGTACTATGGTACTAAATAACTAATAAACATACTTAAATAAATATTTAGCGACCAGACACGAAGCCAACAGACATGTCAATGCACAGAAATGTTGGCCCCGAGCGGGGATCGAACTCGCGACCTTCGACTCACTACCAACTGAGCCAACAAGCCTGTCAAATCTTCTGTATTTAGGGTTTCGATATTCTCAGGTTTTTAGTACACTTTTTACGCAATCAAGATTTTTGTTTTTAACTTTATTTATTACCATGTGGTAATTGTACTCTTATACGCATATCGGTCCTCGCCATCCCATCAAGCCACATGGAATTGAATCGACTTGCTATCCCCTTACATTACTATGGTGCTCCGTGACCGCAGTCTGACTGCTCGGTTGACCTAATTACTCATGGAGTAACATTCCAGAGTGCTTCGTGTCTGGTGCAATTTGTAGAGAAAACATTCGTTCTTTGTGCATTCCTTGCACATAGTATTGCATAGCAAAAGAGCTGCCATTGAGTTTCTTGCTGGTTCTTCTCGGAACTGCATTTGGAACCAGCAACTCGTCGGTGGAGATGGGCTACCGTTTACATTTTGCCAATCTTCATGGACGAGTTTAGAGTTGCCTTGTTATTTAGACTATTGACTTTTCTAAGTGTCATTTTCAATTACCTACGGAAATAAATACATTTTAATTTTCATAGCTATGAGTGGCATTCCCTAGCAAATTAGTGCATACCTTTAAGAGAGAGGTCTATATAACGATTCCTTATGCCCTTTATACAGAAACTATCATTCAAAACAGACTAAACACATGCTTTTTTGAAGATATACCTCGTAGCTTAACTATTTACATAAACCAATTAGAATTAATATCAAAAACTTAAAAGAAATTCCACGTTGAATAATCTGACTTGTGTGGCGGCCTACCCCTGGGAGGCTTGTCCCACTTCAAATTGCGCTCAGAAAACAACTCATATATAACACGAAATTTTAACGTATCTTTTATCAAAATATCTCATTTTAAAGAAATTTACTCCATTTCATATTCAAAATCACAAAAACTTTACTAACTATTAAAAAAAAACTGAGAAGCTAATATGTTTTTGTCCCGCGTAAAACTGCTCTTTTGATGCTCGTGTTTGACTACTTGTTGAATATTAGTCAAGCAATTTCACGCCAAATTTTTGTGTCGTACCGCACGAGCGTTTCTCGGACCCAAACTTGTGTGTGGAGAAGAGGGTGTAATGTAAATAAATGGTAAATTTACTGAACCTGTGACGTCATCATTAGAAATAGTCAGTTATGTGCTTAACAGAAAAGTAAGTTGTGCCATTTGTGAAAAATAACTGTGTATTAGGTATTATTTGTGCAATACATTTGCATTAATATTATAGGTAGCATACTTTTATTTATAATTTATTTATTTATTTATTTGCAGAACAATGTAAACTTACAGACTAAAGTAAGTCCAAATCATTTACATTCTATCAACATATATATATAGGCATACAGTAATCGGTAGGCCTCACTTTATTACCTCGCTACTTAAATCCGCTAGTGTTGTTTCAACGATCCCAAGACGCTGTCGTAGGGCTAGCCCAGAGAGTTTTTTGTAATGTTTAACTGATTTTATATTGATGCTTTAAATTTTGGCATGTGTTCTATAGTCACCACTTTTCTGATATATTATTACAATAACTCCCATATTATATTAAACACAATAAAACTCTATGATTATAGGTTGGTGGGTGTATGTTCGCGCGAGCTTTGCATTTCTATCTTTTCAATTTCTAACTGGATTACTTTTAAGTTTTTATTTGTTACATCTTAGCGAGAAATGTCCATGGGCATAGTGTTACCTATGTAAGTGAAATACAAACATACCCCATAAGAATTTACATACACTATGTACTGTTTTTTCTCCGAATAAATAAAATAAAATAAAATAAAACAAAAAAAAAAGATTTTGAAAAATAAACAATTAAACAAAATTTTAAACATCGTCATCCGCAACAGGCTTCGTCAGATATTTAAATATTTCATGTCATTAATCAGTTAGGTACTTCCTATATACATAACAAGTAGCATTATCATCTAAGTTCTCATCAAAATCGAATATTTTATGAATACATTGTTTTTTTTTTAATAATAGGTCATAACTTATAGTTATCTACCATCGCTTTCAAGTGTTCTAGTTGAGGAGAATCACAAAATGTAGATAGAACTTGGACTAACTTAGTCTCTTACACCTTGGACCAAACTTGAAGAAGGCCTCTAGAGAACGCGCCATTGTATCCTTTACTCTAATTGCTTGGCTAAAGTATGATGAGAGCAGGTAGACATGATTACGGTGAAGAAGTCCTTCATCTTTATAATTAGTATGTAAATAACATTCCTAATGAGTCACAGGAGAGCAGTAATTTTGCTCAGGAGGTCACGGAATATTAAATGTGATGTGTGATGACGAATAGGTGCGTCGAAATTGTAATTAAGGGCATGAGAGACTTATTTTCGAGCACACTTAAGTTTTATTATGAAATTTTGCGATGGAATATGAGTGTGTATAATAAAATTATATCTCCTTATTCCCTATCAATCTGGTTTCCGGTCTGGTCATAGTACAGTTACAGCTCTTGTTAAGATAACTGACGACATTCGTTTCGCTATGGAGAACCGTCAACTCACGGTACTAACCTTGCTTGACTTTAGCAATGCGTTTAACACAGTTGATTTTGACGTTTTGCTGGGTATTCTGTGTTCTCTTAACATATCTCCAACGGTTATTGATTGGTTTCATAGTTATTTGCACGGCCGCCGGCAGCGCATCCGTACTGAAGAGTCCTTCTCTGCATGGTGCAATACTACCTCCGGAGTTCCACAAGGTGGCGTCCTATCTCCTCTTCTTTTTGCTATCTTCATCAACTCTATTACCTCGAATCTTACTTCTTCTTACCACCTTTATGCAGATGATCTCCAAATATATAAACATGCTTCACTTAGTGAGTTAGATAACGCCATACAAGCCACCAATTTGGATCTACTGCGGGTATCTCAATGGAGTAATCGGTTTGGTTTAAAAGTCAATCCGTCAAAAACCCAAACCATCATACTCGGTAGCCCGAGGCTATTGTCAAGGTTGGACTGGAACTCCGTACCACATATTATTTTCGATGGCGTGCACATCCCTTTCTGTGAACAAGTAAAAAATTTAGGTATCCTATTGGACAAAAAGATGTCCTGGGCTCCTCAAGTAGCGGAGGTCAGCATTAAGATGTTCGCGGCATCTGCGTCTCTCAGGAGGCTACGTAACTTCCTACCCACTGCCACTAAAATTGCACTTGCTCAATCACTCCTTCTGCCAATTTTAGACTATGCCGTTGCCAGCTATCTTGATCTGTCCGAATCCCAGCTAGATAAACTGCGTCTCCAAAATTTCTGCATTCGTTTTGTATATGGGCTACGCAAGTATGACCATGTTTCTCATTTTCCATCTCAGCTCAAGTGGCTTCCAATTCGTCTTCGCCGGAATGTTCACATTCTCTCCCTGCTTTACTCTGTGCTGTTTATTCCTTCTACCCCCCCCTACTTAAAAGTTCTTTTTAAACGACAGGGCGATTCCACCGATCGGTCTTTGCGAGAGTCTCGAAGTTATCTTTTACAATTTCCTCGTAATACAACAGAATTTTACAGTAACTCATTTACCGTTCAGGCTGTTCGCTTGTGGAACGCATTACCCCTGTGTGTCAGAAGTGCTGAATCGATTCACATTTTTAAAACTCGACTGAAGGCTCACTATCTTGCAAGCATTGAGGTAAATTAATTTTCTGCTTTATTTATGTTATAATTATTATCTATTATTATCCTAAAGTATGTGTGAAAGTATTTTCTATTCCTGTTTAATTTATTTAATATATATATTATTTATATATTTATTTATTTATGTATGTAATAGTATGTAAGAGTATGTTCAATAATATATAGTGCACCGTCTACCCTAGTTCTAATCTCTCAGTTTCATCCATCCTAAGGTTGTCTGGAAGAGATCGCTAAAAGCGATAAGACCGCCCATTGTACTTTAGTTAATGTTGGTATCCATATTGTGTTGTTTTTGGTGTACAATAAAGAGTTATTGTATTGTATTGTATTGTATAATTCCAACCAGAAAGTAATGACATAAGAACGGTTTCCATTGAAAAAAAGATATGCCGTATGTCACATAATATCTCTAGATTTAAGTAAGCTATTGGACTAGATTCTGCAGACCAGCTAAAATTCCTAATTTCAAGTTAGCCTATCCTTCTCCATAGAATACGGAAGAAAAAGGACAGACACAAACCATAGATTATAGAGTAATGTCAAACATGTAAAAACCAACTAATTTGATGTCTTATCTGTCACTTTTATCCATGACCTTTTTACATCGTTGCTAAAATTGCTAAACACGTGTATTTGAATAAGATGTGAATGCGTTCATAAGGTTCAATTTTGTTATTTTGACATTTGTGACACTGTAAATAAATATGGCTCTCTGTTCTGTCCCTTTCTGTTCTGTCCCTGGTCTGCAGAATCGAGTCCATTGAGTTCTTACGATCTCTCACTGTTCCCGACGCGCTATGATGACATCTACGATGATATTTATGATGACATCATAAATGAAAAGACTGATACTGAAGGTACACTGTTAGAATTCAGGGAGTTAAGTGATCTATAATATTAGGGTATGTGTGATAATACCATCGTCAATCATCATCATCATAAACCAGTAACAGTCCGTAGTCGACCTAGGTCTTTCCTCGAATATAAGGAAGTATGGGTTAGCTCCCAAACGTGCCCACCGAATTATTATTATTATTATTCATTTTTTTATTAAACAAATTTCTTTCTTAAATACTAATACAGTTCCCTGCAAAACTGTTTATGACAGTTTGTCTGCAGGTATGAGTCTCTGGTATAATATTATTTTTACATTTTAATTTATTCTGTGAGTGTCTCCAAAAAATGTTTTATAAGTAAATGGAAGATTGTATTAGGTTAGGGCCACTCTAACTGTTAGATTTTTTAAGCCAGGAAAGGCTCGTAACGTAATGCGACTCGGTGGTCACACATTCACTGTTTTCCCGTCCTACATTGCAAGTGTTGTGACATTGTGTGATGGTAGCGTCCAATGACTGTCAACAGACGCTTCGCCCACACAGCATGCACCCTCTGTATCGAACGGATTACTTCTAAAAAGGCCGATAAATAAAAAAAAATAAAAAAAAATATTTCGGACAACTGATCCATAGAAGGTGAAGCGGACAAAATGTAATGGACTGTATTATAATGAAAGAAAATGCAGCTCTTCTTCAAACCTCGATTTACTCGTAAAACACACTGACAGCACAAAAAAACAAAACGTATCAAAATTCAAATAAAGATCATAAAAATGAGATAAAAAACAAAGAGTTCGTAACAGAAGGGTAAGTAGACTTAGTTTAGATTAGTAACATTAATACTTAAAAATAGTAAAACTTGCAGCTGTTAGTTGGACTAGCAGTGGATGCGTCCACCATCATTCATCTCACAGGAATGGAGGTACAGTTAGATACAAAACGCAGTAAGTGATATTTTTACTATTTGCGGACGTAAACTCCGGGCGGATTCCACACTCGCTACGATTCACCGAACACTTCTATACCGGACATCTGTTGGCATTAATATGGTTGCGAATGGTTTCAAAGAGCAATGGAGTAGCTTAAATTAATTATTAAAAGTATTTATTTGCAAAAATATTGTACGAAACTAAGTCGCAAAAATATAATAATTATATTTCATAATGATCTTTTAGCAACACGGAATTAGCGAAAATTAGCTTAGAGAAAATTGTCACTATCTTGATTGCATTAAAAAAAAGAAATACACAACAGATACTTAGATGGAATGGTAATAAACCATAAATCACACAGTAGGTACAAGTTTTGTAGTAGTTTGCAAGATGCAGGGTAGAGTGCCCACCACCACCACCACCCAATAAGAACAGTTAATTTAACAGTTTGTCAGCAAATTTTACTTGCCTTTCGGAAACCGGGGTTTAGTATTTACATCATAAAGCTTTAAGCTTATCTTCTAGAATAAAGTTCGCAAGTTCAAACAAAATTATGGTAAATCGTCTCAACGCCATATCCTGTTTTCATCACCAAGGAATTTATTTTAGCACCAGATCTTTTTGATGTTCGAACGAAACGGAAGACTTAACATAAATGGATGGAGACATTAGCGAAAAACACGGTTGTCGGTTTGTATGAGTTTATTTACGAGGACTATGAATAAAACATGACGTGACTCGATACAAAAACGCTTGGCATTTTTAAACGACGTTGACATATGGTAATAGTTAAGTAAGGCAATAACTTTATTATACTTTATTACTATATGAATACATACTTATACCTACATTAACTAGTACCTATTAAATGCAGGTAGCCCTTGTTTTTAGTTTTATAGCTATGTGGGGTTTTGTATTAAGTAGTTGTATGTATGTTAACGCGGGCTTGTATCCGCAACTCGACGTCTCTTCTGCGCCTATTTTGCGTGATGGTGGGAATGGCTCTGCTCTTGGAACGGGGAACCTCGGGGATCCAAGGTGCTTCGCCCGGTATGAGCCACGCCTTCACACTCCAACAGAACATAAGTAGCCGTTTCTTCTGTCTTCTTGCACGCTCTGCACAGGGGGCTGTCTGTAACACCTTAAGTAAACATGTTTGTTAGAGGGACCGTGGCCTTTTATGGCCCCAGTTGCCGTACGTAGCCGTTTCTATCTCAGGTTTATCAGGGTGCGGAAGAGACGCCTTTCCAGGTGTTGTATAATAAGTAGTTGAAATTAACTAAATAGTAGTTGAAAATACCCAATATACACTTCCTTTAGTCCTGGCAAAACATAAAAATATAAAATACGCAGACACTTTATTCCTGAGGAGTCAGCAGAGGACACTTCTGAGATAAATAATAATCTAACGGGCAATTTCTAAAATATTAGAATGTGCCCAGCGGCGTTGCTCGTGCTGATGGCATTCCCTTATCGTCGGAATTTTCAAAATCCCTTATTAGTCCACACTTAGTCACATAAGGAACCTTTGTGCAAAATGGCTTTGATCAGGCAGTCAGCCAGTCAATTTCTTCTTCTATTCAAGATAGATAGATAGAAAAAGGAATGCTGAGGTGGTTTGGTCATATTGAGAGGATGAATGAAAGGTGCTTAACGAGACAAATGTACAAGGGTGTTGTGAATGGGCGAGTCAGAAGAGGATCTAGGCGTACTTGCATCGACCAGATCGGCGATGTATTGAAGAAATGCCAGATAAAGAGTATCTGAAACCGACGAGCATGCATGAGTGGTTTGATGGATGTCGATGAAGAGGAAGAGATCTGCCAGGTTCATAGCAAGAGGCAGTCTATTGTCTCTGCCTACCCCAATGGGAAATAGGCGTGAGATTATGTATGTATGTATAGATAAATATCAACCTATCTAGGCTTCAGGTGCAAATAAATCGACTAGCGTAGTGTACGTATTCGACTCTTTTTGGTGCAGTCGGATTATTATCTAAGATCACATCCTTCAGGATAGAAAGCTGCTTTAAACAATTTTGTAGCTATTTAAAGTTTAATTTGAGGACATTAGTATAATGCCGATGTTTATCTTTGGTTCTTTTTAGTACCGCGGGACCATTAAGTGTTTTTTTATGTCATCCCGCCGTTTGATCTTTGCAGTGTCGTATTAAATTTAGTTAATGTTTTCTGTGGTTTAAGTATACTTTTTGTGTCTTATTTATTTAAGTAGGTACGCTTCGTGAGTTTGATATTGTTTTTCGAAGATACAATAATAAAGCTAGAGAAAGAAATTCAGATTCTTTTTACATCCTACTAATATTATAAAGGCGAAAGTTTGTGAGTAAGTTTGTTGATCTTTCATGAAAAAAACCGCTGAACAGGTTTTGATGAAACTCTAAATCTTATACATCTTAATAACACATTGTCTATATTTTATCCCGGTATAGTCCTTCGGGAATGGGAACTACGCGGGTGAAACCGCTGGGCGCTGCTAGTTGTGAAATATAACACTAAAACATCTTTTAACAAAATCGTTTTTGCGCTGTTACTAGTGACTCTGCTTTCTAAACCAAAAGTGGTAAGTTTGGTTCTCGCCTTCTTATTTTTGTGCATAATCAATTCTCATGGTTGTTGACTTCGTGTCTGGTTATTCCATTTACACTAATATTATAAAGAGTAAAGATTTGACGAACAAAGAGTTTGTAACGATTAGGCTTTGAAACTACAGGAACGATTTCAAAATTGTTTTATCAATGGAAAGTTTACTTTTCTGGGAGTAACATGCAAATTATAATATAGAAATTATTGTATTGGTAAAATTGCACTATAGTTTTCCCACCGGAACAGTAGGTACTTATGCGGGTGAAATCTTTGAACAGCGCTGCTTGTACTTAAATATTATATTATTATCAGTTGCTTAGTAGGTACTCACAGGCTCTTGTGCAATTTGGGACTAAACAACCACGTGCTTAAAAAATACACGTTTTAAATTAAGTTTTTTTTTATTATAAATTCCAGTTAACAGGGAAATCGTAAAATAAAATGCTGTTGGAACAAAAAACCCTTTTCCTATAGGTCGTTAAGAACATTTCTGCTATAAAGCTTGCTTGATAGTCAACGGCATAAAATACTAATTTACGGCTTCAGCCATTCGCATAAGTCATAATGGCTTAATGACCTAACGTCGTTAGGGTTCACGCGACCGAGAATACGAATGCATGTTTACGATGTAGGAATTGTAATTTGAATTCAGGCTTCTAGGTTTTATTAAAGACTCGGTACCTGGGAGACCGAGCTAACGTCGCTAACGCCATCTGCCGTTGAGTGGCCCAATTATTTAATAAATATTGTTTGTCTAAAATAGCTTTTTTAGAGGGAATTCAACTATGCTGTTGAACTTAAAATGCAAAACTGTATTTGTATACAAAATTTAATTAAAATCGTTAGAGCAGTTTTCGAGATTAAATAAATAGGTACATACTTACGAGGACAAAATTTAGGAGGAAGTTCTCAATTCGTTCGAATCTTTATTTTATGTAAATATGTTTCCCGATTACTCAAACACGGCTCAATTTTATAAACGATAATGCTTTGTTTGAAAGAGTAAAGTTCCAAAAGGTATGATTGTCATCAGGTCAGGATTTTTGATGGAATTGTGAAGAAAATGAGGGGACTCTTTAAATATTATAGGCATACCTATAACGATTCGGGTATTTTTTGTAGTAACTCGTACATTTTAATCGGAAAGCACCTTTGGTGAAGTGGACCTGATGATGAAGACCTCAGACGGCCAGCGGAACTACTCAATAATAATTGTTTGACGTGTTGCAGTTCGTTAAGAAACTTATTTACATAGTTATGATGAAGTTGAGCCGATGTACTGCTTCAACAGCACAATATGAAGCTTTACACTTGTAGTGTCTGGCCTTTAAGGCGACTGTAAGAAAAACCAAGTCCAATGTATCAAGCTCCATGTGCTCTTGACTGTACCAGGAGAACTCCTCAACAAATAACGTCCCCGCATCGTTTTAGTCATTTTAGTGTTTTTCTTTACGTCTGTTTTTATGTTTGTGAAATTGTAAGTTATTTATTTTTTGAATTAAATTGACGACGAACTATCTTAGATAGTTTGAGACGAGAAGCGACTTGATTTATGTTTATGTTTCTGTTCACTTTACGATTTGTTTTTGAAACCACTAATGGACAGTGCGTGCCATGCATCGCCGCGTGACATATCGTCGAATACCACATTGAAATATAAATAAAGTTATTCCAGTCTCCCCATTCGATTTATAATTATCAAGTAATACGTAGAATATCACGCCCTCCTGCCAGATGGGATGACGATCTGCGAAAGGCTGCAGACAGATGCTGGATGCATCGAGCTGAAGACAGGGCGCTATGGCGCTCCTTAGGGGAGGCCTATGTCCAGCAGTGGACAAATATAGGCTGATGATGATGATGATGAATTTATGTTATTAGTAACAGCTATAATTGTGCATTTTAGTCTTACTTTTGTTGGTTATTATCGGAAGACGGACAATACGGTCACTTGACATTTTGGTGGGAATCTTACAGTCTATATAAGTGACTTGACAACCTCATTTAAACGTCAGTCGAATAGAATGACAGATATACAATGGTTATTTTGATTAAATTATAATAAAGATTTACTTATACAATACTATACAACAACTCTTTATTATACCCAAAAATAACACAATATGGATACCAACATTAACTAAAGTACAATCGGCGGTTTTATCGCTTTTAGCGATCTTTTCTAGAGAAGACAGATATACGACAGATATTATATGGGTTAGAATAAGCGTTCGACTTTTCATGGGTTTGCCATTATAGCACGACCTAGTAAAATTAACGCAACACTGTAAGTGTCAGTGTGTTTGTAACGATCACACTGGTTAAGCAATGTTGGGTGCGGTCAGTCAGTGGATGGGTGACCGCCTAGTGGCATTTATATCACGAGCGCTTCCGTGTTTCGGAAGGCACGTTAAATTGTTGGAACAATGGAAGTCGTTAAGCCATGTCAGATACCCTTGGGTGGCTTGAAAAATTCTGACTGTTAAGTGGCCACTAGCTTAACACCATCTCCCAATCCGCGGTGGGCTCGCGTGGGAGATTATAGCCCATACTTCCTCATGTATGAGGAAAGACCCTTAGCTCAGCAGTGGGCTGTTACGGGTTGATGATGATGATGATGATGACTGTAACGAATTATAAGTTAGTTAATGACAAGTAGTTCTTAGTAGTCAGTATTACAGTTAGCGAAACTTTCGTTTGCCACTTGGATATAAGAGGGTCAGAAAAAAAAGAGACATCGGTGATTAAAAAAAAATTTTTGTTTATTTCAGTGTTTCGCATCTCAATATAATAGTTACAGTATCAACAAAAATGTGCAATGAACAAGAAATTTGATTACACTTTCCATCCTTCTTTTTCATAATATTGTAGATAACCAAGTAAAAATGTAAAAAAAAAATATGGTTACCATGATTTAAACCCGATACTAACGTTTTTGCAGGACTATTACTGCTTTGAGCAGTGATAGCCCGGACGGTTAAAGAGCCGACCGAAAATCAGTGAGGCTCGGGTTCGAATCCTGGCATGTACCAATTAGTTTTTCAAAAACTTACGTACATATTTATCACTAGCTCGACGGTGAAGGAAAACATCGTGAGGAAACCCGCAGGTCTCAGAATTAATTCTGAGACATGTGTACACAGACCCGGTCCGGCGATGGGCTCACCACCTATCACGTTTAGGGGTCCAATATAAATCGTGAAATGTGGGTATATCCAGTAATGGAATACCTCTGCCTACCCCCTCGGGGATAAAAAAAAGGCGTGAGATTATATTTATATTACTGCCTTTAAATTTCATTAAATGGCCTTCAGGATTATTCTTATTCAAGTTTTAATACTGGTCTCAATACGAAAATTACTTGGAACTTGAGTGTTAATTATATTACCCCGCCTATTGTTATTTGTAACGCGATTAACAACGCTAGTTTCAATTTAAACTCAAAGTAGTAAACCAAAAGATCTTGTAAAATCCAATATCGTTCCCGTTATAAACGTTGGAATAAATAGGGGGGATATGGCAGGATAGAATGAAATTAGTTCACTAAATCAGTACAAATGAATCCCGCGTCAGGAAACAATGTCAAATTAGTTTCCGCCGCGATGAAATGAGAAATGGCTGACGAAACAACAGATTTGTCACTTTATCTACAACTATGAATGGTCTATAATTCATCTTATGCTACTAGAATTCTAAAATCATATTTTGGAGTTACATATTTGTGTTCGCAACTTTTGACGAGACAACGTCTTTTAATTTGATGGAGCCGGCTGTATGCACGAAAAAGTATGACGTATGCGGCGTTCCAGTGCAAGCGAGAGCGCGCAACGAGCGACAAAGAGGCACAATCTACTCCGTCAGTATTTTCTTATGACGTTGTCACGTTCAATTATCGTCAGTAAACCGACTTTACAGACAACCGATTTTTTGACGTGACAAGGTCTTAAAATTCGATGGAGCCGGCTGCATGCACGAAAAAGTATGACGTATGCGGCGTTCCAGTGCAAGCGAGAGCGCGCAACGAGCGACAAAGTGGCACAATCCATTCCGTCAGTATTTTCTTATGACGTTTTCACGTTTAATTATCGTCAGTAAACCGACTTTACAGACAACCGATTTTTTTTTTCAGAATTTTAGTTTCATTATTTGAAGAGACTTCTAAAGTGGGTTTCAAGAAATAGTAAATATCTATGACATGTTATTTTTTAGAAGTTAAATATTTGACGTTTTAGAAAAGACCATTTTGACATTGACGATTCCATGGGCTACATGATTTTTTGATGGTCGAAAGAATGCATTTCATATATCCATATAGCATTTTAATTTGAACAATACGTGTACTTATTTGAATGAAGTAAAGTATCATTAAATATCATCATAGAATTAGAGCTCATACTTCCTCGTGTGTGTGGAGAGACCCTTAGCTCAGCAGTGGGCTGTTGCGGGTTGACGATGATGATGGCTATGATGAAAGTATCACGATAAAACTTGAAGTCCTCAGAGTTTGTTGTGTGTCGTCCGGTGATAGGACTTCCAGAAATCGAGTGGTATTTCAATATCCTCTGGAATAAAGTGTGAGTGTAAAGTCACCTATTCCTGGATAGGTTACAGTTTCGCTACCTTTGGTTACTATTTTATTAAAAAGAACCGTTTCTATATAAGTTCCCTACTTTTTCTCCGTCACTGAAATCTTTCCATCCATTAGAGCATGAAAAACGTCCAAACAAACCCACAAAATGTTACATTTATCATATCTGTCAGAGTGAATATAGTTTTAGGAATGTCGGATTTTTTTTATCTTATTTTCTAAGTAGCGTATTTATAGACTAAGTGATTTCAGTTTAGAGACTTCTGGAACGAAGATGTTTTCATGCAGAAATTTCAAGGTAAATAAATAGTCTATGACATAATCTAGCGACATTTTACACTTCGAAATCCGTCAAAACCGTTTTAGATCACCGAGTCCGCCATTTTTGTTTTGTGTTGCGTTACTAAGAGAAAGTCTAATGACATCGCATTTATTATATCAATACAGAAGGCTACATGCCCTCATGATACATGCTTGTTGTGGAGGAGCGGAGGTGGAATGTTCTTCAGCGAGAAAAGGAAAGATCTTCCGCCAGGCGTGACTGGGGAGCACGGGTTCTAAGTACAAATAATTAAACACACAAAGTTTTAAAAATGTTGATTGCGCAATTTAGAACTTAGTGACATCACATACTTTTCTGTTCTATGCATCACCGAATATCTCGCCCCACGTAGTTATAAATACTATGTTTAAACTAGCAGGTGCCCACCGACGTTTCCTATTTATCCCGTTCCAGTGGTAGTTTCAAATTATTCCTTTTTAGTGCTCAGTTACGTCATTTAAGGAACCTTTGCACAGAATTTCATGCTTCTAGACCCAGCTATTTCGGCTGTGTTGATCACATTGTTGATGGGTTTCTGTGTTGATTGATCAGTCAATCTGCCAGTCAGTTTCTTCTTTTATACGTGGGGCGCACTAAATGTTTTCGGAATGAATAAGAAAAAAATACTATTAAAGGTCAAAAATGAATTGATTGTTTCTCAAAATATTCTCCCTTTGCGTCAATGCACTTTTTCATGCGATTAAACTAATTTTGAAAACTTTTGTGCCACTCCTCCGTGGTGACCTCAAAAACGTGTTTTTCATACTCTTCGACAGCCTCTTCTGGTGATGAAAATCGTTGACCGCGTAATTGGTTCTTAATTTTTGGGAACAGAAAAAAGTCACAAGGTGCCAGGTCGGGGCTGTATGCACGATGGCTCATAAGTTCTAAGTTTTTCACCTTCAAAAATTCGTTTGTTTGTCTGGCCGTGTGGGAACTAGCATTGTCGTGGTGCAAGATGATACGACGTTTCCGGTTATTTTTACGGAGTTCGTCAATAATTGCCGGCAAACAAATGGTCGTGTACCAGTCACTATTCACGGTACGACGATTCTCTAAAGCAACAGTAGCCACGTGTCCAGTTTTATTAAAAAAAGAAGCAATCATCCGCTTAGATGCACTTTTCACGCGCGCCGCCTTGGTTGGCTTCGGCTCATCTAGAAATACCCATGCGCGTGATTTCTGCTTTGTTTTGAGATTGTAGCAATAAATCCATGTTTCGTCACCTGTTACTATGTCCCACACCAAATTTGACGTATCTTCGTTGAATCTGGTAAGCATGGCACTGCACCAAGTGACGCGGTCCGTTTTTTGAGCCTCGGTCAAATTGTGTGGGATCCACCGTGAGCACAGCTTTCTCACACCCAAATGTTTATGTAGGATTGATTGTATTTGACTCATGCCTATGTCTAAGGATGCGCGAATCTCATGGTAGGTCACATGCCTGTCTGTTTCAATCATACGGCGCACAGCATCGATGTTTTTGTTGTTCACAGCGGTGGACGGGCGACCATCGCGAGATTCGTCACTGAGATTGACACGACCGCGCTTGAATTCTGAAAACCAGCTATAAATAGTCGACTTGCATGGTGCTTCATCCCCAAAAGCAGATTGAAGCCGAGCGATGCTCTGTTGAGCTGTCAAATTATACTTAAAATCGTAGAAAATCATACTACGAAAATTTTCCCGAGTTTATTCCATGTTAATGTAGACACGCAATTTTTAAAATAGCGCCACAATGTAAAAACAGTTGACAGTCAGATGAAACAAACTGCATTCTACAGCCAAAGAGTTAAATTTTCTAATGCTGTAGTTACTTTTAAAATATTGTTTATGTAAGTGGCCAGTTCCGGAAACTTTTAGTGTGACCTATGTACATACCTGTAGAAGATAGAAGAAGACTACTCCAAATTAAACAGACACAAAAACTCGTCAAAAAAAGACAGCTAATTCGACGTTCAAAATTAAAACTGGTCGTAAACCATGACAGCTGTTTGGTAATAAATCATATTATAATTAATCGAAACTTCCCTGTCGGCGCCTTTTCTGAAGGTGAGTAATTACCCTCACTAAATAGGCTAAAGAAAATATAAAATATAAATATCCTGTTTTTATATTTTTTTATTTTATCTGTATTTTTGTAGGCGTTGGCCCCAAAAGGGTTGTGGAAATGATCTTAATTAAGGCCGTCTATCTTTGCTTACTTAAATGCAATCATTTTATAAATTACAGGACTTTTATCGTGTTAATTACTTTTTGTGTTAGCTGCTAATAGACGCCCGAATTATGGGGGAAAACTTAAGAGTGGTAAGTCTTTTTTGTAAGCTATTTCTGTCAGTAAAACTGAAATGTTTTGCGTTTGACGTGTAATCTCCGTTTCGCGTCATTTCTCTTTTGGAAATTTGATCAAAGTTTATATCCGACTGCACCAAAAGGAAGGACGGGACGTAGTTAATGTTTTAATTATTTTCAGTGTCTGTTACACGTACATTTTAAGGAACATAACGTGACAGGTGATGAACCCATCGCTTGGTCTGGAGTGCTATTATACATGCCTCAGAATCAATTCCGAGCCATAGAGGCCTGAGGGTTTCCTAGCGATGTTTTCCATCACCGTGATAAATATGTACCTACGTAAGATCTCGAAAAAAATCATAGTTACAAAGTGAATAATAACTTCATTAAAATACTACTCAAGTCTGCTTTATAAACTTATGGTATATAGTAGCGTAATTATAATATTTATGGCCTAGATTATTAGGAATACGATAATGAAAGTTCTGTAAAAAAATTTTTATATGAAATAATGAAAGTATTTAAAAACATATTAAGCTTCTAAACAAATCTATAACGATAAAAAAATCAAACAAGAAAATAAATAAGTAAAACTGGCCAATTATTAGCTGCAATATTTTTGAAATATCTTCGAATGCCTTGCCTGTCGGCATGCAGGATCCAATTGTGTAAATAACAGCTGTGGATTCATAATAATTTCCTTGCCATTTGTTTTACGACTTCATAAGTCAATAAACGAATGAGCTTGGGTTACATTCTGTGGAACACGCGTAGTACAGTCTGCTATGCTGATAATATTACGCAATTTCACCAGAATTTTACTGCTATTCCGCGTTCCGAATATAGCATTTTCAACTATTGCTGGCAAAGATTGGGAAACAATGAGTATAGGTTTTAAAATAGCCAAAGTTTTTGCACGAACGCCATAAAGATTGAATGTGCCATTGAATATAGCAAAATAGATTTTGCTCACAACTCTGTCGTGAACTTTAGGTTATAGCGCAGTAGATAAGATTAGGTAACAAAGAAAAACAAATTTTCATCTGTAATGGAACAGTGATAGCCTCACGCGATGATAATCAATGAGGCTCGGGTTCGAATTCTGGCATGTAGGTACAAAATAATTTTTCAAAACTTACGTAGGTACACAATATTCATTCATCACTAGCTCGACGGTGAAGAAAATGATCGTGAGTAAACCCTCAGGTACCGGAATTAATTCTGAGGAATGTGTATGAGACTCAGTCCGGCGATGGGCTCACCACTTATCACGTAAAGGGGTCCAAAGAATAAAATTGTGAAACTTTGACATTTTCAGAAATAGAATACCTCTGCTTACCCCGTCGGGGATAAAAGACTTGACTTTTATGAATACACACCTATAATAGTACCATATTGGTCCGAAAGGCTTTCTTTTTACAATCTAAAGGTAAGACAGTTTGTTAATCAATGAAGCATCAAAATTAAAGTGGTTTTATGCAACTTGGCTGTAAGTCTTTACGTCTACATACATTTTATATTGTACTTTTTTTTAAATTGTCTATTTCCATATACATAAATTGTTTAACACCTCAATATAAATAAATCCGTTTAAAAACACATTCATTCGAATGAAAACTTACTCCATAAACTCATTCCCAGTTTAGCCTAGAAGCATGTATCATATTCCATTTTGTTTGAAGCATAACTTTCGCCGTATAGTAATTTTTGACAAAATGTTCGCAATTTTATGCGGGCTCCTGTACTTTTCTGGAACCAACACCTACCATTATGTTGGCAGCCAAACGATATGTTTCCGTTATTACATAGAAAAGGAAAATTGGCTTAAGTTTTTATGTTCCAAAAATATTTTGACGTGACAACGTCTTATAAATTGATGGAGCCGGCGGCATTCCCAAAAAAGTGTGACGTATGCGTCGTTCCAGTGCAAGCGAGAGCGCGCAACGAGCGACAAAGAGGCACAATCCATTCCATCAGTATTTTCTTAAGACGTTGTCACGTTCAACTATCTTCAGTAAACCGACTTTACAGACAACCGATGTTTTTAATACAAAATTTTGTACCTATTGTATTTGTGTAATTTGTAATTATGTAATAATAAGTTAAAACCTGAATTCGCACAATATACATATTATAGTATTAAAAAGTGTTTTATATAAATGTCCAATAAAAGTTGACTATATTTTTTAAATTTTACAGTCATACAAAAATATACTATATTTATTTGAAGTGGCAGTTATGATTATGTAGAATTAAATTATGACATTGTTATAAGTAAGTACGTATAAATTAATAAATACATAAAGTCTTGTTACTTATACATGCATTTAGTTGAAACTCGGGCGTAAGAAAGTACCAAGTACATATTTACTACTAGCAACCCGGGCAAACTTTGTTCTGGAACCGTATAAACCATCTGTGGACCCATTCGAACCTACACACAAAGTTTTATCAAAATAGGTCCATCTATTTTCGAGTTTTAGCGAGAATAACGAACAGCAATTGATTTTTAGGGTTCCGTACCTCAAAAGGAAAAAAACGGAACCCTTATAGGATCACTTTGTTGTCCGTCTGTCCGTCCGTCCGTCCGTCTGTCAAGACCCTTTTTCTCAGGAACGCGTGGAGGTATGAAACTGAAATTTATATCAATTACTCAGGTCTACTGTCCCTTGAAGCTGTGAAAAAATCAAACTTCTAAGCCAACGCAATCAAAAGATACAGCCGTTTATGCCGCAAATTTTCGACACTTGCAAGGGAATCAAAACCTACAGGGTGCTTCCCGTGAACTCAGAATCTTGAAATTTGGTACGAAGCAACGTCTTATAGCATAGATAAAGGAAAAATTACGAAAACCATAAATTTGCAAGGTTGTACGGAACCCTCGGTGCGCGAGTCCGACTCGCACTTGGCCGGTTTTTATATTTATTAGAAGATTTTATTTCGTTGATTTGAAAATATATTAATATAAGTTCTTACTTGTTTGTTAAGTTTAATCTTTTTTATTTGCACTTTCTCACCGATGTGAGTGATTTCCGAAAGTTCGTATTTTTGAAACTCATCGGTGACTTACATTTGTCATACCTATGATATCGATTTACGAGTGCCCCTACTCGTAATTGAAATCACCATGCGATTGTTTTTGACAGTTGCCGTAGTGCCATCTGCCAAAAGTGCCAAAGTATGTTTTTTGGAAGAATTAGCAGCGGGGCTCGATTGTGATATTTTGTGATAGCGACGATTTATTGAAAACAGCGTGTGACTTTCAAAAATACGGCTTTTGGAAAATGGTGACATAAAAGTCATCGGTGATAATTTTAGTCACCGGTGATTTTGATATCACCAGTGAGATTCAAAAATCGCACTCCTGGTTTCACTTGTGTTTACGTACAATGGTACTCGCTAAGCCATGTCAGATACCCTTAAGGGTGGCCACTAGCCTTACACCATCTCCCAATCCACGGTGGACGTAGGAGATCATGGTCCATTCATCCTCATGTTTAGGGCCCTACCCTACCCTTAGATCAGCAGTGGCCTGCTATGGGATGACGACGATTCATTATTTGATCGGCATAAAATTTTTTTTAAAAATCTTTATGTACTATATTTTTATTAATAATTATTCTTTAAAACAATAGCCTACTCATAAAATTGTTAGCCGTTTATTATTTTCATGTACAAGACAAACACGTCACTGTTATTTATTAAAACGACGACACGTTTGAGATGGATGACACGAAACTAATTTTCCCTCTTTGTTTACCGTTAAAATGTAATAAAATTTATGCTTTCTGAGCAAAAAAACATAAATTTCATTAAAATTTATTCATTGGTTCGTTTGATGGTAAGAAGTACTTACCATCAAACGCAAAACATAGTCTAAGAAAACACAGAAACATTTCACGTTGTGTTTTATTTATTACACTCAACTACTACTATGTAGATACTTATAGGTTACAGTAAAGTTAAGAATAATGTTTTTCTCAAACTATATATTAAGTATATTATTTTGCTAATAATATTATTTTGTAAACATGAAACCAAGCTAGGTGGATTTTTATCAAATAGATTTAAATATAACAGGGCATAGAGGGGGCATTGGGAATATTTTCATACAAAACTTTGAAGCCTAAGCGTCATGTCCTTGTCATGTCAGTTAGTATGAACACGAGCTGTCATTTGGTCGAAATTGTACTAGACTTATTCCACTTGGAATAACTTTTGACTTAAAATTTTCCTCGCTTTGTCCCCTCTATGCCTTATTATATTTTAATCTCTTTGATTTTTATCCTGAAAACCTCATAAGTAAAACAGTTTTCAAGAACTTGATTAAGTACGAATATATATTTGTATATATATGAATAGCAGCCCATTGCCCGTTTTTCTCTTACTTTCGCTCTATGGGGCCAATTCCACTAAATGTCAACGGTTATAGTTGGATGTCATGTCATGACAATGTTGTTATTTTGGCACTTTTCAAAGCAAATAAGCTTTAATCATAATCGGCTCAATGGTATAAGATTATATAGATATAAAGTAAAAACTTTCATGTTTATATATCTACAACGTCACGTCACACGTCTGTCTTTCTGTATATTTGATAACTTCTCCTAAACCACGCGATAGATTTGATGATCCGGTTTTCACTAATAAAAGAGATATAAACGAGAAAGGCTTCTGTTTATCTGTTTCACTACATAGTATAAAACAAAGTCGCTTTCTCTGTCCCTATATCCCTATGTCCCTATTTCCCTATGTCCCTTTGTATGCTTAAATCTTTAAAACTACGCAACGGATTTTGATGCGTTTTTTTTAATAGATAGAGTGATTCAAGAGAAAGGTTTTAAAGCCGGGGCGGGTCGCTAGTATCATATAAACCGAAGCGAAGCAAGGTCAGGTCTCTAGTTTAATATAAATAAATATTTCTTATTTAATAGTATAAGCCTTATAAGCACACAAGCTTTTACAGCTTTATTACGTCCATAAATAAGTAGATGAAATTATACTTCGAAATTCGTATCGTGACTTACTCAAAAGATAACTAGCATCGTTTTTGATGTACGAATATCATCAAAGGGAAACAACGTGTGTTTTAGTAAGCGAAAATTCGAAAAACATACATGCATGAAGATACGATCGCGGCATAATATTCCCATCGTACCGAGATTGTATCGTGTCGCGAGATTCATTATTTATGAACCAGGAATACCTATGGGCACGGTGTGAGCCTTGGACTTACAGTGACTAGATGTGCCTGTAAATATTCTTTGTTTGATTGTCTTCAACAATAATATTATAAAACTAGCTGTTCCGCGCGGTTTCATCCGCGTAGTTCCCGTGAGAATACGGGATTAAATTATAGCCTATATTACTCAGGGATATTGTAGCTTTTCATTGGTGAAAGAATTTCTAAAATCGGTCGGGTAGTTTTTGAGTTTATTCGTTACAAACCCTCTTGTCTTATTTAATACTAGCGGATGCCCAGCGGCGTTGCCCGCGCGGATTCCGTTTATTCCCGTTCCCGTTGGAATTTCCGAAAATCCCTTCATAGTGGTTGCCTACGACATATTTAAGACACCTACATACCATATTTCAAATAGCGGGTGCCCAGCGGCGTTTCCCCGCTTGGATTTAGTTTATTCCCGTTCCCGTGGGAAATTCCGAAAATCCCTTCATAGTGGTTGCCTACGACATACTTAAGACACCTACATACCATATTTCAAATAGCGGGTTCCCAGCGGCGTTTTCCAGCTTGGATTTAGTTTATTCCCGTTCCCGTGGGAATTTCCAAAAATCCCTTCATACCAATTTCCTATGACATATCAGACACCTTCATACCATTTTTCAAGTTTCTAGGCGTTATCGTTTCGGAGTAGTACGTATTTCTCTTTTTAACCAGTTTTTTTATTTTCCCGTGGGAATGAGATATTGTTCTGGAATAAAAAGTACCCTAGATGTTGACCCGGGTACTCAGTTATCTCCATACCAAATTTCATCAAAATCCGTTCAGTAGTTTTTGAGTGATGCGTGCACAACCAGACAGACAGACAGACAGACAGACAGACAGACAGACAAAAATTCCAAAAATTGGTGTTTCGGTATCTATATCGATAACTATATACACTACCGTTAAAATTTTCAAAAAATATTTAATGTACAGACACGGCCCCGTTAGAGTTTTATTATATGTATAGATTTATTTATGTAACTTCATGTACCAAGAAAATGTACACATGGCGAACTTAATGCCTAAAGGCATTTTTTACTAGTCAACAATATGTTTATGTCAGTCAGTCAGTCAATAATAGGTATCATTGTAACAAACATATAAATCTTTCATCTTTACAAAGAAGGAAAGATTTGTTTGTTTGTACCCATTGAATAGCTCCAAAATTACTAAACCGATTTAAAAACATCTTTCACCTATGAAAAGTTACATTATCAGGAAGTGACATTGGCTATATTTAGTCCACGTATTCCCGCGGGAACGGAAACTAGTCGGGTGAAATCGCGCGGAACAGCTAGTCAAAGAATAATGTGTCAAGGAGTCCAGTATACGACTGTCGCATAGAGCGCTAGTGAACCTGTGAATTATCTCCGTTTGAACGATTCAAGATTAGATTTTAACCGATTCTACTATATAACACTTAAATCTCAGACGAACGGAGCCACGAGATAAGACTAGTGAACTAGTTCCACGCGTAGACATACAATGTTGTTGTTCACGGGTTAATAACTATGGTAATTATGTTTGTATATCCATCCAATAGTTTACGGAGCCTCTCGTGCGAATATGCCTTGCAATTATAATATGTAGGTACATGGTTTATTTCTTTCTACGCTACAATAAGTTCACTCAAATTTGACTTCAAAAGGCTAGCTTTTGTAATACTAACATTAATAAAGCCTATTTATAGCTGCTCTTTATGTAGTTTATAAAGAGTTCCTTTGCCTTTGACTCAAATACTACGGTTTGTCGGTGATTTCATCTGTGTTTCTAATAAAATATCTATTTCAAAATGTAACTTCTTGCTTTGAGATTAGATTTAATCTCAAAAAGATAGATAGATTTATCTATCTTTTTTGTAAGGTTTCGAGACGACTGGACCAAATTAAAAAAAATACTACTGGATAGCTCATTTTTCTGGGAAGTAATATGGACTAAATTTTTTCCAAAATTCATCACTGGCTCGACGGTAAAGTAAAACATCGTGAGGAAACCCGTAGGTCTCAGAATTAATTCTGAGGCATGTACCGGGTCGGTCCGGCGATGGGCTCGCTACCTATCACGTTTAGAGGTCCAATATATCTCATGAAATGTGGGTGTATCCAGTATTGGAATACCTCTGCCTACCCACTCGGGGATAAAAGGCGTGAAATTATATATTTTTATTTTACTAATTTAATTTTTTTTCAAAATAACAGGACGGAGAACGGCAGGCGTATTCAGGGAGCCTCGATATTCGATATCGGAAAATCTGTCGAACACTTTCGAGATGGGCTGATGTTGGTATTGAAAACTAATGTCATATGTGACATAAGGATTCGGAAAATTTTCCGTGGCTGTCAGACACGCCTAGAATAAAGTTTCCGAAGTCGATAGATTCGACATCGGAAAATTTTTCACTCGATCTGAATCGAATTCGAATGGAAACGGTATCGAGTCTCCGTGAATACCTACGCAGGTAGTGCTACATAGTTAGAAAAATTTATATCGTATACATGACGTGCAGACCGTAAAAAAATAGTAGATATATTTTCATAGCAGCGACACTGAAAGTAGAACTATACTTCATCTCGAAAACATGTCCACCCTTATTGAATATGAAAGAAAACATTCTGAGAATAAAGACAATCATTTCTAGTTATTCTATTGAAACGCAGAACTTTTTCATGTTGGAATAAATAGTAGCGATATTCGCAATCGATTCTACACGTGTAATCTACGTAGGTTTATTATTTGCTGTCAGATTGATATGTGATTATGAATAATAAATCAATTTGCGCGTTAATATACTTATTGATATACACGAAGATTATAGTAGACGTTACACTCTAGAGAGCTGTCAAATTAAATGCCAGCACTTTTTATACGACTGCCTTAAAAAAAGGGTAATTAGAACTTATTTCTTCTTTGGCACCCCTAAATTAGGTTAGATTAAAAAAAAAGTTTTTTTTTTAAATATATTCTTTATTAGGTTAAGCCTTTTAAACATAATTATACATTTACAAAGAAAATAAACATTGATTTACAATAATTACAGATAAAAATTATAAACAATTATACATTCGAATTCGCTGTTTCTAAATATAAAGTTTTTTGTAGTATAGTATTTCTTTTGTAAGATGGAAAAATAACTTAATAACTTTCTGAGATTTTTGATACTGAATAATGTACATAATAATAATAATAATAGAACCGCCGGAGGTGTCCCTGCATGGCAAGCGCGGATCGAGCGACGTATCAGCTCGTTTAGGACTCTCATTGCAAAGCTGATCTGCTTCAGGGGGGGCAACAAGCGCCCCCGAGTAATGCGCTTTGTGAACCAGGCGTTCGCAGGGACGGATATCAGGCCCCGCGACTACATGGCCAATATCACAGAGCGTATCGACTTTCTGAAGCAGAAAGTTTATGCATGGGCAAACCGTATTCGCCGCTACAGAGAGCGTGTGGATCGATTCCAGCAGAATCGTCTTTTCCAAAGTGACCAAAGGAAGGTATACCGAAGATGGGAGGAAGCCGACCCTCGTGTGTCCGACGTGCGGCTGCCGGAGGCTACTGCTATGACTGATTTCTGGCGTAGCATCTGGTCGGTGCCCGTTGAACACACGGAGGGCGATTGGATAGGTGTTGTTGAACGTGAATGCGGGAACATCGAACCTATGGGGGCTATCACCATCAGCGCCGATGACGTAAGTTGTGCCATCCGTACGGCCCAGAACTGGAAAAGTCCTGGACCGGATGGATTGCACAACTTCTGGCTAAAATGGTTTCGATGCTCGCACGCATGGCTGGCAGCGCAGTTCCAACAAGCCCTAGAGCTCGGTTCTCTCCCACCTTCCCTAACAACTGGTGTAACCGTCCTGCTCTACAAGTCCGGTAGTACCACGGAAGCGAAGAACTACAGACCCATCACGTGCTTACCTACTCTCTACAAGCTCCTTACATCCATTTTGAGATCAAAAATAAACGCGCACATTGTCGCTAACAACATTTTGGCCTCCTCTCAAAATGGATGTAGGGTTGGGTCCCGTGGTACTAAAGAGCTCCTCCTCATAGACATGACCATCTGCCAGCAAGTCCGGCGGAACAGGGGGGTCCTTTCGGCCGCCTGGATTGACTATAAGAAGGCCTATGATTCGGTGCCTCACTCTTGGTTGAGAAGGGTATTGGAGCTGTATAAACTTGATGCAGCTTTAATATCCTTCCTAAGTGCATGTATGAGGCAATGGATCACAGTTCTTCGTCAACCAGGAGGTGGGGATGACCGTCCTGACCCTCCGGACTTCATAAGGATCGAGCGAGGAATATTTCAGGGTGACAGTCTGAGTCCCCTGTGGTTCTGCCTGGCTCTGAATCCTCTCAGCACCCTGCTGAAGGATTCAGGGTTAGGTTACCGGTTTCGGAGAGAGGGTGAAATCATTTCTCACCTTCTGTACATGGATGACCTCAAGCTGTTTGCACCAAATAACCAAGACCTGATGGTGCTACTGAAAACCACAGAAGTTTTCAGTACTGCCATCAGAATGGAGTTTGGTGTCGATAAGTGTGCGGTTATGCATGTACAGCGGGGGAAGGTTGTAAATTCAACGAATTTACAACTTTCTGAGGCAATGTCTTTCAGGTCTATCTCTGAATCAGAAACCTACAAATACCTTGGTATGTCACAGTCGTTGGGTATTGAGGATGAGGGCATTAGACGGTCGGTGAAGGAGCGCTTTTTCAGTCGGCTCACAAAAGTACTCAACAGTCTTTTGTCTGGTGGCAATAAAGTGCGCGCTTTCAACGCCTGGGTAATGCCCCTACTCATATACTCCTTTGGCATACTAAGGTGGACTCAGACCGAGCTGGGTGCCCTGGATCGGAGGGTCCGTCTACTGCTCACCACACATCGTATGCTACACCCACGCTCGTCAGTTATGAGATTGTACATCCCGCGGAAGTGTGGAGGTCGAGGCTTCCTAAACGCCAAAGATCTCCATAACCGCGAGGTGTGCAATCTCAGGAAATATTTCCTTAACAACGAGTGTGGGATGCATCGAGATGTGGTGGCAGTGGACAGAAACCTCACGCCGCTATCCTTAGCAAAAGAGAACTGGCGCAAACCTGTGGTACAGAGTACAGCGGACCGCAAGGCGGTATGGGAGAGCAAGTCGCTACACGGGCGGTTCTACAAGGCCCTCACGGGACCTGATGTAGACCTGCTCGCGTCGGTGAACTGGTTACGATTCGGGGACCTCTTCGGAGAAACTGAGAGTTTTGCCTGTGCAATTGCGGACGAAGTTATGATGACGAACAACTATCGGAAATATATCCTGAAGGACGGTACGGTCGACATTTGTCGGGCATGCCGCCGTCCCGGAGAGTCACTCAGGCATATCATCTCCGGTTGCTCTCATCTAGCTAACGGCGAGTACTTGCACAGACATAATCTCGTAGCCAGGATCATTCACCAGCGGCTTGCTCTTCTATACGGCCTTGTAGACCGCGAAGTGCCGTACTACAAGTACTTACCTGTGCCAGTTCTCGAGAATGGTCGTGCCACGCTCTATTGGGATCGATCTATTATCACTGACAGGACTATTGTAGCCAATAAGCCTGACATTGTGATAATAGATCGATCGCAACGCCGGGCTGTGCTCGTCGACATCACCATTCCCCATGATGAGAATCTCGTGAAAGCCGAGAAGGACAAGTCCAGTAAGTACCTAGACTTAGCCCATGAGATTACCGCCATGTGGGATGTTGATTCGACGATCATTGTCCCGATAGTTGTCTCAGCGAACGGTCTAATAGCAAAGAGTCTCGACCAACACCTTGAGAGACTCTCGCTAGGTGGTTGGATCAAGGGCCAGATACAGAAGGCGGTGATCTTGGACACGGCGCGGATAGTCCGCCGGTTCCTCTCTCTGCAGCCCTGACCACCGGCAGCTTGGGCCTCTGCCCCGTTGCCGGCGGCACCCTAGGTTAGGTTTTTTATAATGTGTAATTTTTATATTGTTTTGTAAATGTTTTTATATATTTTACTTTTATATACATATTGTAAAAAAACCTAACTTAAGATATGAAATAAATAAATATAATAATAATAATCTTTATTTCAGGCAATATTTACATTAGTAGATCTTAAATAACGTAAACAGAGGCCCATATTATATATACCTTAAATCTAACATACATAAAAAATAAATAACTAAACTATTTTACACGAAGTGTCGGCGACATACCCGGTATTAATTACTTACACTTAAAAAATATTTTTGCGACTCTCTACGTCGCTACTTACTAATATAATTAATTATTAATGACTCTAACTTTCAGTAAATTTGTCTGTTACGTTTTAACGACTAAACAGCTGTACTATTTATGAAATTTTCCAGAGAAATAGCTTGTAATTAAAAGAAGGAGAATTATTTAAATTAATAAAGTAAATTATTATAATTTAAAGTAAAATATCAATTCTCAAAATGTAATTAAATTTATCTTCTACCGCTACGGAATGTGTTATACCTATGGAACAATAATCAGAAGTACTTTGAAAATTCCGCGGCCACTTAATTAAATACCGCACACAAATTCTATAAAATCTTGTAATATTAGAACGCTGTTTAAATCTATACAATACACAGCTTAAAGGGGAATGCATTCGCATAATGGTTTCAATTGTTAGTTACGAGTTACGACGCACTATGGGGTGGCTTAGTGGGTGTAACATGTGTTGTAGGAATGTAAATTAGTGTTAGCAGTGTGGAATAAATTCTCGTATTAAAATTATAATAGTTGTAGCGGTAAAAATGCTACCGAAACCGCTTAGTAAGTGACGGTAATGAATGACGTTGCACGATTTTGTAACAAAATGTTGTTGTATAATTTTGGTACCTACACGAATGTCATTAAAAAAATTTAAGAGGCATTTTAGACGGGTTTTAGGAATGTATAAAATATATTGACGTTGAATTGAAATTATGATCTTACAAAAATCAAAATGTTGGTCGATCATAATTTTAGTAACACACAGTTAAAAATAAATAAAAAATAAATAATCTCACGCCTTTTATACCCGAGGGGGTAGGCAGAGATATTCCATTACTGGATATACCCACATTTCACGAGATACATTGGACCCCTAAACGTGATAGGTGGTGAGCCCATCGCCGGACCGGGTCTATTTACACATGTCTCAGAATTAATTCTGAGACCTGCGGGTTTCGTCACGATGTTTTCCTTCACCGTCGAGCTAGTGATAAATATGTACGTAAGTTTTTGAAAAACTCATTGGTACATGCCAGGATTCGAACCCGAGCCTCACCCGTCCGGGCTATCACTGCTCTTTACACACAGTTCAGGTGAAATAATGAAGATTTTATTTTTTTAAAGTATGTGTGTTTATAATGAATATGCTCCGAAACTACTAGACCGAGGTCGATCATAATGTTAGTAGCACACAGTTCAAGTGAAATAATGAAGATTTTATTTTTGAAAGTATGTGTGTTGTATTGTAATGAATTGGCTCCGAAACTACTTACTAGACCGAAACATTCAGACAGATATCCAGAAGAAAAAAAGAAAGCGGTCAACGCTTGGTCTAAAGACACTGCGATAATGACAGATGTAAGACATAAAAAATTAAAATGTTTTGTTCAAAGTAGGAACTACAAGTCCACTTATTGAATGTCATTTTAACTCCACCGCTTCAGCATGTATGGTTGAGGAGAAGCGAGACCAAAAACTCCTCAACGCAGTATTATTTTAATCAATTCTTACTTAATACTAAATTGGGTTACATAATTTCGTTATGTTTCGTTGTTAATTTGCTGGAGGAAATCTGTTCCAAGCATCAGCCAAAGCCAAAGTCAAAATGTACCCGATTTCCATTCCAGTAAATAGGTAATAAGCCCCCAGATCACGAATTGAGATCCGCAATAAAGCATCATTTTGGAACAAACAACTAGAATGGAAAACAAACATGAGGGAAGACGCGACGACACAACTGTGCACTCCTAACGATTTGCCGGGTTAAGCTGGATTTACATTGGCAACAAAATGCGCTTGAATACGATTAAACTCACGGAAATGCTGCAGATTGTATCGAATAGTCTGCTTCGTTCCTTCTAAAGATATACGACTCGTTGAGAAGTATTTGCTTATAATTCTATTTATATATTTGTTTATTTTATCTACACTATATTGTAAAGAGGAAAGATTTGTATTTTTGTGTGTTTGTTACGAATAAACTCAAAACTACTGGACTGAAAATTATTTTACCGATGGAAAGCTACAATATTCCTGAGTAACATAGGCTATATCTTATCACCGTATTCCCAAGGGAACGGGAACTACGCGGGTGAAACCGCGCAGAGCCGTTATAGTTAAATTTAATGTTACTGTTGTTACAAAACAGGTTTTTAGTGTAGTGTTTTGGGGGTGTCTGTAAATTGTAAGCATTATTAAAAGTAAAAATAAATATGCCCACGCTCTCTCTTAAGGAGATTGACAGAGGTATACCCATTTGTGTAAATAACTATATTTCACCAGTATATTTTTGAACCCCTAAACTTTATGGGTTATCATTGCTCTTTGTATTATTACTTTAGTAATTACTATTATTTATATTACTCAGTATTTTCTTTGCATGTCAAAATAATTATTTCATTTTCAACTTGAAAAAGCCTTAGAGTTAAAAAGGGCACTAACGCCTTAGAGTTAAAAATGGCACTAACGTGATTTACATTTTAATTAAAACTTTGTGGTGCTCGTTTATGAGATATGCACTCGTTAAGTCTGTGACTTTATCTATTTTTAGATGAATGGCCTCTGAAATAAAGTGTCAAAGTAAGATCAAATTCTTGAGTACTAGATTTGCATTAATAATGGCCTAGTCGATAGCCCTGTGGTACACCCGAAGTAGTGTAATCCGGAATATAATTTTGAATATAGGCTTCTTTAGTTGATTCTTCTGGACATACCCAATAAAATAGATTAGAAAGGAGGACATTAAAAAAATAAATCGTAATCGTAATTAGGTACTCAATCAATATTTGATATTTGAAATGTGAAATATAATAGTAGGTACCTCTACTACACAAGCTTATTTTTCTTTTGGAATGTTTTTTAAACTCTCTCTTTTTTGGACTTGCCGTTTTCCTTATCCGTCAAGATAGTGGAACAAGTTTTGAAATACTTTTTCGTAAATGCCCTGACTCTACACCTCACCCACGCCTGATGCATGAAAGGCAGACTCACTTCCAAAATGGATATTACTGCTATAAGGAAATATATCTGTAGATAGGGGAATAAAATAAGGACAGAATTATCACAACTCAAACAAATGCGATGAAAAATAAAATTTTACGGCTTGCCATAAAAATATCAAGTATCGTTTTAGTTTCCTATTATAAATATTGGAAGAAGGAATAGAAAGATTGATTTAAAAAGAAGTTTTCGAAGAATTACTAGGAAATAAAAGTACAATATAAAAATGGAACTTGTTATCTGAATGCGTTAGTATTCTCGAAATATTAGCGTAACGACCAATCTTCACGCTTTCGCATCCACCAATTGGATCTGAAAAGACCCTTCCAAAATAACAATGTGGTTGAAATGTCACGTGTCGGAGCACGTTCTAGTGTCTAAACTATTAATCAAATTGTAACTGCTATTATTGAGTTTTTTATGGAACCCGGTGTCCAAATGGACGACCCTAAAGGGACCCATTTCGGGAAGCTTGGACATCAGATGTAAGCGGAAGATGACGGGTATTATTGCAGTAAGTTTTTGAAAAAAAAAAAACCAAATGAATATAAAAATGTTTGGACTGAGATCTTGAGCCAATTTTGGACTAAGATCTTGAGCCAACAAAGTTCTGGCTCAATTACCTACTCGGGAAGTTTTTGTTTTCTTGACTTGATTAGTGTTTTTCATTCTATACTTTTTTTTTTTATGGATATAACAAGTTATATTTGCAATTTAACAATTTTAAAAAGATAGGGAATGGAATCCAAAATAATAATTAAAAGTTTATTACATTTTAAAAACTATTACAAATAGAAAATTTCGTCCAAAGCTCTGCATCGGGGCAATGTTCCCAGAACACTGGCAGCATTCCCCCTCTGAACAGCAATACTAATTCTTTGGAAGAAGTAGCTGCCAGCCCTTGGGTCGCCACTTGCCTCGATCAGACGCGCGGATATGTCATTTAAAAACATCTTAGCCTCAGGGCCCCAAGGGCCCATCGTCTCTATTGCAAACGGCACAAAAAAGAAATTCCCAACCAGACCCAAATATTTTCTTGTCTTTGACGCTTCGGCAGAAACCGTGGTCGCACCAGGGCGAGAAGCAGTACCCACTACATGCGAAGAAGCCAGGGTATCAACGCAAGTGGCATCCCAAACTAAGCATCTGCCTAACTTCCAAGGAATAAGCGTCATTCCGTCCGGTCTCTTCCCATCAGATCTAAATAACCCATTGGGTTCCAAAATTGCTGGGATATTGGCTGCAGCTAAAGCCCGACTAATGACGTCATTCAAAGTGGCATGACGAGAGAGCCGACCAGCGCTTCTCTGGCAGGACAAGCCATGGTGCCCAAGCTCATCCACCGGCTCCCCACACATACATCGATGAGGCGCGTTCACCTTCAAGCCCAGACGCAGCCCAACAGACAAGGACAAAGTTCCGTTATCCAACAGGTTACCCAAATTGGCTGATGGAAAAGCCTGCAGCCAGTAACCTGATTCCTTTTCGAAATCGGGATTCTATACTTTATAATATCATATTTTGACTTTCCTCAGTAAAATTTATCATAAAGGGAATTTTAACCAGTGAATGTTTCGGGCCCCTTTAAACGTGATGTCTGTTGTGTATTGACCAGGGTACTCACTGTTACACAATATGCGGCATGCCTCAGAAACAATTCTAGGCCCTACGGTTTTTTTCAGTTTAGCTTAGAAATGTACACAGTACCCAGTGTTGTTAACAGCATCTCTAAGCTATAAACTGTTAAAATTTGTATTGTAATCTATTATTTTTGTTATCGGTACAGACATGAATGAAATACTAATATTCATTAACATAGCAAACTTCTTAAGGCAGCAAGAAGCCTATTCACTGAGTTATCAAATAGAAGCAACTCATAATTTACCCATAAAAAAACCTTTATCGTGTAACTCGTCACCACCATGGTCTGTGGTTGATTGGGATCACATAATCTGACGCTATTGTAAAAAGAAATCTCTTACAATGGTCGTGTCTAATCTTTATTGTTCATGCACGTGCGGTTTTAAGCTCAACTGATATGGTATGGGGAGCATTGCCAAATTGCTATAAATCTCTCTGCGGAATATACTATTTTGGTTCCCTTAACTTTAGCTTTAATGTCACTCAAATGTTCTGCGAATCTTTGGCTTGAATATTTTATATGTGTGGAAACGTTGAATGTTCAAAGTGGTTATAAAACCATTTAGGTGAGTCTGTTACTTGTCAGTTTAACTTTGAGTATGTGAGATTTATGCGTAGTTCCCGCTGTGTTCTTTTAACCTTTTTATTTATGTAGGGTGAATATTTTCTTGCATATCTCATCCTGATTGAATTACGACTCAATATTTTACTGTGACAAGATCATGATGACTAAGAACAAAGCTTAGAGTAGGTACCTACGTAGTTTTGTAATTCTTACGCGCGTTGGGCCATAATCTCGTATAACATATCGGCAAAGCCGTTAAAGTGCAACGTACCTAAATATCAAAGTTACATGTTAGGCTCAAATCTAAATTCGCTTATTAAGCAACAAAATATCTCACAACGCCTTGTGGCCTTCGGGTATTTAACTGTATCAAAATTAAATTGTGAGTAATCATTAATTAAAAAGATTATCCCAAAACATCTCTAATAATGTATTTCGATTTGTATTTTACAATTATAACATTTTTTTTATAAAAAAAAACAATAAAATAAGTTATCCAATTGAGTACTAAAAATGATGACGTCGCAACTCAGTATTCAGTACCTTTTCCATAGTAAGTTTTCGTTTTGACAGATCGTAAACAGTAACTCATTTGACTAGGGAGTCAAATACCCTATTAACCACATTGTATTACGTTACGGCTGTTAAAGAAACAACCAAAAGGCATTGAAGCTCAATCAAACTACCACAAAACTAAATTCGTGTTGTCAATCACACGATATTAGATCACAGCCCGTTGAGATATGAGTTTGGAACTAAAGCTAATAGTTAGGGAGGCGAATAGGGGAATTTTCGGTAATACTCGAGCGTGGCAGTTTAAGATATGAGAGATACCTTAGACCTAATAGAACAACCTTGTAAAGTATTTAGCTCTATAAGTAGTGACGCGCGCCTAGGATAGACGATCAGATTAGTAAAAAAAAATCGATAGTCTGAAATACTCAAGCGCGTCAGATTAAGATATTGGGGGTTGATTTTAGTGTTTTAAGACTAAATTTAACTAATCTGACGATAAGTCCTTGACGCCGCCAAGTTATAGGGTCGCGAACTTGTAAAAAAAAACGTTAATCCGGCATTCTCGAGCGCGATTTTTTTATTCTTTATTTTGAAGAATATAATCTAAAACTTACTAAAAATACAAAATCTGCCAGTTTCCGCAAGACCGGAAGTGTGGAGGAGCCATTTCGTCTTCCGAAAAACGCGTTGCTTCATATAAGTCGCGAATGATACATTTTACACAAAAAAAGTTCAAATAAACTAAAAAGGTAATTTTATTTTAGACAAAAAATGTCTCGTTACATTTTTGTCCAAAGTTAAAACTTTTTGACTTGAAGCATCATAAAAACTCAAACTCCCGGTTTTTTGAGTATATCTCGAAAACTGAGGTTTTTAAAATAAATTGACATGAAATAACGATGATTAAATTATTGAACTTTTATTATATCTCAATTTTTTTTTTCTAAAGCTTCTCGACAATTTTCGTGGCCTCGGAAAAAGTTACGCGTATCTGTATACAAAAGTATTATTAACATGTACAGTTCCATTTATGTATATTATTCAATAGCCTGTTGATCCTCAAATTGTTTTTTGGACGTACCGTAACTCGTAGTAAGCAAAACGAAGTGAAGAATTGAAGCAAAAAAGAGGAATTTGCCATAAACATGTAATACAGACTGAGCGCTTCGCGGTAATATGCCGTCCTACCAGTATTTTTCCTTTATTTCGCAACATTGATGGTGGGGAAAAAAGCGGTAGAAGGGAATTTTCGGTACACCTTAATATATATATAATTCCCCGTTTTATCAAGGACAAAGAAAGGAAAAAAATAAACCAAAAAACCTTTTTCGGTCAGATTAAGAGAACCCACCAACATTTTTGTCAGATTAAGAAAATATGCTTTCAGGATACCGAGATAAACCTCCCCTATGAAAATCTGACGCGCTCGAGTATTGCAAAAGAACTATTTTTTTTTTGCATTTTCAAACACTCATCGTAACTTATCGTCACGCCCAAATCGTCAATTTTTTTAAAGGGAGCTTCCTTGGGGCCTACTTAACACCCCTTCCGAAAATCTGACGCGCTCGAGTAATTTTTTTTTTTTGCATTTTTGACTACTTTTTATGCCTACCCCCACCACGCAAACCGGCAGATTAGTATGCCGTTGTTATCAGAGGCACTTGGGGCATACGTAGTATGAATATCTGACGCGCTCGAGAATGCCCAAGTAACTGTTTTTTTTAACATTTTTGAAAAACCGTACACGCCAAACCCACCGCTAAAATGGTTTTTACCATACGAGCTTTTCTTTTCGAAATAATTTTATCTTTCGATTTTGGTAGGTCTCGACGGCGCCGTTGAATTACGCCATTTAGCTACCTCGCCTCCCTAACTATAATGCCATCGCTGCGTGACGTGTTTATTGTGTGCAAAAAACCTTTTTTTTTTGGTATTTTCTGTTAACAAATTACAGACGTTTTAACCGTTTCCTTAAGCGCCATAACATGAATAACCGAAATAAATATACCACACGCGATGTGTGCAATTTTTTCACTCAGTGAATTCATTCTTTGAGCGTTACATTATACATTCATACACATTCCCGTAAAATTATCACCCTATTTGCGCATTGTAGTTGAGTAAAAAACCCTCAACTCTCTAGAGTTATACTGGAAAACAAAAGGACGATTCAGAATATGTAAATGGATACAAATAAACTAAATAAAAACGTTAGCATGAACTGTAACTCTAAAACATTAGGGTAGATAAAGTTATTAGTGTAATGCTTCCAACAAAAACAGTTGAGTACGCTGACAGGGGATAATTTAGCAAAAGCTACACAGATGTGTTATAAGACTAACAAGAAGTGGTATATTTTATCTGTGGCTGAAATTAAGTTCTAAACCCTTAATGTTATGAATGCTGCATAAAAAACTTGAACTAGTTTATTATGCACATTCGTTTCCTTAATTGTTATGAATCTGTGCATAAAAACTAACTATTATGCATAGCTACTAATGGTGCTAAGAAACGGTTGGACATTCATTTATTTTGTACAGATGTATTACTGTTGTCCCCATTGACGATATCCCCATTGAGTGGGGACAACTGGAATTGAATAAAATTATTAAAAATATTTCCCGTTTTCCCCACTATCTGTCTCCATTGAAATAATGAAATAAAATATGATCACCAATGTCCGTTTTTGGAAGGCACTCTAAACTGTTGGTTGGAAACCGGGTTTCGTTGAGTTTACGCACAATGGAAGTCGTTAAGTCATGTCAGATACCCTTGGGAGGCTTGAGAATTTCTTAAAGTTAGTTGACTACTAGCCTAGCGTCATCTGCCAATCTGTGGTGGGCTAGCGTGGGAGAAATAAAAATTACTTCATCAATTGTGCCGAAAAACTCCTAACTCAGCCGTGGGCTATTACGGTTTGAGGATGAAGTGGACATGTAAAGTTTGTTTCAATTAATTTCTTGGACACATTTTCATAAAATAAACATTTTTTTTATTTCTAATTCTTAGATATTTCAACATGTTTTATTATCAACAAAAGCTCTCCTTAGTTCTACAGAAGATATATCACTGTAGCCACAGATGTTCAGCTCTTTATTTGCTTAATTTTAACGAGGATTGCACACAACACAGCGTTGAGGTAAAGTTGTTCTCTTTATTATAATTATAAAGGTGTTTTAGAAGCATTCACAAGGTTGTTGAGGTGTGTACTTTAGTAGTTTTTTTATATGAGTCACAATAACGGTGTAGGTACCTACGTACAAGTATTATCATTGATAATATTGTGTTCAAAAATACTCCATCATACTTGAAAATATGCGATTTACGATTCCGGAAGACTGCGTGTGCTTTTCGTGCGTTTTCAGAAGTTATTGACGAGATAATGTCGTTGAATGAGACGCTAGTCGGCTTGATTGTTAGTTTATGAAATGATTTAAAAATAATTTAGAGAGGACAATTATGACTTCTATTTATATGTTAATACCGTTTACATTACGTACCTTTTCTATTCGTAGAAGCCACAGTAAAACTAAGCAAACAAACTTTTGAAATTCCGCTGCAATTTTAAATGAATCCTCCAAAAGAAGTTCTGTATAAATTCGGTTTAAAATAGCTTTCGACAAACTGCAGAACTGTTAATTTGGACCAGAAAACTGCAAATAAAGCCAATAGAGAACCGAGTTTTTAGACCCGACTAATGACTTCCTTATTTTAAACAGGCTCCAACCAAAACCAATTTGTTAAAAAACGCAATGGAGATTCCTGAAGAAAAACGAACGTCTTTAAAAGTAATGGTAATCTTATGTAGAAAATTCAAATAAAACCACGCATATAATAATATGATAAGTATTTATATAAATCTATAGATACATATAGTAAAACTGTGACGAGACTGTGATTTTGTATATTTTTTTTGCGGTAGTGTAGACAGTTATAGATTTAGATATTAAAATATCAATTTTAGAAATTTTTGTCTGTTTGTGCATGTCTGTCTGGTTCACGCATCACGAAAAAATCACTACGGGACCGATTTTGATGAAATCTGATGTGTAACTGAGTATCTGGGTCAACATTTAGGATACTTTTTACTACAGGAAAATATCTCATTCCCACCGGAAAATATAGAAATAAGTACTATTCCGAATCGATAACACCTATTGAACCTTGACACATAATAATAGGTTTCGGATATTAGTTTTGAAAAACTTACCTATTGAATTTAGATCTCTTAAGCAAGAGGAACAAATTCAAAGAAGCAGACTCACTTACTAAAAGGGCCATCTCTGCTTCTGAGATAAGTACCTATTATTTATTTTTATCTACACTGAAGAGTGTTTCCTGTAATATAAGAAGATTAAACCATCTTTTCTCATAGATATGGCGTGAGAGGTGGCTATTTATATTACTGGATGTACCTATTTTGCTATACACCTGTAAACTGCGGAATGATCTAGAGATTTTCCATTTGCGCTTTGGCATGAGGTTCCTCAAAAGACGTGTTATCGGATTTCTCAAAGGTTGGCAACGCATCGGTGACTTCTGTATTTTTGATGTCTGGGTGATGATGACGATTTACCATCAAATGGATTATCAGATGGTAAATCACTATAGGTATAAAAAATGTTGTGTGTCTGTCGGTTTGCTATCTTTTTACAATTAAGTCCCGATTTCCAAAAGGCAAAATAACATAGAAAAATAACGTCGGACTGTTAAGTCTCATGTTAACTGTTCCGATTGGTTGTTGATAACCATAATCATGTTATTTATCCAATCAAAACAGCTAACATGAGATTTAACAGTCTGTCAGCTAATTTTGTTTATTTTGCCTTTCAGAACCCAGGGTTAGCTATTGAATGCCACAGATGCTGGAAACGACAATAAATTTCTCTAATAAGCATTCGTCGGCCGCGTACAGCCTTACGCCAGACGCAGCCGACGGCTTTGCCTTAGATCAATAGTCATAAAAGATACATTTATACAGTCTATTACTTTTTAAATTTATGGAAAAACTGCTATCGTGTAGGACAGGCCGTCCTGAGAAACAATATAATAGTTCGGGATGTTTGCCTTCTATGTGTAGCCTATACACGATAGCACCGTGTAAATGCCTTCGTTGGACAAATCTGGCCGTAAGCTGAATCTCCTTGGTACTCCAAACTATCTTACAAGAGCCTAATGAAATTTGTTATAATTCCGGCCCGTTGTAAGATAATTATATGTTTGTCATCGTCTTAGCAAAACTTCGTGTCCTTAATTTGTTCGGGTTGGAACCATAACGAGTTTATTTGTTCCCGAAGTGTTAATTGGAGCAGACGTGTTTGAAGCCATGCTAACTAAGTTGAGTTTTTATAATAATAATAATATAATATAATCTCACGCCTTTTTTATCCCCGAGGGGGTAGGCAGAGGTATTCCATTACTGGAAATACCCACATTTCACGAGATATATTGGACCCCTAAACGTGATAGGTGGTGAGCCTATCGCCGGACTAACTATTGAGTTTTTACTTTCTACTAATTAGCGACCCACCCTCACTTCACTTCGATTTATCAAAACAAAATATATCTTTTGAACCCTGGAACAAACCTCGAAATGGAAGAATGCAAAATTTTTATAAATATATAAATTTTTATGTTTCGAGAAACTTTCAGAATAAAATTCTAAAAACGGTAATTTGTGATAAGGCATTATATAAAAATCAGTTTTACGTCTGTAGGTACCCAAAGGGGGCCAACGGACTCTATTATTAAGCATCTGCTGTCCGTTTGTCTGTCTGTCAGTGCTGTATCTTATCAACTGTAAGTTGAAATTTTCACAGAATGTGTATTTCAATTCCTTCTATAACGACCAATAATAAAAATAATACAAACAAGATACTTTTTTGGTATTGTTATTGTAAGATGGTACGGAACCATTCGTTTGCGAGTCCGACTCGCACTTGGCCGGTATTTTTAAATTATGGAATTTATTTTGAAATCACAGACAGGCAGACACTTCTATTTTATTATGTTGGTATGGATTAACTAAACACCAAATCTTAATGCTCCTGTAGCTACATAAGGAAACAGTTGCCGATTTAGGGGGGAGTATTAATAAATTAATAGGGGAGTTCCCCTAATATTGTTGCAAGAAGCGTAGGGTGTGGGGCTTATTTTAATTTTAAATCAGCACGCTTAGCTAATGGAATGTGAGGGGTAATATAACCTATTTTAATAACCTATGTTAATTTTGGTAAAGTTTTACATTCTATATATATATGTATATATTTATTTATCTAATAGTATGTTCAATAGTATATAGTGCACCGTCTACCCTAGTTCTAATCCCTCAGTTTCATCTATCCTAAGGTAGTCTGGAAGAGATTGCTAAAAGCTATAAGACCGCTCATTGTACTTTAGTTAATGTTGGTATCTGTTCAAAACATGAACGCAGCTTTTTGTAATCTATGGTTTAAAAAAAAGAAAAATAAATTCTTTCTTGTCTCATCATCTTGAAAGTCACGATTGCATTTTTATTTCACTCCAAAAATAACCAAGTTTTTTCCTATAATTTAACATGGTCCTTCGAGCCATTGTGATTTAAAAAACAATAAGCAATCAAGCAAGTGTAGTAAGTACAGCGGCAACTTCGAGCTACCTCGGTGTCTTAAACCGCCAAAATTGTACTCCACCAACCACTCCAGTGACTAAGTTTCATCGACAAGGTATTTTTGCGAATAATTCGTATTCAGCGAGAAAGCAGCACAAAATTTTATATCATCAGTGTATGTAACAGCATCCTTCAACATTGGTCGTGACCAGGTGAAAGTAGGTCACGGTCACGGTCATCTTCAAGGACAAAGCCGGCGGCGTACGTGTGCATGTCGTGTTTTTATTGTAACTTTGGCGTGATATTTGCTAAAACCGTTGGTGACAATTGACAAACATTTGTATGGCGCTATCCTTGTCACACATCGTAACCAACAACAATTCAAGCGAATTCTGCGAAAAAAGTACACATCGAAACGTAAATGGAACACACCGGCTGCCATTTTTTTATTTGACACCTTAGTCTAGATTTATTGAGTTTTTCAATCAGGAAAAATCACGTCCTTCAATATTCGTTCAGTGTTTTTGAAAGCAAAAAACTGGTACATAATTAGTAAGCATTTCATGTTTTTGTTTCTTTTACCGAAATAATTCCGTTTAAGTGGATTCACGAGGTGGTGGTGTCCCCCCAACAAAAACGATGGAGGAATTAAAGAAACGCAGAACATACTTCAAAGGGCAAATTACAAGGCATTACAATTCTCTAAAAGGCGACAACCTCACTTTAATGTCTACCCAAATGTTGTCAATCCGAGAAGCAAAAATTAAAGAAACATACAATGAATTTGAAAGGTTGTGCATAGAAATAAACGATGACGAAGATCAAACAGTGACCGACAGCACTTATTTCCTAATCCTTGAGATGATACAAACTGCTGCGAACAATAAAAAGAAAATGTCTTCTTCAAAAATCAAACTGCCAGATGTAAACTTGCCGGTATTTGAAGGTAACTACATGGAATACACATCATTCATGGAAATGTTCAGTGCGATGATAGATAGGGATGATAACATGGAAGATATACAAAAGCTTTTTTACTTGCGCAGTTACCTACGGGGTGAGGCATTTGACTTAGTAAAAAATTTGCCTGTGTTAGGGTCCAGTTACAAAGAATGCTTAAAAATCCTCAATGACAGATATGACAATAAATTTAAAATAACTTTTGATCATATATCACATTTGTTAGATATAAATACAATAAGCAAGCCAAATGTACAATCTTTACGCTCTTTGATAAATGAGGCAAAGCAACATGTTGCAGCATTAAAAAATTTAGGGCAACAAGTACACCAATGGGATGCAATTCTTGTTTGTATTTTGTGTAGGAAGTTAGATCATTTAAACAGCAGAGCATTTTATTTAGAGAGGGATTCAATGTGTATTCCAACATTTAACGAGTTTATCACATTTTTAGAAAGTCGAGCACTTGCCTTAGAGTCTTCTAGTGTGCGAGAAAATTCAACAGCCGCTAGTAGGGAATATGGCAAAAAATCAATAAGCATTCCTCGAACAAAAAATGTTGCTATAAATGCACAATGTCACTTCTGCGGTAAGTCTGACCATAAATTATTTAATTGTCCTAAATTCATATTAACCTCAGTTCAGGAGCGACTTCAATTTGTGAACAATAAACAATTATGCCATATATGTCTGAACACGCACAAAAATAAATGCAGATATCATTTCAGATGTCAGCATTGCAAGCAAAATCATAACACTGTGCTGCATAATGAAAGTAATGACTCTCACAATGAAGAGAGAGTTGCCTTATTGACAGGCATCAACAATAATAATCAGGTTTTGCTACCTACTGCAAAGGTTAAAATATTATGCAAAAATGGTAACGTAATTATAGTAAAGGCCCTTCTCGATTCTGCTAGTCAATCATCATTTATAACAAGCAGCATTTCTAAAAAAATTGGTTTACCTTTGCAACCCAATCAAACAGGGGTGATTGGTATCTCACACAGAAAAAAAGATTAAAAATTCTTTGCAAATTGATATATCTTCATGTATTTATCCTTTCAAAGTTAATGTCAATTGTCTAGTAGTCGATAAAATCACTACTAAATTACCTCAAGGTCAATTCAATTTAAATGACATTAAAATTCCTAAAAATATTAAACTTGCTGATGACACCTTTAATCAACCAAGTGATATTGACATTTTGTTAAGCGCTGGTGTATTTTTTCAGGCATTGCTGCCACAAATTAATGAGAAAACGGACGACGATGCTTCACAGCCAAGATTTATACACACACAGTTCGGACATGTAGTAGGGGGAAACCTTCCTGAAATTCCTCAATGCGGGCCTGCTACTGTCGCATTATTTTGTATGGAATGCAAAAATAATTTAAATGATACAATGCAGCAATTTTGGCAAGCAGAGAAAGTGCCAGATGCATTTTCTGAGCATTCGTCTGAGTCTTCGCAATGTGAAGAATTTTTTCAAAAAAATGTTAGGTTAGAAAATGATAAGTTTGAAATTTCTTATCCATTCAAGGTGCCTATTTATGATATTAACAGTTATCTTGGAAATTCACTTAATCTTGCTCTAAAAAGATTTCTAAATCTCGAAAAGCGATTCCAAAATGATCCCTTATTATTTACAGAATATAAAAAATTCATAAATGAATATATTGAATTAGAGCATGCAAGCTATGTTGACATCAGTCAATACAATCTTGATAAAGATCCCGTTTATTTCATGCCTCATCATGCTGTGCTGCGACCCGATGCCATTAGTACAAAATTAAGAGTCGTCTTTGATGCTTCAATGAAAACATCAAACAAAATTTCATTGAATGACTTAATGCTAAATGGTCCTGTAGTACAACCAGACATTTTTGATATTCTGCTACGATTTAGGCTTCACAAATACTTTTTTCTCTGTGATATCAGACGGATGTACAGAAACATTTGGATTTCCAAAGAACAACGTTCTCTGCAAAATATATTATAGAGAGAAAGCCCTAGCGAATCTATAAAATGTTTGCAATTAAATACCGTAACTTATGGTTTGAAAGCTTCTTCTTTTTTAGCTACGAGATGTCTCAATGAGCTAGCAATAAAGCATAAAGATAAATTGCCTTTAGGTGCAAATGCTATCTTTCAATCTAGTTATGTGGACGACATAGTCCAAAGTGACGATAATTTAAAAACTATTATACTACGCTATTATAGAAACAAAAAATCAACTCATCAAATTGCTAGCGCTAGGTGGCTTTGATCTACATAAATGGTGTGCCAATTTTGCTGCAATACTAAACGACATTCCTAAAGAAAAACGGCAGCACACCGGCGAGGTTGATTTTCAGGAAGGCATTAAAACTTTAGGACTGCGTTTTGACTTAAACACAGATTCCTTTCAGTTCACTCCACTGCTCAAACAATCTGCAAAAACAAAAAGACAAATATTAAGCTTCATTAGTCAATTCTACGATCCACTTGGCCTAGCTGGACCAATATTTGTTCAAGCCAAGGAATTGATGCAAAAGCTTTGGAAATCAAAGGTAGGTTGGGATTCTAGCCCCCCTCCAGCTTTGCAAAAGCAGTGGCAAGATTTTTATGAAAGTTTAACTAAAATGCCAACTTTAAAAATAAAACGTAATGTTTGCTCAGACAATTACAAAACTATCCAATTAATAGGATTTTCAGACGCGTCCGCCATTGCATATGGTTGCGCAATTTATTTGAGAAGCATAGACAGTAATGGAAAGATATCATCATCATTACTTTGCTCTAAGTCTCGCATTAATCCAATAAATAACAAATTATCAATACCAAGACTCGAATTAAATGCTGCTCTTTTACTGGCAAAAACAATTGACAGAGTTTATAATTCAATCAAAAATAAATTGTCAATACAAAATGTATATCTTTTCAGTGATTCTCAAGTGGTTTTGGCTTGGCTTAAGTTGGATCCAGTAAAACTAAATGCATACATTGCAAATAGAATAAAATTAATTTCACTGTTAACTGAAAAATATCAATGGTGCTACATAAACACTAAAGAAAATCCTGCAGATTGTTTGAGTAGAGGTGTTAGCCCGAACACTTTAATGGAACATCCATTATGGTGGACGGGCCCCCCAGGTATGTTAAACTCTGATTATAATTTTAATAATTGTAATTATGAAGTACCAAAAAACTTGCCAGAAACAAAAGAAACCTCAGCTGTGTTGTGTGAGAATGTGTCAGTCTGTGCGACATCGTCGAACGTGAATAATTTCCTTTTTGATATTTCTCATAAATATTCATCCTTATCAAAGGCTCAAAGAGTGCTTGCTTATGTTTTGAGATTTTGCAAAAATGTAAAGCCAGGCACAGAAAAAAATAAATATAATTTCATTAAATATTTGGAATTAAATAATGCTTTGCTTCTTATGATCAAACATGAGCAGGAAAAGCATTTCCAAAAAGACATAAACATATTAAAGGTAGGAAAACAAGTAGATTCATCCTTACAAGGATTAAATCCATTTTTAGATTCTAATGGCGTACTTAGAGTTGGTGGTAGGTTGCAACGGTCTGCTTTGCCTTACTGTCAAAAGCATCCAATTATATTGCCAAAAAATTCTCACTTAACTGATCTAATTATAAAAAATGAACATGTAAGACTTTTGCATGCAAGTCAAAAACTTGTTTTAAACAATCTAAATCAGCGTTTTTGGATTGTGTGCGGTTTGCGTACCGTCAAAAAAGTGTTACATAAATGTTTAACATGTTTTCGTTTTAAAGCCATTACAGCTAAACAATTAATGGGTTCCCTGCCATTTAATAGGCTGAATGCTAGCCGTCCTTTTGAAAAAGTTGGTATGGATTTTGCAGGACCTATTCTATTAAAACAATCTCGAGTCCGAAATGTAATTACAACAAAAGGATACATTATAGTATTTGTTTGTTTTGTTGTCAAAGCTGTACATTTAGAGTTATTGTCAGACATTACTACTGAAACCTTCATAGCTAGTTTTAAGCGTTTTATATCCAGAAGAAATGTACCTACTGAAGTGTATTGTGATAATGCTGGCACTTACAAATCAGCTGATAAGTGTTTACAAGAATTGTATAAATTACAAAATGCTCAACTGCATCAATCGCAAGTGCAGAGTATGGCAGCTAGTATGGGCATCAACTTTCATTTCATTCCCAGTTATTCTCGCGTTTTTGGCGGCTTATGGGAGGCCGCAGTTAAAAGCGTTAAATACCATTTAAAGAGATTGCTTGGCTCCCATACTTTCACTTATGAGCAGATGTATACTGTACTTGTGCAAATTGAAGGAGTGCTTAATTCAAGACCTCTGACACCAATCTCCTCAGATGCTGATGATCTGTCATTTCTAACTCCCGGTCATTTTTTAACAGGAGCATCCTTAAATTGTATTCCTGAACAAGATCTGTCTAATTTACCGGAAAACAGATTAAAATTTTGGCAAAAATGTACTTCATTAACCCAACAGTTCTGGAGACATTGGTCTAAGTATTACTTAAATAACTTACAAAATAGACCTAAGTGGAAACAAAGTTTAACCAATGTAAAGGTAGGAGATTTAGTTATACTTAAGGAAACTGAAACTCCTCCCATGACATGGCCTATGGCTAGAATTACTCAGGTATTTCCTGGTACTGATGGCAAGGTTAGAGCCTTAGAAGTAGAAAAGGCTAATAAAAGACGCCATAAAACTTCTATAACTAGAATATGTATTTTACCTTTGGAGTAATTGTTAAAATTATTTAATACATTTTAATACTTACCAGTAATCTTGTCATACTTATTTTATAGTTAATATAGGTACTTACCTGTAACTTTGTCATACTTATTTTATAGTTAATATAGGTACTTACCTGTAACTTTGTCATACTTATTTTATAGTTAATATAGGTACTTACCTGTAACTTTGTCATACTTATTTTATAGTTAATATAGGTACTTACCTGTAACTTTGTCATACTTATTTTATAGTTAATATAGGTACTTACCTGTAGTCTTGTCATACTTATTTTTATAGTTATTATAGGTACTCAGTTTAAAAATAAAAACACTAGTAGTTTATAGTAACGAATATAATGTTTGCATATGTTTTGTTACTCTCTTATACCTAATATGTTATTTACAGTCTACTTTATCGTTGTTTTTCGTTGTTGAGAGTATGTTCAAAACATGAACGCAGCTTTTTGTAATCTATGGTTTAAAAAAAAGAAAAATAAATTCTTTCTTGTCTCATCATCTTGAAAGTCACGATTGCATTTTTATTTCACTCCAAAAATTTTTCCTATAATTTAACAGTATCCATATTGTGTTGTTTTAAATCGATAGAATACAATACAATACAAAAAATCTTTATTGTACACCAGTACAATAAAGATTTTTTTTATTGTATTGTATTGTATTCTATCGATTTCTATTGAGAGTTGAGGAGTGATAGCCCTTACGGTTAAAGAGCCGGCCGAAAATCAGTAAGGCTCGGGTTCGAATCCTGGCATGTACCAATGAGTTTTTCAAAAACTTACGTACATATTTATCACTAGCTCGACGGTGAAGGAAAACATCGCGAGGAAACCCGCAGGTCTCAGAATTAATTCTGAGACAAGTGTAAATAGACCCGGTCCGGCGATAGGCTCACCACCTATCACGTTTAGGGGTCCAATGTATCTCGTGAAATGTGGGTATATCCAGTAATGGAATACCTCTGCCTACCCCCTCGGGGTTGAAAGGCGTGAGATTATATTATTATTTATTATTATTGGTAGCGTTCTGAGTAATATTTCTTTTTACAAAAAATACTTAGCGAGAGGTCCACAATATTTCAAAAAACACTTGTTAGCAAAAATACTTGGTTTTGTAATCCTATTTACGCCTGAATATATCGTGTATTATAAAAAATGGCGAAGTGTGAGTCGCATTCGCACACCAAAGGTACGGAACCTTTGGTGTGCGAATGCGACTCACACTTCGCCATTTTTTATAATACAATTTTTACAAGTTACGATATATTCAGGTATTATAAAAAAACCGCCAAAACACATCTTGTTTTGGCGGTTTTTTTATTGTATGGGGGTTACTAATTGTATACTTTTATTATCAAATGTTATTGGTTGTTTTAAAGCTACTATAGGACTACACACTCTATAAACATGTCAAGCGTCTACCTGTTGCCATCATTATGATAGGGGGGGGGGGGAAACACGTTTCTCCCCTTGAATTATTTATTTTACTTTATTTATTTTATTTTTGTTATAGGCAATCGAAATACACATTCTTTGAAATTTTCACATGTCCACCATTATGGTTTCAACCAATCAATCATAATTTATTTGTGTTAGCAAAAAAGTAGTACATATTGTAGGTCTTCTAATATTTTGCAGATCAGCTATTAACAATCAGTTTAATGTGGTGTAAAAATAATACATAGAATTCTTATTTAAATAAATGGTACAAACATTATAAAATAATAATAATAATATAATATAATGTCACGCCTTTCATCCCCGAGGGGGTAGGCAGAGGTATTCCATTACTGGATATACCCACATTTCACGAGATATATTGGATCCCTAAACGTGATAGGTGGTGAGCCCATCGCCGGACCGGGTCTGTTTACACATGTCAAGATACAATTATTACTACTTGATATTACTTAGTTTAGGTTTACGAGATACAGCCCGCTGACAGACAGAGGGACGGACGAATGGACAACGGAGGCTTTGTAATATACCGTTGGCACCCTCTGGGTAAAGAACCCTAAAAAATTATTTAAGTTGAGAATGACTTTCATTTTAGCTTTTAATATAAATGTCACTCTGTATAAATGTGTGATAAATGACATATTTACATATTAAATTGGATACAAACAACCAGGGTCTATAGAATAACCAAAAAATATAGGGATTTTAAATAAATAACGTTAAATTAAAAAAGTGATAGATTTTAAAAAAATATCTTGATCTGCTGCTATGTTTTTAAAAGTTAATAATATTAGTACTAAATAAAAAACAGTTTCACACTTCATGTGAAAAGAACACATTTAAAATAAAATTATAATAATATATTCTCCATATTAAAACTCTTATTATTAAAGCAAGCGCTGTTTTCTATCGAACTTTGTAGTAAAGTTTAGAAAAATGTTAAGCATTTATTATTTGTTGCATCAAAGACAAAATTTTTCAACTTTTAATTGTTTGTAACCCGAGGGCAAGTGTCTTTTTATTGTGGTAAACACTATTTAGAATAATAATTTAATATAATAATAATATAATATAATAACTACCTGTCTGTCAGTTTTTCTTTTTTTCACCAAATTAAATACGGTTTCTACAGTTGCTTTATTGAATATCTGGTACATGTTTTATCATGATACGTTGGATAGAAATACGTAGATTTATAAATATAAAAAAATATATAAATACGAAATAAATATAATCTCACGCCTTACGTATATTTTATAGAGTGTTGTTTTAACTGCGTCCGTACGAGTTTCGTACGTAAGTGGTAATTAAATTAAATTAAATTAAATATTCATTTATTCGGATAACTTTGATCCATTGGGTTAATAAATACAGACATTTAACTTATTATATATTGTTAGTAATTCTACAATTATTCCACAATTATTGAGCATTTTAAATAGAATTAGAATTTTTCAAAATTAGATTAAATAAATTTATAACATAATTATGTCACAATTATTTAACACTAGTTTGCCTGTTGCCCACCATTAGTTTATTTAAATGGCATAAAATGGGGGAGTCCGGTTTGCTGGCAAACATCGCCAAAATACTGTTGGAGCTGTTCCGCATTCTGAGCACCAGCGAGGCTACTCTTTTACGTCTAATGGCATCAAATCCGTCCGTGTGTGCCTCTGCAAACATTAAGGACGCGCTACAGAAGCGAGGCAGCCCCAACAGCATCCTAAACCCATTATTATATTGCACTTTCAGGGCACTGACCGAATTCCGCGTACAGTTAAGCCACAGGCTGCTCGTGTAAAAACTCTGACAGTATGCTTTAAAAAGCGTGATTTTAACCTGCTCTGAACAACGAGCAAACCTGCGGGCCAACATGTTGCTTCTAACTGCCAGTGCCCTTCGCTCCCTCTCGATGTCAATTTGGTCTTTAAGGTCGTCGGTAAGATAATGGCCCAGATATTTGAAGCTAAATACTCTCCGTAGAGGAGACCCATTTAGGGTCACAGCTGGTAAATCTACAGGTATTTTTTCGGGGCGCTTACCTGCAGCCTTAAAAACCAGATACTCACTTTTAGTAGCGTTGTAGCACAACCCGTGTCTGGATGCATAAGACTCACATATATTTAGGAGCTTTTTTAGTGCACTCACCGTGGGGCTCAGCAGCACCATGTCATCCGCGTAGCTGATGTTGTTTACACACATACACCGTCCACGTGACATCCGACGCCGGTACTGCTGAGCTCACCGATGAGCTCGTCCACGTAAAGATTGAAGAGCTTCGGCGACGACAAACCCCCCTGCCGCACCCCGCACTCCAACCTATACGAGTCAGACAGCACGCCCGCCCATCTTATGCCATTTTGTTGGTTAGCATACCAGAACTGGAAGATACTAGTCACTTCCACCGGCACCTTCCTGTCCCTCATCTTCTGCCATAAGACGTCGTACGAGACTAGGTCGAACGCTTTAGAGAGGTCCAGGAAACAGGCGTACACAGCAGTGCTGCGCTCAGTGTAATAACGAACAGCATGCTTAAGGCCCAGAATAGCAGTTTCGGTCGACAATCCCGGTCTAAAACCAAATTGACCGTCTTGAAAATTTAAATACTCATCTAATTGGGCGTCAAGCAAGCTATCCAGAACCTTGGCAAGAACATTGGCTAAAGAGATCGGTCTATAGTTCGATTTGTCCGCGATATCTCCAGTCTTGTTTTTTACAATGGGTACTACAATGGTATTCATCAACTGCTCAGGTAGGTACACATGGCTAAGACAAAGTGAGTAGAACATAGACAGAACTCTCGGCAAATGAAAACCGGCGTATTTCAAGTGTTCTATGCTGAGATTGTCAGAACCAGGGGATTTGCCCTTCGTCATATTCCTCACAACCGTGTCTACCTGCTTAGCAGTGAAACTGACTGTTGTTCTGTTAGGGCCACTCTCAGCATAGATCTCTGTTTGTGAAGGACCCAGACACGATTTTACTTTAAAATGCTCCTGGAACACCGCAGCAATGTCCTTGGGGTCGCTCAAGCCAGCCACACTCACAGGCAGTCCAGGTTTTAAGTTAAGTCTATTTGTCGCTTTCCAGAATTCCTTAAAGTTCTTTGATTTCCTATGTGTGGCAATTATGTCCATTTTAATTTGATCTTGATGTTTTAAACACCAATTGAGTTTACTTTTAAATATCTTACGAGACTCTGACATCTCGTAGTAAACTTGACCTTGGGTTGGTTTACGATATACAAGCCATGTTTCGTATTTAAGCCTGGCCTCCCCGTGAGCGCTGCGCACATGTTTGTTCCAGCCGCACACACATTTTTTACGATTAACAGAGGTTATTTTTTCGATCATAGTTTGTTTAGCAGCATCCGAAAGAATATTTACCATATTAAGATACATGTCATTTAATATAAGTTTGTGCTCTTGACTATGACATATACCACCAGAACAGTGAGTAAATTCCGGCGGGAAATGAATTTCTCTTAATTTACTGTCACATATACTACGATAATTGTTTATCTGCTCATCATTCCTACTCCCCCATACTATTTTGTTAGCTTCACCTATAGTATGTTTGGTCTTTGAAGTTATTACACTAAAATTGCAATCAATAATAAGTGGTAAGTGGTCAGAACTATACACATTATAGTCTATATGCACACGAGTGACCGAAGCCCACGCGCACTGAGTCACGACACAGTGGTCTAGCCACCGTTTACTACCGTGCGCGTCGCTGACAAACGTATGATTGTCATTTGCTAAGCCTAAAAATTGCAAATCCGCACATACCCAAGATTGTTCGGAGCAAAAATTAAGCAATTCATTGTAAAATAGTTCACCTGGATGTGCATTGAAGTCTCCCAAAATGTACACTGCTTCCACATCACTAGATTCAATGACCGCACTTATTTCACTGAGACACTCTGTAAAAATAGGTAGGTTATCAGCCGAGTTCGTAGGCATATAAACGCTGAATACTAAAATTGAACGCTCGCCCAACGTCGCTTGTATAGCCGTTACACGGGAACTACTGCCACATGAGTAAAGAAACGGAACAGAGACAAAGCTTCTAAGGAGCGTGCAAAATTCTTACCTATTTTAGTAGGGTTGGCAAAGGAGAATAAAATAAACAAAACGTTTATTAGACTTTTATTTGTACATTAGATTATTTACAAATTACCTACTCTAAATATTTTTTTATAACTTTTTATTTTTAATAAATTATTAAATCTTTTAATCTAATGATGAATTCTAAATCTAATGGATATAAAGTTTTTTCAAATAATCATTAAGGACGCTTCCACATGGCATAATATTTTTACAATCTTACACTCGATTCAGAATATAATTAGGTACCAATATTTACAATGTTTACGTCGAGTTTATTGTAATGAGTAATTAAAGAATCTTTGCCCATATTTATAGGTTGTTCAGGTCTATTAACAAACAATTTTATTTCGTCACATATGTGATTTTCGAGACATTCATGCAAACTGTACAGTAGGTAACCATTTTACACCTCCGAATCTAATTATTTACACTTTCTTGACTTTTTAGTTTAATACTTTATTCTACCATAAACAATTTAAAATAACCATTTCTCACTAAGCAGGAGCGCGAAACAAATACGGCAACCATTGCGCGGCCCTCGGCATTTCTACTGACCGAGCCGGTTTTATCCAGTTGCGGCGCGTATGTGACGCAGCGCTAGTAGAAACGCACACAAGCATTGCATGCTTGTAGTAGTGTACCTACGACAGCGCGGTTGTATGAAGCTTTGTCTCTGTTCCGTTTCTTTACTCATGTGCTACTGCACTCCAATACCGCCACAGATTGAAAAATGCCCTTTCTGTATAGAACCGCTAGGCCACCATACGGCCTTCCCTTCAGAAGTCCAGTCGAGATGTCAACCGCGGATTTTCCAGTATAATCGAAGTCCGAATCTATAGTACCAAGAAATGGTATATCATACGGAAGCAACCATGTTTCTTGTAAGGCAATTACATCAATGTATTTACACAGTTGACGTATGTTCTCTGCCGAAGTTTTTACAGACTTACAATTAAAGCTAGCAAATTTTATGTTTCGTTTATCTGAAGTATCCATTACTCTGTATTCTCAAATGGACCATTCAAGTGAGCCGAGGAGTTTTCCTCCTTGTTTTTATTGAATCGTTTTACAAAACGTCTATAACTAATCCCTTTCGGCCAGAAGGAATCGTCCATTAACAAATTAATTTTGCTTTTTGAGACGTACAATTTATACGAATCGAACCGTCTTCCAGTATGCGTATTGATTTTGTAAAGTATAACTATTTCGCCCGTTTTTTCCTGTATATAATCTATAATATCTTCCTCTTTTGTGTCCTTACTAACCATAGATATATGCAACGGAACTTTTACGTCCACGGACTTAAATTTGCAATTCAGATCCAGGCTGCCTTTTCCGAGTTTCTCAGCAAATTGGCCGCTTCTACGCTTTGTTTTCTTATGACTTACGAACTGCCATTTGTATTTATTTTTATCCTCCACTACCACTGGTTCCTTTCTCGAATTCATGCGGAACTCGCCCGACATACGCGCGGCCTCGCTATATTGTTGCGGCGGACGAGATTCGTTCGAGTCGAGTTGTTCGGTGACTTGCGCACTCTTAGTAGGGGCGGTGGCGGCGGTGCATGCCGACTGCGCGTTATTGTCAGGAACAGGTTTCTCATTCGATGTTGATTTGAGTTGTTTGTCTACATGCATATCGGACTCGGTGTTTAATGACCCGCTTAAGTTTACACCTAATAACACATCTCGTTGATCATCCTGCGACAATTTACGACCTCCATCGTAACTATTAGAGATTATTTGGCAATCATGCTCCGTGAGACGAGATTTGTTGGTGGAGTCGTTAGTACTAGTTTGCTTCAAAATCTCGAGCGATAAGGGATTTAACCCCATCGGTCCACTGTTATAAGTGTAACTATTCATACGATGCGCGCCACGTCTGTTGTTAACGTAATCGAAATCGTTAACGATCGATGCTCTTTTTATATTTTCGATCTCATGTTGAACTACCCTCAGATCTTCTTTTGTTGCATACTGGGTTTTACACAAATTTAATTCATTTTTAAGTAGTAGGATGTCTTTTAGCAAGCGCGTGGGATCAACATGGTCAAAACAGACTGGCGGCAACCTATTCAGGTCTTTAGCTACAAAAATAGGCAAAAGCTCAGAGTCCACACTTTTGATTAGGGCAATAATGTCCTCAATCTCACGTACAGTCTTCCCCGCATTTCTCCGAGCTTTTGATGTTGACTTCGGGACGGAGTTAAATAAAAGCTCCTTCGCATGCTTGATTTCCTCTGCGGAAAAAGCTGTGTTACATATTTGCACTAAATTATCCTTGTTCATTACATCCACCTTATTCTGCACAAAGGCAAGCACTTCACTTATGACAATATTACATTTGTCACATTTTAAGACATTTGAGGCCATCCTCAGTGCACTAATTAGTTAAACAACAAATAGACACAGTACATCGGTAAAGAGAAATACGCACTACGTGCGCTCGCGCTCGCTTTTCGGACGGTACTGCGTAATAAGTAATTATAGTTCATGAAACCTAAAAAACAAGTTTCGAATTTTCAAAAATTAAATGACCCTAAACTCGGGAGGGAAACTATTAATATAAATGTCACGCCGTCCACGATGGTCTCACCACCTATCACGTTTAGGTCCAAAGAATATCTCACGAAAAGTGGTTATATCCCGAAATGCAATACCTCTGCCTATCCCCTCGGGGGATAAAAGGCGTGACATTTTATTTAATTTTTAGAAACCCTTTGGTGACGCTCCGCCGGGGTTTCTCCCACAGTGGCTAATCTAAGCTGAGATAATTAGGGTTAATAGAAGTTTATGTAAATTTGTAAATATTACTTATATAGGTACAGGAAAAATAAATAATATCCCTAAATTTCAGTTTTTTTATAAATGCGCAAAAATCTAAATAAGTATTTAAGTATTTTTTTCCTTTGATAAAAAAATTATTTCTTAATTAATAATTAAAACGACTTTACAACTTTGTTCAAATAATCCCCTTGTGTTTCCTAGAATGAAATACAGGATTACCTACCCTGAATTATATTATATTTCTTATAATATAGAACAAGCTTCTCCATTATTTTCTAATTAATTACAATACTATTACACATTCGCAGAAGTCTGATTTCTTTGTATCTTGGAAGTTATTTTCTCAGACAGAGAGGTGTTATAAGGATGTTTTAAAGCAAAATGGAGTTAGATGTTAACCAGATACTTATCTATAATATCATTGCTATATATCCAGTGTAACGAACTGTTAGTCGATTTATCAATTGTGCCAAGTGACAGCTCCGAAAATTACGAATATTCTACAGGCGAGGCAATGTCCCGTCTCCTCCATTTATCATACAGTGACTATATCCCAAGAGATACAAGTTGGATGTAATATATTAACTACACAATTTCAGTTAACCACTGATTTGGACAATTGATTAAATTTGATTAATCGCAGCTCAAATCTCAAGTTGTGTTCATGTTTAAATTAACAATGTCAAAAGTAATATTGATGACTATTTTTATGAAATGGTTTTAATATTATTTAGTTTCAGTGCCAATCCCGACTGACATACAAATCTTGTAATCGAATATCAACTTACTTTGTATATTCAATCGAACTCAAATAAAAAAATATATAACGAAGATAAATTAGTTAACAATTAATATTAAATGTCTATTTTTTAAATTATTACAGTCAATTGTGTTATTTTAACAACAGTTATTTTGTTACTTTATACATGTGACATAATATTTAGTTTTTACATTACATGCAATTGATAAAATTATTTCCTCATTTTATTTTGTAATTTGTTGTAATTGTTTGTTTTAACTAAATTTGTTTAATGCTATAGACAGTTTTCGTTGGATTTCAGATATGATGAGAGATGCCCGTATTTGTTTTGAACTTTTTATTCTGTTATCTGTTTGTACCTATTTTAATTGCACATTGCAATTTTTTGCGGTCCGCGTCAAAGCAATGGTTGAATTTGTACTAAAGTTTAACAACATAGAAGTACCTACTCATTGTGTCGTAGAATCGTGCATGAAAATATCTATCGAAAATCTTTAATCTTTCCTAATTTTTAGCACAAATTAAAAATAATCCATTGGTACACTTTACAATATTCAACTAAAATAGTTACAGTTCCAAACAAATTGCTAAAACATGTGCAAACAACACGCGCTAACTATAAATCATGCATGAGACATGCCATGAGTATTTATGTTCTTTTTAATAAAATTAAATAAACAAAATATTCATTCCGGATACATCAAAATTAAACAACGTAAAATTATTGCTATAACACTCAGCCCTTATACAGATGAAGCGAGACCAATTTATTTTTAGAGTTATTGGGTTCAGTTCTGCTTTACAGAGACTAAACTTATTTTAGTTTACTCCTGTCATTTTCTTTCTCCTAGAAAAGAAAAGAGACGAGAGATATTTAGTCCTGTCAAACTAAAATTAGTCCTGTCAACTATGGCATTTCATAACGTGTTTAGTGCATAAGTAAAGAAATCACGACTAAAATACTGCCCCTGCCGGCACTTAATTCGGTAGGTTATCTTCTATCCCTTTTCTTTTTTTGAGGTAAGATAAAGACAGGACTAAACTAACATAAGTTTAGTCGCTGTAAAGCAGAATCGAACCTATTGTTAACATAATCGTTATTTGTAGGTATAGAAATGTTTATTTAATTTTTTTGTTGCGGGATCCCCAAATACCGGGACTAATATTTTCGTTCGGGATTGCGTTCCCTAGTTAATTTGTTAATAGTATTTTCTTAGCTTTACCTACCTACCTTAGTCATACTCAGGAAGCCACAACGCAATATCAGTAACATTTGCCGACACAGTGATGACATTTAACAACAATATATAAACAGCCAAAGATATTAAAGTAAGGATGAGTTATATTCATACTGCTTGCGTTTGAAAATTGATCCCCTACGAGTGTGCTCAGCATGTACATACTTACTTCTTAGCGTATTTATAGGATACAACAATGACGGGAAAAGATGATACGGAACGAATAATAAAGAAAAAGAGAGCTATCTGTTAAGAGTTGCGCTTAAAATACGACTTGAAATACAATGCGACTAAATAAAATGTGGTTAATTAGCTACATTTGTCGGCCTCATTTTCCGTGCTCTAGTAACATATCTACGTCTTTCTATATATAATATCTTTGTAAACAGCTCTATATAAAGTCACAAAGCTTAAATTTTACGACAGTTTGACTTTGAAAGTTCAGTCGCTGTCTAAGGAGGTTAATAACTATATTTTATTATGTCAAAATATGTGAAAATATGGTATACACAAACTAGCGGATCTGCGCGGTTTCACCCGCGTAGTTCCCGTTCCCGTGGGAATACAGGAATAAAATTTAATCTATGTTACTCAGGGATCTTCTAGCTTTCCATTTTCGATATAATTTTTAAAATTGTTCCAGTAGTTTTTAAGTTTAATTCGTAACAAACATACAAGAATACAAATTTTTCCTCTTTATAATATTAGTAAAGAAGTATAGATATACATAACAAGAGCACTTATGCGTAAAAAAAGAAAAAATCTAGGATCGCAGCAAAAGAAAATATTCGTATTTTTAACGAGGATTTATAAAGAAAACTTATTATTATCACAGCTAGCTTTACTGAGTTGGATAACTAACGATGGGCCTGTTATAACATTTATTTGTATACTAGCGGACCGCCCCGGCTTCGCACGGGTGCAATGCTTATAATAAAACCTTCCTCTTGAATCACTCTATCTATTAAAAAAAACCGCATCAAAATCCGTTGCGTAGTTTTAAAGATTTAAGCACACATAGGAATATAGGGACAGAGAAAGCGACTTTGTTTCATACTATGTGGTGATGAAAAAGACCTATATTTGACAATTTATCTTATTTTAGACTTGTTAGCGCCCCGCGGTTTCACCCGCGTAGCTCCCGATCCAGTGGGAATACGAGGATAAAATATAGCCTATGTGTTATTCTGATGTATAAGCTATGTAACTGTAAAGTTTCTTCAAAATCCATTCAGTGGTTTTTGCGTGAAAGAGCAACAAACATCCATATATCCATAGTATGCTAGTATGGATTCCATACTCACAAACTTTGGCGTTTATAATATTAGTAGGATCTACTACAAGATGAAATATATTCTTTCAAAGATTTTTTGAAGCTGAAATTCAACACTTAGTATCTTCAAGGGTTTCCAAAAGTGTTCTTATTATGAATCAACCGCCAGCTCTTGAGTCTCGCCGTGATGATTGATGATACCTAAAAACAAAAATATCTCTCATTATATGCGCGAAACATTCTTCTTCCTCAGTTTTTATTAACATTTCTCTAAGATTATGTTTGTCTTTCAAACTTTGTAAATAAATAAATAATCTCATGCATTTTATCTCTTAAGAGGTAGGCAGAGGTATTCCATTTCTGGAAATACTCAGGTTTCACTGGTATATATTCTTTGGACACCTTACCGTGATAGGTGGTGAGCGCATCGTCGGGCCGGGTCTGCCTCATGCACAGATGCCTCAGAATTAATTCTGGGACATGCGGGTTTTCTCACGATGTTTTCCTTCACCGTCGAGCTAGTAAATAATAATGTACCCACGTAAGTTTTTGAAAAACACATTGGTTCATTTGGTTTTGAACCCGAGCGTCACTGATTATCATCATGAAAAGCGGGCTCTTTAACCGTAAAGCTGCTCTCAGAGATTAAAATATAATAGGGCATAGAGGGGACAAAGCGAGGAAAATTTGAAGGCGAAAAGTTATTCCAAGTGGAATAACTCTAGCACAATTTCAACCAAATGACAGGTCGCGTTCATAATAACCAAAGAGATTTAAATATAATAGGGCATAGAGGGGACAAAGCGAGGAAAATTTGAAGTCAAAAGTTATTCCAAGTGGAATAAGTCTAGTACAATTTCGACCGAATGACAGCTCGCGTTCACACTAACTGACATGACAAGGACATGACGCTTAGGCTTCAAAGTTTTGTATGAAAATATTCCCAATGCCCTCTCTATGCCCTATTATATTTAAATCTCTCTGATAATAACTGACATGACGCTCGAGTTTCAAAAATGCTTCAAAGTTTTGAATGAAAATATTCCCAATGCAGGAAGCATTATTATATATGTCCTATTATAGTTTAATCTCTTTGGCTGCTCTGATTATATTTCTGCACTGAAATAACATAACGCATCAGATGTTTTTTTACTCACTATTTTGGTACATTTATTTCATTAATGTTTGGAACCAAACCGTCCCCTCAAGGAACCGTATTACACCCACCATTAAATTTGTCAAACGCCCTACCCCAAAGCACCATGTGTGAATCTAATAATGCAAAACAAGCGTGACTACTGATTTTCTCCTCAACACCGCACAACTGTCGGGTATTACCAGTAATTCCATACGGAATCCCTTTGTAAATAAATATTTTTTGTCTCATTCTAACTGCAATGAAATAATAGTACCTACCTATTGCTATTCTATTTATGTCATTTATGTGTTTTGAAATTATTGAGGTTGTTGCAAATATGGCAACACTAAAATGTTTGTATATAATTTAGAATGTGGCAACATTCTTGCCTTCAAATGTGTAACATGAAATATAGTGCATGTCCAATTCTTTAATATTGACTTATCATTTAATCCGCCATCAACCACAACCAGAAGATACAAAAATACAGTCCACGCTCGATCAAATCGAAAAAATTGGTTTGGTGTGATAATTGATATTCAAGAAAATTGCATCGCTACGAAATTTCACCAAGAAGAGCACGCCATTTTGTTTCATCGCATCGTTTCGTTAGTATAAACGGTAGAGACGTGGCCATTTAAATTTGTACTTCGGAAGCCATCGGATTGATTCGTTCTTCGCGCTCGCGAAAGTCTTCGTGACTACGAGTGAGGAGCAAAAATATAGCGAGCAATCCACAAGAGTGACCGAACAACAACATATACAAGAAGAACGAAGAGAACTACTACCATTCAACACATCACTCTGTCATCCTTCAGTCATTCTTCACTCGTCTGCAATCTCTTTCATACGTATTCCAGATTGCATTTGAGTAACTGAGGCAAAATATTTTGACATCATCGGTGCGGAGTGCGACTGTGCGAAAAAAGAAAGACAATAAATAGGACGTGACAAAATTACCGGATTTCTATCGGCACGGCCATTTTGTCTTACTTTTGTAATTTCATTGTTTTTTTTCTTTCTTGTAATTTATTTTTAATATTACAATCTATATATCTTTTTAGAATATTTAGTTTATAAACTTACGTCTACCAGTTGTGCAATTTATAAGTGGTTTACGAATTGTATTGTGGTCGATTGAAAATGGAGGAAGATTTGAAAAAGAAAAGGGCTAGTCGCGGTTACTTAAAAGGTTCGATCACAAGATTACTTTCCTTTGCCAAGGGTGATTTAACCGAAGTTCCTATGTGCGAATTGGTGGCCAAAAGAGAACGTATGGTGTCCGTTTTCCGGGATTACGAAAGTCGTTGCCAGGAGATTCTATACTTAGACCCTGACGACGACGAAAATGACGATTTGGTAGAAACGGATTACTTTAAAGTATTGACATACATCGATAGCCAAATGAAAGTAGCCATTAATCATTCGGATGCCGCGCTAACTCCGTCAAATCCACCAACCACATCCACTAGAATGTCTCTACCACCAATTTCCATTAAAACATTCGACGGTAAGTTTACCGATTACATGCCGTTCATTAATCTGTTCGAGTCATTGATCCACAACGATAACAGTCTTGACTTAATTCAAAAATTTTATTTCTTGCGTTCATTCCTCAAAGATGAACCCTACAATTTGATTAAAAACTTGCCAATCACTGCAGAAAGTTACAGTGAGGCACTAAAATTGTTAGACGATCGATATGATAATAAATTTAAAATCGTCAACGACCACATTTGTAACATTTTGGATTTAAGAAGTATTAACAAGTCAACAGCTAGTAATTTGAGGGAATTTGTTTCATTTGTCAGGCAACAAATTGCTGCAATCAAAAATCATGAGCCAAATGTGAAGTATTGGGACTCTATACTGGTGTGTATTCTTTCCCGGAAACTAGATGGGTATACAGCACGAGCGTACCACCTTGAGCGTGACCAGGACACAGAGCCTCGTCTTGAGGATTTTCTTGCGTTTATGGACAAGCGAGCTCTAGCACTGGAGAACGCCGACCAGGGTCGGACCCATCAACAATCTTATTCGGGAACCAGCACCAACAAAATAGCAGCACATGTCGCCACCGTACCAGCATGCAGTTACTGTAAGTCCAAAGAACATAGACTATTTTTGTGCAAAAAGTTTCAAATGTTAGCTGCGAAGGACAGACTAACTTTCACAAAAGACAATAAATTGTGCAATGTTTGTTTAGGCACACATTCTGGTCGGTGCAGGTTCCACTTCAAGTGCTCAGAGTGCAAGGGTGCACATAACACTCTCTTGCACTGCGATACTCCTGCAACTGAACCACCTGTTACTTTAACAAGTAATGCTAATAATAATGTTTTACTTCCCACAGCACGTGTAAAGTTAATTGGCAGTGATGGAACTGAATATCATATTAAGGCATTACTGGACAGTGGTTCTCAGGTTTCGTTTGTGACTTCCAAAATTATAAATTTATTAGGTTTATCTCCCAAGCAAAGCGACATAAACATTATTGGCATATCTAACGCAAAAAGTAAAATAAAATATTGCACACCTTTAGAAATATACTCATTGAGAACTCCATTCAAAACTACTATTACATGCCATGTGGTGGATAAAATCACTTGTGATCTCCCACAAAATAAATTTGACATCTCCAAGGTCATAATACCACCTCATATTAAATTAGCAGATGAAAAATTTAACATACCAGGAGAGGTGCATATGTTAATAGGAGCTGATGTATTTTGTCAGGTGCTGCTGCCAAGCGAGACAACAAGCCTGATACTGCCTGCAAATTGTGCATCTTTACCGGGCTCTAAGCCTGTCGACGAGTGCTCAGCCCAACAACAGCCCAGTTTGCATTTATTTAATACTCTCTTTGGATATGTGGTGGGAGGTACGTTGCCATATTACTTGTGTCAACAAAGCTGTAATAAAGTAGTATTGAAATGCGAACTAAGTCTCAACGACACGATTTCCCAATTTTGGACAAATGAAAAGGTCCCTGAAATATTCCCTGAAAATACTTCGGAACAGGAACTCTGTGAAAATATTTTTCAAAGTACTGTAAAATTGAATAATAATCAATTCGAAGTGGCTTTGCCATTGAAATTGCCCTTATCAAAAGTAAATGAGGTCATAGGAGAGTCATTTCATTTCGCTCTAAAAAGATTTTTGAATTTGGAGAAGAAACTCCATGCAAATCCAGAATTATTCATAAGGTATCAATCCTTCGTACATGAATATCTGTCACTCAATCACGGTCACTATGTTGACATTGAGTCATATGAATTAAATAAACAAGCGGTTTATTTTCTCCCGCATCATGCAGTTATTGATGAGAATAGAAAAACCACAAAGTTACGTACGGTCTTTGATGGTTCAATGAAAACTAACAAGAAAATATCTTTAAACGATTTACAACTTAATGGACCACAGGTTCAAAGAAACTTATTTGATATAATTATGCTTTTTCGCTTAGGAAGATATACATTCACTACCGATATAAGACGTATGTTCCGTAACATTAGGGTTGATCCTGCATACTCATCCCTACAAAATATAGGAGGGACAATCCCACGGAAGCCATTCGGTGCATAAGATTAGATACTGTCACGTATGGTCTAAAAAGCTCTAGCTTTTTGTCAACACGTTGCTTACTTGAGTTAGCCATGAGGTTTGAAAACAATTATCCTCTAGCTTCATCTATAATTAAAAATAATAGTTATGTTGACGATGTGATCTACTGTAATAACGAGCTAAAGACAACCATAGAAGCCAGAGACCAGCTCCGCGGTTTACTTAAACTAGGTAGTTTCAACACTCACAAATGGGCTTCCAATGATGAACGAGTATTGTCTGGGATACAGCCAACCGAGCAGTATTTTGATAATTTAGACCTTAAAAAAGATAACTACAATATGAAAGCGTTAGGGATGCAGGTCAATACAAAGGATGATTATTTCATTATTTCGTCTCCAGAAAAATTCAAACCCGAAAAGGTTACAAAAAGGAATATATTAAGTCACATAGGGAAATTTTACGACCCAATGGGTTTTGTAAGCCCTATTGTAGTGACTGCGAAGGCCATAATGCAGAAGTTATGGTTACTGAACATTGATTGGAATGCTAGTCCACCTCCAAATATAGTACAGGAGTGGCTACAATTTACAGCTGATTTGTCTGCAATGGAACCTATCTTATTACAGAGGAACATAAGTTTTTCAGATAAAGACACAACACAGCTGATCGGTTTCGCAGACGCATCTAGCACGACAGCCTACGGGTGCTGTGTATATCTGCGTCTCACCAGTACTTCAGGTAAAACTAGTTCACATTTGCTTTGTTCAAAATCACGCATCAATCCCGTGCAAAAGAAGGGTTTGACAGTACCCAGGCTTGAATTGAATGCTGCACTTTTGCTTTCAAAGTTGATAGTCAAAACTTATGATATTATAAAGCTAAAGGTCAATATAGCAAATGTGTATTTGTTTAGCGATTCAAAAATAGTTCTTGCATGGCTAAATACTGAACTAACAAAACTTCAGGCATATGTAGGAAACAGAGTAAATGTGATTCGTCAAAGTACCTTGGAGTGGACTTGGCTATACGTTAATACAAAGGACAATCCTGCTGATCTCATAAGTAGAGGAGTCAGACCGCACGAGTTGCGAGGTTGTGACTTATGGTGGCAGGGGCCACAATTTCTCCAAAACAGTGAGTATGATTTTGCTTCCTGTCGAGTTAACGTCCCTCATGACGTACCAGAGATGAAGCCTTTCGTTACGCTCTCCAGCAACCTGGTATGTCAAAACATAAATCCACTAGAGTACATTTTCACGCGCTTGTATAACTATTCAGATATTCACAAGATTGTCAGACTCTTCGCATACATATTAAGATTTTTAAATAATGTAAATAAAAAGAATGAAAGGTCGAGCACAGGTTTTTTACGCAGTTCTGAATTGAATAATGCGCTTATGTTGATAATTAAGTATGAGCAATGTAAATATTTTCATTCCGAAATTGAAGCAATACTTAACTCCAGGCCATTGTTACCACTTTCGTCAAATCCTCATGATGACGATTTTTGTTATTTAACGCCCGGACATTTTATTATAGGTAGCTCACTAACAATGTACCCAGAGAAAGATGTATGTGATATACCACAAAATAGACTTAAATTTTGGCAATTGTGTACAAAGTTAAAGCAGTCTTTCTGGAAATCCTGGCACAAATATTATCTAAATGTTTTACAAAACAGGCCAAAATGGATGTTTGACAAATGTAATGTAAAACTAGGTAGTTTAGTTGTACTCAAAGATGATAACATACCTTCTATGATGTGGCCAATGGCAAGAATTGTAAAGTTATTTCCCGGCCAAGACGGTAGAGTAAGAGCTGTAGAGGTAATTACTCCAAATAAGCATACTCATACCCGTTCTATACATAAGATTTGTTTATTGCCGATTGATAATTAATTTTTAAACATGTATTTCATGCAGGGTTTGGTTCATGTGTTATTTTATTGTTTATCATTTTATAGGCTCATAATAAAGACCTTAGTTTCCTTGTGGGCCGTAGCATGTTGCAAATATGGCAACACTAAAATGTTTGTATATAATTTAGAATGTGGCAACATTCTTGCCTTCAAATGTGTAACATGAAATATAGTGCATGTCCAATTCTTTAATATTGACTTATCATTTAATCCGCCATCAACCACAACCAGAAGATACAAAAATACAGTCCACGCTCGATCAGAGGTATTTTTATGAAGTGAACTTTATGGATGTCTATTTTAAGTAAGTGTCCCTAATTTTAGGATTTCGTTAATAAGATAATAATCAATATCTCATAGTACTTTTCTGACAGATTTTGTAATCTCACCAGTGAGCCAGTCTTGATCGCTGAACGATCCCAATTTTGCAGTAAGATTGCACTGTGTTTTTGAGGATGGATATTACCTACTATTCATTTCGTAACGTGAAGGTCTAAAATCACAGTCTAATTTATATAAAGTCGTTAACAAGTCGTGAGATGTAAAAAGAGTTCACAGTAAAATAAGGGGAGTTGATTGTCGGTTTGTTCGCGCACGATTATTAACAATTCCAGAACACTGTGTTTAGCAAATTAATTGCAACACATGTTTTTCTAATATTATAACGTTCTACACGATTGCCAAGTGCTATTTTCATAATTATGTGTTACAGTTTTAGTTAAATAACCCTAATCACTTGTTACTTTAGTATAGCTGTATAATTTTGCAATTTATCGACTTTTAGTACAATTTTGGGTGGTGTCAGAAACTACAGGGTTTAGCTTTTACTTTACCACTGCTTCGTCGAATATTATAAAACAACACTTGTATCTCTACATAGTACCTATACAACAAAGTCGCTACCTGCCATCTGTACGTTTAGCGATTAAACTATTTTGATGCGGTTTTTACTAATAGAAAGAGCAATAAGCGAGGAAGGTTGCTGTATCACTACATACTATAAAACAAAGTCGCCTTCTCTGTCTCTATGTCCAATTGTATGGTTAAATCTTTAAAACTACGCAAAGGATTTTGATGCGGTTTTTTTTAATAGATAGAGTGATTCAAGAGCAAGGTTTTAGTATTAGCATTGCACCCGTGCGAAGCCGGGGCGGGTCGCTAGTATAATATAAACCCAAGTGAATCGAGGACGGAACGCTAGTATACGTATATATATACCTATACTTCGTGTCTACGGAAACGATTCGTATAAAATTGCGTATTTACGTTAGGTTTTCCTTTTTAAGTGTATTTCCTGAAAAAAAACGCAATTCTACAGGGTTTTTTTTATAATGATATCTCATGAATCTTTGAGGTTTATTATCAAGTTAGTGTTTCTGTACCTACGTTAAATCATACATTCTTACCATATTCTTACGCCCACAGAAACGAAGTCTATTTGTTTACACTTAACACTAATAAAAACTCAGATATAGTTACTTTATTTTTCTCTTTCACGACTGTCCCTTCTAGGTCATAGCTAAAATTAATCGATTTGCTCTCTGTTAGAGTAAAACAATACATTGATCTATGCCCCAGACAGACGCAGAAAATCGCTAAGTATTGTATATTTAATTATACTTTTTCTTTTATTTTGTTTGTTTAGTTGATTGAGATGATTTTATCTATCTCTCTACGTTTTGGCAAATATGTATAACTAGCAGCGCCCGCGGTTTCACCCGCGTAGTTCCCGTTCCCGTGCGATTACGGGGATAAAATATAGCCTATGTGTTATTCTGATGTACTGTAAAGTTTCATCAAAATCCGTTTTGTAGTTTTTGTGTGAAAGAGGATCGTGTTTATGATATTAGTAGGAAGTAGGATGGCATGATTCACTTTCTACAATGCTATTACTGCTTTCTACTCTTGCACAGTGACAAAACTGTCCCCCAAACAAACTATTCAATTCACAAAAACAGAGACCAAACAAACACTGTTTACTTCCAAAATAGAATTTGGAATTGACTCCTTCTCTAGAATGGTGCAGAAGTAATTCAGATAAATATAGGTAATCTGACACAGACAATGGCAACACTGTTACTCGGTGTCTTAGCTGCTTAATCGGGGATTCCGTAAACAAAGCCATCTGTCTTGATCCGAGACAATTGTGAGACATTAAACGCGATTTACAACCGAATTGTCGGCAAACGTCGTTGTGCACGGTGTTCCGATTGTGAGACTGCACTTTCTTGACGTGTCAGACAATCTAAGATCAACAAAAAGAAAAAAAAATTGTAGGATACAATTCACACACTGTTATTTAGTCCCAAACTAGGCAGAGCCTGTACTATGGGTACTAAACAACTGATAAACATACTTAAATTAATAGTAAACACCCAGACACGAAGCCAACAGTCATGTTCATGCACACAAATTTTGGCCTCGAGCGGGGATCGAACCCGCAACCTCCGACTCAGAAGGCAGAGTCACTACCAACTGAGCCAACAGGCCAGTCAAAAATAAGTGAGTTACACGTATTTGCCCTGATTTTATTGAGCTAATAGCCGACGGAACAGAAAATTGGGGAGCGAATCACGTATTACATGCCTTTTACGAACGAACTTGAAGTAAAATCAGCCTTTTCATTTAGAGGAAAATGTTTCATTTTAAAAAAAATATGAAAATATATAATCTCACGCCTTTAATCCCCGAGGGAGTAGGCAGAGGTATTCCATTACTGGATATACCCACATTTCACGAGATATATTGGACCCCTAAACGTGATAGGTGGTGAGCCTATCGCCGGACCGGGTCTGTTTTACACATATTATGTGTCTCAGAATGAATTCTGAGACCTGCGGGTTTCCTCACGATGTTTTCCTTCACCGTCGAGCTAGTGATAATAATGTACGTAAGTTTTTGAAAAACTCGTTGGTACATGCCAGGATTCGAACCCGAGCCTCACTGATTTTCGGCCGGCTCTTTAACCGTTCCAGGCTATCACTGCTTAAAGTAAAATAATAATTAATAATAATACTATCTCGGAACTGGAGCTTCTAGGCCTTTCCTATTGTCTTCCAAAGGGATGTTGTTGTTACTGAACATATTAGTTTGTTAATTTAAATTCTTCATTGATGATTCATGAATTGTGATACAAGTCACATATTGGAGGTCCAGTCAGGGAGACCTTCAAGTTTGGAAGCCTCCCTATGGAATTGAGCTGTTTTGATAATGCCAAACAACACTTCTTAAATAGTGTCAAATAGTCCCCGAAGCTTATAAATAGTGCTGTCAGGTCGTTCAGTAGACAAAAATCAGTAGGTACACAAAAACTATTTCACTTTCTTGAAGAACTAGTTGTATACCAAAAATCTCTTCTATATTGCGTCGGATTTGCAGTTTCAGAATTAGTGCTTGATAGGAACCGAAGATATTAGGGTAGATTGGTGAGACTTCCAATTTGAAATCATGCTGGAAGTTTCACAATCATTTCTTCCACTGCTATCCCCTCGACGACATACGTGCGTTTGCCGCCTGGGTGCCCCTCCTCGGGCGGTCGCTGTCGCTGTCCGAGTCGGAGTCGCTGCCGCTGTCGCTGCCGCTGTCGCTGGACGATGACGACGAGCTGTCCATCGCGCCCAGGCTCTGCCCGGACACGGACACACACTATATTATTCATGAAATATTTGTTAATTCTAATCTAATTTAATTATATAACCAGACATTGTATACCTGACGGTAGACCACAGGGCATGTTATATGCAACCTCTGAGTCACAATAAAGACATTTATTTCATTTTATCGAAAGCGGCCTGTGTCTAACGGCTTCTCGCAACAACGGTGGTCGCATGTGCGCACGATTTTTGTCTACTGTTTTGTCTCCCTCTTTATTGTGCAAATACGAGATAAGTCGAGCACGTTGACACAATTTATGGGGTGTATCGACTACCATGCCTCGCGGCACTCCCTGGGCAACGGGGCTGGTCAATTGACACGCAGACCTATGTGCTCATTTTCTAGTCACGGCTAAGACTACGTACCACAAGGTGTCTTCGCGTGTCTCTCTGATTAAAAGAGGAGACAGTGGAGAAATACTTACATGACGCTATACAACCAATCATATTTTCAACCGATTTCAAAAAAGGAGGAGGTTATCAATTCGACTGTATGTTTTTTTAATGTTTGTTAAAATAAAATTTTATTTTAACAAATTGATTTTTATTATGTTTGTTACCTCAGAACTTTCGACTGGGTGAACCGATTTTGATTAATATTCTTTTTTAATTTGATCTGACTATGGCATCCATAAGTCGTTTTTTTTTTATTTCTTAAGTTCTATGTCATTCTTTATTATGGTCTTAGACATTGGCGAAAATCACCAAAACCACAGTGGAAAGCCGTTGTTACTTAAACGAAGAAGAAGACACAATTTCATCACAGCGCTCATGCTAGCTACAGTCGTCTGTTCACCTTCAGAGTGGACGTCCTACGTTGTCATTATAATCAAAAATTCCGGATACACCTAAGGATCCTTAATCCAAGCAGCTGTTTTACCACATTGGTATAGCGACCAATAACGTTGAAATTTTCAGGGAATGTGTATTAATATCAGAATCAATGAATATCCTCCTAATATTATAAACGCGAAAGTTTGGATGTACGGATGTTTGTTCCTCTTTCACGCAAAGACTACTAAACGGTTTTTGATGAAACTTTACAGTTATATAGCTTATACATCAGAATAACACATAGGCTATATTTTATCCCCGTATTGTCACGGAACGGGAACGGGAAATTGGAACGGGAACTACGCGGGTGAAACCGTGATTTTTATGGTAGGGTGGTACGAAACCCTTCGTGTGCGAGTTCAACTCGCACTTGGCCATTTTTTTGTTCATTTGACTTTATTTAAGATCTACTTATGTAAATATTGCCTGAATTTTTTTATTATTATTACTTAATTTGTTATTCTTATTACTATTTATAACACTTTCCATAGCTTTCAATTTTGCATAGCATAGCTGGGTGTCTGATAATAACTAAAGATAACATTAATAAGTGCGAGCACGAAAGTGTTAAAATGGCCAAATTAAGACACGTTTTGCCTCTATACAAATAAATACTAAACAGTCAAAAGTCCCCAGTCGCCAATTTAGTACACGCAATGTGTTACCTCATTAGGTAGGGTTGTTACAAATATTTTAACGGGTCTGGTAATAATTCCGAGATATAATAGGATTATGCTCTCCTTATAATATTATTGTCCTCTAACGCCTGTGGGAGCCTGCTGCTTGGTCGGTGCGAGATAATGTGGATTTTTCTTAAAACTAAGGAATAATTAATTTAAAATCAAACACACAATAAATTTCTGTATCCAACAAAATGGAGCTCATTTCGAGCAACTAATTAGTTAGTTTTTTTTGTCGTTCAATTAAAAATGTTTAAATTTCATGGTTTTCCTTGTGTTTAATTTACCACGTTTGTTAGAGAGATTTGATCCTTATGATTGACCCTATCGATCGATGCCGTAAAAGTACAGGGTGTTATTTTTTCGGATTTTGCCCGGTTTGATTCCCGGTTGTGGCAAGCGAATTTTCAAAAATCTGTGAATGCAGTTATATTTATTTTTAAAAATAAAGGAATGTTTCCTTTGAGTAAAATTGTCTATCTTCAGTATGTACAGTACCTCGGTGCTTTCCCTCCAGGTGGCGTTCAAAAATTCCACTCTGTATATGGGTAGCAGCCCTGATGCTATGGGAACAATATGAACGCAGATTATCTATATCATTACTCAAATGTAATCGTCCGAGGAGTAATGGCTTGTGATAAAACATTATTCGAATAATTATACATTTTATGAATTTATGTGCTTTTGCCAAGCGGACTACCATAACTTGTTTCATGGGTGTGGAAAGAGACCTTGTGATAACTGACAGCTGACCATTTCACTGGCTGTTTAACCAAAGCCCAATGCTGAACTTACAAAATCTGAAGTTTGAAGACTAGAGAAATTTAGCACTTGCAAACTTTACTTTAGAACACAGAAGAAAAAGAAAAGAACCTTAGTAATATAGCAAAAGCTAAAGTAACTTCTTTTTGTCTATCATCTTTTTGCGGCTGAACAGGTTGTATAGATCTTGTTGAAAGGAGACGTTCCATCTTGGGCCTGCACATTATACACCAGCTTGAAAAATAGAGAAAAATCTAGTGATTATCACTAAAATATTAAAAAAAAGTCATTTCTATGTATTTAGTTGGCACAAAAGTAATTTTACTTCGATGATAGTCCAGGGAATCATATTGAAATAATACTATTTCTCCTTAAACCCAATTTCCATGTTATTGTGAATTAGTCCGACAAACGTCAAAATAATGTCAATTATTGTCATTTTGGGTCAGGTCGTAATTTTTTTTCGTGAAAATTAAAGTTTACTGTGCAACGAAACTAGACAAATATGAGCAAAATCATAAATAAAAGTATATTAATTCCTGAAACGTCTCCTTTGGCACGATTACTCTCCATCTCAAAGACATCTAGACTATAGTACCAATATTTTGTTCACACTAGCCGTTAACAAGTACATTTAAATATCTTTGTCTAAAGTTCACTCGAAGACGCGAACAATAGCAATATGTGTAGGTATGAAAAATGAAAAAATATTTATTTCAATTAACAAGGTATATAGTTACCTACCTATATTTCTCTCATGAAACCAACAGTAACCTTCAACTAAACGACTACATATTTCAGTAACTACAGCTATAAATACCAATTTGCAGTTCACGTCTCGTTAAGTCTGAATTATTATTTAGGGCCACATAGAGGTTTTCTACCGACGGCATATTATGTCGATCCATCATACGGAACGAGGCGACGCGACGCATGTGCTCACGGATTTATTCCGAAACAACTGGCGTGTGGTCGCGTACATACTGGGATACCAAATTATTCGTACCGTTAATCTAGCAGTGATAGCCTTAGGGTTAAAGAGCCTGCTTCACATGACCAATGAGTTTTTTTTAAATTTACGTACATTTACACTAGCTCAACGGTGGAGTAAAACATCGTGAGGAAACCCGCAGGTCCCAGAATTAATTCTGAGACATGGATAAATGACCTATCACGTTGAGGATCCAAAGAATATCTCGTGAAAAGTGGGTATAGTCAGAAATGGAATACTCTGCCTACCTCTCTTGGATAAAAGGAGTGAGATTATTAATTGAACTAATACATATTTTAAGCGTAGACCATAGACCCACCACCCTTTCTACAAACCTGTCAGATTCCTCGTGTTTCATCCATGTCCATCAAACGGCTAATGCTCGTTGGTTTCAGGTACTCTTTATTAGGCTTTTCTTCAATATACCGCCGATCTGGTCGATGTAAGTACTCCTAGGTCATCTACCGACTCAACCAACAACACGCTCGTTTATTTGTCTCGTTAAGCGCCTTTCATTCATTCGCTCAATATGACCAAACTACCTCAGCGTTCCTTCTATCCTAGTCACTATATCATCTTTCGGGCCGCAATGCTCTCGAAACACAAACTCTGCAAAAAATTGTTATTCTTACAGTAGGATGGAGGATGCTTAGGGAGGCCTATGTCCAACAGTGGGCATCTTTCAGCAGATATGATGACGAATTCCCAAGGAGGACAAGTGGTGCTACAGACTGCATCTTATTATAATATGGTGATGTAAAATGTCAATAGAAAGTTTTTAGCAGTTCACCGGTTTGACAGTAGGATGAGTTGGTTGTAGTGCCTATGAAGTAGCACACAAATGACATCAATATCACAAAATCATCGCAATGTACAATTAAAATCAAAACAAATTGTACACGCAAGAAACGCAAACATCTAGCACAGAAAATACACCAAAAAGCGCACACATATGCACGAAAAGTTTAAAATACAAAAAAATACGAAAAGATAGAGATAGACAGTCATATCGAAAATCGGAATGCATTAAAATCAAATCTGTGCTAGTTCTGTACGGACACTGTAACGGCAGTCGTCTCGCTCTCCCATTCATCACTCATATCTGCGATATGAGACGTTTCGGAGACAAAAACTTTGTCGGACGTGAATTCAAGCGTCCACATCCCGAGCATCCGTTTTCTTCGTGCGAAATTATTTAAGCTTTAACTCTAAATGAAATGAGAGGACAAATGGAAGCTATTGTGGAACTATTGTGAGTGGTTGAAGGGTTTTTATTTATTTTCCTTGTAAGAAATTTTCGTGGTTTTGTTGTGTATGTACGAGTACCATAGTCTGTGCACAAAAATGTTATCTATTATTTAAACTATACCTATTGTTACTAAAAACTAGCCAAGTGCGAGTTGGACTTGCGCACGAAGGGTTCTGTACCATAATCTATAAAACGGCAAAAAAATCACGTTTGTTGTAAGCCCTCCTCACATTTTTATTTTTAGTAATTTTTGTTATAGCGGCAACGGCATCATCTGTGAAAATTTCTACTATCACAGTTCATGAGATACAGCCTGGTGATAGACGGCCAGACAGACAGACGGACAGCGAAGCTTAGTAATAGGGTTCCCGTATAGGATCACTTTGTTGTCTGACCGTCTTTCTGTCCGTCTGTCGAAAGAAAAGGGAGAATTCACTACAATAAGTCATAACAAGACAAGGAAGAGTCTTGACTGTAACAAAATACGGAACATGGTTTTTAGGATTCCGTACCCGAATGGTGCCTCCACTTTCCGTCCGTCTGTCTGTCTGTCTATCAGTGGTCTGTTTCTCAGAAACCGTAATTCTGCATAGTTTGGGAACCTCTTCATTTCATCGAGTAGTAAAACTGATACACTATGAATATTATAATTATCAAGATATTATATATTGATTATCTTTTTGGTTTCCGTGCCCAAAGGTAGGGTGTCGTACCTATGTCTATCAGTTTCTCATGAACCGTTAAAGAGGGACAGTTGATATTTTGACAGAAATATCTATTTCTATTTCCGCTATAAAAACAAATGGTTCGATACAAGAGGTGTGTTTTTTATTATTATAATATACTAACATGCTTTATAGAACTCCCCTGACTGTCATGCACACACTAAATTCGGTTGCCGAAAAAATCGCTCTATTCTCTTGTTGTTTGAAAGAATTCTATAAAGTAACATTAAATATTTTTTGTAATAGTGTTTACATATAGAAAAATAGATTACGTACGCTGTCGCATTGGGTGTCAAACCTGTTATCATACTAGTAAGTTGAAGAAATAAATAAATAAATATTGTAAAGTGGTAGTGACCCTTCGTGTGTAAGTGTTACTCGCACTTGGCCGGTTTTTTGGGTAAACAATAAAATTTTGTCACGTACTGATCTCTCCCGCAAAATGTTGTAGTCTCCCCAATATTTTTGTACATCTTTTCTCCCCACTGACACTACATTTTCACGCATAAACGAATGAACCGAAATCTACATTCTCAATTCCTGCATATTTCAAAAGGTAATATAATATTTGGCGAATTCAAGAAGGGTACATCGGCCAGCTATGATAGATCTCTCTTTCGAATAAATTGGCTCACGAAGCTTAAGTATTGACGGTTCATTTTACATGGTTGCGGGAAACTATACAATATGGATGGGCGAATACAGAATGTGATCTATTGGGAATATATTCGAGTCAGTACCCCAAATGTCAAGTATTGTTAGGCTACCCCACTGTGATATAATGTGGGGAGTGACTTACTTAGTGGTAATAAGAAAGAATGAGGGGATTAATTATTAATTCTGTACAAATGTGGACTACAATCTGCCTCTGTGATAATACGGGTACGAATTGGAGAATTAAAAGAAACAGTTTGTCGAAAAAGAAAGAAGGGTAATGTTTTTCGAGTGTAAAAATGTAAAAGTTAACACAGTCTGTAGCTTATTGACTTGCGAAGTATTGTTAGATGCATATACATCTCCAGAATGTCATAGGCTATATTTTTACTCGACAACGCCAAAAGGATTTTTCGATTCGTTAACGGAGGTACAGTCAAGAGCACGCTGAGCTTGACCCTTTGGACTTTGACCCGGCCCTGTGTTCTATGGCGCGCAATATAAATCAGAGCTCAGCTTAAACTGGTTGTGTAAAGCTTGACTTGCTTTTAAATGTAATTACATCTTGAAATATTATTGATAAGTTTGATCTTGAACTCAATCTAGCGCACAGGCCACAGATGAGGTGAACAACATAACAAGCTCAACCAGAACAAGCTTTTAGGGTTAAAAAAAAGATCCATGCCTGTACCTATCATCATCATGTAGTCATCATCAACCCATAACAGCTCACAGTTGAGCTAAGGATCTTTAAATTCTCCCACGCGAGCTCAGGGTTGACAATTTTCCAAGCCACCCAAAGGTATCTGATATAAATAAAATAAAATAAAATAAATAATTTCACGCCTTTTATCCCCGAGTGGGTAGGCAGAGGTATTCCAATACTGGATATACCCACATTTCATGAGATATATTGGACCCCTAAACGTGATAGGTGGTGAGTTGGTGAGCCCTCGCCGGACCGGGTCTATTAACACATGTCTCAGAATTAATTCTGAGACCTGCGGGTTTCCTCACGATGTTTTCCTTCACCGTCGAGCAAGTGATAAATATGTACATAAGTTTTTGAAAAGCTCATTGGTACAAGCCAGGATTCGAACCCGAGCCTCACTGATTTTCGGTCGGTTTTTTAACCGTAAGGCTATCACTGCTCTTCTGACTAACGGCTTATATTGTGCGATTTGTAATTTCGGTGCGTAAACACAACGAAAAGTAGGACCAACGGTTTAACGTGATCTAAAACACGGAGTATTGTAGTAGAACAGTCAAGAGAACGCTAAGCTTGACACTTTGGACTTTGAATCGGCCCTGTATTCTATGGCGCGCAGTATAAATCAAAGCTCAGCTTAAACTGGTAGTGTAAAGCTTGACTTGCTCTTGACTGTACCAAGTAATTTTGCTACATCAAACATTAACTGATTCCAGAGCGCAAAACATAATGTCATGTAAACAGAACAGATGATTACAATACTTATGTATTTATATGCTAAATAGTTACTCAACTCCGAAAGTCAGTGAAATAATATTGTTGAAACTATTCCCAGACTTCGTCGTGGGGATAATTTGGGATAATCCTGGAACCCTTTTTGGGACCTAATAATTGAGGATGAATGGGCGACGACCAAAGAAAGCTTATTATAATATTTAGATTTCACATTTGAGTAGGTTTATGTTAATGATTCAAGAAAACTTTTAATACTCGTATAATTTCACTGTAGTTATCATCATCCTACTTGCCTAGAGTTTCCTGTTTTTTTTTATATTGTTCGTTGTTTTGTTTGTCTTCTATGGGCTGAGCGATGTAAGAGAAGTTTGTTGTGTTTGTTTTCAGACTCCGCAGGCAGGGTCACTACCAGCTGTACCAACATTCCATCAATAAATTCCCATTAATGTAAAAATTGTGGAGAGAATATAAATGAAGTATTTTTATATAAAAAGGCGACTATTCGAGAAACATTGAAAAAGTTTTTATTTTCTGTAGGTAAATAACACTTAAATTAAAAATACCTAATTAAAAATAACACTTAAAAAGGTCAATAGTCTAATAACAGGCGCTTTGAACTTGTCCATGAAGATTTACTAAACAGCAGCCCATCTCCACCGACGAGTTGCTGGATCCAAATGCAGTACCCCGAAAAGAACGACCAAGAAATTCAAGGGCAGCTCTTTTTAATCTCATGTCTTACTATAGTAAATACAGTTAACAATAATAATTATAAATAATAGCCTTAAATATATAGCGTCGAGTCGGTTAACCTCATGCATGTTGGTTTATACTAAGTTGTCTGCAATTTTATAGTAGCCTTTTTATGTCATTTTAGTAGCCATATATACGAGTATATCATAATTTATATAAATAGTCAGTAAATCACAGAAAAAAATATTTGAGCTAGTAGAGTAATAACGATGTCAATCACATCTCAAGAAACATATTATGACCTCAGTCACCAGTGCCCTCAATAAACTTACAGAACAATAAGCTGTTAAAAGCTTTAACCACTTCAAAATTACCCCACATTACCCAAAGTAACTATTATGTGGCAACACTTCTCAAAAGTTTGCCCTACGATGCGGGACTAGTCTGTAATAAAACGTTTGAGGCTAGTTTTCTAATGGTACACGCAAAGCTTCGAGGCAAGGCGAGGCAGTGAGGCGAGGCAGAGGGAATCGTGAATTTATCCGCTGCAGCCATTATGGCTCTGAGAAGAAATTTAATTCAAAGAGACGGCGTAGTAAAAGCGCTTTTACCGTGTAACATTCTTCTTTAACATTTCATTAATTTTAGTAAGTACTCTACCCGTTTCACTTCGGTTAGTCAAAATAAAATATATATCATATTTATCTTCTGAACCCTGCAAGATATCGAAACGGAACAGTACCGGAAAATGTTAGTTACAATGCCCTCTTTGAATACCTAAAATTTACATTGGGATCCGTCGAGCCTGTTCAAGCATAAATTAAGATCATAAAGTATAAGCTCTTTTATGTAGGTAACTTTTTGTTTTATTTACCTGCACCAATTGAGCCATAAAAACAAACAATAACACAGCCCACGCTTCTACACTTACACCCTCCAGTTTTAAAAAAAAATACCCAAGTACATTAAATTTATTTAAAAATAAAGATGAAAAGATTTTTACAACAATATTTTGTATATAAAACAAAAAAAAACCAAGAGACCTCAAACTTTTTAAATACGGCCCTTCGTCTGGAAATCGGATTTATAGACCTGACAAATGCAATACCGCCAAATGGTCCCGTCAAGTGTGCACTATAACAATAATTCAAGATAAACGCAGTATCGGATAGAGAACGCATTGCCCTCGGGTTAGCCTTGATGTGTGGCTGATTCTGTGTATTATGCGACAGTGTAGACTTGCGACTTACTTGCGATTAGTCGCTTGTTCTACTACAAATTTTAACGTCTTACGGGGTTACATAGACGCACTTCTAGATTAATAAATCGATCGACTATTAAAAATTTAATTTAAATATTTAATAGTCGCTTGTAGAGTAAATATAACTAAACTGTAACTAAATTGTTCGTGTAAAAAAATACTTCATCTTTCAGGAGTAAAGTTTCGTGACTAGTATAAATATTCTCGTCCAAGAAACACAATATGAAAATAGTGCTTTTTGTGTTTTTAGCAGAACTAGATTTTTATAATGCAGTGACATTTATACATTACAGTTACATCAATACTGCTTTGAAATAAGAGGTAAATATAGAGGTAAAGGTAAAACACGGTGTTGCTCGCCGTTCTGTTACTTGAACTTGGCTTGACACGTTACCGCGTGTGTAGATATAGGTATTCGAGGACGGGATTTTCCTTGCTGAGGATGAAATTGTTTAATTGAAACTTTCAACTGAAAAAGTCACCAATAAATTTGGTAAAAGTAAATTGTTTATAACATCCACTTAAGGTATTTTTCGCAGCGATTGTTCAGTCGCAATATATAGTCGTTGGTTTGCAACTCGTGCGGGATTCAATAACGATCTCCCTGATAAATGGGATGGGTAACCATTACAATTTATGGTTGGTTTGCTTTATCTAAGCCGCGGACATAGCGTCACACAAATAAAAAATGCGATAAGTCTGTGACGAGACTTATTTTATATCTTTATTTAGGGTAGCAGATTTTTGTTAAGGATTCTCGTGGCTTACCCAGTTTTAGAGTATTTGGATAACTGCACTGTCATAGTGCAGATGGATATCCAAATACTACAAATATCCAAATAACAAGCGAAATACTGAGTTGAATTACCGGCTCACATAGAAAATATAGCGGCATAATGATGCTACGCTATAAAGATTATCTATAAGTACATATAATAAAACCGTAACGAGACCGTGTTTATGAATATTTTTTTTGGTTTTTTTTTTTTGGGTGGTTTTGATATTTATCGATTTAGATACCAAAACACCCATTTTTATCTGTGTGTCGATGGACAGTTTTCAAAGAAATGTGGCATTTATGGTAATATTTTGTACAAGAAAATATCTCGTTCCAACGGGAAAATATAAAAAACTATACTTAAAAAGAGAAATGCGCTACTCCGATAAACTTTAAATATGTTATTTAGGTGTCTTATATTAAATCCCTACAGGAACGGGAATAAACTGTATACACGGGGCCAACGCCACTGAGAACCCGCTAGTAAATCCTACGAAACGCGAAAGTTTGTATGGATAGATGTATGGATGTATGTTTGTTCCTCTTTCACACAAAAACTACTGAACGGATTTTGATGATACTTTAGTTATATAGCTTACACATCAGAAAAACACATAGGCTATATTTTATCCATGTATTCCCACGGGAACGGGAACTACGCGGGTGAAGCCGCGGGGCGCTGTTAGTAATATAATAAGTATTAGACCAAGTCTGACTCACTAACTTACCGCGAAATCTCCGAAACTGTGATTTCAGACTGCTATTTTATATATAACTAGCGACCCGCCCCGGCTTCGCACGGGTGCAATGCTAACACTAAAACCTTCCTCTTGAATCGCTCTATCTATTAAAAAAACGCATCAAAATCCGTTGCATAGTTTTAAAGATTTAAGCATACATAAGGACATAGGGATATAGGGACAGAGAAAGCGACTTTGTTTTATACTATGTAGTGATTAAACAAGCGAAATACTAAGTTGAATTACCGGCTCACATAATATAGCCCAAGTTTAAACTTGAACTTCGGGAGTTAGGTTTGTTAGACGATTTAGGCGTCGATTTTTAGAAATTCTAACCTCACTCCCAATGCGCTTGCTTTTGTTTTATTAATCTCCTGGGGCATACGAAGCAAAAGGTCTGTAGATGGAGTTTACTAATAAAATAGGATGGCAACTTTGCTCTTTGCACGTGCAATTATGTTACAAACTGAGCTAACTTAGCACACTACATGAATCTAACTTAGCTTTATTAATTAGGGCTCTGCAACGTTAATTAGCTGATGTTGCCTCCGAGTAAGTTAAGAAGGTAGGTAATTAAAACTCACTTTTTAATGAGATGTAGTATAAACTCATATCCACAATTCTAAAATAACCTTTCAGATAAAATTATACATGAAGGAAAAAGATGGATCGGTAAAAGATAATTTGTCTAAAACCCAAAAATTATGAAGAATTATTAGATGAATTGGGTACTCAATGTCTAAGGCCTAATTAAACCGTTATTGCATACAACAAATACCTACTTTATACATTGTGTCCAACGATTTATATATTAATAATTGTATTTATTGGGTGCTCAATGTCTACAGCTCTAACATAACTTAAATTTATACTAGTGACCCATGCAAACGTGGTAGTATAAATTATCCTTGGAACCACTCAAACCTATACAAAAAGTTTTATCAAAATTGATCCAGCCATTTTTGAGTTTTAGTGAAACTTACGAACAGCAATTGATTGATTTTTAAATATATGAAGAAGACGTAGCCATCCTTCATTCATAAATATAAGTGCATTTATACCTATAGAATAGAATAGAATAATTTTTATTTCGAACCGTGGGATGTTCATATAAATGGTTAGTAATACACAAAGGAAATACATAGGTTAGTACACATAATTACATTTTAAAGACTCACTACACTTATTTACGATTTGGGGCAAAATGGACAGTCACCCAGTGCTTAATTAAGGGACTATCCACCCTGTCCCTTATAACACATAAGAGGCTATTGTATTGTGTAAGAAACAAATAAATGAGTCCGCTGACAATGTATCGAACGGACTTTCTTTGTAAGCAAGTACGTAATAGTACATTATGATATAAGTGCGGTAGGTTGAAAATTACAGCCGAGGCGATATTGCTAGCCCGAGCCGTAGGCGAGGGCTACAAGTAAGCAGAGGCTGTAATTATCAAAGCGCACGTATGTCATACGACGTTTTATAACACATTTGCGAGGAAATAAAATAAAACTCCGACTATGGTAAACGAATAAAAACAATACAGCGTTAAGAAAAAGCGCGCGGCGCGCATCATCATTCTTTTTTAAGAAAAGGCACAAAAAACAGCCAGTACTTATTACTAATAAAGTAAATTAATATTTTTGTGTTTTTGTTACAGATTAATTGGTTGTAATTTACTGTCAAAATTAATTAACCTATATAATTATGTACGTAAATATTTCTTTATTATATTTTATCTCCCAAAGTTAATTTTAATCATAAAATGTTGACAACTTTTTTGACATAAAAACTCTTTGCTGAGATTTTAAAAAGTACCGTTCGTTTTAAGACGGAGCATCATGATAAACCGTGCGTTTTACTTTACACTTACCGCACTTGGGCGTAATGAGATAGGTAACGATATTAAAATTGGTGAAATAAGACACCTTTTACGAGCAAATGTGTTATAAATTAATTATTAAAACATCAATCAACTTTACACCCATTTAAAAAACTGTAGTCTATGAATATTCGGAGATCAAGACAAATCTAACGACGATCGTAAAACTCTGTCCAACCGTTTAGGCTACAGAACAGACACAACGAAATATGCTTTGGTACATACGTATAATATTATACCTACATACATCTGGACACATTCAGACGTCTGATAACCTTAACAGAACTTCTTTTAAAGTAGGTAATGTAAAAATGTCTTCAGAATCTGAATATACCGAATCCAACTTTTTTATTGTTAAGCACCGTTTGAAGATCGCTCCATTTTCTCTTTCGACCGGAATCTCTGTGAATATATTTAAACAGTTTTCTAAGAAACTTGTCGATAGAATCGCGAACCGACATTGCAAATATTGCTTTTGTGTCGCGGGCGAGTAAACACTACGTCGACTTGCCGCGAGCATTCGACCGCTATACTACTAAAGGTTTTCGATAAAATGACACTTTTCGACTTTGTTATGCACATAGCCTTTTGACGGCTCCGTGTAATCTTCTTGCGATTTTATGTGTTTTCATGCGATGTCCCTTGTATCTGCATAAATGCATGATTAACATGAGAGAGACATAAGATTAAAAAGAGCTGCCCTTGAGTTTCTTGCTGGCTCTTCTCGGGGTACTGCATTTGGAACCAGCAACTCGTCGGTGGAGATGGGCTGCTGTTTACATTAAGCCATTCTTCGGACGAGTTTAGAGTACCTTGTTATTAGACTATTGACTTTTCTATAAATATATTTTCTATATTTGTATAAGTTTTTTCTGAACCCTGACAGCACGAGTCTCACTCACACTTGTCCGGTTTTAGGTCCAAGAAGAAGTCGAAATTACGAATTGATATAGATTTTAAGCAGAGGTATTCCAGTTCTGGAAATTTCACCAGTATTGACCAGTGTACTCTTTAGACCCCTAAACGTGACAGGATGAGTCCGGGTTGCTGTTACACATGCCTCAGAATGAATTCTTTGACCTGCGGATTTCCTCACAATGATTTCCTTCACCGTCAAGCTAGTAATTTTGTACGTAAGTTTATGCAAAACTCATTGGTGCATCGCCAGGATTCAAACCAGCGCCTCAAGAAAGAGAAGCGGTCTCTTGAATCACTGCTCTCGGGACACTTACAGCATGTTGATGACTGGCCATAGGCCAGCCAAATAGTTAATTTCATTTTTTATCTTTTTCAAATTTAACAAGTGTTTTTATATGTCGTTTTGTTTGCTTAGTTGTCTTTAATTTTTCACATTAAACAGTTGTCTCGATATTTTACTTTTTTTTCATTCTAACTCCAGCTCAGAGCAGTCCGCTCCTTTACATTGTGTACGGAACCCTCATTTCGCGAATCCCTCCTCACACATGTCTGGTTACTGTGTTTAATGTCCTATTTTATAGCCAAGAAGATGTCATTTGGATACATGGATAGTTGGATTTCACTTTTTATAAAAAAGGCGTTTATTCATAAACACAACGCAACTATATAACTAGACTAAACCAAGTAAAACTAAGTTTATATTCGCTATTTTAACTTCACATAATTTTTTTCATCAATATAACAAACAATGTGATTTACGTTAATCACATAGATTTATCAAAGCGACGACTTACCAAAATTACGGTTCTTTATCCAAAGTGTTAGAAGTAAACAGCTGTAATCTAAAAAAAACGTTTTTCGAGAATCTGAGGAATGGGTGCTTCTTATCAAATCAACTTTTTATGCTCCTGCAAAAAAAGTTATTCAATTTTAGGTTTAAGTGAATGTCACAAGTAAGCCTGCTGAAAATATTACAAAATCTCACACAACATTGGTATGTTGTTCACATTGTCTAAGGACATAAGTAAAAGTACAATATAGTTTTTCTTCCGAAATGACTCAATTATTACTGTAGGTACTTTAAATATTTGAGAGCAGTGATAGCCCGGACGGTTAAAGAGCCGGCCGAAAATCAGTGAGGCTCGGGTTCGAATCCTGGCATGTACCAATGAGTTTTTCAAAAACTTACGTACATTATTATCACTAGCTCGACGGTGAAGGAAAACATCGTGAGGAAACCCGCAGGTCTCAGAATTAATTCTCTGAGACATGTGTAAACAGACCCGGTCCGGCGATGGGCTCACCACCTATCACGTTTAGGGGTCCAATGTATCTCGTGAAATGTGGGTATATCCAGTAATGGAATACCTCTGCCTACCCCCTCGGGGATTATATATTATATTTATATATATATATATATATATTCAAATATTTGATTAGCTTCTTATACCTAACCCAAGATGTCAATGGCGAAGTAGTATTGTTCACTTAGCAGCACACAGCAGCGGGGTTGACATAATATCCCAATTCGTCACACACAAACAAATAGGTCATCATCATTTAGGATTTCAGCTACAGAAAGTAAATATCATAAAACTCCTCAATTGAATTCCAGAACGACCAAAATAAGTCCAGTCCAACGGCTTTCCATTACCTTTGCCATTTCGTAGCCATGTACTTGCCAGTGTGTTGGTTTCCACAAGATAACCATTCTGTCCAATGGTCATCAGTACTGTAAGCTACTTCAATTTGCTAACCCCCAGTAACAGACCGTATTTCTTGTAAGTTTGAGGGCCTCATTTCTGTTTCATTATTATATTAGCTGTATGACATTCTGACATAGGCGTCCTGTTAGACTGTTGGACATAGGCCTAACTTAAGCGTCACCACAACGACCGGGTCTCGTGCTTCCCACTTGTACGATAACGTGTAAATGGACACATTTATTTAAAATTTACAGACTGAAAAGAGTGAAAATTCACAGTAAGGGTTGTTGTAGGTAAATAAACTCTTCTAGGATATATATTTGGCTAAGAAATTCCGAAATACGGCAGCATCATTGAATATAGAAAAGCAGATTACTCAGGTCAAAGACTCCTCCAGACACTGGAAGAACTTCGAAATTCCTAATGAATAATTTACGCAATTAAAACAAGACAGAATTTTAATAAAATATTGTATACCATGTTGTATTTTTAAGAGAGCCCGTAAAATACTCGGAGATAATAAAAATACGATAGAGTAATTTTATAAAAAGTAAATAATAAAGAGTAATTCTAAAATAAACTTTGTAGATTTTATTGTAAATACTTGAATAACATATTAATATTAGAAAGCAGGTAATGGAAATAAAGATAAGATAAATATACATGAAAGGATTAATATATTTATATATATACATAATCTCACGCCTTATTAATCCCCGAGGGGGTAGGCAGAGGTATTCCATTACTGGATATACCCACATTTCACGAGATATATTGGACCCCTAAACGTGATAGGTGGTGAGCCCATCGCCGGACCAGGTCTTTTTTTTTACACATATCTCAGAATTAATTCTGAGACCTGCGGGTTTCCTCACGATGTTTTCCTTCACCGTCGAGCTAGTGATAAATATGTACTTAAGTTTTTGAAAAACTCATTGGTACATGCCAGGATTCGAACCCGAGCCTCACTGATTTTCGGCCGGCTCTTTAACCGTCCGGGCTATCACTGCTCTGATTAAGAAAACGGTTGAAAATTTGTTTAACAGCATATATTTATTGTAAGTATGATGATGAAATATGATATTTTAACAAGTTCTTTCCTTACCTGCAGGCGTATTCACAGAGGCTCGACGCTGTTTTCGTTCGATTCAGATCGAGTGAAAAATTTTCTGAAACTGTATTCTAGGCGTTTCTGACAGCCACGGAATTTTTTCCTAATCTTTATGTCAAAGGAATATGACATTCATTTTCAATACCGACATCTCTGAATAGCCCATCTTCCACAGATATTCCGATTCCGAGTCGAATATCGAATATCGAAGCTCCGTGAATAAGCCTGCTGGAAGATACTTAGTAAGGTTGTGGAGCTCCCGATCGATGCTTAGACACCGTTGTGTGATAATATCTACAGCTGATATCAGATCCTTTGTTCAAAAATATCTCACTACACCATATGCCCGGCTGATGCGACTACGTATTCTAATGGCCTCTAAAACGGAGCTAAATCGACTAACCTGTAAATTTCTGTAGATCTACCCACACTTATTTATTTCGAACTACCCACAATACTGTCCGAAAACAATGCCAGTTTATAGGTAGAGAAGACACGTTAGACTGTAAAATATAAATGGCGACAGTATCAAGTGTCATATTTTGCCAGATAGGAGTGAAAATACATGCACGGTCGTTAGTTTGGGTTATAATTAATAATAATTTTATCAAAATCTGAAAATTCAATTTAGTCTATTCATACTCTAAACGATTGTTATAAAATACATTTCCTGTTGAAAGGTTTATGTACGACTAAGCAGTTTCTGGCGATTACCGGATTTATTGCCATCTTTTGAAGTAACGCATCTACCTCTGTTTGTATAGAATATCATTGTCCGAAACGGCATCCATTGACAAAAATAATAGACAAGAAAAATACTTTTCAACAATGACAATAAATGTCTATAAATATCTACCAATTATAGTTAATCCAAAATTCAATCGCGGCGTCTTAATTCCAAGGTACAATGGACCTGAACAATGGACGTCTTTCATTGTGAAATATCGGCCAAATCCATTGTCCGGTGGGATGATATATTGACTCCTATCAGCCTATGGGGAGCCACGGTTTTCCATAGTGACTTATGGATGGCGGTTGCCAAGTTTTTAAAAATTGATCGCTGTTTTCTCTTCTTTTGTTTTTATGTATAGCTATTGAAATAAAACCAATTGTGTACTGCCACTTGGCTAGGGGTAGCCAAGTGGCATTTTACAGTCTAATCGAATAATCTTTTAGATTGACATGTATTAACCCTTAACCACCTACCGGCGGTCATAGTGACCGCAACGATATTTTAAACTGAAATATCTTGGCACAGGGTAATCTTTTATTAATGAGCGTCCATATACCTTTTCTATGCACATATTACTCTTGCGCCTGCGCTCGGTTTGCGTCGTAGTGAGCGCGTTTGTCTGTGGTGAGTAAAAATCTTTTCTTAGCGGTCATTCTGACCGTCTGCAGGTAGTTACGTATCTTTTTCATATAATATTTTATTATTAGTTTTAGAGCTAAAATTAATAAAAACGACGATAGTATTGCACGATGGCTGGAGCAGGGGGTGTCAGATCAAGGAGACCAGTTAAATGAGAGCTGTAGCAATGTGGAGCCTGAAATGTACGAAAATCACGTTATGGTAGAAGATCCCAATTCGGATTCTGAAGACGACTGTGAGCTATTGCTCGTCATCTGAAGAAGAAAACAAATGTATTTGATCTGAAAATAGTCCTGCTGCACCAGAACCCATCTTTTTTAGTCTAAGTGTCAGAGAACCGGTATATTCGCCGCATACCGAAAATCGATAAAGAAAATATGGAATTGTTCTGGCACTGACAATCTTGAAAATCGAAAAACATGCCATACTTTCGATCTTATGAAGAAACGCAAAACGTTCATACGTGTTTCATGTGCAAGATGCCAATATGTCAAGATGGTACTCATAAATTGTGCTATTATTGCCGCGAAAAATTGTAACTTTGATCATCTGCAATTTTTGTAAAATATTGTTCTTTTTAAATATTTTTTTGAATCTAGATAGATGCTTATACTTGTTCTTTCTGAAAACCAGCGGAAAAAGGCGGTATAGCATAAATTAATTTACTAGATATAATTTTACTACTTAACCTGTATTTTCACCCAAAAAATTAGTCTTCAATAAAACAAAACAAATGTAAGAGACTGATTGTGATTGAGAAAAATATTTCTATAATATAATAGTTAAGTGTATATACATGCATTTTAATACATTTTTTTTGTTTCACCTACCCCAAATATAAAAAATATGTGAAAAAGTATCTGCGGTCATAGTGACCGCCGTCAGGTGGTTGTGTAACGTAAATAAGGGGTAGGTGGTTAAGGGTTAACGAGCGTTAACCCTAATGTCAATCCCATACATGTCAATCTAAAAGAAAATTCGATTAGATTGTACAATTTCACTTCACTAGGGGGGCTAATCAGCACCGCCACAACTCGAGCCGTTTAGTATTATTTTTATGAAAATCTCTACAACAACGCTCACTCATCAGCATCGAAACGGCACCGCCTCGGGACAAGATCAATCGATAAGTAAGGCGGTCACGATCCCTTTCCGAGTTGATACTGGTATGTATGCTATAACACAGTTACTTTTATTGAATTATGATATTACAATAATACTGTCAAGAAAAAAACCGTCGAAAATGCGTGAGGAATTTCTTGTATGTGGATGAAGCACGAGATATTTGGCAAGTTTGTAGCAAGTGGCAGTCTATTGTAAATGAGCAATAGGCTTAAAATTATGTATATTATGACAGTTTTAATGGCAAATTCACATATAAATTCCTATAATGTTATACACGAAAAAAGTTGTGAGAATGAATGCATAGATGGATGCTTGTTGCTCTTTCACACAAAGTTACTGAACGGTTTTGGACGAAACTTTACAGTATGTATCTTATACATTAGAATAACACGTAAGCTTTTTTTTTATCCCATAATGCTGACCAAGTTGTGGGCAAAAGCTAGTATTACATACCTACGTATTTAAATTGCAATAGTTTGGAAAGGAATTTGAATTTAAACTCAAACACCAAACTGCAGCATAATTAAAACACAAAACATGTTTGAACAGGCAAACAAGATTTAATTAATTTAAATAATATACCGAATTTCATATTACAGTGAAGCATCCTACGTTACCAAAACAGACATGATAATAATGTGTTTACTTAATTTTGATGACGTATATAGGAACAGTGGCGTGGCAGCTTATTATAGAGCAGCAAGAACATTTGGTGGAGGTGACCAGCTTTCAGTTATCTCTACAGAAGTTTGAGTATTATTCAAAGCTATCAAAGGATCAGCTTAGCTATATGTGGAAATACAACAAGTCTCTGGGCTGTGTTCAACATGTTTTCTCTTTGAAGAATATCTTGTATCTGAACATATTTATCAACAAAACCCGTTAACTTTGTTCAACAGTAGACGTCATCCAGCTGATGATGATGGTGACTATACTTTACTACCTATAAATAGTATACAAAGTCAGTAGGTATATCTGTCTGTCTTTTTGTATACCAAACTACGCAAATGACTTTGATACGATTTAAAAAAAAACTAGATAGTTTAGATAATTTTTCAGAAAGACTTATATAATTATAAACGTATTAAACACGTGTAAAACTGAGGAGGATATCTAGTGTTACAATAAAAATGAAAAAGTCAAGCCGAAGCGAGGGGCTTGAATAAATTGAAGCCGGAACCGTAAAATGCGATCGTGGAAAAATGCGACTCGGAGATTTGGTACAATTCTCACGAATCGTACTTCCTCACACTTCTTCATGTGTGAAGAAAGATCTACAGCAGTGAACTGACACGTAGTTTTGATATTATGGATGAAAATGTATGTCTACACTCAATGTATCATGTCTTAAGATGAACATAGCTTTGAGAATAATTTCCATTATTACTATTATTATCGTACGGCCTTTGTAAAATAGTCCTGCGTTCGCTACAAATCAAAAATTTTCAGACAGTCTACAGCCGCCTTAGAACACTCTCTAAGGTTAGGGCACTCCTGCACGATGTCTTTCTAAGTACTTTTTACACGTGATTTCTTTTTGGAGGACATTTAGAGTCTAGTAAATATTGTAGATACCATTTTTTTCTAAAAAACTGTTCTGTCCTGAAACAACTTCACTTTATGTGCGGCTACCAAAGCGGTTCTAAGAATTAGTCGAATATTTCGAAAGAATAATATTTTTTATGAATTTAGAAAATGTGACGTAACGAACAATCGTAAAGCACTAAACTATTTAGGTCCTACTATAAATGCGGAAGAATTAAACTTTGATATCTGTTTCTTACGGTCAACCTGCTGTACATATTGTTATCACTACATAGTATAAAACAAAGGCGCTTTCTCTGTCCCTATATCACTAAGTACGCTTAAATCTTTAAAACTACGCAACGGATTTGGTTGCGGTTTTTTAATAGATAGAGTGATTCACGAGGAAGGTTTTATTACCTATACCTAAGCATTGCACCCGTGCGAAGTCGGGGTGGGTCGCTAGTCTTGAATATATTTTTTAAATACATGAGCATATTTCAAGGAATACTTAGTAGGTACTTTACGGAAAACGAAATAAATTGAAAGCAAAACTATATTAAAATTTTTGTTCTCCGATACAACTTTCACTGTTTTCGGCCTAAATCCACTTTAAAAACACTAATCGGACGCTAGTCATATCATTCAAACACAAAATCCGAATGAACTCAGACGCCGGCAATTGAAAAATATCGCGAAACGCGGCTTAAATACAAAAACCCAACAAATAAATCGGTGCGAAAGATATACAAAAAGCATCGGATTCGTAAATTGCAAAGCCAAAGAAATAAATCTTTGCTTTCCTGTAATGTCTATTCCCAATCCCCAAACGTTTTGGAGACAGTGGAATCTCACGCTTAGCCAAATACCTTTAAAGACATTTTTGTACTATTATGTGTGTTGTCTTTCAGCTTGACGTATACAAGACCTTTTTTTCCTAAGATTTCTTTTTTGCCTGGATTTATTTGTGCGACTTCGATATGGTCGATACTAATATTCACCATAATCAACATTTTCTTGCCCTTTTTGTCTTATTTAAGGTCGTTGCAGTATGTCTTTTCCTTCCATTTATCCCTATCAGCCATCACATTCACAATAAATAATACATCCTTCTTGCACATAATATTATCATCCTTCACACAATCCATCCATATTTTCTTTGGTCTACTCCTCCTCCTATAATTTTCTACATTCATTATATTCATCAACCAGAAATAGCTTGATTAGCTAACTGTGGAGTTTTCTGCTGTTTTTCTTCACATAAGTCAAAGTCAAAGTCAAAGTCAAAATGTTTTATTCAAAATAGGAACTTACAAGTCCACTTATTGAACGTCATTTCAACTCCACCGCTTCAGCATGTATGGTTGAGGAGAAGAAGCGGGGCAAGAAACTCCTCAACACAATATTCTTTTAATCAATTGTTACTTAATACTAAATTGGGTTACATAATTTCGTTTGTTTTTCGCTATCGTATTGCGCTGGACTGGAGGAAATCTGTTCCAAGCATCATTGTCATTTATATAGTCGTCTAGTTTGTAATATGCCATTTTACAAAGTACATGTTTAACATGAGTTTTGAACACAGTTTCAGGCAATTTCAAAATATCTTCTGGTATTTTATTATAAAAGCGTATGCAAAGCCCCACAAAGGAATTATTAATTTTACTTAATCGTGACTGAGGTTGCTCTAGTTTATTTTTATTCCTAAGATTACAATTATGCCTGTCACAGTTTTTAGTATACAGTAATATGTTTTTCCGTACATACATAATGTTTTCATAAATGTACTGACAAGGCATTGTTAAAATATTAATTTCTTTGAACAGTTCTCTTAGGGAATCACGACATCTTAACTTGTAAATGGCGCGTATAGCCCTTTTTTGTAAAATAAAAATAGATTCTGCATCAGCAGCTCTGCCCCACAGCAAGATGCCATAGGACATTATACTGTGAAAGTAGCTAAAATAAACGAGTCTTGCTGTGTCTACATCAGTAAGCCATCTGATTTTTCTGACGGCATAAGCAGCTGAGCTCAGTCTGTTAGATAATGCAGAAATATGAGAATTCCATTGAAGTTTGGAGTCTATCGTTATCCCCAAAAAAACTGTATTATCAGCAAAATCTAATTTGTCATTGTTTAAAATTATCTCATTCTCTACTCGTCTAACATTAGGGAGTACAAACTTTATACATTTGGTCTTCTTAGCGTTGAGCACTAGATTGTTTGCAGCATATGAGGAAGTATGTGTTATAATCTACCACGCGATCCCACCAAGTGTAAATAAATTGTGGGACACAATTTACATTAGTCCCAAACTGGGGATAGTAGTACCAGACGTAGACTACGAGTAGATACCTAAAGATAATTGTTTAACACTCCGACACGAAGCCAATAGACATGTTCATGTAAACAAATGTTGACCTCGATAAAGAATTGACCCCGTGACCCCGACTCAACTAATTTCACGGTCCCGCCAAATCTTGAAAAAAAAACTCACGCCTTATGTCTCCGAGAGGGTAGGCAGAGGTATTCCATTAATAGATATACCACTTTTCACGAGGTATTCTTTGGACCCCTAACGTGATAGGTGGTGAGCCCATCGCCGGACCGGATGTAAACATGTCTCAGAATTCATTCTGGGACCTGCGGGTTTCCTCACGATGTTTTCCTTCACCGTCGAGCTAGTGATAAATATGTACGTAAGTTTTGAAAAACTCATTGGTACATGCCATACTGGAAAATGATGTTAGGATACTATTAGATTCGCCGAAATCTGCAAATCGTAAATATTCCACGGCATAATATATTTTGGCGGTGTTTCATAATATCGTCATGTCGTGAAGCTGCAATAGATTTTCGTTCTACAACTGAAAACGAATGGCCAACTGTTCCATCCAACTTCAATGGAAATTCGAGAATGTTACACTTTTTGCCCCACTCTTGAACTGGGAGGGTCGGCTGAAATTCAATTTAAAATCCCCGACCCGTTTGTTTGTGTTTCTAGCCTGTGTTGTTCTATTTACTTGGCCTTATTTTAGTTTTTGGAACTTTTACAGAAGTTTAAATAAAGTAAATGGCGGAAAAAGCCCGTGAAAAGATCAAGTGGCATACAACTCTATAATGGTAGTGTGGACTGGCTAGTCAAATTACTTTTCATCATCTATACTAACGACATGAAAGTAATACATTTTTTACATAGCGACCACTAAATGATCTTGACTTTCTGCTAAGCAGAGAGTTGTGTGCAGAGAGAATTGTAAAGGTATACTTACTACGCACCATTTTAGTGTTTGTTTTAATTGATACAGCAGACTAAGTATGAAGATATAAAATACACGTCAATGTTTTAACTTTTAGTAACATTTGTTAGATATCTATTTGAAATGGGGGTGATTCCATATTTTTACACGCAAGTGTATATTCATTGCCAAATTAACTCCCTCTATCAAACAATACGAATGCGGTGAAAATCCCTCAGTGCCTCAAAATTTATATAATCCGACGCACCTCGCGTGCTGCAGTAAAATATTTTTCACTTGCCCACCGAAAATTGATCGGGTATTGAGTTATCGGCGAATTTATCGCTGCTGCATTTTTTATTTAGCAAACTCAAACAATAAATTTAAGTCGGAAATAGTTTTATTTCTGGACTGAATATTTATGTTGTGCTAATCATTTATTCATCCGATTAGCGGAAGCCTAGCAACAGTCAATTTCTTATTCAGATTGACTTAATTATACGGGTATTTTTATTGAGAAGGTTTTAAATACTGCCGCTAGTTTTGTATTTATTTACGCCGTGGGTTCACCCACGGCATCAAACAGTTCGATAAACTAAATAAATATAATATGGTTAATAAAATATAAGTCATCAACCAAAGACTATTTGACTGCATTTTTTTAAAAGAGTTTTTTTTCTTTTCGACTCATATTTTAGTCTGTAAATAAATACAAAACTAGCGGCAGTATTTAAAACCTTCTCAATAAAAATACCCGTATCTTAATCATCTGGGTTGATAATAACAGTTATTATATATAGAAGTGCAATAAAAAACCAAGTAAGTATTGAATAACTGAGAAAGAATGTTTGTAAGTAAGTCATTAGTCCAATATAGATATTTAATTTCATCATCATTAACCTGTAACAGCCCACTGCTGAGCTAAGGGTCTCACGAATGCAATATGGCCCATATACTCCTATGCGAGCCCTCCGCGGATTGGGAGTTGGTATGTGACATGGTAACGACTTCCATTGTGCGTATACACAACTAAAGCCGGGACCAACAGTTTAACGTGCCGTGACATATTGCCACTAGGTGGTCGACTATTCACTGACTGACTGCGTTCAACTTTGTTAAACCAACTTGATGTTCAATTTAACGGGCCTTATTCTAACAAAATACCTAGGTACAGTCACGAGCAATAATATACTCTTATATAGATACATTGTCACATTTTCTAAAATATCTTAACTTACACCAATCTAGAAAGAAGTGTACGACAATTTGTTCTAAATTATCTAACTATTCAACTGTATCAAAATTTGCATTTATTCCATAATTTTATTCCAAAAATGTGTAAGTACTTTATTTTAACACAATAAAATTTACGTTTGCGTTGCGTTTACTTACATAATTATTGTCTCCGGTTTAGCAAACTTATTTTTGTTAATGTAAAATCTACAAGCAACATTAAATCACAAAAATAAGTTTTTTTAATTTTGAATTTTTAATATGTTTCTATGTTATTACTCATGACTATACTAAAAAAGAGCTGCAATACTCGTACAAGACCCGGACTGAAGTAAAAAACACGTAGCTATTCGTGGAGACACTAAGGAACTCGATGTGTGACAAAACTAGCTCCACTTGTATTGTTGGGATTTATTGTGCGCTTTTGTTACTCCTTTTATTGTTGCTTGTTCTATGAGTACATTGTACATTGGGTCACATGAAGGTAATCTTCCTATTTTTGTCTTATTGTACCGATTTTTCTCAACAAACACCATTATGCATAATTTTTTTCATAGTATTGTTATTTATAAATACTGAACTCCTATTCAACTAGGTACTCATAATTATTATTATCATTTATAGAGTCTCTACCAAGTATTTCTCTCACAATAATTTATCGGTATAGTCAGGTTAGACAATTCGAAGTAGGTTAAAGTCTAATTCCGAGATTTTGTTATATTCATAGTAAGTTATAAGTTAATCTAAAATAAAACATGTAAAAAGTAAACAATTATTTACTAATTCTATAATATAAATTGAAAAACGTATAAATATTCACCAACAAAAAAGGAAAAAAATAAAGACAAAATCAATCGAAGTATCGGTAAAATACAACTGTATTTGTACATTTACGTGTATTTTCAAGTTCAATTGAAGCAAATAAAATATATACAAGCTGTTACAAAAGTTACAAAAACAATATTAAATGGTACAAAAAAATTGCTGATCATAAAAGTACACAATATCATGTCAGAATCTTCTGTATTCAGGGTTTTGTAAATGAAAAGGTTTTTGGTCAGTTTGTCAATCTGTCAGTCATTAGAATAGAGTAGGTATATTAATTATTTTAACAAAATATACTAAAATAGGTTTCCATGGTATCGAACACTCGGTGTACTGACTCAACTCACACTTGACTGTTATTCTACTCAATTATCATCACTACATAGGAAGTATAAAACAAAGTCGCTTTCTCTGTCCCTATATCCCTATGTCCCTATCTTGATGCGTTTTTTAATAGATAGAGTGATTCAAGAGGAAGGTTTTAGTATTAGCATTGCACCCGTGCGAAGCCAGGGCGGGTCGCTAGTGTACTATATTCTACAGTATGTATCACCTTAGATGTGATGTAAATAAAAAACATGTTTTGTAGCATACAGTGATTTTAGGTATCCCTACCTAAGTAATACCTAATATAAAATCGCAAATTACCTACTTTCAATGTCTGTTTGTCTGTTACCAATTTCCAGCGAGATATTAGACAAAGTCGCGCACGAAAGATAGTAAGCAATAAAAATATTACACATAATATTGTCTGAAAAGAAATTCTTCACCAGAATATTGTCGTCATAAGAATTTTCGAACTCCATTTAATTTCGACACCTTTTTGCGACACCATGTGTAAGTAAAAGAAAATAATTTATAATCCAGACCACATTTCGTATTCGGCAAGCAATAAAATATCTTACAAAAATAAGTCACGTATCAGAAACTTACTTTGTAAACTTTATGAAGAAACTTGTAAACTTAATAGAAGATGTTGAATGAAGCGATAACTTTGGCAACGAATTTATTTGAAGCAAAATACTTAAATTGAACCTTTTAAAATGAGTTTAGTTTTCAATGAGAAAAACTAAACTAAAAGTGATGGTATTTAATTAAAAAATATTTATTTGTTGTCAATAAAAATTACGACTGTGCTTTGTCATAAAATTTTTTTACTAACAAATTTTTATTTTTCTATTTTATTTTATTTTATTTAATTTTTATATGAAAACAAACAGCAATTTTAACTTATTAACATAACTTCAACATGCTTAACAAAAACCCAATTATATGTATGTAATTATACACCTATTATGTATATATATTTATGTTAAATTAAGTAGGTGTATGTTTCAATCACACACAAATATTTAGCACTAGCTTGATGGTGACATCGTGAGGAAAAGAAATTTATTCTAAGATATCGTGTTAGAGCAACTCGGTCCAGCGATAGACAGTACATCACATATAAAAAAAATGGTGAAAAGTTGGTATTTCTGGAATTAAATACCTCTACTTATCCTCTCGGGAACAAAAGGCGTGAAAATTTAAAAAAATGTTTCTATCACTACTTCGGTTCTTGTACAGTGCACCATCTACACAAGTAGGTACTAATCTTTCATTTTCATTCATCTCTAGCTTCAGTTAAAAGCGCTCATTGTACTTTATTTTATTTTTGTTGTGTGTTTGTTGTAAAATAAAGGGTTACTTTATTGTATAGCAACAGTGCCCAAAAACTTAATGAGAGCAATCCTCGTGAATTCTTTATTCGCTTCACCATAAAAATCACAATCGACCATAAAGTAATAATCCTGCCTCATTATTTTATTGTTCCTGCATAATAAACCCACCATTTGTCGGTTATGGTGACATATTACGAGAGAAAGGTGGCAGCCATAGCTCTTTATAATGTCCCATTCAACGACATTCACGAATTATTGCCATAGTAAAAAGTTTCGGTACCTATTTTTGGCGGAAAACTATTTTTGATAGTAAATCAACGTTTTCTAAACGCCTTTCGAAGCCATGGCCGCAATAGGAAACGTTTTTCTAAATCAAAAATCTAGTGATAATCTCTAACTTCTAATTAAGTCTTGGAATATAATTCGAATTAGTGATTATCATTGGAAAAATACTAACTTTTTTGTTTAGGTATAATAATCCTGGCATCCGTTTCTTCTAAACCAAAGCTAGATTTTTACTGTGGTCTTGTTATTGGTCTCCAATTGGAAAGAAATTGGCGCACGGCTTTCGAAGGTAGCGTCAGTCACAGCCTTCATTCTGGGGTTTAAAAACTCCAATTCAGCTTAAAGTAGACCCTCGCATTGTGAAGCGCACATAAAGAAACCTCGACATTGATAAGGGTGGTCCACGGGTCTTATCTCGTTGATTCTTTCCTAAACTTTTTAGTGTGCCCACTCTTTGTTTTGTATTGTAAATGCCACCTTTTACGTAAAGGAATTCCGTTTAGCTTTCCTTTCGTGGTTAGACGGTTTTGTTTATTGCAAGTGAAAACGTTTTTGTTCACAAATTGTGATTCACGACTCCACGACGCGGTGGAAGTTATAAAAGACGAAATATTTTAAATAGTAAATACTATTTATTCAAAAATACGTGATAATACTGAACTCGCGATCGTTTGAAAGTGCGCGTACTATGAACGGCGACACAGCCTGCGCAGTTTATTCTTGTTGTTTATTGTATCTTGTTTATTATTATTATTATTTTATGATTCGGGATCATTGTTCACTAGTGTGACCTCAGTTTTATTTAATGCAATATTGTTATCGGATTTCGTCTATCAAATCATGTCAAATTAATGATCCTTTGATATCAAATTCCTGTTGGAATTTTTCTGCTGAGTTTATTTGCAATTGCTTTTAGTATTTCTTTACAAAGTATTAGTTTACGATATTGGATTCCAGATTCTAGTATATTTTCATGAAATGTGTACGTGAGTCAAATAAAAATCTATCTTGTTGTAATTTTGACGTTCACCTTGCAAGCTTTTTTTGAATTTTCTGAAGATACTTTGCCAACTTTGTTTTGACATATAATACAATTAGTATTTAGTATTAATAAGTCATGCACAAATACAGCTATTTCTTTAGCTAGAAACAGCCTTAAGCAAAACTTGCTTAACCTTAACCTTGCTTTATCTTTCATCATCATTTTCTTACCATTTTTTTCAGTATATGCGACCGGCGCGGTATGTCTTAGCCTATACCATTTATCCCTATCATCCGTAATTTCTATATTCTCTTCCATCTTACACATCACAATCACTCCTAAAAGCATCTACAATTATATTGAGCACTCGTCTTACAACATTAATGCAGGTATGAGTCTCTGGTATAATATTATTTTTACATTTTTATTTATTCTGTGAGTGTCTCCTTGTAGTAGTTGTGTAGTTGTAATAGTTGTGTTAGTTCAGTCCAATGTTCAAAGTATTTTTATTTTCTACCCCACAAGACTTTCACTTGATTGATTGATTGACTTTTTCATATTTCACCATATTTTTGAAAGGAAACTCCTGTATCGAACACCATACAATTCACTCATAAAAGCGATTCTGCTTACGGGATCCCTTTTCCCTTTCAAACCCAATGGTACCTTGAAGTCAACGAAGATTTATGCTACTGCTTCACAAATTGCAAAGCAAAGCATCCTATTGGGGGAGCAGTCAATGGGCGTACCATCCCCATAAACTAAGTTAAGCGTCACCAGGCGGCGACAATATAGTGTGGGGATGACAGCCATGTAACTGTGGGAATCTGTTTATTTCGATTGTTATAGTTGGTTACGCCCTCGAATTGTTGGGTGATTTCTCGGTATTGTGGCCGATCGTTGTAGTGTTTAGCTAAATGCTTAGTAGGTATTTGGAATATATCCTACTTAATATTATAAATGCGAAAGTTTGTATGGATACGCAAAAATTACTGAACGGATTTTGATGAAACTTTACAGTTAAATAGCTTATACGTCAGAATAACATATAGGCTATATTTTATTCCCATATTCGGACGGGAACGGGAACTACGCGGGTGAAACCGCTGGGCGCTGATAGTTTGGAATATACGAGTATATGAAATGACTTTTAATAAGTGGACTAAAATGTCCTTATTTAGGTTTTTGTGATTTAGGAGTATATTCGATCGATATAATTCATTTCCTTCTTGCACATATAATCTTTCACACTATGCATCCATCCATCAGAAAGAAATTTCTGACCCCACTAAATAAATTAATGAATAATAAATGCCATAAAAAACATAACGTGAAAAAAACAAGTCTCCCATACCTAACAACATCTTATAGTGACCATATCAATAATAAAAACCTTTTATGATTTAAATAAAGATTGACTTGGCAATCGCACACAAGGTTCCTTACATAACTTAAGTAAGTAGGTACTAAGAAAGGATTTTGGAAAAATCCCATGGGAACGGGGAAAACTGATTCAAAGTCAGCTACGCCGCAAGTCACCCGCTAGTTAAAAAGTATTTAAAGTGTAAAAGTTCTTTTACTATATGTTTCTTTTACATCATATTGTTGTTGACATTATTGGAAATAAAAGAAAAATGGATAAACTCTCACTGGAAATGTGGAAAACCTAATCGAATAACACCGAGAGTTCCAAGTACCATCGTAACTTGTTATGTGGAAATAAGTTTGATCTATTTGGTTAGGCTGGCACAATGTGGCGTATGATATTCTGCTGAATTATAAATTGCGTATGACAATAAAAGATACCTACTGTAGGGTATTTCTGACTAGTAAATATACTGACATCTTATTTATAGTCAAGAAGAACATTGGCAGATATATTCTTAGCAATTTTTAAAGTGTTGCCAAGTTTGCGATATGTTCTACTAGCAGCGCCCCGCGGTTTCACCCGCGTAGTTCCCGTTCCCGTAGGAAAACGGAGATAAAATATAGCCTATGTGTTATTCTGATGGATAAGCTAGGTATATAACTGTAAGGTTTCATCAAAATCTGTTCTGTAGTTTTTGCGTGAAAGAGGTACAAACATCCATCCATACATCCATCCATACAAACTTTCACATTAATAATATTAATAGGAAGTAGGATACTACTCATGTAATTTACCTGTCTTCCTATCTTCACTTCACTACATACTATAAAATAAAGTCGCTTGCCGTCTGTCTACGATCTAAGCACATGCTTTTAAAACTACTCAACAGATTTTGATGCGTATTATGTATATACATGCATAATATAGTAGAGAAACACTGACAATCACTACATAGTATAAAACAAAGTCGCTTTCTCTGTCCCTATATCCCTATGTCCCCATGTCCCTATATCCCTATGTACCTATGTATGCTTAAATCTTTAAAACTACGCAACTGATTTTGATGCGGTTTTTTAATATAAAGAGTGATTCAAGAGGACGGTTTTAGTGTTAGCTTTGCACCGGTGCGAAGCCGGGGCGGGTCGCTAGTATCATATAAACTTTTATTAATAGATATCAAATGCTGTCCGTTAGTCTCGCTAAAAATCGAAAATGGCTTACCGATTCAGGTTGGGATGAAGCCAAGGTCTTTCTGCAGATGAATAGCAATGGAGTATACCCAGACAGTACTGTAAAAACATTAATTTCACAAATACAGCAAGCCGCCGATGAACAAAAGCGGACTGTCATTGTTTCCGTCGCAATCACATTAAACGGAAGAAAAAGCGCAGACAAAAGTAACGCATCACCAAACGCGTTTCGAGGACAAAGAGTGGTACTCGATCGTAATTATTTTGAGTGCTAACGATGCGTGTGGTGAGGGTTTTACTCGATACTTCCGTCTGTTGTTTTATTTCTTTTGTCGACTTTTAAAATGCTTTTATATTGCTCGAGACTAATCCTCGGGTATTATAAAAGTCGTCAAGATAGATGGTTCGGAAAGAAAGCGACATGCCAGTAAATAGGGCCGTAGGGAGAATTACGAACCAATATTTTGGTCTAAAACATACGGGATTTCATATTTTTTGACTTTACTATTGAAAGAGGTTCTTAAAGAATTATATAAGCTGTAAAAATATTTCTAATTACCTTTAATATCTAACGGAACCATCGCAAAATATCAAATACGCAAAATGACGGATTTGCAAAATGTCGGATTCGCAAAATGTCGAATTCGCAAAATGACGGATTCGCAAAATGACGGAAACGCAGAATGTCAGATACGCAAAATGACGGAATTTTAAAGATACTTCCCACGACACTAGGATAGACGAATTTGAAGTCTTGTCGATGAAATGATGATAATCCAGTAGATAAGTTGAAGAGTTTAACAAAAAAGTCATTTAATCATTTAATTATAAATAAAAAATAATGACGGACTAAAATAATGATAAAATTACTAACTTCATTATTTTTGTATCCTTCCTTCTGCGAAGAAATAATAGACTTTTTTAATTATTTTGCATGATAAACAGAAGGTTATCACGTAAGACATGAGATTAAAAAGAGCTGCCCTTGAGTTTCTTGTTGGCTCGTCTCGGGGTCCTGCATTTGGTAACAGCAACTCGTCGGTGGAGATGGGCTGCTGTTTACATTTAGCCAATCTTCATGGACGAGTATAGAGTGCCTTGTTATTAGACTATTGACTTTTCTAAGTGTATTATCTATATCTACAGAAAATAAATGAATTTGTATTATTTGTTCCAGTTTAAGTCTCAAAACCAATTAAAATTTTGAGGACGCTTTAATTTTTTATAGTCTTTCAATCCGTGTAGCTACGCCAAATAATACATATACATTCATTTAAAAAATATATCTCTTTCTGGTGCAATCTGGTAAAAATATTTATAAAGAAAAAGCAAGTTCTAGAAACTTCTCATAACATTTTTAGTATTAATTGATTCTGCTACAGAAAGTACTCGAACTCGTATCGTAAGAATTTAGAACTTCTCCAAGAAAATATTTTACAGAATTGCTTAAGTATCTTTTGCTTGCATTCTAAGAAAATCGTTTTAATTAACAGTTTCGTTGCACTTAGTCTCTCGTGAAGTAATTAACAATTAAAGTAATTGATTTAAATTTTTAAACATCTTGCTGACTTTGTAAATCTTCAATATTCTATAACCAATTCAAAGGATAATTGCACTGAGTGATTATATCGGAGGCCTGATATCTTTTCAACCTGATTGATGACTCATTTTAACAAGATATTTTTGTAATCAATGATTATTGTATTTATATTTGTATTTTTGTATGTTTGTTACGAATAAACTCAAAAACTACTGGACCGATTATAAAAAATCTTTCACCAGTGGAAAGCTAGAAGATCCCTGAGTAACATAGGTTATATTTTATTCAAGTATTCCAACGTAAACGTCGTACAACCACTAGTGATGTAATATTTCTACCCGAGACATTTTTCTCCGACCTACTTCCTTACAAGTTTCACCATCATTATAAAGTTAAGAGCTATCTCTCATTACGCTTGACATCGCTACGATGTGGAACTTTTTCTGCTGCCTTAATAAGCTTACTTGCTTCACGCTTTTCGTTGAGCAAAAGCAAATACGTAGATTGTTGATTTTAGAGTCTAAAATGGCTTAATTTTAGTTCTTTACCAGATCAGTTAGACTAGAACTATATTGTTGCAGCGTGGTGTGTCGTTTCGCGCTATGAACTTTTCGCTAGTATGGTAAGAGCTAAACTTCGTATGTCGTGGCAAAAGTAAAAATACCGCAACGACATATCTCGCAATATACATATATCTGTCTCTTAGTTTTTTTTTTATTTCCTAATATGTGGAGTGTCTATTAAAAGTACTTATCTGTCTGTTTTTTTTTTTACTTTAAATTCAAATAGGTATTATATTTATTTATGCAAAATTGCTAACAGTTTTACATTTACTTTTAAGTTCTTGTAATATGTACGTACAATTTGGTATATTTATTTACAGATTCTTAAAATTACACATAATTTTATTATTGAATGCAACATATTTTTGCGACGGATTTAGGACGGATTTAGGACGCAATATCAAGACACATTGTAAATGTTTCTTAGTCGATTTATTTTATTTTGATATCATAAAACTCCTTTGAAAGTAATTGAAATGTACGTATAAAGGTGGGCTTATAAAAAAATTGTACCTTTCTTCAGTTGAATTATTTTCAGCTGTGCTTATTTAAAAAAAACTTGAAAGCGATTTTAATAAATTGTCTTGCAAATCTTAACTCATCGAATGAGTTATCCATCAATCATATTTTATATTTGATTACACCTTATCAAGAATAAATTGAGCGTTTTTCCGAATATTTAATATTCGGCCTCTGGCTATTTGTAGCTGAAAACCAATGAGCAGAAGATTGAAGGGTTATTGCCAAATAGCAATAACTCAGACGGACTAATAGTGTTACACGCTTCGATTACTAAAAGAACTGGATAACTACATATAAATCACAGTGGCATACTGTGAACTTGACCTTACACATAAACCACATAAGGGTCGAGTGAACAGGCATCTTCTGGGCAAGCTCGTCCAGTCGTAGGCCCCGTCTTTGCTCTCGGGCTAGTCTGGGATCGAGATTAAGCCCATCATCACTACATAGTATAGAACAAAGTCGCTTTCTCTGTCCCTATATCCCTGTCCCTATGTCCTTAAGTATGCTTAAATCTTTAAAACTACGCAACAGATTTTGATGCTGTTTTTTTTAACAGATAGAGTGAAGGTTTTAGTATAAGCATTGCACCCGTGCAAAGTCGGGGCGGGTCACTAGTCAATAATAATAAAAACTAATTTTTTGAGGTTACGTTTGTTTTTCTGGCTTTAGTTAGAGATCGTGAGGAAACCCGCAGGTCTAAGAATTCATTCTGAGACATGTGTAAACAGACCCGGTCCGGCGATGGGCTCACCACCTATCACGTTTAGGGGTCCAATATATCTGATGAAATGTGGGTATATCCAGTAATGGAATACTCTGCCTAGCCCCTCGGGGATAAAAAAAAGGCGTGAGATTATATTACTATATTATTAGAAATCGAAGCTTACACGGAACAGAATCTATAAATAAATCAAGTAAGTCAAGAGTGCCGACTTCGATAGGAGTTGCAAGTTTGTGCCGTTTGGGGGGGGAGATTGCAGCTTGCATTTTGCACTTGGATGCTTGCTTGCTTGCGTTTGGTCGAAGATTCAGCTGACTTACAGCTGTTATCTATTTCAAAGAATCAGTTTAGCTATCCAGTGATAGTGCATAGGACCACGATTACCTAATACAGGCTTTGAAATTGTAGATACATCGGTTTCTATTTATTTATTTTATTTAGTACAGTCAAGAGCACACGAAGCTTCACAGTTGTAGTGCGAGTTTGACCTTGTAAAGTGATTTTAATAAGAACTTTACAAAGTCCAATGTGGCAAATAGCTGACAGATTGTTTAATTTCTTGAAAACTATTAATTAATTAACTGATTGGTTGTTGAAAAGCGTTATGATATTATTAAATCAATCAGCATCGAAAACCAGGGGTAAGAGCCTGGCCAGAAAAGGCATTTTACGCGCGAGTCGAGAGTCCCGCTCATTGCAACATCTAGACGGAATGTATGTTACTCTAGTATCTCGAATACGCGCGAGTGCGCTCGCGCGTAAAACGTCTTTTCTGGCCAGGCTCTAAGAGGTTCACCAAAGTCGCAATATTTACTTGATAATTTACACTGTCATTAAAACAAAATATCAGCAGATGATCCTTGAACTCCTAAAGTTTATTTACGGTCTTAATAGTTTACTTTAAGATATCTGAGCCATTTTATTTAACCACTATATTTCTGCATTACTAATAAAACACTCGCAAAACAGTGAATCAATATTGGCTGAAGTAAAGTTGGACTGTTAGAGCTTATTTATTGGGGCAGAAAACGCAATGTAAATAAAGAAAATATAAATAAACTGTACAAAATAACACTTAAGTATATATATATTTAATTTCTGGAATAAATTAGGAAGCGTGAGTTTATTTTATTGTTCTGTTTAAATAATATATAAAATAAATAAATGGTCAAGTAGTATGGTCATGGTATTTTTATTATGAATGTTTCTTTATTTTTTCAATTCGTTTAAGTAGATACCTACCTTTATTATAGACATTAAGTAAATATTTCTCTTCGTCTATCAAATAATTACATGTTTTTATTATTAAATACCAAAGCACTGTTGATATTTCGCCGCATTTCTAAAAATCTTACTTTGCTTATAGTTCAGGCTATATTTTTGTATTATTTGAAGAACAAAATTAAGTGAGAAGTATCATTTACACAGTTATTTAGTTCAAAACCAAGAAGAGCATGTATATTATGGTACTAATTAACCAATAAACATATGTTCATCATCACTACATAGTATAAAACAAAGTAGCTTTCTCTGTCCCTATATCCCTGTCCCTATATCCTTATGTCCCTTTGTATGCTTAAATCTTTAAAACTACGCAACGGATTTTGATGCGGTTTTTTTTAATGGATAGAGTAATTCAAGAGAAAGGTTTTAGTGTTAGCATTGCACCCGCGCGAAGCCGGGGCGGGTCACTAGTATAGGTAGTATAAACAAAGTCGCGTCCCGCTGTCTGTCTGTCCCTATGTATGCTTAGATCTTTAAAACTACGCAACGGATTTTGATGTGTTTTTTGTAATAGATAGAGTTATTCAAGAGCAAGGTTTATATGTATATAATATATGCATAAAATACTAGAGAAATACTGATAATCTATACATATAATAAAACTCTAACGGAGCCGTGTCTGTACATGAAATATTTTTTGAAAATTTTAATGGTAGGATAGATAGTTATCGATGTAGATACCAAAACACCAATTTTTGAAATTTTTGTCTGTCTGTCTGTGCACGCATCACGCAAAAACTACTGGACGGATTTTGATGAAATTTGGTATGGAGATTATTGAATACCCGGGTCAACATCTAGAGTACTTTTTATTCTGGAAAAATATCTCATTCTCAAGGGAAAATATAAAAACTGATTAAAAAGAGAAATACGTTCCTAAACTACTAAAACTACTGGACGGATTTTGATGAAATTTGGTATGGAGATAATTGAATACCCGGGTCAACATCTAGAGTACTTTTTATTCCAAAAAAATATCTCATTCCCACGGGAAAATATAAAAACTGGTTAACAAGAGAAATACGTACTTAAACTACTCCAAAACGATGACACCTAGAAACTTGAAATATGGTATGTTAGGCCTTGAAATAATATGTCGTAGGAAACCGCTATTAATGGACTGAGAAAAATTCTACGGGAACGGGAATAACACGATCATTGGGAACCTAATAAATTCTGTATGCTAATTGTCATATCCATACTCTTTTCTGCTTTACTGTTATTTTCTTTTTATTGATAATGTCTTGGTGACGTTTTTGATATTTGTTTAAAAATGTCAATATAATTTTATATTGTTATTATAATGAAGAAAGAATTTTATTATCAGTTACAAAATAAAGAAGCTGAGAAAACATATTTTTTGAAAATTATGTTGAATTTGAAATTACAAAGCTTTATTTATACCTATACAGAACAATACAAATATCATGCAAACAGAAGAAATCCACGTACTAAGGTCAGCCATCCTTTACACATTCTGTTACTCTTTTTAAACACTGGTGATAAAGAGAAATATCCAACTACTCCGAAAAGATAACATATAGAAACTTAAAATGTGGTATGTAGGGTCTTAGAATATGAAGGGATTCTTAGCAATTCCCACGGGAAAGGAAAAAACTGGTTGCATCGCCGCTGGGCACCTTAAATGTCGTAGGAAACCGCTATGAATGGGTTTTTTGAAAATCCCACGGGAACGGGAAGACACTGGATCCACTCGGGCAACGCCGCTGATGGGCACTCGCTATCTATACGTATACCTAATAAAACTTTAGCGGGACCGTGTCTGTACATGACTTTTTGTTTGAAAATTTTAGTAGTAATAAAGTTAGTTATCGATTTAGATATCAAAACACCAATTTTTGAATTTTTTGTCTTTGTCAGTGCACGCATCACGCAAAAATTGCAGGATGGATTTTGATGAAATTTGGTATTGAGATAACTGAGTACCTGGGTCAACGTCTAGGGTACCTACTTTTTATTCCAGGAAAATATCTCAATCCTAAAAATATAAAAACTGGTTTAAAAAAGAAGTACGTAACTACTATTCCGAAATTATTACACCAAGAAACTTGAAATATGGTATGTAGGGGTCTTATATGTCGTAGGAAAAGGCTATGAAGGGATATTTGGAAATTTCCACGGGAACGGGATCCGCGAGGGCAACGCCGCTGGGCACCCGTTATTCTTTATGTTTCAATACAAAGTCCAAATTTTTTTTGAGGATTGATTATGGTTTGTTTGGGAAAATTTGTTTGTTATCGCGAGCATACACTTTGGTATCAAAAATTAATTTAAAAACACCCTGTATATTGCCTAGGACACTATCTGGTTTATGACGACTCCAAAGACACCTCATTTTTTAAATCGGTCCTGGAGTTTCGGATGTACGAGGTAATTAGCGCACACATTTTGGATATAACTATGCATACATAGCCTGTTAGAATTATATACGTTTCCTTTTGGATTTGCCGTAGTTGGGTAAAAACCAAAAAATAAATGCCTACTAACAATCTATAGACTGCAAAAAATCACGTTTGTTGTAAGGGAGCCCCCTTAAATATTAATTTTATATTTTTTTAGTATTTGTTGATATACCCGCAAAAGAAATGCAAACTAATAAATAAATAATCTAACGCCTTTTATCCCCGAGGGGTAGGCAGAGGTATTCCATTACTGGAAATACCCAAGTTTCACGAGAATATTTGACCCCAAAACGTTAGGTGTTGAGCCTATCGCCGGACCGGGTCTGTTACACATGCCTCAGAATTAATTCTGGGACCTGCAGGTTTCAACAGAAATCATTTGTGAAAATTTCAGCTTTCTAACTATCACGGTTCGTGAAATACAGCCTGGTGACAGACGGACAGACAGCGGAGTCTTAGTAATAGGCTCCCGTTTTAGGTACACTTAGGGTACGGAACCCTAAAAACTGGCTAAAAAAAGAAATACGTAGGTACCTACTCCGAATCAATAACACCTGAAAAATGTTATGTAGGTAATGTCGTATGCAACCGTTCTATGAAGGATTTTTTTATAAATTCACACGGTTACGGGAATAAACTGGTTACGTGCGGGCACCGGCTATTTAAAAATAAAAATAAATAAAATTACACTTATATCTTGCATACATCTAGGTAAGTTTATCACAAAATGTTTAAAAAATATATTTCCACCCGTGCGAAGCCGGGGCGGGCAGCTAGTATCATATAAACCGAAGCGAAGTTAGGGCGGGTCGCTAGTCAAATATAATTAATAAAAAATGATCTCAAGTCACACACGGTTATTTAGTCTCAAACTGGGCAATCCAATGGGTAGGTACTAAACAACTGATAAACATAGATACTTAAATAAATATTAAACGACGAGACACGAAGCCAACAAACATGTTCATGCACACAAATGTCGGCCCCGAGCGGGGATCGAACCTGCGACCTCCGACTCAGAAGGCAGGGTCAATACCAACTGAGCCAACAGGCCCGTCAACTATATGAGCACTAGTTTTCCTCGAACAAGTATCAAAGCCGCGACGTATGATGCAAAGTACAGGCTCACTACCAATTGAGCCAACTGACTCCACCGTATTTTCTTTATGAGCTGCTTCCGTTATTTCATTAGTTTTATTTATTCAAACAAATATTTGTTTCATAACATTTTCACAACCAAAATGACTCTCTAATCGACAAAGTTTGTAATAGAACCTCTCGTCTTCTGAAAGTCGTTAAATTTAATGGTTACAATTATCAAACCTTTTTAGGTTCAACTTCTCGGGATAGCTTGGGATGTACAACGACGCGAATTGATCGAAAATTTCAGGAGGAGCTTTGACAGATGGACTTTGAGTAGTGAGTTGTATGAAACAGAATGATCCTCAAGCAACGAAACTGTGCTTGATCATGGATGAGGTTCGGGTTCAAATTCTAGTGAGGACATGTACCAAAGATAATATAAAAAAAATATGTAGGTAGTAAATAGTGGTGGTAAATAATATCACCAGGTTGAGGGTGAAGGAAAACATGGTGGGGTAACGTAATGAAACCCGTGCAGAAGTGGTTCATCCCCGTCACGTTTAGGGGTCCAAATGATGGAACAATCGCAGAATGTCAGATATGCAAAATGCCCAATACGTATAATATCAGATACACAAAATGTCGGATACGCATAATGTCAGATTCACAAAATGTCGGATGCGCATAGTGTCGGATAGGCAGAATGTCGGGTAGGCAAAATGATGTAATTTTGAAGATGCTTCCCACAACCCTACGATAGACGTCAACGTCTTGTCGATGAAATTATGATAATCCATTAGGTATTTTGAAGAGTTCAACAGAAAAGTCAGTTACTTAGAATGATTATGGCGATGGGGTTATATAAACACAGTGAAAAGTAATACCTGTGCTGAGCTCCTCGGGGATGAAGGCGTCAGGATATTACTTTTGAACGATAAATTAATAAAGTGAAACAAGAAACGACAAAAACTAAAGCTAACAATAACATTACGACGCGCTATCTGCAAAAACTATGAAAGAAAGTGTAATAATACTTCACCATATACGTGAGTAGTTTTACAAAAACCGGCCAAGTGCGAGTCGGACTCGCGCACCGAGGGTTCCGTACAACCTTGCAAATTTATGGTTTTCGTAATTTTTCCTTTATCTATGCTATAAGACGTTGCTTCGTACCAAATTTCAAGATTCTGAGTTCACGGGAAGCACCCTGTAGGTTTTGATTCCCTTGCAAGTGTCGAAAATTTGCGGCATAAACGGCTGTATCTTTTGATTGCGTTGGCTTAGAAGTTTGATTTTTTCACAGCTTCAAGGGACAGTAGACCTGAATAATTGATATAAATTTCAGCTTCATACCTCCACGCGTTCCTGAGAAAAAGGGTCTTGACAGACGGACGGACGGACGGACAACAAAGTGATCCTATAAGGGTTCCGTTTTTTCCTTTTGAGGTACGGAACCCTAACAAGTCGCAAGATACGAATGAAATTCAAGATTAGGCAGCGTCCACCCTTCTAAAGCAATATTTGTGAGAAGATTACGAGATATTTATGGGAATGCGACGCGACATTGTTTTCTGACGAAGATCGGGAGTGTGTTAGGCTAGAAGTGTTGTTACAAACAAACATAAAAAAAATCGGTTATCTGTAAAGTCGGTTTACTGACGATAGTTGAACGTGACAACGTCTTAAGAAAATACTGATGGAATATATTGTGCCTCTTTGTCGCTCGTTGCGCGTTCTCGCTTGCACTGGAACGACGCATACGTCACACTTTTTCGGGAATGCCGCCGGCTCCATCGATTTATAAGACGTTGTCACGTCAAAAACGACGAAACAAGACACCGGGGGTAAAAGTATTTTTTTTTTATTTTCAAAACAAATCTATGTTTAAACCCCATTGAATCGAAACACTTAATACAGTCATCATTTAGTAATGAGCCCTCAAAACATTTATAATATATTAATAAAAATACTATATAATAAATTTTATATAGACCGCGCTGTCGTTGATATATTCTTATACTTAAAAATTATCTCAATTTTTATTAACGGCTATAATACGAGACCTCACCGAGACGTCAGCGGCTACGTATCCAAGAAATTCATATTTAAATGTAACGTAAACTCACTTGACGACGGTTTTCAAGGTAGCGAAACATGACAGTGCCTAAGTAGTCCAAGGCCACATCTAGCTAAAACCAAACTTCACCCATGTTCCGGATTCTCTCTCCCCCCGTAAAAAGTAACAATGTCTCACTCAGCCTATTTTATTTCCGTTGACCGCAAAACTGGTGCGTAAATATAGTTGTACGCAGCTTAAAAGTCAGTCAGTGTATATTTGTGAGCAAGTCTAATCAACATTCCTTCTTTTTAGGGTTCCGTACCTCAAAAGGACACTTATAGGATCACTTTGTTGTCCGTCTGTCTGTCAAGGCCCTTTATCTCAGAAACGCGTGGTGTTATCGAGGTGAATTTAAAACCATATAGGTACTCAGGTCTACAGTCTCGAGAAGCTCTGGAAAAATAAAACTTCTTAGCTAGCGTAAAAAAAAGATCTAGGTATACGGATTTAAAGTTCGTTACTATAAAGTATAAAATAAAGAAGTTATTTTGAATAATAAAAAAAAGAAGTGAGGTTGGAACTAGTAACCACCTGCTGCACAATCTTACTACAATCGTATGCCGCCGGAGGCAATATGTCTTTATTGTTAAATTAAGAAGATGCCTCCAACTGTCTGAGATCGTAATATAAAATATTTTTTATAATACCTTTTTTTTAATTAAACAGTTATTTTTTTCCTGTTTATAATCGATACTAATCTTCCATTTTTTTACACCTCCAACATACACGGACAATATGGAGGTTTGAAATGTAATCTTGTGTATGAGTAGGGTTTCCGAAAGAGGACATTAACCTCTAACGTTACTCCATTCAGTTTTCGTTGAATCGTAGCGATGTATTCTCAAATTGTTTCCACTTACTCATAAGAAAGCAGTGGAATACTCAACACTATAATAACAATGTTTATAATAATTCACGGGCCTGTTGGCTCAGTTAGTAGAGATCCTGCCTTCTGAGTCAGAGGTCGCGGGTTCGATGCCCGCTCGGCGCCAACATTTGTGTGCATCAACATGTCTGTTGGCTTCGTGTCTGGGTGTTTAATATTTATTTAAGTATGTTTATTTATCAGTTGTTTAGTACCCACAGTACAGGCCCTATAGTTTGGGACTAAATAATTTTGTGCGACTTGTATCCACAAATATTATTATAATTTACGTACTTGCAACATTCTGCCCTTCAGTCGTCTCAAGTGATAGTGCAGTTTAATATTATTAAATTATTATTTTATCCACCACCAATTCAGAATAAATAATAAATAAATTGTGGGACACAATTTACACACGGTTATTCAGTCCCAAACTAGGCAGAGCCTGTACTATGGGTACTAAACAACTGATAAACTTAATTAAATAAATACTAAACACCCAGACACGAAGCAAACAGACATGTTCGTGCACACAAATGTTGGCCCCGAGCGGGGATCGAACCCGCGACCTCCGAGTCAGAAGGCAGGGTCACTACCAACTGAGCTAACAGGCCCGTCAAACAACTAACTAATAACAAATACAATCCACGCTTCTACATTGGTTCATTATTTCTAGGATAGTAATATTTCGAAACAAATTAAGCATGTCAATAAGTTGAAATACTGAATATTCACTTAATCCACTCGGGAGTTGAGTCGACTTGCAGAATGTACAGGTGCATAGAGCGGAATCTCCAACTTAGTCATGAGATATTTGGTCAACTTCGGCATAAGTTGAGCACTCGATTTAATATCTGATAGAGCCGAACTCTGTCTATGTTAAAACTTATTCATCAAATTGCTATAACCTCAGTTGAGCACTCTCGATATTACGTACTAGTTCCCTACGACTTTACCGGCGTGAGCTCCGTTCCCGTGGGAAAATTCGTCCAAGTAACTCCCAGCAACATTAGCTTTCTATTTTTAAAAGAAATTGAATCTGTTGCTTATGTTTGTATCCTATTGATTACAAACAAACTAGTCAAGTGCGAGTCGGGTTCACACATGCAGGGTGCCGTACCACTATACAATAAAAAAAGAACGACAAAGAGATTAAAATATAATAGTGCATAGAGGGGACAAAGCGAGGACAATTTCAAGCCAAAAGTAATTCCAAGTGGAATAAGTCTAGTACAATTTCGACCGAATGACAGCTCGCGTTCATACTAACTGACATGACGCTTGAGCTTCAAACATGCTTCAAAGTTTTGTATGAAAATATTCCCAATGCCCCCTCTATGTCATATTATATTTTAATCTTTTTGCCGCGGAAGCTCAAACTTTTACTTTATAGAAACTTTTTTTTACTATATAGAAATACTCACTCTGCAAACATTTCAAGCGTCTACCTAATTTATTATTGAAACCGAGCAAAAACGCCAAAAAGTACAAGTTTCTAGTATGCCCCCTTGCCTGGCCGCTCTTTATTTTAATTTTATATTTTTATTTTGTTGTTATACCGGCAATAAAATAATAACAATACACAGTCTTTCAATTCAACTGTCTGCTTATTACGGTTCATGAGATACAGCCCAGCCTACGTGCATTTCACGTACATTTTATCTCATTAAAATTAAGCCAGGCTATTCGCGGTTATTTCGAATGTCAGACAGCGGCACCCGTGTGTCTCCCTTAATGCGTATACAGACGTTCGCGTTTTTCGCGCCGACTCATCGCGTTTTTCCACAGGTTATTGCAATTTGGGTTGTATTCTAATTACATAAAACTCATTTTAAAATATTTTTCTTTGATAGATTTCGCGGTGCCCGGTTGCTGCGCTTACGCGGTATTTGTGATTTTTTGTGATATTAGAATAAAACCCAAATTGTAATAACCTGGGGGAAAACCAAAGAGATTAAACGAAACTTTGAAGACGAAAATTTGAAGGCAAAAGTTACAAGCGGGTTACAAGTGGGAAAAATTCTAGTTGTGATTCGACCGGGATTCGACCGAATTACAGCTCGCGTTCATACTAACTGACATGACGCTTTAGCTTCAAAGTTTTTGTACGAAAATATGCCTAATGCCCTATTATATTTTAATCTCTTTGGGGAAAACGCATTGGTTCTGAGCAAATAGAAAACGCGTCCGTCGGACGAGAGAGACGTGGACCGTATACTGGGAAAATGTTGGATATATTTCATTTCAAACGTAACTTTCAGTCTCTGCCTGCATGCAGATCTCCAAACGAGCTCTGGAACTACTGCAACTTTTCTAGGATTAAAAATTAATCAGGGCATGTTACTGGTGCAGTAAAACTCGGGTTTCCTGCTAAAATGTGGCTGAATGTTTGATGTACACTATTATTTAATCATTGTGGATTTTTAAAATGAGAAAATTACTGTTTTTACAGCACCTTCGTTTGCACAACTATAAAAGAAATCTACAATTTAAGTCAAATAATTAAAACTTACGTGAGCCAGTAGATCATCGTCGCTCGCACGATCAAATGATGCATAAAATCATGAAGAAATTGCTCCAGCAATCTCTGCCTTCCTAGTCAAGAATCAAACGATTTTTTCATTCGCTTAGTTGTAACCATAACTATTCAGAACTATGTGTAAGTAATTAGACTTCTCTACAGTGTAGCGTCAATTTTACTTTGTACAGATATACTGTCGCGCTCATGACAAGTCAAGCGCCAATGACAATTCCATACATTTGTCCTTGAAAAAATATTTATCTACTATATAAAAATAAGTCGGGTTTTCCTTCCTGACGATTTAACTCGAGAACAGCCGGACCGATTTTGATGAAACTTTTTGTGTGTCTTCGAGTGGGATGCACCCGTGCGAAGCCGGGGCGGGTCGCTAGTTAACTATAAAAGGCATCCTTATAGGTATTTAGATACTTGTGACAAGATGCCCCACTCTTCCATAGCAATACAGTACAAAGATAAAAGCAAAAAAAAAATAATCAGGCGATATATTAAATACAGCCTGCAAAATTTAGAATAAGCAACATACTTAGAACAAGAGTTTGTAAAAGTATAACTGTCCAACAATCATTGAACTGCGGTCTCCAGGCACGATCACCTAGCCTGGTGGAAGATCTTCCCTTTTTACAGTGGAGGAGCATTCCACCTCCGCTCCTCCACTTATCTATACATATAATAAAACTCTAACGAGGCCGTGTCTGTACATTCAATATTTTTTGAAAATTTTAACGGTAGTGTATATAGTTATCGATATAGATACCGAAACACCAATTTTTGGAATTTTTGTCTGTCTGTCTGTCTGTCTGTCTGTCTGTCTGTCTGTCTGGTTGTGCACGCATCACTCAAAAACTACTGGACGGATTTTGATGAAATTTGGTATGGAGATAACTGAGTACCCGGGTCAACATCTAGGGTACTTTTTATTCCAGGAAAATATCTCATTCCCACGGGAAAATAAAAAAACTGGTTAAAAAGAGAAATACGTACTACTCCGAAACGATAACACCTAGAAACTTAAAAAATGGTATGAAGGTGTCTGATATGTCATAGGAAATTGGTATGAAGGGATTTTTGGAAATTCCCACGGGAACGGGAATAAACTAAATCCAAGCGGGAAAACGCCGCTGGGCACCCGCTATTTGAAATATGGTATGTAGGTGTCTTAAGTATGTCGTAGGCAACCACTATGGAGGGATTTTCGGAAAATCCCACGGGAACGGGAATACACTAAATCAAAGCGGGAAAACGCCGCTGGGCACCCGCTATTTGAAATATGGTATGTAGGTGCCTTAAATATGTCGTAGGCAACCACTATGAAGGGAGTTTCAGAAATTCCCACGGGAACGGGAATAAACGGAATCCGCGCGGGCAACGCCGCTGAGCATCCGCTAGTTTATGATAAGACTAGAGGGTGCCCAGCGGTGTTGCCCGCGCGGATCATGTTTATTCCCGTTCCCGTGGAAATTAAAAAAAAACTATCTTAATCCTATTACAAAAACTTCAAATTCTTAGGCTTAGCGGTTTCATCTGTGCATTAGTCGATCAATCAGCCAGTCAGTTTATTATTATATTTATCATAATAAAAATAAGGAAAAGACGAAAATAACCTAACCTACATCATAAATAAGTATACCTGTCAAAATATTAGGAAAATCTGCTAAAAAATACGAGAACGTGTACAGAACTTTGCTTAAAGTCGTAAGTAGAAAGTAGTCCGTAAAGTTTTTTGAAGCAGGTCAATTTTCCCAAGTTATAGATTCATCATTATGTAACTTAATACTTGTTTCTTCTTGTTTGTATACAACGTATAGGTATTCGATTATTTTCAGGTGGAAGAGTGAAAGTACGAAATATTGTGTTATTTAACCTAACCTAATTATTTAATATACATACATACGCTCACACCTTTTTCCCGAAGGGGCATGTAGAGACAATAGACTGCCACTTGCTACGATCCTGGCACACCTCGCGATCTTTAAAAAATAAAATAAAAAATCTCACGCCTTTCATCCCCGAATGGGTAGGCAGAGGCATTCCATTACTGGATATACCCACATTTCACGAGATACATTGGACCCCTAAACGTGATAGGTGGTGAGCCCATCGCCGGACCGGGTCTATTTACACATGTCTCAGAATTAATCCTGAGACCTGCGGGTTTTCTCACGATGTTTCCCTTCACCGTCGAGCTAGTGATAAATAATATTTATATTTACATATTATGTACCCACGTAAGTTTTTGAACAACTCATTGGTACATGCCAGGATTCGAACTAGAGCCTCACTGATTTTCGGCCGGCTCTTTTAGGTTTATCAATTACTTAAAGTAGCTCTTTAGTATTCTTTAGGTAACTCCTTTAATGTAGAAATCGTATTTCCCTTTGATCCCCTTAAAACTTTAGACCATTCCTAGTGTAATCTTATCACCTATGTTTTACCCTTCTAATATAGATAATGTTTTACCCTTCTAATATAGATACTATAGGTATTATAGGTTAAGGTTGTTTGGAAGAAATCGATATAAGACCGCTCACTTTACTCTGTTGTTATAGGTACCTCTGTATTTTTTATTAATGGTGTTGTTCCTTACTTACTGCATGTAAAGTAAGAGAAGATTACAGTTTGTTTTGTTGATGGATTTTTGTTACCTTTTCAGGCAACTTCCACATCCATTATTTAACTTTATCTGTATATAAAAATCAATGCCACTTTTCGTTGTTATTTTATAACTCAAGAACGGGCTCACCTATCCAAACCAAATTTTTAGGCTTTATTTGGACTATTTAGCAGATGGTTTATGTGAAGTTTGCTTAAAATCTGTGGAGTGGTTCTTCATTTATCACATTTTTACAGGACAGCGTCTGTCGGGCCAGCTAGTTTTTTATATATTAATATTTTTTTATACTACCGTGCACCGAACGGGCAGTTGTCAGTTTGTTTTTAGCTAAAAACCATCCAGGTTACCCCATTACTCTACTAATGAATGTAATAAGAGGCGAGTATCCCATTTACACATGTACCGGTCTCTGCTCTGAACATTAATATACTTTTCACTTCTCATGCTCTAAAAGTACGCCAATATAGCCCTACGAAGCGGGACTAAAGTGACCACTTTAGTCCCTAGGGAGTATAAAGTTTTTTTTTTAATTTCCTTAATTAGAAAAAGACAACCTCAAACAGCCAGTAAATATCACTGTAGAGTGTGGACCATCTTCATTGCGAAAATGTGAAGAGTTTTAGTTCCATGGTTTTTCCGCGAAGAAGGTGGCGACATGTGTTTTAAATTGTTTACCTGCAAAGAGATTTAAATCTCTTTGTTAATCTGTGACAGCCTGACAGGTTTAGAAGAAAAAACTGACCGCGAAAATTTCTGAATTTTTGTCGAGTGTAAAGAATATCGGCAGCTTTGGTACCCACTGAAATAGACACCCACGGGGTATCACACTATGCTTGTTATATTGACTCATAACAAGTCGAAATGTTCCATATTTTTTAATTAATCTAGCAGTTGAAAATATTGAGTCAAATAAAACAGAAATATCTTAGAAACACGAATCGATCGTTTGGGAAATCTATTAATACCAAAGAGATTAAAATATAATATAAGGCATAGAGGGGACAAAGCAAGGATTATTTGAAGCCAAAAGTTATTCCAAGTGGAATAAGTCTAGTACAATTTCGACCGAATGACAGCTCGCGTTCATACTAACTGACATGACATGACGCTTGAGCTTCAAAGTTTTGTATGAAAATATTCCCAATGCCCCCTCTATGCTATTATATGTTAATGTCTTTGATTAATACAAAAACTTTTTTGTTGTTGTACGTCGTGTCATAACGTCAACCATGTCATTCACTAGGGATGGCCAAGTGAAAAAATAAATTGATATTTATCGTATCGACATTTCTAAATACTATAGATAAAAATCGAGTGAAAAATATCGATATATCGTCAGTTTTTACATTATTATTTATACATATTCTCAAATTCGTAAAAAAGGACGATGAACATAGTATTTTTTTAATAAATGCTTGAGTCTAAACAAGTATCTAGTACCTAACATGAAATGAAACACGAAACCAGAATTGCGTTAAAAATATATTAAAACTAGCTGATTCTCGCGACTTCGTCCGCGTGGAATTTGTTATTCCTTTGCGTTTAGAAAATATATCAAGAAGGATAATCTACACTATCTATTTATCTACAATAATATTATAAAGAGGAAGGATTTGTATTTTTGTATGTTAATAACGAATAGACCGATTTAAAAAATTCTTTTACCATTAGAATGTTACATTATCCCTGAGTAATATAGGCTATATCTATGACGAAAAAAAATTAAGGATCCTTACTAAAACTTGACTACATGCCGGGATTGGAACCCGAGCCTCTCTATGAGAAGCTGGTTCTTTAGCGACGGCTATCATTGCTTTTTATATTTTTGTTATTAAAAACACCCTATATACAACGCTTCACAGAATAAGCGCAATTCCTGATACGTACCCCGATTAGTATACTAACATAAAAAGTTGGTAATGCATTCGTACTTTAGTTTTGTCTAACCAAATTGCTTTAAATAAAGAGCGATAGCAGTACGGTGTCAATAGGCAGTCCTAAATTTAGTTATGCTAATGAATTTTTCGGAAAAACTTTACACATATTGAAAATAGCTGAAATCAATTAAGTAGTTGATACTAATTTCAGGAATTGCGCTTATTCTCTTACGTGTTGTAAAGCCTAGGACACTCTCTGGATTATGATTTTTGAATTAGTTCCTGATATCAATGGCTACGCATGTGGTCATAATAACAAATAAATTTCCATAAGGAACCCATAGTGAATTCTCAAAAAAAAGAAGTGGACTTTGTATGGAGACTATTGAAGAATATTTGTGCCAAGTTTCAAGTTGAAGATAAGGAAATCTTGTTGTTTGTTTTGAGGAGTATTTTTACAAAGTTTGGAATTGATACACCCAAAAATTAAGGGTTTCCATACACATCAAACTCAACCCCTACTTTTACACCTTGAGGGGTCGATTTTAGAAAAATACAAAAATACGTGTCTCATCATTTATTTCTATAAGTAGTTGTGCCAAGTTTCAACTTGATAGACGTAAAAAACAACACGTCTCCATACAAACTCCCCCTGTTTCAACCCCTTAGGGGTTTTTTTTGGAAAACCCAGAAATACGTGTCGTGTTTTTTGTTTTGAGGAGTATTTTTACAAAGTTTCGAATTGATATACCCAAAAATGAAGGTTTTCCATACATACCAAACTCAACCCCCACTTTCACACCTTTATGGGACGATTTTCGAAAATCCAAAAACATGTATCTCATCATTTATTTCTAAGAGTATCTGTGTCAAGTTTCAACTTGATAGACGTAAAAAACAACACGTCTCCATACAAACTCCATCCCCCTGTTTCAACCCCTTAGAGGGGGTTGTTTGGAAAATCCAGAAATACGTATATTGTTGTTTGTTATGAGAAGTATTCCTACAAAGTTTCGAATTGATACACCCAAAAATGAAGGTTTTCCATACATACCAAACTCAACCCCTACTTTCACACCTTTAGGGGACGACTTTACAACAATCCAAAAACACGTATCTCATCATTTATTTCTAAGAGTATCTGTGTCAAGTTTCAACTTGATAGACGTAAAAAACAACACGTCTCTATACAAACTCCATCCCCCTGTTTCAACCCCTTAGGGGAGGTTTTTTGGAAAATATAGGATCACGTGTCTTGTTGTTTGTTTTGAAGAGTATTTTTACAAAGTTTCGAATTGATAGACCCAAAAATGAAGGTTTTCCATACAAACGTTCAACCCCTTTTTCACCCCCTTAAGGGTTGAATTTCTAAAAATCCTTTCTTATTCCTACTTTACGTCTTAAAAACAATATCTGTGAAAAAAATCAGCTTTCTAGGTCTAAGAGTTTAGGCTGGGCGTTCATGAGTCAGTGAGTCAGGACTTCTCTCTTTATATATATAGATTGATACGAATTCGATACTGTAAAATAAATGTCGATATATCGCCATTAAAAATATCGACGATATATATAATATGCTAATTATGTATTTGGAAAAATATCGATATTTTAATATAGGTATCGATATTTTTTGCCCAAGCCATCATTTACTGCCATTATGTGGCATAGAGTAACTTATATGGCATGTGGTAGGCAGTGCTATTTTCTAACAAAGAGGTTGGAAGAAAATCATTTTCTTTCCTAGAGAAACTTTTTCTTTACACGTCTTTGGTACCTAAAATCTCATAATAACCTATACAAAATACACTAGGTAACGAATAACTTTTAAACCCCAACTTATAAAAATGTGGTATGATTACATATTATCTTAGTCTGTCCAAGAACTATCGATTTCATACGGTTTCGTCTTCCGTGGGCAGGTGTAAGTGGGGTACCCAAAACACATGGACTTTTTCCATTGTTATTTGTTGGGTTTTAAATAAATTTGTACTAAATTGACAATTTTTCTCGCACTTAAAGTGAAAAGTACAGTTTGCACCTCGAGACTAAACGCCAACTTAATATACCCTCGGTTTCATGACTCCCTCGCAAGCTCGGGAGTCAAACCACCTCTGATATATAATGGCTACGTTTAGTCCCTCGATATAAAATATACTATTAAAAACTTCCATAGTTCATCAACACAACCAAAACCGGAACCACCGATTTAACGTACTCTCTAAAACACGGAGGAGCTTGCGATATAAAAATTAATAAATAATCTCACGCCTTTCATCCCAGAGGCTGTAGGCAGAGGTTTTCCATTACTGGATATACTTACCCACATTTCACGAGATACATTGGACCCCTAAACGTGATAGGTGGTGAGCCCGGACCGGGTCTATTTACAAATGTCTCAGAATTAATTCTGAGACCTGCGGGTTTCCTCACGATGTTTTTCCACTATTGCTTTTGACTTTATTTGCTGTTAGAATAGAACAGAATGGAATATAATTTATTTAGGTATATTATAAAAACTCACTCATTACATAAACAAAAAATAACAATTACAAACAGTAAGTTAATAAAAATATATAATTGATGTTACTGTTCAAGAAACGACGAGCTCGCGGGGTGTTTGCATATCATTATCAAGTTTTGGTAAATCATACTCGTAAACATACCGAAATTTTACCGAATGCCGAATCTCTCAATGTGCCCACGTACCAACATCTATTTAAATATTTAACCGCTTTCAGGCTTTTACGTACACATGCAACTTTATAAAAACAAAATTGATTTAATCCACGTAGCTGGTGTGGGCGCAAATGAAGTAAAAAGTTACTGAAAAACAAATAACAGTTAGAATTGTTTAGAGCTTTTCGTCACAGCCACAGTTGGTAGGAACCATTTTTAAATATTTTCGCACCAGAAAAGTTCTATATTTTTGTTGCCGCCTGCATGTGCTCAATATTCCAAACGTCGAGTTAGTGCTCAAAGTATTACGCACGGCCAGTTAGTGCAATTTTTATGTTTCAATATTTTCTCAATTGGTCTGATATTTTCGTACATAATTATTGTGACTACGAAAACGACCCAATTTATGAATTAAAATGTCAGTTCATTAAATTTAGATTTATTTGCGGTATACACCTACTCACGTAAAATAATTTGAGCACAGCTATTATTTTGAGTGAGGGCTAGGCTTGCCAGATACCCCTGAAATCCGGGAAAGCCCGAAAATGTTTGTCTCTTTTCGTCTATTTAGTAATAACACGTTTCTGTCTTGAAAACTAGTCAGTTGACACTACAGTACAGCGAGTAAGCTACATACGTTCGTTCTCCACTTGCGCTTTATTTTTTTTTAGTTCAGTTCGTTTAGTGTCTGTGTATATGTTACAGTTCGGGATGGCAAGAGTAGAGCCATTCCCACCATCACGCAAAATAGGCGCAGAAAGGACGTCGAGTTGCGGAAACAAGCCCGCGTTAACATAACATTAACATATTATGTTACAGTCAAAACTCATAACCGGTCAATTCGTTACAATGATACAAACATACAAAAGTACAAACCTTTCCTCTTTATAACATTATAAGTGTAGATGTACTCATAAATAAGAACGTTACTAACTAAAATACAATATTGTTGACAATAATTTGAATTTTCCTTAGAGACCTATAATTTCAAGGGCACCCGTACCCAGTAGGGATAATTCGCGATTCATTTGTTCCCACTCCACTGTCTCTGTCCGTTATTGGCTCTAAGTTATTTATTATTAAGACCCTTCGTAAGCGGGCTCGATTCGGGCTATATGGGTGCGGCCGCGGGATTGGAACAGTTTTTGATGTTGTCATTTAAGGCTTAGATAAAAGCAAAAAAGGAAGATACGGTACATTTATAAAAATCATCGTTGGCATTTAGACTACGCTAACTATACGGGCCGGTTTTAGTTTTTATTTAAGTGCTATTTGTACACTTCATAAAAGCACATGAAGGTATTTTATTGCATATCGGTTAAACCATTCAATGTGTTTCCTTCTCGTCGATTATCATGTACGGTCGATACACCGCCGCGCCGCAGGCCTGATTGATACTGCAGCGAATTACGTTCCTTGGACCTAGTTTAAGCGGTCCACGGCAAAGTTCTGAGGTAACAAACAAAAAAACATACAGTCGAATTGATAACCTCCTCCTTTTTTGATGTCGGTTGAAATGGTCACGCCTTTAATCCTGAACTATTACTGGCAATACACATTTTTCACCAGTATATTTTTAGAGCTTTAAATATGGCAGGTGGTAAACCCAGAGTCGCTGTTAGATATAATATGCCTCAGAATGAATTCTGGGATCTGCAGAATTTCTCAAAAAGTTTTCCTTCACCGTCAAACGTGATAGATATGTAGGTAACTACCTACCTAAGTAAGTTTTTTTGTAAAACTTACATGTAGTAAGTGAAATATAAAAATAATAGACTGCTGTATGTAGGAAAAAGAAACAAAAATAACTATGTAGTAATATTTTAGCAAACCATTTGTAAACATACCTGAGGATATCCAATTACTTTTAAACCCTACGTGCAAAAATTCAACAATGTTCTACAATAAACACAAAACTCCAACGTTATTTAATGATATCATTATGTTTTCACAGCATTGAATACCACAGATGGTACCTTTTCATAACAATTCTAGCGAAGCAGCAAGACCAAAGGTCGACGAATTTCATTTTTTTTCCGTCCGGCGCGGCGTTTCATACCAGACGATGTAATTATAATTTGTTTTTTTATCCATGCGTATTTAGTACCTTTCGAAAGGAAAAATACCAATAAATTAAATATGCTCACTCCCTTATCCCCGAAGGGGTCGGCAGATATATTCTATTCCTGGAACCGGACTGGGGTGCTACTGTTATATAAAAAAAATAGGGATCGAAAGTCGAAACATCCCAATTATTGGATCATAATATGAATTGTACTACGCACTTCGCTGCTGCTGACATAAGACACCTCTGGGAATCGTGGTTTCTATGTCTAGTAACGTCAACCGGACACCGTTGCTGGTTGCTCTTCTCGGCACGGTAATATAGTTGGACACTGGGTACTCTACGGTGCGTGTTTTTTTGTGCAACTCTTACAATTGTATACAAAATTAATGTTGCTTGTGTCTTTATCTGACAACATTTAGTTTCCAATTGCTTACACTGAAACATTTTTTGATCAAAATCCGTGTGTGTCAAGTTGCAGAAACTGGACAGACACAGTGTCTGCGCAGGTGATGGTTGATAACATATTGATTGTATAAAAATAAAATATTCACTGATAGTTTGTACCCAACACAGAATAGTGTATGTAAGGCTATTTATTAATCATAACTATTATTTTAAACAATAATTACTAGGAAGACATGAGATTGAAAAGAGCTGTCCTCAAGTTTCTTGCTGGTTTTTCTCGGGGTACTGGTACGGAGATATACCGTAAACCGGGGTTACTTTGAACCTCGGGATGACTTTTATTAAAACTTCCTGTTCACATAAAAATGCGAATTGCATACAACAGAACGGTTTTTGGCACTTTTTTTTCCGAATTGACAACACTAATGACCTGTCAAATCCTTTTCTGTAGGTGGGCTTGAGGTTGCTGCTTTAGATTACATTAAAAAAAGGTAATTTTCCGTTTTTTTTTTTTCTTATTTTGAAATCTTTTTTGTGGTTACTTTCAAATGAAATGATACAAAAGGGGGATCAAAGTAACCCCAAAATCATTATCACTTCGATCACGCTATTTTAATTTTTTATTTTAAAATCTATAAATGTTTTATTTTTCCTTTTAAATTTAATCGAATGAACTACTAAAACCGATTGTTATATTTATTTTTTAGTATTTTTAGAACCACTGGTTAAAAAGTTATGGGCTATCAAACTTCAAAATTTGCAAACGCCAAAAAAAAAAAAACTTTAAAATTGATCAAAGTAACCCTGGTTTACCGATACCTACTGCTGTTTACATTTAGAGAATCTTCATTGACGAGCTTAGAGTGACTTGTTATTACACTATTAGCATTTCTAATTTCTAAATAATTTAAATAATTTAAATGTAAATATAAATAAAACGACATACATGCAATTTCATCATCATATAACTAAACCATTAACTTTGAATATCAATTATAATAATGCTAAACTTGACGAAACTAATATATACAAATTCTTAGGTATTAATATTTACAGTAATCTATCATGGAAAGAACATATAGATTATACATATATGTAAAAGACTAGATCGTTTTGTATTTGCTCTTAGGCGTTTGAGACAAACCGTATCAAAACAGGCAGCAATAACAGCATACCACGGTCACGTCTCTTCTGTTCTAAATTATGGCCTGATTGTTTGGGGCAATGTCGATATTGAAAGAGCTTTCAAGCTACAGAAAAAGTGCATACGTGCCATATTTAACTCATGGTTTAGGGATAGTTGCAAGCCTCTGTTTAAAGAACTAGAAATTCTGCCTTTGCCATGTAGGTATGTACATCCGTAAATCTTGTATGTTTACAAAGTGTCACCCGGAATATTTCAGAAATCTCAGAGATGTTCGGGTTAAGACACCCCGAGCTCAATACATACATGTGCTACATCAACCTCCTTCACGCGCTGATATTTATAAAAAAAATGTTTTTAATATGAGTATCACTCTTTTTAATAAACTTCCAGATAAAATAAAATTATTAAATGGAAAAGATTTTGAAAGAAGTTTAAGTAAATGGCTATTAGAATGTTGTTTTTATAGTGTAAATGAATATTTAGATTATGTTATGTAATTCTTTATTCTATTTAGTTTTTGACATAAAATTGAATGGAATTGTTACTATTAATGAAGATGTTGATTTTAAATTTATGACATATTATTTTTTCATATGTAGGTAATTGTTATTATTGACATTCAGGGTTTTTTTTTCTCTTTTTTTTAATAATACTAACCATCAATATTTGCATGCTTGATTGAGGGCTGAATACGTTACTAACCCTGACATCTTAAGATCGTTTAAATGTAAACATGACATGTATTCTTGCAAATAAATATTACTTACTTACTTACTAAGTGTAGGTAACCTTTTCGTACCAGAAAATAAATTATTATTATTATTATAGAACACAAAAGTTTCAACGTTTTAGGCAGCGTCAGATAGATATTTGGAAGTAAAAAGTACTTACGATACCTACAATAGTGTAAAAAAATTTAAAATGTTGACTTAATTAAAAAATAAACACTTGGCTTAAAGACCGTGTAGTCAAAAAATAAACTAACAAAAATGGAACAGTACCAGTGACATTGTCAGCTGTCACACCGACCATCGATCGCTTGGCTGGAAAGGTTAAATAAAGGATTAAAATATATCTCAGAGAGAACATTTTGTGAACTGTTCTAAAAGAAAGATTAGTTAAATAATTTAGGTTGTCTTGTCATTTTACGAACAGAAGAAGGGATAGGTAGCGTCAAATTTACTTAACGAAGTTTTATTACAATGTAGGTACCTACATTGAAATTGCTCTATCCTTTTTTCAAATTAAAATATAGCCTGCAAATCCAGTTTCTTCTCTCTCTTTATAAGTAATTTTAACCAAAAAAACCGACTTCATACAGGAAATTAAAAAAAGTAAAAGCACTAGTCACTACTATGATTTTCGAAGGTTCCCCTCGATTTCTCTGAGTTGCCAACATCAGATCCTGGTTTCCTTATTATGGTACCACCGTTGGGATCGGTTCATAAACGGCGAATTTATCCGCGAACAAACATACAAAAAATACGGTAGAATTGAGAAACGTCCTCCTTTTTCGAAGTCGGTTTAAAAATCCCTTCGGTTAATTTATAAAATGTTCCTAATTACTATAAAAAAATTTATTAAACAACACCTTTGTTGAAAATTCTGCTCATCAATTAACAACTTGTGCCTTTGACAACAAATAATCAAATTTGACCCACTGTGCGCCCGCGTCCCGCTCATAACCCGTCGACCGCTCGCTATGTGACCAAAGCTTTATGAACTGATAAGAATGAATCAATTTTACTGAACCCACTTACTCATACTCGTTCGTACAGTCTGTCGATCACTTTGTACATATTCTGTGTCCCGTGTAATCCATTCATTCTTTCCTTCATCATTACCTGTGTGGTATTTACGTTAAGGCTCTTACCTCTCATTAGTAAGGATCATGAATAACATGATGATGTGTAATACCGTAAGAAATATCATGTCAGAAAATATAAATGAAGTGGTTTATACAAAGACTTATATTATATGTGTGGTAGACGAGGCATACGCACGAAATTATGAATCGTTCAAAAGACGCTAATTTACACCGCTGCACTCACTGTCTAATTAGCACACTGTACGTGACGGTAATACGCAGAATTTCTTAAAAGTTTTATTTATCAGTCAAGTACCGTGCGGTTCCAATGCGCACCAGAACAATTAAAAATTAATTGCGTCTCATTTTCTTGGCTTAAGAGGCCGTAATCCCGCTTCTCATGATGATAAATCAGTGAGGCTTGGATTCGAATCCTTGCACTTACCAATGAGTTTTTCGACTCGCTTTAGCTCGACGGTGAAGGAAAACCTCGTGAGGAAACCCGCAGGTCCCAGAATTAATTCTGAGGCGTGTGTAACAGACCCGGTCCGGCGATGGGCTCACCACTTATCAGGTTTAGGGGTCCAATATATTTCGTAAAAAGTGGGTATTGTAATTTTATTTTAACACATGGCATAAACTATTTTCTAGGTGATTTATAAATTAAACTTAAAGAAACATTACTTTTTCTGCATGTATAATTTCACTGATATAGGCAACTTTTGATTAAATAATTTTGGTTTATCGCAACAAAAACATTAGTCAGAATTTAATATAAGATACAGTCCTAAGTAATTTGTTTGTTCACACAAGTTAAACAATGCAATGGGCAGTTTATTTTTATCCTCTTCCGTACTTAGGTCTAGCAGTAACTAATAACGACAAATAAATTTATTTACTTTCATGATTCTCATCAAGCTCGCTGGCAAATGTTATACGTTCAAGAAACAAGATAAATTTAGTCTATAAACTTTACAGCTACATTTGAAGTACCTATCCAAAAGTCTTGGCAACGTCGCAGAAATCAAATTAAAATCCGTCTTCAAACAGCGAAATATCCGGAGTATACACAGAAAGTCACGTAACCCGTGGTTTCTGACCGATCCCTGTCCTCCGTATAGATTTGCTACCCCTCTTGCTGAAATTTTGTCTCCCTCACTCCTTCGAATGAGAAAACACCCCAGTGCGTTTTGATACTTCGTGTCAGAAGGACGCGACGCGAACGTATCGAAATTCGAACATGGAAGATCGCGATTTGAATTTTTAAATTTCGTTCGCGGTTCGTTCCAATTTTTTTATGTGAAGTTTTTAATTTTAATAAAACAATAATTTTGAATGATTAACAAAGATTGTTAACCGTTTGTGCGAAAACTTTGTGTAGTGTGTAATAAATAATAATTAACAATAGTATTTTATCTAAAACTAAATTAGATATTTCTCAATATTAAGTGTTAATAAAAATTGTGAAAGACAAACAAGTGACATCTATTTATATGTGTGGAAGTTGCCTCAATAAATTTTCATCATAAAGGTAAATCAGATGATTAAATTTAATGTAATAGATATCATTGACAATTGTAATACTTTGTTATTATAAGTTACAGGCTTAACAAATTTCATCATTCAAAAACGTCCAAGATAAATATTTCTTTTAAAGTTATTATCTTAACTTTAGTAGCTTTTATTAAAAAAATATGTACCTAGAGCAGGTGAATGTTTTTCAAAGTGATTTGGAAAAGATATAGAGCATCCTTAATCAAATCAACCTACCTATTCTTTTTAATTTGGCCACAATCGTTGTAAATTAAAAGCAATAAATTTACCAATTACTTCGACCCTTTGGAGTCTTCTTATTTTAATGAAACAGAAGATTTTTTTTTCTCCGAAATATTTTTTTCTTTCGTGTATTTGCGTGGAACGTGCCTGGTATTCAAATTATGAATTTTTAAATCAACTTCCAAAGAAAGACCCTACCATACTGGAAAGTCAGAATTTTTAGTACTCATTTGCAAGTATTGCAACCCCGTTTAATTGTTTTATTATTTTAAAAATGGTATAATTGTAAAACGAAAATCTAATGCATTTTAGAGGTGTTTTACGAAAAAAATTTTAATTAATAACTCGCAATATATAATTTCAGTTCAGTAAAATACATACTTACCTACTCTATTTTGAGAGTATAAAAATATTTTGGGGAAAAAGTAAAAAAGTGTAAATAGTAGTTTCGCAGAGCTAGAAATATATAAAATATATATAAAAAATTAATATAAATAAAATCCCCGAGGGGGTAGGCTGAGGTATTCCATTTCTGGATATACAAACTTCTCAGGAGATATTCTGTGGACCCCTAAACGTAATAGGTGGTGAGCCCATCGCCGGACCGGGTCTGTTACATTGTCTCAGAATTAATTCTGGGACCTGCTGGTTTCCTCACGATGTTTTCCTTCACCGTCGAGCTAGTGATAAATATGTATGAGAGCTAGAAACTAAAACAATAATGATGACTAAACAAATGACAAACTATTATCAATCTTTAAGGTGTCTAAAATAAATCATTTACAAAATATGGTTTTATGGCTGTGACCTCCTGTGAAAACGTTACGAAAGGGATTTACGAGTTATACCCGAAGCTAAATTATGTAGAGAATTTGGCAAACCTTTTTTTAGGGCCACGATACAGGAGGAAATAAAAAGGTGATAGGAATTTTGGCACTTTGCTTCGGTTTATCATTTGTGTTTGCTTAGCGGCAAAGCCCGAGCGCATTCTGTGTATTCCCATTCCCGTGGGAATTTCCAAAAATCCTCTCTTAGTGCTCATTTATGTAATTTAAGGACTCGGTGTGCTTCTGGAGTGCAACAGTGCGGGAGAAGGAGCCGTCCAACAAATTCCAATTAATTTATAACCTTAATTTCAATGATCTTGGCACATCTCTCGCGCTTTATCAATTACTTAGTAGGTATTAGGTAACTCTTTTAATGTAGAAATTGTATTTCCCTTTGATCTCCTGAAACTTTAGACCATTCCTAGTGTAATCTTATCACCTATATTTTACCTTTTTTATACAACATTTAACATAATAAACGCAATTCCTGAAATTAGTTTGTTCAGTGATAGCCCGGACGGTTAAAGAGCCGGCCGAAAATCAGTGAGGCTCGGGTTCGAATCCTGGCATGTACCAATGAGTTTTTCAAAACTTACGTACATATTTATCACTAGCTCGACGGTGAAGGAAAACATCGTAAGGAAACCCGCAGGTCTCAGAATTAATTCTGAAACATGTGTAAACAGACCCGGTCCGGCGATGGGCTCACCACCTATCACGTTTAGGGGTCCAATGTATCTCGTGAAATGTGGGTATATCCAGTAATGGAATACCTCTGCCTACCCCCTCGGGGATGAAAGGCGTGAGATTATTTATTTTATTTATTTTTATTTTATTTGTTCAGTATCGACTACTTATTCGATTTCAGCTATTTTTAATAATGTGTTAAATTTTTCAATAAACAGAATTATTTTAGCTGATTTTAGTGCTTTCTATGGAAATAGTGCTATTATTAATCGATATTTAAGAAAATAGGTTAAACACAACTAGAGTTCGATTGCATCATATTTTTTATATTAGTAAATATACTAATTGGAGTGTATGAAGAATAGCGCTTTTTCTACTACGCGTTGTATATTATAAGGTAAAGGTTGTTTGGAAGAAATCGCTATAAGACCGCTCACTTTACTCTGTGGTTATAACATCTGTATTTTTTATTAATGGTGCTATTACTTACTTACTGCATGTAAAGTTATAGAAGATTACAGTTTGTGAGGAAGGATGATTTTTGCTACCTTTTCAGGCAACCACTACAAAAGTACCTACACTTTTACACTAATACTATAAAAAGAAAGATTTTATTTTTTGTTTTGTTACCAAATAGGCTCCGAAACCATTAGACCAATTTTAAAAATTCTTCCGCCAATGGAATTACCTAGTTTTCTTGAAGTAACCTGAGCTATAATTTTCTCACGGAAACGTGAAATAAGCAGGTGGTTATAAATTAGGTAAATATGAGGGCTGTAATTAAAAAAGATATTATGTAAAATACTAGTTCACTGGCTACGGAGTCATGGGCATCTGTTAGTACTCCCTTATTATTCAGAAATGATTGAAAGTAAATTACATAGCGGGTTCACCTGTCAACTAGAGTATTTTCCATGAAAACGTAGTAAAAGCCTTGAGTAGCCATTATTAGCAACAAAAGTAGGCAATATCTGGGTCATGTCGATCGAAATCAGTACAAAAGTAGGTATATTTTAATTTTTGTTTCTTAGTCTGGATTTAAACCTATATTTTGTGACCAACTTTTTTCTTTACAAATCATTGCAAAAAAGATTTGCGCTACAATTGTTTATTATTTTAAGTATGTATGTAAATTAAAACTAAATAATTATTTTATGATGAAGTTGAATTCGGGGCGAGGACATGTACCAATGTTTTTTAAATAATTAGGTCGACAGTGAAGAAAATCATCCTGAGGATACAAGCCCCAGAATTGGTTTTGAGGTTTGTGTGCCGGCGATGGACTCACCAGTCTCACCACCTATCATGTTTGAAAAATTCACTGGTGACAATTTGAACTTTAACCCTTAATAAGGCAATGGTACAATACTTACCACCATAAAATGAACTTTATGCCATTAAAATAAGATTCAAAACCAATTTTAAAAAATACAAGCTTATTTATGCCTTATTAAGGGTTAACACACCTCCTCTTATTATAAAGTAAAATTGTATCATATTCTGTGAAGTACTCGTATGTGCATAATGGAATCTGCAGTGATTTTATTAATTACTTGATTAAATTATATGATTATGAGAAATAAATGAAACACATCTACTCGGTGGCAGTGACGACGGAAGAAGTGACAGTTTATTTATTTTTTAAAAGCATGACATCACATATTATCAAGTGCAAGGTACAACTCCATACAGCCTTAAATATGATTGCATCTACTTGTCAACATTCCCCCTTAGATGCAATCCCATCATTAATGCGCAGTCTTCAACTTTAGACTTGAATGTGGCCTTGGTCAGAATGTCTGCTACCATGTTGTTAGTATCCACATACTTGACAACAACTTTCTTGTCTGCTACTTTTTCTCGCAGGAAGTGATATCGTATGTCAATGTGCTTGCTACGGGGGTGATAAGAGTCTGTACCTGCAAATTTAATCGCACTCTGATTATCACAGTAAATAACTGTAGGACTAACCCTGGTCTCAGATTGCAATTCTGCTTCTAATTGGCGTAACCACATAGCCTCTTGAGTACCCATGGCCAAGGACATGTATTCGGCTTCCATTGTTGAAAACGCCACAGTAGTCTGTCTTTTGGAGCACCAAGATATTGGCCCACCCTGAAACAGAAATATGTAGCCGGAGCAGGACCTACGGCTCTCATTATCCGATGCCCAATCCGAGTCACAAAAACCAAATATGTCATGTTCTTCAGGTTTCATCTTGAATACAAGTTTATAATTCTTGGTGCCTTTCAGATAACGCAGCACTCTTTTGACCGCTATCCAATGCTGTATTTCCGGTTTGTTGTTGTAACTGCTCAGCTTATTTACAGCATAACATATGTCAGGCCGAGTACCATTTGATAGGTATAATAAGCTACCTATTGCTTCCTGGTAAGGCACACCTTTCAAGATATTTCTCTCTTCATTTGAACTTATCAATTTATTATTTGGATCACACGGAGAATTCACTGTCTTGCAATCATTCATATTAAATCGCTGTAATATGCGCTCTATGTAAGTAGTTTGATCCAGATGTATCTCATTTCTATTTTCATTCTGAGTTATTCTCCAACCAATAAATTGATGAATTTTACCAAGGTCTTTCATTTCAAATTTTTTCATTAATTTTTGCTTCACCGTATCAGCCTTCTGTTTGTTGTTAAACAGTAAAATCAAATCATCAACATACAGAATAATGAATATTTTGTCATTGCCTTCAATTAACTGGTAAACACATGTGTCTACAGACACACAAGTGAATCCTATGTCTTTCAATGTTGAACTCAACTTTAAATTCCACTGACGGCTAGCTTGTTTCAAACCGTAAATTGATTTATTTAATTTACATACTTTGTCTCCATGTTCGTATCGAGGAGGTTGGGTCATATATATATCTGTATCAATATCTCCTTGAAGAAATGCAGTAACAGCATCCATTTGTTCTATATACAAATTATATTTAACTGCATAGGCAAATAAATATTGGATTGAGGTGTGTCTCACAACTGGAGCAAAAACTTCATTATATTCGACACCTTTTTGCTGTTTGAACTTGCTGCCCTTGAGTTTCTTGCTGGCTCTTCTCGGGGTACTGCATTCGGAACCAGCAACTCGTCGGTGGAGATGGGCTGCTGTTTGCATTTAGCCAATCTTCATGGACGAGTTTAGAGTGCCTTGTTACTATAAAATATTGACGTTTCTAAGTGTATATCTTATACCAATAGAAAATAAACGATTTTTGAATTTTGATTTTTTTTTGAATTTTGAACCTTTTAATTACTAGTCTTGCTTTATACCTTACAGTATTCCCAACAGCATCTGTCTTCACTTTGTAAACCCATTTGTAAGGGATTGCTCGTTTATCATCTGGTAAATCCACTAATGTCCATGTATCATTCTGTAACAAGGATTTAAATTCATTATCCATAGCTTCTTTCCACTCAGTGGCTTTATCGCAGGATAAGGCTTCTTCGACAGTTTCTGGCTCCTTTTCAAATAATTTTAATTCTGCAGCAGAACTCTGGCTATCATCATAGCAAAGATAAGAGGCAGGATTTAATTTTTCTTTATTTCTAGGCCTCAATGTAACATGGCTCTGCGGCACTGACTCATCATACTTTTTATTAGGCAAATACTCATCTCCACTTGAAGTATCACTTTCATTAGTGTCAGAAATATCTTTATTTTCAGTACTACCCGAGGTTGTATTTGATATGCTCTCACCACTGATTATTTCCTTTGGCAAATCCATTTTAACTTGTAATTGCAAATCTGGAAGTGATGTGCTCACAGCATTACTTTGTTCAGTATTTTCAAGAACAATTGCATCTCTGCTTTTCAAAATCAATCTTTTCTTTAGAACATAAAGTCTATAACCCTTGGTTTCCTCACAATACCCAACAAATACCATTTTGATTGATAGGGGGTCCCATTTCTTCCTTCTTTCTTTAGGAATATGTACCATAGCCTGACATCCAAAAATTCTCAAATGTTGCAACTTTGGTTTCCTGCCAGTCCAGATTTCATGAGGAGTTTTATAGTCCAACGCCTTTGTTGGACAACGATTGGTGATATATGCAGCTGTGGATACAGCTTCGGCCCAAAATCGTTTTTCCAAGCTGGAATTCAAAAGAAAACATTTAGCACGTTCAACAAGGGTACGATTCATACGCTCTGCCAATCCATTTTGCTCAGGAGTGTATGGATTTGTTGTTTGGTGTCTAATCCCAGTTTTTTTTAGAAATACTTCAAATTCACGGTTGATGTATTCCTTACCATTGTCTGTACGCAGAGTCTTTATTGTTTTATTCAATTGATTTTCAACTAAAGACTTAAATTCTTTGAATTTATCCAATGTATCGGATTTATTTTCCAAAAAATACACATATACTTTTCTTGAAAAATCATCAATGAATGTTAAATAATATTTTGCACCCCCTAGAGACTTTACTTCCATCGGCCCACATAAATCAGAGTGGATTAGTTCTAAAAGTCCAGAAGCTCTAGTGCCAGAATTTTTAAACGGTTGTCTACTATGTTTCCCTTCCATACAAGTTGTACATACAATTTGTTTTTTAGGCATTGACAATTTAACATCTTCAGAACATTCATTAACTTTCATTAAATCGGGGAAGTTGAGGTGACCCATACGCTGATGCCATTTATCTATATCATTATCCACGGTTGACAGCAAAGCAGGTACATCAGCTGTTTTTAACAGATACATGTTGTTACAGTGTACTGCTGTCAATATCAATTTGTTATTTAGATAAACCAAACAACCATCCTGCTCAAACTTCACTTCACAGCCATTCTTAGTCATCTGACTAACTGATAGCAAATTGGTTGTTAATTCGGGGATATACAAAACATTTCTTACTTGTATTTGGTGATGAGAGCCCTCGGAGTCCATTATTTGTAAATTTACCTTGCCACATGCTTTTACTGTCACTGTTTTATTATTTGCTACCTTAATACTATTGACTGGAGGGGTTGTTATATCATACAGCCAGTCATAGTGTCGGCACATGTGCATTGAGGCACCGGAATCCACATACCAACAGTTTTCGTCCAAGGCAGCAGCAGCTGAAAAAGCGGCAAAGTAAGTATTATTATTTTTATTTTTTTTCTGAAAACTGCAATTTCTACTTATGTGCCCATATCTGTTGCAATTATAGCAGCGGGGGCCTTTATTCTGTGATTCATTTTCATTGCTTTTATTTCCCTGAGTCTTGGCATTATGTTTAGTATAAAACGCTACAGAATCAGACATTTTTACATCTTGTAAAATTTTTGTCTTAACGGAGTCGGCAGTGATCGGCACACCAGAGCTTTCCATAGCCATGATCATAGGCTTATAAACCTCGGGTAGACCAGCCAGTAATAAAGTCCCTAGCCACTCATCGTCTACTTGGAAACCTATGTTCCGAAGCTTGTGCGCTGTCGACATAATTTTATTTACATAATCTTCTACATGGTCACTATTATCTAAAGTTGTGGTTATAAGATCTCGCAATAAACCCACCTTCCTAGTAAGACCGGAGTCGTCGAAAACCTTTTGTAAATTTTGCCATACCTGTCGTGCAGTCTTAGCATCCTGTACATGGACATAATTTATGGGATCTACCAGAAGGATAATCTTCGACTTTGCTTTAATATCCAGCTTCTTGTCCTCTTTGTAGCCAGGATCAGGCTCGATGGTCTGCCATAATTCCTCGTGTTCCAAATAATTTTGAACAGCAAATTTCCATGAGGCATAATTTTCTCGCCCCACTAATTTGTCAATACATGTCAATGACATCAAATTAGACATGCTAATAGTGGTATCAAACCAATAACAAGCTGAAAATAAGAAATATGCCGCGAACCACGCTATCGGAGGCCGGCCGGTAACCTAAGTTCCGCGTACCTAATCTAGGCGAATCGCGACAAATACTGATTTTTAAGCGATTACTTTCCCTAATTATATGAGCTGGGCCCATAACCTAATGGAATCTGCAGTGATTTTATTAATTACTTGATTAAATTATATGATTATGAGAAATAAATGAAACACATCTACTCGGTGGCAGTGACGACGGAAGAAGTGACAGTTTATTTATTTTTTAAAAGCATGACATCACATATTATCAAGTGCAAGGTACAACTCCATACAGCCTTAAATATGATTGCATCTACTTGTCAACAGTGCAATACCTATAGTACGAAATTTAGATGTAAAAAAAAAGTGTAAGTCGAACGCACTGAGGGCTGCGCAATTTATAAGAAAAATCGTAGAATCAGAGAAAATGGGCCACAATTATTGTCTAAATAGTTTATAGGCAAAGCAATTTTCCCAGTAGAATCGGAGAAAATTGGTAAAGGCAGACTTCCGTTTTTTCATGTAGAATGTAGAACCTAAAAGGTTTAAAGATAGCGAGGGTTGATAAACTCATCACGTCTGCACATGAGTCCAAGCCTAACACGCTGGCCGGACACTGCCGTTAAAAGCCTACGTGACAAAACCTTCGTATCGTCATAATGTCTGGTATCATTGATATGGGAATAAAGACAGCCAATTGCGAATTGTACTCGTGGCAGGGTTTACCATCGTAAATAAATACGCATAAGTCTTTATCCTTAATGTAATACACGACTTCATTTGGTTAAAAGTTGTATATAGAACAAACGAAGACAAAATTAACATACTTCTAATTATCGTGTAGACTTTTATCATAGAAATTTTGCAAGTTTATTTAGTTTTGATGACAATGCATGAAACATGAGATATAATATGACATGAGATTAAAAAGAGCTGCCCTTGAGTTTCTTGCTGGTTCTTCTCGGAGTATCTACTGAATTTGCAACTCTTCGGTGGAGATTGGCTGCTGTTTACATTAAGCCAATCTTCATGGATGAGTTTAGAGCGTCTTTTTATGAGATTATTGACCTTCCAATGTGTACTTTTTGTACCTACAGCAAAATAAACGATTTTTGTAAAAAAAATTAATGCAATAATTTGGTAACATCGAGCTGATCTGATGATGTCTAATGGACCTCCTCAACAGATACTCGCCCCTCGAGTTCGAACTCATTCGTTTTTTTATGAGTTTCATGTGTATACGAGTATTCTTTAGTTTTTTTTTTGCTCAGAATTTTATCATCAGTGTATTTTTAGAACTCAATTTTTTTATTAAAATGTGAGCGTATCACCGTAGTGCTGTCTTTCTTTCTTTATTTATTGAATTATTGATGATAAAAAGGAATTTAGTGAAATCATACCGTATCATAATGTCGGAGAGACTACATCACAATGATTTACGCATCATACACTATTGTATCAAAGTTGCACACACATCGGTTTTGAAGAGTGGTTTTACTCATAATTAATCCGTTGCTGAGCTAAGGGTCCTCACACAAGTTGTTAAGTTTACAAGAGTGATTTTGTGCTAGTGTAAACCATCTTAATAGTTTACCTAACCAAACATCCTTGAAATAATTTAACCTCTCAGACCATGAATCACAGACACAATAGATTTTTAATTGTGTCTCGGTTCCAATTGGAACCAGCGGTTTTAACTGATTAAACTAATAATTGTCGGACACTTTTCTATATTACTGTCGATTATTGTCTACCTAAAACTTGGTTACGCGTTTGAGTTAGGACCTTGTCCTCAAGTTAATTTAAACTTTATTGTTTTGACAACTTCAAGAGGTTGTAAATGGAAAAGGGTCATCAATTAATTCCGGAGTTCCATGATCTATTAGGTTCATGAAATTCAAGAAGTTTAGATATTTAAATGATTTTTGTTTTGAAAGCAGATTATAAAATGTTAAATGAGCAAGTAACAACTAGTTTTTGTAGGTGATACAAAAGATAGAACTCGAAAGAGTAAAAACTGACTTCAACTTATATAGTTTTCATATAGATGCCATTATCAGAACTGGACCAACTAAAATAAGAATACGCTGCAAGCACCAGCGTTCAAATAAAAAAAACAACAAAATCTGTTCACATAGTAGAAAGGTCTGAGGTAACAAACGTAAAAAAGACGAAATTTATTAAACTATTAAAGGAAATACTCTAAAAAATTGTTAATACAGTAAATGAATTTATCAATGATAAAATGTAATAGGTATATATATAATTATCACGTTCCCTCTCACGTATTGCAGTGCCTAAACTAGGTCCTTATTGATACCAAATATGTAAATACTATCTATGTAAAACATAAGGATTGCAATAAACTATTTGATTTGATTTGAATTGATAACGTTTAAAAAGTCGGTAGAAAAGTACAGTGGGCGGTCTTATCGCTTTAAGATATACTTTTCTTAAGTCTAGGGCAGTTCAGTTTGTGCCGCTCCTAATAGGAAAAAATATATGTATCTATCTGTCAGCGGGTGACTTGTTTAACCACTACCTACATTTATAATCACTAACAAAATTGACGGCTTACCAAAGCGAGCAACCTAAGTCTGAAATCTGCCTGCTCTATATTTCTGCCGGACGCGGCCTATGACCGGCCTATTTCTTTATTTATTTATTAAGATATCCAACAATTGGTTTACACGTACTACGACATGTTCAATATAGCAAAGCAGTGATAGCCTGCGCTTAAAGAGCCCGCTCCTCATGATGATAATCAGTGAGTATCGGGTTTAAATCCTAGCATATATACCAATGAGTTTTTCAAAAACTTACGTATATATATATTCATCACTAGCTCGACGGTGAAGGTGAACGAAAAAACATCGTGAAGAAACCCGCAGGTCTCAGAATTCATTCTAAGGCATGTGTAACTAAACCGGGCCGGCGATGGGCTCACCACTTATGACGCTTACTGGTCGAATATTCTCCTGAAAAGTGGATATTTCCAGAAATGGAATACCTCTGCCTACCCCCGGGATAAAATACGTGAGATTATTAATTTTCATTTGTATGTTCAATATAGGTATCAACTCCAATAACAGGATATCATAGTTATACAAGATGACTCGAAAAAAAAACGGTATCTGTGTGTGAATGTGAGTGGGGTGCGCCTATACGGCTTATTTAGTAATCCAGGACTGGCATTTAGAATCAAAACGATTTTTCCATGCAACGCTAAACACGCCCACAGTATAGTATTCAATTACTTTTGACGGGTGTATTTTTCAGAGGTGACAAGTGGGCAATACAAACCATTGATATCAACATCAAGATTTTCTTCATAAATTTATCAATCTCAGAATCATGAGTAAGAGTAGCAGCGATATGCAACACAATATGTGTATTGTGTAAATCTCTAAAAAAGTGATCAAATAAAATAAGTATTCAATTTTAATGGCTCCTGGCGTAATCCTTTGTGCTTCCAATAATTTCCCGTGAGACTTTTGTCATCATCCGTCATTTTTAGATTAGAAATTACTTCAGCCTATGTCAGAAGATCCCTCAGCGAATGTTGACCCGACAGAGAAGGTCACACGTGGTCCAATAATAGGAATACAATATTGTGAGACACAACACATACGTCGTACACGGCTATATACTCACAATTTAATAGCCATCCTACTTAATATTATGATGGATGTATGGATCTTTGTTCCTCTTTCACGCAAAAACTACAGAACGGATTTTGATGAAACTTTACAATTATATAACTTATGTACCAGAATAACACATAGGCTATATTTTATCTACGTATTCCAACGGGAACGGGAACTACGCGGGTAAAACCGCGTGGCGCTCCTAGTAATAACATACTAGAATCTCTGAATACGAAATTATTTTAAGACTTAGTCACCACTAATAACTTGTATTTGCAAATTCTTATAGGAACGACAAAATAACAGTTTCCGCTCTGGTTCTATAACAGCTAGATACTTATTACACAAGAAGATTCGTTACACGTTGAAGGCAAAACGTATGCATATTAATTTTTATTTTGTATATTGTTGTAGCTTGGACATATGGTATCTTAATTTATGATTAACTATCTGTTCCGCGTGATTTTACCTACTAAGTCCCGTTCCGGTCATTATAGCCCATGTTACTCCCCCAAAAGTAAGCTTACTTTTGGTGAAGACATTTTTAAAATCGGTTCTGTTTTTTCAGAGCCTCTTCAAAAAACAAACAAATCAATTACCTATTTCAATCTTTCGTCTTTATAATAATATTAGTACCTATAGATAAACATTTTACTTTTTAAGTATAATATAATAATAATATATATAATATAATATAATCTCACGCCTTTTTGTCCCCGAGGGGGTAGGCAGAGGTATTCCATTACTGGATATACCCACATTTCACGAGATATATTGGACCCCTAAACGTGATAGGTGGTGAGCCCATCGCCGGACCGGGTCTGTTTACACATTTTTAAGTATATTCAAACATAATATCGTGGGTGGTCTTATCCGTAATACCTTTGAGGATAAGCGGTATTTTAATCCTACAAACCCGAAGACAGCAATTATCAGAATCATCTTTTGGAGGTGAGCCAATGTTAGCAGATTCGAATCTAGGCAAGAACATTTCTTGGAATCCTAAGACAATTGTACAAGATGCAATAGATTTCGCGAAGACTTGTTAGATATAAAAATTAGTGAATTATTTTTGGTGTTAGAGAGCAAATTAATGTTCTAGATAAAGTTTTTTGCTAGCACCGTGTAACTATATTGAGAATTTTGTTATAAGCACGGTCGTAAAATATTTTCAACCGACTTCAAAAAAAGAGGTGGTTCTCAATTCGACTGTTTTTTTTTTCTGTTCGTTACCTCCGAACTTTCGACTGGGTGAACCGATTTTTATGATTCTTTTTAATTTAAAAGCGGTGCCTACCTTGTTGTCCCATTTCAATTTGATCTACTACTACTATTTAAAACTATTTCCAATTTCAATTCGATATATTAATATAACTAGCGGATGCCCAGCGGCGTTGCCCGCGCGGATTCCTTTTATTCCCGTTCCCGTGGGAATTCCTGAAAATCCCTTCATAGTGGTTGCCTACGACATATTTACGACACCTACATACCATATTTCAAATAGCGGGTGCACAGCGGCGTTTTTCCGCTTGGATTTAGTTTATTCCCGTTCCCGTGGGAAATTCCGAAAATCCCTTCATAGTGGTTGCCTACGACATACTTAAGACACCTACATACCATATTTCAAATAGCGGGTGCCCAGCGGCGTTTTCCCGCTTGAATTTAGTTTATTCCCGTTACCGTGGGAATTTACAAAAATCCCTTTATACCAATTTCCTATGACATATCAGACACCTTCATACCATTTTTCAAGTTTCTAGGTGTTATCGTTTCGGAGTAGTACGTATTTCTCTTTTTAACCAGTTTTTTTATTTTCCCGTGGGAATGAGATATTTTCCTGGAATAAAAAGTACCCTAGATGTTGACCCGGGTACTCAGTTATCTCCATACCAAATTTCATCAAAATCCGTCCAGTAGTTTTTGAGTGATGCGTGCACAACCAGACAGACAGACAGACAGACAGACAGACAGACAGACAGACAGACAGACAGACAAAAATTCCAAAAATTGGTGTTTCGGTATCTATATCGATAACTATATACACTACCGTTGAAATTTTCAAAAAATATATAATGTACAGACACGGCCCCGTTAGAGTTTTATTATATGTATAGATAGATATAGTTGCTGAAATAAGCAGTTGTAGGTAACAGACAGGCAGAGCAGCCCTATATTTTTTTACTGCTTCAGTTTACCATATCAAATAAGACGTGGGAGAGCCATGCTTCGGCACGCTTGGGCCGGCTCGACCGGAGTGATACCACGGCCTCACAGAAAACCAGCGTAAAGCAATGCATTGCGTTTCGTTGAGTGAGTGAGGTAACCGGAGGCCCTAATCCCCCCTCCCCCCTGCCCTTACTCCCACCTTAAAGGCCGGCAACGCAGTTATGACTCTTGAGTTGCAGGTGTCCATGGTTCGTCATGGGTCGTCACTTACCATCAGGTGACCCGTATGCTCGTTTGCCCCCTTTTTTATCATAAAATAAATCAAATACCCCGTTGTTTCACAGACGCTATACACAAAAAACTTTAAGTTAGATAAAGTAGCAATTCCAAATAACTGTTCTCAAGTAACTCCACGATTGTGTTACCCCTATTCCCATGGTTTTCCCCCACTTTTACACAAAGTATTTTATCGGCTACCCTGAACTCTATCGCAGTATATCAGGGGCATAACGTGCAATCTCCCAGACGCGATTCCTCCACATGTTTCCTTTTGTCGATATTTTTTATTTTCGTATATTTGAATAGATATGTAGGTACTTAGTAAATTATTTTTATATTATCTCTCACACCTTTTATCCCCGAGGGGTAGGCAGAGGTATTCCATTACTGGATATACCCACTTTTCACGAGATATTCTTTGGACCCCTAAACGTGATAGGGTGAGCCCATCACCGGACCGGGTCTTTTACACATGCCTAAGAATTAATACTGGGACCAGCGTGTTAGCTTACTATGTTTTTCTTCACCGTCGAGCTAGTGATGAATATGTAGGTAAGTTTTTGAATAACTCATTGGTACATGCCAGGATTCCAAACCCGAGCCTCACCGATTATCATTATGTGAAGCAGGATCTTTAACCGTAAGGCTATCACTGCTCTTTTTTTGTATTATCATTGTACTATGTTTGTATGTATGTATTGAAAAGTTGTACCTACTCATGCGATTATATTATATACACTCACAGTAAAACATTTTATTGTATCATTGTTTGTCACTGTATATTTACTGCTCTTTTAGTTATAGATAACTATTATCCTCAATTTCTCTCTCTGTTTAATAACGTTTACTAGGTTAGCCAAGTAGCAAACGAGAGTTTTATTAGCTTAGCTGGGGTTCGCTTAGTTGTAATACTAACTAATAAGAAGTATGTGGTAGTGACTAAAGGTACCTAGTTCTTTAGAGTCTTGCGTCAATTTTACTTGAATATCAGAGAAAAAGAGCCCCTCCCCTCTTTTTCTCTCTTTTTCGGCAAAGTCACAAGTATTTTCCGTTAAACGCGCGATTTCTTAACCAAAAAGACGCTTGTAAACTTGATGATGTAATCATATTATACCTGTATTTACCTATAGATAATATCCTGAATATTTAAATATACTTTGTACCAAAAAAATACAGGCAATTTTTATTGTGCAGTCTAAAACATGACCACGTATAACTAGAAGGGAGGGGTTACAAACGTGATTAATGAACTACCCCTTGGACGCGCTATCTACTAGTACCTATTGATGTTGATGTGTTACAGGCTTGCGACTAATGTGATTCACATCGTGGCTACCATGGCTATTGAATGTTAGCCGTAAGTGTAATATCGCAAAGTGGTACCGTCCAACTGCCCACCATTTGGGCTGGCCATAATCAATCACAGCTTGAATTCATGCCAACTCGGGGCTGAATTTTGATTAGTTACATAACCAGCACTCCATTTAATTTGAATATTTCCTTCGCATCGATAACGCGAGAATCGATTTTTATGTTTTCGAAGTAGAATTTTGCGTTCCTTAATTCTCGGCGGTGTAATATTACAAGCTTGCAAAAAAGGTTTTTCCTTTATTGATAATCTCATTGATGAGATTCACTTTTGTTACTGGTTAGGACATCACGTGTACCGATTAGTTTTTTAAAACCTTACATACATACAAATACGTTTGAATAAAAAGTGTCAGCCATACTAGGGAAATAACAAATGAAAGGTGCTTGTAATAGGACTTACTATTCAGTATAGTTACTAACTACGTTTTTATGAATAATTTGATTTTGTATAGAGACAAATAAACTATAACTAAACACTTACATTCTACTGTACAACACATTGGAAAGACTTTAAATATGAGGAACATTTAACGCGTTCTAACAACTTTTCGCAAAATTGCCTATTTTGCAAAACTACATAAACTTCAATTCAAAAACTTTTTCTTAAATTACATTATTTCTTTACTTCCTTTCATTCCTTTCACTTATGTAAATACACAGTTGAGGTAAATATACTACTCTTTGTAAGTGATTTCGTCCTCATACTGGCCTAGTTAAAAACATACTATGTAGTAGTTACATATGTATGAAACTCGGCTTTTAAGCGGCATTTCAAGTTGAAACATGTACCAGATTTTAAGTTAGACCGTCAACCACACAACTGTGAAAAGTGAAAGTTTGGTTCAGAAGTTTTTGCTTCGTATTACAGATAGACAGACAGACAAAAATTCTAAAAAATATTTGTTTATGCTTAAATTTAAAGTTCCATTTACTTATTTATTTTCCTTCTATATTAAGTTTTCTTAAAAATAAATAAACACACACACATTGACCAGTTAAAATTTTATTTTATGGTTCGTTCATCAATGTCTTGCTTCATACAAGTGTGTATCAAAGATGAAGTAAAATAAAAACATTTGCTTACTGATCAAAAAGAGAATGTCAATAAATATCAAATGAAAATATTTTATAAATTCTCTAGGACTGGTTTTATGACGATAAACTAATATCATAATATTATTTTCAAAGAGATTACAATTTAAATGTCAAATTGTTTTCAAGAGTAATAAATAAATAAACTTGTTATCAAAACTTCGTCATAACTTAATAGAGTCGTGTCTCATTTGTTTTTGTGGGCCATAAACATTTTGCGCCCTTGTTAACATGACCCTTTCTCAACTTACCCTTCTAATTTAACTTTCTAGCCACTCTCTAAGTAGACAGGGGTCAAAATAGAGTGCAAAGTTTGTAAAACGTCTTTTTACAGCACTTTTTTTGTTTATAATTATCCTAGAAATATTATAAACGCGAATTGTGAAGATGGACTTATGCATGGATGTTTGCTCTTTCACGCAAAAAGAATAAATGACCTACTTGCAGTAAAATATATTTTCTATTCATTACAGAAGGCCTATACATACACTCCTGCCATTTCCTTCAGGAGGTTGATAGAGATATACCACTACTACTACATTACACTGCACTACAATACTACTTATATTCAATTGAAGATCCTAAAGTGGTACCTAAGTAGTGATATGATAATTATTACAACATAAAGCGAATAAAAATATAGTAAAAAGTGTGTATTTCCGGCACTATACTATCTCTGCCTACCTATTCGAAGAAAAAGGCCTTGATCATTTATTTTAAAGTTAAGTGCAACACAAGAAATGATTCGACTCCTGTTATTTATTAGTTACAAAGTATGAGTCGCCAACATTTTGCCGCCAATATAAGTAGGACTGCTTGGCCTATTGGAACAGCCAGGTGTGTCCTAGAAACATAAATTTTATAGCAATTTTCATATACATTTTATGGCCGACTGTTACAAGTCACCAGTAGTTTTAGAATTGTACACCCGCCGTCGTATATTCACAAAGCATTTTACATGGCCCAGTTAGCCGTGGGGAAATTTGATACAAATTTATAAAGTAATAGCTTTTCCTGTTTCCCGGAACTGCAAAAGTTTTAACAATTTTGGTCGTCCGTCTGACTGTTGAATTACATTAGTTTGTTAATAGACTTCAAATTTTCATTTTCTAGTTCTCTATGGACAAACGGCAACGGAAAGTTTTTATTCCTTTTCAAAAACTGGCTCAATTTTTTTTTATTTGTTGTTACACGTAATACACACAGCCCTGTGACAGAATGATAGAGAAGTCTTATCTTCCTTTGTCTGCGGAACCCAAAGGTATGACTACCCGTCAGAGTCATGTCATACAGTTGTTTATTCTATTTCACTAACGTTTACGTTAGCCACTTGTTTAGGCCTGCCCCATTAGATTTCTCAGTCGATAACTATAGTACATAACACTTTTTTTACTATATTAAATCTAAGAGCATATTATAGTCTCAGGTTTAATCCTACAAATATTATTAGCTCGAAAGTTTGTATGGATGGATGTTTGTTCCTCTTTCACGCAAAAACTACTGAACGGATTTTGATGAAACTTTACAGTTATACAGCTTACACATCAAAATATCACATAGGAGGGTGAAACCGCGGGGCGCTGCTAGTATATAAATTTAAAAAATTGTAAAAAACCTTAAACAGGAAACTGAAAAAAAGAAAAAAGCGCTTTCCCCTCAATTTCTCTGTGATGCCATCATCAGATCATGGTCTCTTTAGCAGACTACCACCCTTGGGATATCACTTTCAAAAAAAAAAGATTCATCAAAATCGGTTCATAAACAACGAAGTTATCCGCGTACACACATAAAAAATATATTTACTGTAGAATTGAGAAACCGCCTTCTTTTTTAAAGTAGGTTTAAAAAAAAATATCTTGTGGAAATGCCGTGTCGAAACGAGAAGCGGAGATAGGTCACATAGGTGTGTTGTACCTACTTTAAGAGCTACGTGACCAACACAAAATCGTAGTTTCGTATCACAGATTGACATGGCGTTTTGAGGCTTTTAAAAAAGCACACGGTGTGAAATCAGTGATGTAATAAAAGACACACAAAAAAAATTTTGGACGTCATCGTAAAATAAAAGTGGCGTTTGCATAGCGTGCAGTGGACCACGTCTGTACACGGGTCGCCGAGTTTCGCTTTTTCATCAATTCGTATACACGTCGAATGTTTTGTATGGTCTTTTGTTTTAAGAGCTGCAATCGTCTTAATGTTGTCGTGTTTTAACTCTATTGCATCCTTCTGGTAACTCATGTTTTTCGGGTGTTCTGTTTATGTGAGCATATATTCCGTTGTAGCCTTCGGTAGCCTAACAGTTTGACATATTTGTAAATGCGACATGACATTAGCCTCTTCTTCTATGCTACGCACTTAAACGACTGCGCCAAAAAGAGGGTAGTATTTTAAATCTTTTCAGTGCCTTTCATATGAAGTCGGGTTTTTGGGTACTTTAATAATATCAGGTCGGGGTCACCAGTTTAGGGGCAGCGAGGGTGACTGCCACTAGGTGATGTCGAGGACGATGAGGGTTGAAGAAATGAAAGGATGTTGCTCGTGTCGAGAGTCGAGATCGAATGTGATCGGTGATCGGATCTGACCTCCTTTAATGGGCTACCTCTATTTATACAAGCTGCGTACATAAATAAGGAGGGTAGACACATTTTAGTAAACCGTGTAGGTGGGTACCTACAATCTGTACCTACTTGTTATGGTCACAGTTTTACTATTTCTGTCCTACACTAAGTTGATTGCTGGAACTGTACCCACTACGCTTTTGAGCATTTTACCAGATTCTCAATTTACCAAATTCTTAATTCACCGAAAGTACAACACACCGAAAGCTTGCTTCAAATATATTGTAATAAAAATCCAATTTCCAATCAACAAATAATAAGAAAATAAATGACTCATATTAATCGAACTAGTGAGAACACACCATTTTATAGGATCAAAATATGACTAGAATCATTCTTTGAATTCTCGTACCAAAACATATGAAAACGCTTGTATCTTAACCCATGAGACATTACAAAAGTTGTGTAACATCATCATTAGATCTAGAAATAAAGAGAAAGTTAACCCTAATCAGCCCAAAACGTGTAGATAATAATATAGGCAACATACTTAGTCCCAAAAAGGGACTTGAGCAAAACCATTTTGGTTAGGTAAGGGCAGACTGATCACCAACTAGCGTGACAAACAAATGACCATCAGGGCATTCAGGGCTGATATATTTCACGAGCTACGTCTAAATCTGGACAGGCTAACCGAATGGACACTAAACATAAGCTAGCACGCATCTATATAGCTAAGTACGCTAAATTAATTACGCTTAGGTTGAATGGGGACCTATTAGTTAAAGCAAAATAGAGATCTCAGATAAATGTGGATTCTATGCTTGGGTTCGCTCAAAGTTTGATGAATGCTAAAGTTAAAATTATATATAGTCTTATAAGATTAATTGATTTCAGGGAAGAAAAAATATTTATAAAACAATACTTATAAAAATGAAGAAGAGTTACACAATAACTCAATTTCATTTGTTGAAATCTTTAACAAGTTTTGCGTCCGATAGGATTTGGAAAAAATACAAGCTTTCGTACAATTGAATGATTTTAAGGTAGAAATATAAACAAATTAATCTAGATTAACACATACTGATATATTATGTATAAACTACTAGGAATTGAAGAATCGACAACCGTTAGAGTAAACGTGTTCTGGAGACCGCGACTCGGCAAACGTAGTGTAGGACGCCTTCCGGCCAGATGGGATGACGATCTGCGAAAGGCTGCAGGCAGATGCTGCATGTGTCGAGCTGAAGACAGGGCGCTATGGCGCTCATTAGGGGAGGCCTTGATCCAGCAGTGGACAAATGTAGGCTGATGATGATGACTAGAAATTGACTTGTAACATTTCGGTGTAATGTGACTTGTTACAAAGTGAGCATAACATCATTACGTCGATTTGAGCTCCTTTTTGACTTTTACATTTACAAGTCAGTACAAAAAAGCACACACGTCTAGTTATGTATTGACCATCGAGAATTCGGTTTTTAAAAAACACAATTAATTATCAAAAGGATGTGTTTACTATAGAAAGGCTGTTCTAGGACTAATTACATTTATTATAATAATTATAATATAGATTTTACAATATTGCATATTGTGACGCAGCTACAGTCACCGGTGTCAGCACTAACCAAGCCTTATGACTTTGTAACTGTCTACATGCGCCATTTTGAAATTGCTTCAAGTGAGTGTTCGCTGCATTTGTAAATCTGTTACAAGAAATGTTACAAATCAATCATCAACTTTCGATGATGAAAAAATGTCTTAATACTCACCTGCATTGTATTATAAGTAGCTCCTGTGCATTTAATCTAGACCTACAAGTTTAGGCTGAGTTTTGTCAGTCAATGCAGATATTTTTTTGAGAAATATTTTTTTTATAGCGATGGAAAAGGCATAAACAAAAAGCTGAAAGTCTATATTTTTCATTAGGGGCTAGATGGTCTCAGCCAAATGGTATGTCACAGTTAATTTCAGGCAAAATTTGGGTAAATAGTGTTGGGAAACATCAAAAGATAAATGAGAACAAGAACCCTTTATAGGTCTACAATTAATCCGTGGGAAATTCAACATTTGTAAAATACATATTAATGTTTCACTGAAGAAAATACACTTGTATTTTAGAGCTCTATTCAGAATAATTGTTAAGCAAGATTTTCATATGCTCACGCCTTTTAGGGTTCCATTAAGGGTACTTACCTAAAGGTGCCAAAGGGACCACATAACCAAGCTTCTGCTGTCCATCTGTCGTAGTAATACTTTAAAGGAGCAATTTTTGTGTATATGTATTTATTGTATATATTATATTATATACAATATGTAACAGAATAAGCGCAATTCCTGAAATTAGTTTGTTCAGTATCGACTACTTATTCGATTTCAGCTATTTTTAATGTGTTAAATAAAAAAAATGAATTAGCCTACCTGAATTTAAGGATTAGTATGGAAACCGTACTATTGTTGCTCTTTATTTATTAAGAAATTTGATTCGACAAAACTAAAGTATGAATGTAATAGGGGTGTATGAGAAATTGCGATTATTCTGTTACGCGTTGTATATTGTATCAAGAAAATGCACACTCAAGATTCCAAGTTAAGTATGTCATAAGATATAATGTATACAGATTCACTAAGTTATAAATGTTCCTTGTCAAGGGCTGAGCTGGGATATTATTAATCGAAATAGTTTACTCGAGACCGTTTGTAAGTTCCGGTACAATTAATACTGAGAATTAATTTAATCATAGATACGATACAGTGTTTCCAAAATTCAATATTCATCTAGACTTAGATAGGTATACATAAACTCTTTCAGTAGGGTAAGTTCCTATGGTGGATCGTAATTATTCAAAACAAAACAATTAGTTGCTCCAACTAATAAAACGAGGAGGGCGTGATTGGTGAAGTAATATGATTTTATTACAAAATTATGATATCAAAAGGTTTATTTACTACGGAAGTTTAAAGTACCGTTACTGGGACACAAAAGTGTGCCCATTGTCACAAAGTTTTAAAATGGTATCATTATTATCAACGTCTTAACCCCGGTGTTTCTGTGTAAAACTTGATATATTATTTAGTTAAGTCGTTAGTTCTTTGACATGGTACGTACGTAAGTAACAATTCTTTATTGTACACCCATAAAATAAGTGATGAATGAAACAATAATAAAATTAGTACAATGGACGGTCTTTTCGCTTTAAATTTCTTCCGGACAACCTTAAAATCTGCTTTACCGCCTCCGCTTTCCGCGGCGGTATGCGGTACAATGTGCAATTAGCCTTTAAATGTTACTGTCAAACGGTGAAAAACTCTTTGCACTGGTTTCCTAAAGGCAACTTAACTTGCTTTTCTTAAATATGATTTTATATAACCAATCAGAATAGCTAAAATGAGATTTAACAGTCTGTCAGTAAATTTTACTTTGATTTTGATTTTCGGTAACCGGGGGCTTGTTAGTTTCTTTATCTTTGTATTAACCACTGCTGTGACTTTGATGAACAGACCCAATGGGTTCGATTCTGCATTACAGCGACTAAACTTATTTTAGTTTATTCCTGTCTTTATTTTACCTCAAAAAAAGACAAGGGATAGAAGATAACCTACCGAATTTAGTCCTGTCAGAGGCTGTATTTTAGTCGTGACTTTTATTTTACTTATGCACTAAACACGTTATGAAATGCCTTAGTTGACAGGACTAATTTTAATTTGACAGGACTAAATATCACTCGTCCCTTTTCTTCTCTATGAGAAAGAAAATGACAGGACTAAACTAAAATAAGTTTAGGCGCTGTAATGCAGAATCGAACCCAATGTTTGCTCTTGTTGGCTTCAGTTTGTAATATTCTCCGAGTTTCAGCGGATGTTTGCACCTCGGGCGCTCTGCTAAAATACATTGAACGGAATTACCAGTAGCCTCCGTGTGTTTATACTCATAACTGCTAAGGGTTCTGACGCAAAGCTTGCAACTACAAACTGTTTGACCGCTAGAGGGTGCTAGTGAGACGTATAATTTTAACAAGGAGATTTTATTGGTTGCATGATGCAAGGATTATAATATGATAAAATATCTGCTATTTTTAGAGAGGTGTTACCAATTTGAGCGGGACGCTGCAGATGTAAAAAAAAATAAAAGAAAGAATAAGTTTGATGGTTGTTTACTTTTAAAATGGTTGAAAATTATACCACGGACTAGCTCTTATACAGGAGTAGGTTGTTGGCTTGAGGTGAGCATTTGGTTTTATGCATCTAAGTTATAAAAAAAATAATAGGGGGCGCCACCGGTTTAGGAAACGGCACCGGACCGATGAAAAATTAAAATAAAAAGGTTACTTGAGTACAATGAACGGAACTTCAGCACTAGCTCCACCACTATATACTGATGCTAAACGTCTGCCCGAACCAGATATGTACCGGTACTAAACACCTCCTGGGAACATTACATTGTTTGTATTAAAATTAAGTTAATTCCATTTAAAATGGACTAGGACGGGCGCTGTATCAAACCAATGAATTTAAGAACAATAATGAATAATAAAGGAATTCCAGAATGTTACTTAATTTTCCAACAAGTGATACAAAATGAACATTATATTACCTTTCGGAGGAAAATGATCCTGCCTAGGGCTTCCTAGACCACAGGACAAGCGATGGATGATCAATATCGACTCCACGATCTGGTTACGTAATCGCAAGAAGTCGGCCGGAACAAAACCATCCGCTCATTCAGCACAAAACTGTGAATATAATACAAAACTATGGTTTCCCATACGAAATGTTCTTGTTTATTTTATTTAATATAATGTATTATTTATATATTTATTTATTTATTTATGTATGTAGTAGTATGTAAGAGTATGTTCAATAATATATAGTGCACCGTCTACCCTAGTTCTAATCTGTCAGTTTCATCCATCCTAAGGTTGTCTGGAAGAGATCGCTAAAAGCGATAAGACCGCCCATTGTACTTTAGTTAATGTTGGTAAGTATCCATATTGTGTTGTTTTTGGTGTACAATAAAGAGTTATTGTATTGTATTGAAATCTGAAGAAATCCAACATCATCAATCTTAATCACACTTACCAACAGGAGTATCCAAAAACGATTCCAAAATTAGTCGACCAAAACGGCCAAGATCTCAAAAGAAAAAGAACTAGGTCATTGTGTCACATAGACTTTTTCACATGAAGGCAACGACTCCTGCGCATTCAGCCTAAAACAGGCATGCACAAAATGTTACACCATAAAATTCGACGTAAAATCACGACATGTTGTCATAAAAAAAAAAAGACAGAAAATCGAGTAAACGCCGATTTTCTACGTAACACAGGGAACAGATAATTATGGATAAGATAACACAAATTGAATTACTTCGTTTAAAAATATATGCTCACGCTTTCGTGCCATGTGAATATTATACAAAAATTCCCTTTTGTAAATGTATAATTTTATTAATAGAATAGTCAACTTTTCAATTAAATAGGTAATAATATTCGGCTTAAGAGCGAAATAACAGAAATTGGAATAACAAATATTAGACAGAATTTTTAGCCAATATTCTGAACAAAAATTAAAAAAGACATTGAAGAAAGACTTGGTCTTTCACTAATGTCAATCCCATATATTTTGTAATTCTATTCGACTTTACACATTACAAAGCGTCTTGGCTATACCTTCAGCTTAAAAACAAAAGCCTAACCTTATTAGTTTACACAAATCACTTAATACGATTACTAACCCAGTGAATAGAGAGCTGATACCTTACAAACGGTCCGGTAGTTCTAAATTTTTTACATGTTGTCTAGGATGGTTGTTAAGTGTTTAAAATGCAAAATGCACAATTCCCGCCCCTCCGCGCCCGCCGCCATCTTGAAAAAACCGAAAAAAATCGGCACTTTTTTTAGATTTTCACTTATATCTTTGTTTTGGTGCATTTTAGCTACAAAACAGTTCTATTCATTGTTGTAGAGAATGAAATTCCCTATAATATACGTGTTCAATTTTGTTTGTATTGCAGATAGTTCACGAGATATGATATTTTAAAAAAGATAAAAAAATACGCATTTTCCGGAAATTTTTCAAACTTCTAACTTTAGAACGCTGTAATTCAATTTTGGCCTATTTGAGAAAAACATATAAGATAACTATATGAGAATAAAAATTGTAGGGAATTTAATTACCTACAAAATGGATTTATACTTTTTTTAACCAACCTTACGGAGGGGGCAGTAAGCATTAAAATGAAAACAACAGCATATTGTTTCTTTGATAAGTTTGAAAAATTTCCGGAAAATGCTTATTTTTTTATATTTTTTAAAATATCATATCTCGTGAACTATCTGCCCTACAAACAAAATTTAACAAGTATATTATAGGGAATTTTATTCTCTACAACATTTAATAGAACTGTTTTGTAGCTAAAATGCACCGAAACAAAGATATAAGTGAAAATCTAAAAAAAGTGCCGATTTTTTTCGGTTTTGTCAAGATGGCGGCGGGCGCGGAGGGGGGGGAATTGTGCATTTTGCATTTTAAACACTTAACAACCATCCTAGACAACATGTAAAAAATTTAGAACTACCGGACCGTTTGTAAGGTAACCCCCCTTATTTGGTCTCTATTCACTGTACTATACACGCTTGAACTAAATTAAATTGTATTACCAAAATATTATGTTAAAATACATATTGTACCTACACTGACAACATACTCATACATACATACATACATGCTGCTTACGCCATTATCCCACAGAGGTAAGCAGAGACGATGGATCATCACTTTGATTGATCTCTGCATACTTCTTTCGCTTCCTTTACATCCCTGCCTTGTCATGCACGCTCTCTTATTCTCCGCACTCCAGCTTTTTGAAGGACGTCACTATTTTGATCCGTGAACGTCCTTCTGGGGCGTCCTCTTTCCTTACATCCTTCAACATTTGCAACATAAATCTCTTTCGTTACTCTTCTTTTATCCATACGTGTTAAATGACCAATCCAAAACAGTGACTAATAAGCAGTAAACAATGTTTAAAAAAACGGGCAAATACGATTTGAACGGTTTCGTAATCTTTTTAATTTTCCTATTGGAATAGGAAATTTTCGCTCGGCAAAAGTATCCTATTTATAAATACTAAATTGTTTACCAATATCTGTCAAATAGGTTTTGCTTGATTCGTAATGCCAATAATTATAATTTAATAACATAGAACTCTAAAGGGTAAAAAACTGAATTATACAGTCGAATTGAGAACCTCTTTTTTGTTTGAAATCGGTTAAAAATTATGATCGAAATCGGTTAGCGTGATATTGAGTTATTCGTCCATTTGTCGCGCACATACTTAATGTAAATTTAAGACTTAAATAGTTTTCTCATGGATTCCATTGTCATAACTGGACCAAATTAAAATGAGACCACACGGGAAGCACCAGCTTTCAAATAAAAACATCATCATCAAAATCGGTTCACCCATCCGAAAGTTCTGAGGTAACAAACATAAAAAAATATATACGCTACCAAAATGAGAACCTCCTCCTTTTTTTGAAGTTGGTTAAAAAATAGTCCTTATAAACAGACACGGTCTTGTTACAATTTTATAAAAAGTAGCTGTTATAAGTAGATACAGAAGTAGGAATAGTAGGTATATCTACTACACAGACAGATCCGCTTATGGATTCAATGCATGCAGTTACGTAAATCTAGTCCGTTACCTGTAATGCCTAGGTATTGTACAAAACTCTATGACTAAGCTCCCTAGAGAGTCCTCGGTGTGAATGTTAAATACCTCATTGTTTCAAAATCTATTATGTAATCAAGAGAAGATTGAATTGTAAATATCTAAATATTTAAAATGATAAACTGACTGATTGGTGATATTAACGCACAGCCTAAACCGCTGGGTCTAGAGACTTCAAATTTTGCACATAGATAGATTATACAATGCAGGCATCCACTAAGAAAGGATTGTTCAAAATTCAACCCTTAAGGGGGTGAAATAAACATGCGCTAGCGATGCCGCTAGTAAAAGCTAGTTTTCTATATAAAAAATGTGGATTAATTATAGATAAAACAACCTCTGACACACGCACCGTAGGCCTGCATACTACTCCAAAAAATTCATCACAGTCGGATGAATAGTTTAAAAACGGATAGAAGACAAACAAACACAAAACGGTCCGTAGTTACAAAAGTTTGGTCCCCTTAGTATTTTCCTAGGCTAAACAAAACTAGCTAGACCACCATTTAATTATAACCACCCTACGAATAAGGAATAAGTCCTTATTCGTAGTAACCACCCGAAGATACTTCATTATGCAACATCCATTAGCCTAACTCCTAGACCTAGGCCTCTCCTTGACTTTATTATAAATTTATTATAATGTAAAAAATACACCATGTTCGAGAAATTAAAAATTCATTTCATTTCTCGAACATGTTTCTCGAACACCACGAAGCGTCAATAGTCTAATAAAAGTAACTGGCTGGATGTAAAGAAAAGCCTATCTTCTAATAGCCTTATTATTTGTAGAGTTTTAAGTAACCCAATGAAAGCAATGATCGCAAAATTCGTGTCAAACATATTTATCACTAGCTCAACGATAAATCATCGTCGATCACCGAATTGTTTCTGAAAAATGTGTAGAGTCAAGAGCACATAAATTTTTACACTTGTAGCGCAAGTCTTACCTCTAAGGGGATTGTAATAAGAACGTTACAAAGTCCTCTGTGGCAAGCTCTACGTGATCAGCTCGAATTGTTGTACAGTCAACACTTATGAATACACTAAAAGTAGGTATCTCTAAGAATGAAATACCTCTGTCGCCCCAATAGTATAGGGCGTGAGCAAATTTTATTATTTTTTTCCGTATGTTTAAAAGCCTCTTGAAATGGTAGTATTCAATCAAGACCCAGAATATTATTAAGCCTTAATCACCTACACATACATGACAGGTTAGCATAAACCATTTTCAGTTATATTCACCGCAGTCTCAAAGTACAAAGCAACCCGCAATAAAACAGGTTAATCTCCCTTACAGCGATACGGGCTCAAAAATGTCCATCGACATATTTTGTTCTTGAATTTCGCTCGGTATTTTTCGCCGGTGCTTTTGTAAAAGGTCAGATGATAGCGAATTTGCGTGAATGCGATAATGCGGGCCGAGATTATTTCTAAGCAAGAGTAAAATCATTTTTAGGGTCTAAAAAAAAGCGTCTATGAAGCGAGTGCGTCAGACGCCATTCTTACCCGTCTGCTTTAGAAGGAGGGCGATTGTACGGATATGTTGATATTCACAGTATAATAATAATAATAAAATAATATAATCTCACGCCTTTTATCCCCGAGGGGGTAGGCAGAGGTATTACATTACTAGATATATACCCACATTTCACGAGATACATTGGACCCCTAAACGTGATAGGTGGTGAACCCATCGCCGGACCGGGTCTATTTACACATGTCTCAGAATTAATTCTGAGACCTGCGGGTTTCCTGACGATGTTTTCCTTCACCGTCGAGCTAGTGATAAATTTATATTTTTATTTATTAATTATAGTTTTTGAAAAACTCATTGGTACATGCCAGAATTCGAACCCGAGCCTCACAGATTTTTGGCCGGCTCTTTAACCGTAAGACTATCACTGCTCTTTTTAGGGTCTGTAGCTCATAATAAAAAAAACCGGTCAAGTCCAAGTCTGTCTCGCATTCCGTCCGAGGATTCCGTATGAACTTGTAATGTTCATCCATCAATAACATAGAACGAAACGAAAAAAAAACGAAACAAAAGAGTAAAAAAACATACTTCAACGTAATAACATAAAAAAATACAGTCGAATTCAGAACCTCCTCCTTTTTTGAAGTCGGCTTGAAAACAATACAATATACATAGTTTATTCTAAAGTCAAAATCCTTTGAGTATTAAACCAACCGGAGACGCCACTGACAGGCGTTCCCCTCTGCCAAAAAAAAGTGTCGGTCAACGCGCACACCTGTTAAATACAACTAGTTTTATTAAGTTCACGGAATGCTTGGATTGATGAATGTATTTGTGTGCATCTAGTTCAAGCTAGCGTTTAATTGTTTTGTCAAAAAGTGCGTTTGTTTTAACATTATTTGTGTTTGTTTCCTCGTCCCCCCCGCAGAAATTGGCAGACTTTTTTGCTAAGTAACTAGTGCGCATGACCTCTCCTGTTGGTTTAATACTCAAAGTCAAAATCCCATAATTATTACAAGATTAGTTTGAACGTATATTTACGACGGAAACAGACTTTTTAAAGAATTTTTTTTTGTAGTAGGTACCTACTAAGTACTAAGGTAATAAGTTATACGATCTTAGAAACTTTTTTCTAATCCTATGTTTACACGATTGAGGATTTAGTGCTACCACGAAGAGTATGTTGTACTTTTTTTATAGTTTGTGTTGTACTTGTTTGTATATTGTGTTGGTTCTAAACGAATTTCTGTTCTACTATATTATGCAAACCTTTTAATATTACGTTGAATTTTAACAAGTTCTCTTTATCTTAACTTACTTAACCCAATTCACACATTTAACACATTTCAGGAACTTAGATCAATATTTGAATTCAAATGTGGTCTAAAATAACTTTATGTAGGAATGAAGAGGTAAGTAAACCTAACCTAACAGAAGGCAGCAGATGTGAGCTAATAACATAGCCCTACATCTAAATAGATGATATATGTCTACCTTCTCGTACCCAATAAAATTACGGACCTTATACCTGGTAAAAGGAAGATACGGTACGGTAAGCTTGCAATAGCGCGTGGGCCACTTAAATTAGGTCCAACGAACGTAATTCGTTGCAGTCTTATGCCCGGTTCCTATATTCAACGAATCGTGGTTGTACTTCAGCAACGGACCGTTTGTCAACTACGAGTAACGAACGGATAGAGACGTTCCTATATGTTTTCACGTCATCTACCTGCGACGAACGGTTGTAGGTAACCAGCTTACCGAAGCCCTCCGCTGCGTTTCGTTAAAGCAAAAACAGAAAAATTACGTTCTAATGAAAAATAAAGCAAAATATTTTTATTTTACGTATTTACGGTAGTTTTATTTGTAAAACGTCCTTTTCTTGCACTATTTGATCTGATTTTCTGAAAAAGTAATTATAAATCGTTGAAACACAAATTATACTGATATGAACGAAACGCTACTGAAATGTCCACACGCCGCTGACCTATCTTGTCATCAAAGACGTTTAAGGAAAAAGTTTCTATCTCATAAAGATAATAATTTTATTCCAATCTCTTTGCTTGTCATATAATTGCGTCAACAGTTGCTTGAATCTGGGGGCACGGCAGTGCCCCTTGCTAAGTCAAGCAAAAAAGCGGCACGGCCGTACCATCCTTTTCTCGAAGCAAGCCATTTTCGACCTCCTATAACTTCGTTGTGGATCACTACATAGTATAAAACAAAATCGCTTTCTCTGTCCCTATATCCCTATGTATGCTTAAATCTTTAAAACTACGCAACGGATTTTGATGCGGTTTTTTTTAAATAGATAGTGATTCAAGAGGAAGGTTTTAGTATAAGCATTGCACCCGTGCAAAGTCGGGGCGGGTGGCTAGTAAAACTATAAGCCTAAATTTTCAGTATCCAAGCAGGCATTGTATAAAAACAGTATATTTCATCTAATTTGAATCAATAGTTTATTAAGAGTTATAACTAGTCAAAGTTTTCTAATTTTTTCACTGACTGACTGATCGATCATCAAAATTCTAAGGCACTTCTAGCAGACGTAGAAGCTTCAAATTTAGAATACAATTAGTGTTTGGTGTAAAAATAAAGAAAAAACACAAATATTTTGCAATTTCGGTCCAGGTTTCTAGATACACCAAGTGCTTAAATAACTGTAATCAAATATAAATGTATAGGATTACAAAGTTATTTAAGAAGTCGAAGATACCGGAAAGGAAATAAGTAGGACTATTTACAAAAAGAAATGACATGCCATAGAAAACAATTTACTTTAATCACAAAAGATTTTTAATATTGATATGGTCGCTATAAGATGTTTTAGGTTAGCTAATTAAGTAATAACTTAAGACAGAAGGTCTTTTAAGTAGGGACTGAATAAATTAACCGACTTGGTATTACATGGATCTTACAACTTTTTACGGCAAAAGAACTGAGTTGCGAGACTTGGTTTTTTTTACAAGTTATGTTTTTTTTGGTATTTTGTTTCGATATAAAACGATCATTTTTATCAAAATTCCCTACTTCCTCGTACATACCTGACTAAAAAGTAGGTACTAAATCTATACATTTAATAAAACTCTAACGGGGCCGTGTCTGTACATGAAATATTTTTTGAAAAATTTAACGGTAGTGTATATAGTTATCTATATAGATACCGAAACACCAATTTTTGGAATTTTTGTCTGTCTGTCTGTCTGGTTGTGCACGCATCACTCAAAAACTACTTGACGAATTTTGATGAAATTTGGTAGAGAGATCACTGAGTACCCGGGTCAACATCTAGGGTACTTTTTATTCCAGGAAAATGTCTCATTCCTACGGGAAAATATAAAAACTGGTTAAAAAGAGAAATACGTACTAGGTACTCCGAAACGATAACACCTAGAAACTTGAAAAATGGTATGTAGGTGTATTATATGTCGTAGGAAACCAGTATGAAAGGATCTTTGGAAATTCCCACGGGAACGGGAATAAACTGAATCCACGCAGGAAAACGCCGCTGGGCACCCGCTATTTGAAATATGGTATGTAGGTGTCTTAAATATGTCGTAGGCAACCACTATGAAGGGATTTTCGGAAATTCCCACGGGAACGGGAATAAACGGAATCCGCGCGGGCAACGCCGCTGGGCACCCGCTATAATAATATTAACGGGGCTTGAGAGGCTTACAACAAAATAATAAATAATGGATAGGTAGGTATTACACCGGTATGGCAAAAAAATAATTGGTAATTTGGAATAAAATTGTTTATTAATGCAATAATCTGTAAAACAATCACTTTTTAGAATTACCTACAATGATGACACATTGTATATACCTAGTGCATATTTGAAAGTTTCTTCAGGTAAATATAACACTAATATCTAAATAGCAACTGGTCCAAATGTTGGATACAAAATTGATAATTTTGATACAGTGCAAATGTTTAATTTTCATTCCAATGAGGACCCCGAACAAGACAGGCTGCTAAACCAGGCTGAAAAAAAGTGATAACTCATTACTATAAATCTGATGTCAGTCTTAATATTTCTGTATAATTCGGATCTTGCATTATTTGCTACACTACTGGAGCATATAAAATACATATTAAATATTGTAGCATCATGAGTGGACCCAGGCCAACGGGCTACTACATTCATTAGCAACAAATTTGCATTGCATACTGCCTGCACATTCAAGAAAAAGTAGCCTTTCCGGTTTCTGAATTCCTCTCCACACACATCTCGCACTATACCACAAGCAGATGATTTGGATACCCCAACAAAGTCAGCCACTGATAATAGCATAGTTCCCAGAGCATAAAATCGTAATGCCAATAGCAATTGGTGTAAAGGACGTATACCATAGGAAAAAATGTAGGTTCTTATTGTAAAGTATACATATCAACAATACATATTTGTTGCGTTACTTTTTAAACGTTTTGAGGTTTCAAATAATACCTATTACATACCTGGCTCCCTTCACTGTTAAATAAGGGTATATTTCAACTAGTAACCGTTGAACAGAAGGTTTATCCAACCGAAATCTGAGTTGAAATTCGTAAAAATACAAGGTAATGATATGGTCAAACGCCGTTTGGTAATTACGGCGATAAACAAGTTCTTCATTGAACTCTACCAGTCGGACAACATTTGTAGGTCACTCATTTCACTATCTGAATGAGACATTGTTATTTTTTACATCTTATGTAGTGAAACTACCAAAATTGTGGTTCACAACCGATCGAATTCGGGCAGTAACTAAATATCAAACGCCTAGTAACTTTGACAGCTAGTTGACGTGTCAAAAAATTTATAGGAACACTCTATCCTGTCATCTCCATACATTACCCTTACTATCCGTAAGTTGTAGCCCTCTCATCCGTATGTACCAAGCTGTCAGTAAGTTCGCTTACGAATAGTTTTTTATAGGAACACTTTTGAGTTACGCCTCGTAGATAACTCTACAGTCCGTAAGCAAAACGGTTGGTTTCTCGAATATAGGAACCGGGCATAATCTTGCCGGCGCGTACCGACAGTACCTACTTGATAGTCTGAGAGAAGGAAACACATAATTGAACAGTTAAACCGCTATACAATGCCTTAATGTGCTTTTATGAAGTGTACAAATAGCACTAAAACAAAAAATGAAACTAAAACAAAAAATGTTGTATGTAGTCCAAATGTCAACGATGATTTCTATGACCGTATGTTCCTTTTTAATTTTTAATTTATTTATTAACTTATTAAAACACATAAATAAAACGTTCACCAAAGAGTGTAACATAAACCGGTAGGGGTTTTCTGTACACTCCGAATTCCGTCAACAATTATTTTATCAGGTACAAAGATAAATCGAACACATCTCGCTTTTATCTAAGTGCTGAATTGTTAGAAATTTTCGAATACCAATGAAAGATTGTATGGAATTTCGACATGTTAATAAATGCCGTTAGGCATAGAGCTCTGTTTTGAATTTTGTTCATAATTGGTCTTAGTCTTAATTCTATTAGTTTTTGACCACGATTTCGTCATCGTAGCACTTTTATATGTAGTAACAGTAGAAAGAAAAATAATGTGGCACCCATTCTTTACATAAAATCGCGGTACTTGCCACATCTTTGTCAATGTAGGTCTGTGGTTGATGCTAAACAACTCAAATCTTGTCCTTCTAAAATAAACGATACATTATTTACAGACAAAAATTACATTCAACGGTTTTTGATAACAGCTGCTGAAAAAATAAATACAATTCGAAAAGAAAAACACAACGCTGTTGTCCCTTGTCCTTTTGTTTTAACTTCCAAAATGATCAGCAAAAAATCTTTCGTTCAAATTAAAACAAAAAAACCGGATGAAATAAAATTCAATCTCACTAAAACACATTTCCCGGCACGGGGCTGTTTGATCCGACCAGATTGTTAAGTGAAAGGTGACGAATGGTGCAAAGTGTAAGCGAGAAGCGGAATACATGTTCCATCTAAAATAGGTATAGATATTTTGAAAGAAATTGTACCCATGAAAATGAATAGGTAGGTACTCCAAAACTACCTATAGGTTCTTATAAAAACACAAAACACACAGAATCACGGATGGATCATCTGCACAAAATTTTAATACCTAAAAAAAAATCTCACGCCTTTTATCCCTAAGCAGGTAGGCAGAGGTATTCCATAACTGGATATACCCACTTTTCACGAGATATATATATTGGACCCCTAAACGTGATAGGTGGTGAGCCCATCGCCGGACCCGGTCTATTTACACATGTTTCAGATTTAATTCTGGGACCTGCAGGTTTCCTCACGATGTTTTCCTTCACCGTCAAACTAGTGATAAATCAATATCATTCTATTCATAAGAGTTTACATAACAGTCACTTTGCTAAGTCGACAGTTGTTTCCCATCAACTATGTCCTTATTTTTTTAAGTCAATATGAAAGGCAACTGTAATAATGTGTTTTAGTTGAAAAAAAACAGTTGAAAAAAACTCAAGTCTTACATCGTTTATTGTTATAAACGTCATAGTAATAAACACTGTGAATATGTTAAGTGCCGACATACAGTTCAGAAGATACAATAAAAAAACACGTTTCTTGTCAAGTCTTCTCCATGTTTTATTAGTTTTTGTTATCGTTGCCATAGTAATACACAATGTTTAAAAATATAAGTGTATACCTATTACGGTGTACAACAGATGGACAGACAGCGAAGCATTGGTACCCTTGTAGCGACATCTACGATAATATATAGAACCTAACTAATCTTGTATGTCTGTTAAGTCTTCCTCTATGTATAATAATAGCTTATAGTATAAAACGTGCTGACAAACCTAATAAATAAATAAATACTTAATGCGCCAATAGACGACATCGTTCTAAGCCGCGCTATCGAAACTTTCTAATGAGTTGTACCAACACCAACCGTTGGATCGCGATCCCCAGGCATGACCTCCACTCCTCTATATCCTAACCTACATACATACATACATAAAGCTCACGCTATTGTCCCACAGGGGTAAGCAGAGATGATGGATCGCTACTTTGCTCGATCACTGCATACTTCTTTCGCTTCCTTTACATCCATGAGCCTTTTCGTGCAAGCTCTTTTATTCTTCGCACTTCGATCCCAGCTTTTTGAAGTGAACGTCTTTCTGGGGCATCCTCTTTCTTGCATCCTTCAACATTCGCTCCATAAACCTCTTTCGTTCTTCTTCTTCTACCCTAACCTATGACAGTACAAACTCTTATAACTGATAACTTAAACCGTATATTCGGTTCGTTTTCTGGGATAAAGTGCGCCTGTAACGTATGGACCGGCAATGATTGAGTGTCCGCGCAGCGCCCTACCTATGAAAGTCATAGGGCTTAAGTTCACACTATGGATCAGCGTGATGACCCTTGAATTTCAGAAAAAAATTCTCTACACATATTTTTTGTTATAAATGAGATTTTATTGTAAGACAAGCCAGGGACTGGCTGGAAACAGGTAGTTTTTTTTAAATATATAAGTTTTTTTTTACGAATTTGAATACGATTGTCATCGATTGACACTAGGAGTAAAAGTGTTCTGTGCACTTGTTCAGATAACGGTTTTCGGGAGATAAGATGATGTTAAAAATTCTAACTCTATTCAAATTCTAACGAAATAAAAACCGGCCAAGGGCGTCGGATCTCGTGTAGTATATATAGGGTTTGTTAAAAATTGTAACTCTATTCAAATTCTAACGAAATAAAAACCGGCCAAGGGCGTCGGATCTCGTGTAGTATATATAGGGTTTCCTAGTTCATACAGGTGTTATTGCTGTGAAGTTTTTCACGTATGAAAAACCATTTCGATAGTAGAAATGTATTTCTTAATAATTATTTTTGAATGATTGTTTGACGGAAAAATACGTGTGTGTAGTAGATAAGATAAGGTATTTATTGGTAAAAGTCTAAAGACAAGTTGTTGTTGTGTTTATACTTAAAAAAATATTAAGTTACAGCTTTAAACTATAAAATGTTGCTCAAAGAGCTAGTTTTCTTTTGATTACCTCCAGACCCATGATGATGATCATACGAAAATCGGGACCAACAGTTTAAAGCGCCTTCCGAAACACGGGATTGCTTATTGATTTGAAACTTTGCAGTTACTCGCTTTGAGCTTTCTTGGTGAGTGCTTATTGATCTTAAAGTTGGAAGCTCAGAGGTCCAACTTAAACTTTTGGGTATAGAGTAATGAAAGTATAGGGTTCTTTCTAAAAATAGTTAAGCATGTGAATTTATATTAATTAGTTAAGACATCTGTTTCTTTTCATACATACATACATATAGCTCACGCCTTCTTCTCACAGGGGTAGGCAGAGACGATGGATCGCCACTTTGCCCGATCTTCGCACACTTCCCTCGCTTCCTTCACATTCATAAGCCTTTTCAAGGCTTGTTTGTTTGTTTGTTTTTTTTCCTATCAAAATAAAAATATTACTAGCATCGCCCCGCGGTTTCACCCGTGTATTTCCCGTTCCCATGGAAATACGGGAAAATAATGTAGCCAATGATACTCCCTGATAATATAGCTTTTCATTGGTGTAAGAATTTATAAAATCAGTTTACTAATTACTATCACAATAATATCACTTATGGTTTAGTCGTGAAATCGTAGTAAACAAACAAGCTCACTTTCGCATATTATTAAAGTTAGGAAAGTTAGAATAAAGAATATAGCCCCTTTTCACACGTACCGGTTGCCGGGTAGCCGGGCGGGCGGCGATGTATATGGCCATGTACGTTCGCTTTCATACGTACCGGCGGGCAACCGGGCAATCGGCCATACATTTCGCCGCCGGGTAGCCGGCGCCGGTCTGGCAGAAACCGGTACGTATGAAAAGGGGCCCTAATCGGTCCACGTATTTCAAGTTATAATTTAACAACCTTTCTTGTGCTTGTAAGCTAACCAATAATTGTAACGTGCGGTCGCTTTGACCCCGTCAGGCTTCCATACTCAAGTTATAGTCAAAGGTAATTTTCAGTAGCAATTTTCTGGGTTCACATAGAAAGTGGCGCAATCAATTTGTGATTAATTTCAAGTAAAAGTCATTACGCGTTTTAGTAAAAGTTGTAAAATAATTCTGGATTCATTGTGGTGGCTATGAAACGTAGGTAAATTTTACTGTTTTTTCTTAAAAAGAAATTGGCAAATAATATTTAAATAACATACATGCTTTGAGTATTAAACCAACCGGAGACGCCACTGACAGGCGTTCCCCTCTGCCAAAAAAACGTGTCGGTCTTTGAGCACACCGGTTAAATACAACTAGGTAGTTTGTTTGAGTTCACGGAGTGCTTGTATTGGTGAATGTATTTGTGTGCACCTAGTTCAAGCTAGTGTTTAATTGTTTTATCAAAAAATGCGTTTGTTTTAACATTATTTGTGATTGTTTCCTCGCCCCCCCCGCAGAAATTGGCAGACTTTTTTGTAAAGAAACTCCTGTTGGTTTAATACTCAAAACATACATGATATATTTTACAAAATTTTTTTTTCACAGCTCTAAAAATTAAAAGATAACAATGGTATTTATTTATGTTAAATTAAATTAACATTTTCTGATAATATTTATTGAAAGGAAAGAGGAATTTCTGATAATATTTATTGAAAGGAAAGAGAAGGAGAAAAGGAAGTTTACTTTATTTTTCGGGCAATTCTACGGAAATAGCAAAATGTGATAAGCGCTTCATTAACACGGGAATGAACTGCAAAGTCATATAAAAATGAGTAAAAGCTAGTATTTTTTTGCTTATCCTCTCTGATGAATCGGTCTAAGCGTTAACGAATTGTCACTCCGCATGACGAACCCCGCAGAATCGAGTCGATATGAAATTGAACTACACCCCCTTGCAACTGACGAGTTAATCAAAACAAGCCACAGCGATATCCACCATTATTTGGAAACCACTATCTCACTCTCACACATACATTTGTCCTTTTCCAGCCAAGGGTGAATATAGCCAAATTCATCCTATATTCTAGCGTTGGCTAAAATCCCCCGAGGCGTTCACAACCTCATCTAACTGGCTCGAACTAGCTCTTTCCGGTTTCACACTTAGTATTGCAGCGGTATTTTGGAGTCTATAGACTAGGACTTGTTAGACTATATTCCGTATCAGAACTAGATATAACCATTTTTTGGAACATGACGTAACGGTTTCGAAACTTAGTGTCTACACTGATTGATTCTCGACACATAATCTGGTCGCCGTTGAGTGTTAGAGTAGTCGCTGCAACTAAAAGTGGGGACGAGTCGACACAGTCGCATGCGGTTTTTAATTTACGTCGCCGTGTCGTAACATTGTTACCATATTTTAACCAGAGTTCCTAAAAATCATTCATTCAATCGCTTATAACCGCTCATTCGTCGACATTGACTCGCGACGTGACGTGAAGTATTATAATAAAAAATAAGCACCCGCCATCATATCACCGAGGTAAGTAAACAAAGATTTAATTTATTGATTATTATGGCTTTCAATACAGAAATCTGAATGGGAAATTAAATTCACAGTGTAATTTAGTGGGATAGGTTGAAATTTACCAACGGGCCACATTATTATCATAGTTTAACCATTCCGACGAAAATACACATTAGTTTTTTTCATAATATTTTTTTATTTTCTGTTCTCAAAAGCTCCTATTTGAATGCAATGATAAAGTTGAAAAGTAATAACGAACAATTTTAGAAGTAATAAACCGTACATTCGACAAATAATGAAAAAAAAATATTTTATTAAGTGAAAAATATTTTGGTCATAACTAGTTACAAAGTTACGTGATTGTGTAGACATGTTACGTAAAGTCGTCACAAAGTAACTGAATTTTTAAAATGGTCTCTCCTTGATTTTTTGTTTACAGTTTCTCAAACTTTACTTTCTCAGAAAAAATGTTATTGATACATTTACATTATATTGTTTAAGTTATAAGTATCAATTATTCTTTTACAGACGAAGATACGCCAGACACAAAAAAATATTCCATCAAAGCATCGAAAATAGTGAGTGTACTCTCTGAAGTGAAAATAGAAAACAAGATTTTGAATTTAAAACTGAAGTCCAAAATATAACTTACTTAAATATACTGTGCAGAAAAAGCACAAACAGTGATTCACTACGAAGATGCTGACAAATTATCTTGATGTTTGATAGATGATGGACACGACAGTGATCAAAAAGTTACATTATACAATTTTATTGTAATTACCTATTGATATATTTAGGTTTACTAATTGATACCACTTTATATAACTGTATATTAAACTAATTAAGTAGACTTATGTTAAGTACATAGCTCTTTTAGATTAACGCAGGTCTTTAAAATGATCTGTAGATTATTAGTGGCAAGTAGCTAATGCTGGTAAAGTAAAAGTATAGGGCAAGTGTCAGTGATAAATTTGTGACTTTGAAATAAAAATCGTTCCTATTGTTGTTATGTTTTAATTTTTTTATTACCCCTAACGTTGTCAATACAGAAATAAATACGAGTACCATTTGAGAGTCGCAAAGCATAGGTACATAAAAGCTTACATTTCACATCTTGCAAATTGTATTCTATTGATTTTTCTGCTTCATAATCAAGTGAAGGTGCATTATATATCGATATGCTAAAAATCCAACGGTCGTTCAAAATAAATCAAATTTGTTTTTCATATTTTTTCACACGATTTTAATTTTGTCATTCGCAGAAATTGCGTACTTCATTTCAACAATAGCAGTGAGATGAAAGCCTATGTGTCATTCTGATGTTTCAGCTACATTACTGTAAAATTTCATTAAAATTCGTTTAATAGTTTTTGCGTGAAAGACCGACAAACATCCATCTTCACAAACGTTTAAACGGTACTATGATAAGAAATCTGATGCTGGCATCCAAGAGAAATCGAGGGGAACCTTCGAAAATCGTAATGGCGACTAGAGCTTTTTTAGTATTTTTAGTTTTGCTGTTTGAAGTATATTTTTTTGTTAAAAATTATGGTTCGTTAATTCCTTAACTCTCCTGTGAAATGTCGAAGGGCATCGGAATCTACGTGATATTTTGATTTGTTTACTCATTTTTTATTTTAACTAAACGTTAATTCGGTCGGTTCATACAAGACACAGTTTGAGAGTCACTGGAACTGGTGATATCCATTTATACAAGTTAGTGCTATAAGTATACCGAAACATTGACGTAACGTTACTACACATGTTACCACCCACTTACTACACATTGTTACCAATATTGTAGACTAGTTACATACAATACACAAAGTGTTTAAAACGTGTGTACACAAATTTTTCAATAGAAAGTCGACACAGCTACAACACAAAGTTTACTATCTGCGATTAGAAATGGCTATATGGGAGGTCTGTATTTTCTGCAGTATCACCAATATAAACTTTATTTCCTAACTAATATTGTAAAAGTGAAAGTAATTCGGTTCACTTGTTTGTTACATTATCACGGCTAAACTAGTGGCACATCTTGATGGAATTTGTCAGGACTATAGTTGAAATTTTAGGGAAGGACGTAATTGCTACTTTTCTTATTCTGAAAACGCGATAAAATGTTGGCCTTCGCTGAGTCTGAAGCGGCAAGGAGGAACATCCCTGGGTCGGGTGCGTATGCAGCAGTAATGCATTTTCCCAGGGTAACAAAATAAATGGTCGGTATTATTTTGAATTTGCGACGATAAGCAACCCTTTGTGTTTTATTACTGTTTGTACACGATTGTTAAAATTCACATGATGAAAATAAAAGCAAGTATGTATGTGTAAGCTATCAATAGAGTTGGACTGAGTTATAGAATTACACATCCTTACCTCAACAATGCAGTTTGAATAATGATTAAACTTGAAGTTCAAAAGTAATAGTCTAACTAAAACTTTTGGTTTGACAAGTCACGTAATGAAATCTAACATAGCGAACGACCTATTTCAAACTTGAAAGTTATTTTATTGTAAAAAGTAAATAAACAGTACCGCAAAGTTACGTAACCATTGCTCCAGTTGTTCTACGTAGGATTTTTATTGAGCAGCTGAAAACGCGAGTGGATTCTTAAAACAAACTTTATATCTACAGATAATAAATACTGACAACAAGAGAACTTTATAATTATGAGATATTTATCAATGAAAAAAGGTTAATATGCAAATAGTAGAGATAAAGATGACGATGACGGTGAAGATTTATATTTGGTGGAATCTGAAGATGGATTCTGAATCTGAAGAATAAAGTACAACAGACATAACATCGCTATTTGGAGGGACATGACACGATCAATATGACATAATGCTGCAGAGTCGTGTTGAGTGTCGTCGTTGGAACTTGGAATATCTATGCCAATGTCGCTGCGCCGTGTGAAAGTAGTAAGACCAACATCAAACACACAAAGTAAATTAAATTATGATATATTACAACAAAACCGAATAAATACAATAAAACAACAACAATACCAACCACCAACAATAAACGTAATTGTGTCATCAAATTAGCCAAACCCTGTCCTCAAACTACAGCAAAATTAGTAAATTTTCCATCTGAAAAGCGAAATGATAAGTGACCGTTAAAATCTATCAGAAAATATTACTGAGTTTGAAGAAGCAACGCGATCGGAAAGAAATGTTTGCATCGATGAACTCAGAGATGAAATCTCAGAGGATTTTTTTAAATTCAACTTTTTGTCAGCTTTTCTTTGAAACAGGTTTATTCTTGAGCATTGACGCGTTATCATTTCGATCTTTGAACACTCCAGTTTAAACCAGAGTAAGCATTTTTTTATCAGGTGCTTGTTCTTTGAAATATTTCTAAAAGTGGTAGTTTGTCGATCGTGCTCTGTTGAAACTGTTCAATTTAATTCTTCGTTCATTCGTTCGCAAGTTCAATTTAGAATTATTCTTATTTCAAACTTTCATTAAAAATAATGTAAGGTTAACATTCTGCATTTATTTTAAAAGAGCCAAAAATGTATCGTTCATGAGCCTACCTAAACAGTCTTGTTTTAGTCTTGCTTCTATCGTACCATACGGTGTTTATAAAATAAGCTATATAGTAATGTTGTTTTGCGTCAAATCAAATGACATGCTGAAGACTAGCTAGACTAGAGAGGTTTCACCTGGTGTGTGTAGTTCCCGTTCCCGTGAGAATATAGGAATAAAATACAGCCTACTCTTGATACTGTTTAGGTTTCCATTGGTGAAATAATTTTTAAAATCGGTCTTGTAGTTTTTGAGGTTGTGGCCAGTTAAGGTTATTTGTTACAAACATACAAAATAAAAATATTTCTTTTTATTTTATTAGTGTATATTGTTTCGGAAGACGGAGTAAAATTAATAACGCTAAAATGAAAAATAACCTGTATCTCATATTCTCTACAGCAAGGATAGACAATAATGAGACCCTCATGTGGCAAAAATGTAGTATATGTTGTAAGGAGGAACTAAACGAAGCCATTATAATATACCAGAAATGGTTTGACTCCCGAGCTTGCAATGAAACCGAGGGTATATTATGTTGGCGTTTAGTATCGACATGCAAACTGTATTTTTCACTTTGAGTGCGAGAAAAATCGTCAATTTAGTACAAATTTATTTAAAACCGAACAAATACACTCGACAAACATTCTGAAATTTTCGCGGGCAGTTTCTTCTAAACCTGTCACAGATTAACAAAGAGATTTAAATCTCTTTTAAAACACATGGCACCACCTTCTATGCAGAAACACCATGGAACTAAAACTCTCAACATTTTCGCAATGTCCACACTCCACAGATATTTACTGCCTGTTTGAGTTTGTCTACATCTCATTAAGGATATTCAAAAACTAATTACTTTTTACTCCCTAGGGACTAAAGTGGTAATAACTTAGTAAATAACTTTAGGTAGTGATCTTTTTATACTGCAGTGCCCCTACGGGGCATCACATGTCTTGGATGTAAAATATACTCACCATGTGATAATCAAATAAAGAATTGAATTGAAGCTTGAAACAAAACGTTCCTGAATTATGATAGTTTTTTAAAGGATGGGCCACACAAATATAGTTTTATGAATAAGTCTGCCACCGGAAACGAATCATGCAATGAAATCTGCATCTCTGCATATTTCTCGCCTCGCTCTAGACCATTACAACTATGCCCGGCTTTTAGTGGGATTACGTAAAGACCGCGATTTGAACCTTTTCGGTGAGCGGTGAATTTCAAAATGGAGATTTTATTTTCTCTTACGAAATAGAGCAGTGACGGTTAAAGAGCCGGCCGAAAATCAGTGAGGCTCGGGTTCGAATCCTGACATGTACCAATGAGTTTTTCAAAAACTTATGTACATATTTATCACTAGCTCGACGGTAAAGGAAAACATCGTGAGGAAACCCGCAGGTCTCAGAATTAATTCTGAGACATGTGTAAAAAGAACCGGTCCGGCGATAGGCTCACCACCTATCACGTTTAGGGGTCCAATATATCTCGTGAAATGTGGGTATTTCCAGTAATGGAATACCTCTGCCTACCTCCTCGGGGACAAAAAGGCGTGAGATTATATTATTATTATATAACATTACTAGCTTATTTTATAAACACCGTATGGTACGATGGAAGCAAGACTAAAACAAGACTGTTTAGGTAGACTCATGAACGATACATTTTTGGCTGGTGGGCTCACCACCTATCACGTTTAGGGTTCCAATATATCTCGTGAAATGTGGGTATATCCAGTAATGGAATACCTCTGCCTACCCCTCGGGAATAAAATGCGTGAGATTAGTTTTTTTACGAAATAATTAATTATTTATCAAGCTGGTTCTCGTTAGATCATTCTTGAAACCCGTAGGTGTGACTTCCAGACCGTTATCATCTTTAGGTACTCGTAAAAGCCCAAATGATTATACGTAAATGATAAACTAGCAGCGCCCCACGGTTTCACCTGCGTAGTTCCCGTTCCCGTGGAAACACGAATATAAAATATAGCCTTTGTGTTATTCTGATGTATGGGCTATATAACTGTAAAGTTTCGTCAAACTCCGTTCAGTAGTTTTTGCGTGAAAGAGGAACAAACATCCATACATAGCAACTTTCTTTATAATATTAGTAGGATTTATATCCGCTCTTAAACCTAACGCCTTGCCTTGTTATTAACGTTTCAAAGTCTATTTTGTATACCTACTGAAATAAATGAATTTTGAATTTTTTTGAATTTTGAATGTTTTTGAACTAAGATCTGAACTTTGTGTCTTTACCCACTAAATGTGAGTTATACCTATTATATGCGAGATATTCATCCAAATTTCAATTCTCTATCAGTCAGTCACTGTACTCTTTCTTTGGTATTGATAAAGACGTCGAGAAAAGGAAACCCTCAACGCAAAACTTCTCGCCGACAAACTGCATTGTAGTTTGGCGAGTGTAATTTAAAGTTTGTATACTATTTGTAAAAAAAAAACTTCAAAGGATGGATGAAAGGCGTCTAACGAGACAAATATATAAGGGGATGGTGAGTGGCCGAGTCGGTAGAGGGCGACAAAGGCGTACTTACATCGATCAGATCGGCGATGTATTGAAAAAAAGACAGATAAAGAGTACTTACCCGAAACCGACGAGCTTGTATGAACCGATTGATGAATGTGTATGAGGCACGTGAGGTATGCCAGGATCGTAGCAGGTGGCGGGCTGTTGTCTCTGCCTACCCCTTCGGGAAAAAGGCGTGAGCATATGTATGTTCAAATTAGGTCCTTCTCACGCGATACTGATTACTAACTCAAATTATAAATATTTGCTACTAGCAGTAGTAATACAAAGGTGATCTACATGTTGCTATGGCTTGGTAATCAGTATGCAACGCGTTAGTACCTAATCTGTCAAGTGACGCATGGGATAATGCTGGTTACTGCACTACACTAGTTGCTAAGGAAAATTTTGTGATCAAATGACCGAAACTCCAAAACGCGGGACCAAAATTAGTACAAATACAAATACCTAAAATTTCAGTCGATTTCAGGAGGTTAACTTCTCTTGTTACTTTATTTTGTGATAATAGATTATTTTTACGTTCGGGGCTGTCAGGTTTATATACGGACCCATTGTGAAGAATCTCTGAAAATTGTGTTGGGTGAGTGTAGGGATTACTTAGATTATATATCTTTGAAATCATGTATCAGACACCCACAGCATAGGCGAGTCAAACACACACATCAAGCGTCCTGAACTAGCGCCTTCAGCCGCCGGCGGCTCTATATTGTACAAAACGTATAATGTCTGTAAAGTAGCGGCATGTAAATATGGCCTTACAGTACAGATTCAAAATAAATATCTCAGCCTGTTTACAACGTCATTGCTTTAAGGATCTGTCACAGGCGAATGTTTATGCATGTATTTATGTAAATAGCTTTTTATATCCATGCTGACGGTACAAAAAATCTTGTGTACCACGCACAAAATGGTACGCGGGTAACGTCTCGCGTATTTCCTCATCTTACCACGGATGAATAAAACATTATTCTGTTTTCGACCTTAGTTTTTATGTACAGATGCTCCTCGATTTGACGGTGAGATCAAGATTGATTTTCCTTTTGTAGCCTAGAGGTGCTGTACATATTTTATGAAGGACATGACTTGTCAGTTTTTGTAGGAACACAAAAACGATGCTATCTTTGAATTTACGACAATTGGAAACCCATTTGGTATGCTTTGATAGATTAGACTGAATTCTTTCGTGTGGTCTGAAAATGATTACAGAATTTATTCAGGGCTTTTCTGTTACATCATTTATGAATTTGTCGTAGTAGTAATATTTATTTTTTTATAGTCTTTGTACCTTCATTTCTTTTGCGCTATGAGATGAGTTTCTTAAACTCTCAAGCCAATAAAATAAAACACAATTGATTTTTAATTATTACGGTGCCTATTGGAACCGGGCGGTGCTCGACAAATTTAAAAGGTGTGTTGATGGGTTTCTCAAAGGTTTAGATTCTCCAGTGTTGGGCGACAATGATCATCAGATTATTCGTCTGCTTTCCATTTTTATCTATATATATATAATTTACCTATAATCCTGGCAGGTACCAATGAGTTTTTCAAAACTTACGTACCTACATATTTATCACTAGCTCGACGGTGAAGGAAAACATCGTGAGGAAACCCGCAGGTCTCAGAATTAATTCTGAGACATGTGTAAACAGACCCGCTCCGGCGATGGGCTCACCACCTATCACGTTTAGGTGTCCAATATATCTCGTGAAATGTGGGTATATCCAGTAATGGAATACCTCTGCCTACCCCCTCGGGGATGAAAGGCGTGAGATTATATTTATATATATAATTTACAACTCAAAGTTGTCAAGGTTCTGTTTTGGTCAGTCTCGACCAAAAAACAGAATGTCGGAAAGAGTTTCAGTATAAAGGCCCAAACTTTCGTGGAGCTCAAAACTTCAGTAATTAGTATGTGTCTACTGCCTTAGAATAAACAAAGAACTCGAGTAAAATACCAACTTCAATGTATAGAGCTAAAAACATCAATGTATACATTTTTTAGACTTATCTATAAAATAAAATGATGATGATCTATAAAATAAAAAAGAATCATCAAAATCGATTTATAATTAGCGGAATAATCGCCATACATAAAAAAACATACATACCTACAGACGAATTGATAACCTTCTCCTTTTTTGAAGTCAGTTGAAGATAACTTTCATTATCTTTTCATCCCTCCAGAATGTAATGGTAATGTTTGTTGTTGTAAATAAGGGTAATGTTTTTCGGGTGTATGTAAAAGCATATGTCTATTTCTTTGGTCCAGTCTACGAATAAGGAATAAGTCAAGAAGAGTAACAGCGGTCAAAAAATGACCCCACGAAAAGTACAATCTTGTAGGCGGGGCAAAAAACTACAATCTGTGCGTTTTTCAGTCTGTCACGCGCTGTCAGTGAGATAGGCCCTGTAACGTTGTACTTTCGTATTGAAGCATTTAATATTGTGACTCAAAAATAGACAGAATGTGATGATGCTTTTGCTTTTGCCAAACGTCATTGTAAAAAGAAGTCGGTGTTGTCAATGTCTACGAAAGATTTCCCTTTTGTTGACAAAAATAAGTTATTCAATTTAAATGCATTTCTAAGCTTTAAATAAAAATCATATAGGGAAAATAGTGTTGTGTTATTATATTTGAGATCATTTAAATGTCAAACAGTTTTGAACTATGATTTTTGCACAATTGTGTCTTGTGAATTTGAGGTCAAGATTGCCTGCAGTTACCGTGTTTTTCGGGAAGTGTGTGAGAGATGGTCTTCCAAATACAGAACGTTGACTTCGTTTTTTCTTAGCCGTGATGTCGTCGAAATAACTTGGCTAGCGACATTTTACAAAAGCAAATGCTTTTGAGCTCAAACTTGAACGTCCTGAATCTACCCTACTTCAAATTTTTATTAGGAAACTCATTGTTAAAGAAAGAATGTTTCCTGAAGTATTCTTCTATATTCCAATTTGTATGGGTTGATATACCCACATATTTGTAAGAAGCCTCCGGGGTTGACATGAGATCCTGATGCTTCAAGCTTGACTCTTCTCCCCCACAAGGAGGTTTCTACGATACGCAAATTTCTACAGTCCCTAAATTTCTCCGTTGCAAATTTATTCGATGACTACGGTGTTTCTCACCGTGCCAGTTTCTCCGAGCTCCGAGTTTTTAAGAATGGTGTAGCGCTTCTCGCTATTTTAAGATAAGTCACCATGATCAAGTAGGTGTTTTAAATTTCAACATATTAATGATAAATTTAACCTAATTGGTGGTATAACCTCGTTAGGATTTTACAGTTAAGTTATTTTATTTGCCCCGTGAACCCGGCTCTGCCGATTAACTAGTCTGGTATAACTTTAGTTACAACTTATCTGTAATAGTGTTAACGATTAATGTACAACATCTGATATAAAAGATAAATAAATAATAACAACAGTCATTACCCACATTCAGTTTATTTTATTTCCAATCACAAGCAAACCCAGAACCAAGCAAAGTTCACATCATTATTTTTTCCGGTTTATTTTATTTTTGTCATCAAAAAAATTCTAGGTGACAGCCCTCATCGTTTTATTTGTGTAAAACTCGAGAAAAATCTGATAAATCTTCACAAAAATGACCACCTGTGTAGTAGGTTGGTGTAAAAAATGTAAGGAAAGAAGTAAAAAGCTAACCGGGATAACTTATCACAGATAAATATGAAATAATATTCCATTTTGTTCTCGTAAAAATATTGTTGTTTGGTCCGCATTACACAAGAAGCAGCCAGCCAGTTTATAAAGCGTAATTTAGATATATTATAATTTGTAATATTATACAGTTACGAACAAGCAATTTTCAGCAATATACACATTTCTGGTATTATTTCTTATGAAAATTTACTTTTTTAGTTTCTCCAAAAACTAATTCCGACGACAAAAATGGATCGAATCGTAATTATTTGTATCCTAAGTTGCAATCGTATTAACACTCAGTCGAATAAAAAAGTCCCCTCAAAATCGGTCCATCAGTTTTGGCGTGATGTATACATACAGACAGACAAAAATCTAAAAAAAAGTTTTGGCCTTAGTATCGTTAATAATGCCTGTTGCAATATGGTATATGCAAGTCTTTTTTTTTTCTGATAATTTATATCAGTAAGAATAAATGTGAAAAAAAAACACAAAGTACTTGTTAGTTTACGAGTTATAATGTTGTTAAAGTCGTTGGTTAAAAAGAGAGATCCGAACTGTCCTGGACGTCACATGACGGGAGCGCCATATTACTTCCATATAAAATTTCGTTTCGAAGAGAGGGATAGATAGCCTAGCTTTACGATTGTATATCTCGGTGATTTTTTGATTAATTTCATTTTTCTGTTTTCACTGTTGTTATTATAATTTTCTATATTTTTTGTAAATAAGTTCAGATAGGTACGGATAATATTTTGTATGCATATAAGTACTCTATTATTTTTTTACAAAAATATTCACTACAGACGCGACCCCTCTAGAGATTAATTAATTATATGTATAGATTTATCTTATCTTTCGTAAACACAATATCAGATTTTGATTGATAACAAATTTGTTTCTAACACGCAATTATAAATATATCACTAAAATAAAACACTGAAATATTGAATAGTTGTTTTTTACTTTTACTCTCCCGTACATTGCATAACATCGTCCACGAATGCAATGACAATTTAACAGTGACAATTCGTAATTCAAACACTCGAACCTATTATGATGGCTGCTGAGAACCAATCACAGCGCTTGTCGGAATTAATCGCGTCACGCAATCTCTACTGATTGGTCTGTATGGATATATGTCCTTTTAGTTTGTAGTAATTATTTGTGGGGCCAGTTTTTCGACGGAGTTTGTTCTTAGTTACTCTTCCTGACTTATTCCTTATTCGTAGGGTCCAGTATGTGGCCTGAACGGTTTGACGAAAACTTCACGACAAAGAGTGATGCTGTTTTTTAAGTATTAGTAATAATTACATAATAATAATTTCAAGGGAGAAACTGTGATTATAACACTAAGGTGAATCGCTTAGTGCGTCGAGGTTATGTTTCGATTTGGAATAGGCGATTTCAGAAAACTGCAATTTTAAAATAGTGCTTTTTTGGAATAGTTACGATTTTGGAATGTTCGTCAGAAAGTAATACGTTCTCAATGTATTTTACACAAAGTAATGAGGCATTAGAACAGACCTACAATCTGCGCCGTGGAGAGAGTGTTTCATTTCATGATTAACTTCCTTTAAAAATCTTTTTAACTGGTGTTGCTCGCAAAGTGATAAACTTTAGTTCGTATATTAATAAAATGTAATAGCACGATTAAACAATTGTATAATTACGTGATTTAAACTGCTTTAAAAACTTTATCAATTTAATAGAACAACTTACGCTGCCTTTTTGAGGCGTTAAATTGAAATTGTTAAAATTAAAATAATTTTGGTCTTATTCAAGTAGAGCTAGAACAAATTAAAAAGGTTATTCGGCTGTAATGCAATATAATTATTTTCTTTCGTTCGCAATAATGATCATTTGAGGTACCTACTTTTATTTTATACAAAAAATATATTTTTATTTCTTTGAGAGTTCATGTGCTTGATTTAAAAATGGTTTTATTTTTACCTTTTGCCTTTACATTGGCTCTTTAATAAAATTACACAGTACCCTGAAATGATAAATACAATAAAATAAAGTCATTCGTGGTGAGTACCGATCTACAGATTACAAATATATACAAAAATACAAATGTTTCCTCTTTGTAATATTAAATAGTATAGATGCGAAAGTGACTTTGTTTGTTTGATACGCTTTCACGTCTAAAACAGTTCACATATTTTAAAAATTATTTCACCAATAGAAAGTTACATTGTCAGGAAGTAATATAGGACTTTATTCTCGTATTCCCACGGGAACGGAAAGTACGCGGGTGAAATGGGGCGCTGCTAGTCATAAAATAATTTTTGAACTGTCATCAATAGACGTAACATTGAGACTCGTAGAACTGAAGAAGGACGTAATTTCATATCGACCCGACACAAGTTGAATAAATAATACGCTTTCATCCAGTTCGAGGTTTAAACTTCAAATTGGAGTTAATTATAAGCTAATGGATTACGTTCAGATTAAACTTTGTAATTATTCAAATTGTATAGCATTGATTACACAAGTTACTTATGTTTCCGTAAATTTGTACACGAAGAAAGGTATAATTTTCTATCACATCGACGTATTTCGTACTATACTGCTAGCGAAGGATACCTAATATATAACTAGATTTCAGTTACTATTGTTTGCAATAAAAAAAAATAAAGAAAACTTTTTGAAATTAAAAAAATTTTACTGACTTCAAAAAAGGCTCCTAAACTATACTTTCGTCTACGTTGTATCGTTCTGTTTCTGAGCATGTTTTTTTTTAATTCTGTTCTCATTATCAGCAGCCTATAGTCCTACTTGTACCTATTTATGAATAGGCCGAGGTGCATAAATTAATCGGTTATTGAAGGCCCTTTCTTAAAAGATGTTTTCTGATTGTTTTAATAACACATGCCTCTATCTTTTCAGAATGCATCGACGAGCGACTCCACAGCCGCGGAACACAAAAAGGTAGCAGTAATCACTAACAAAAATGACAATAAACTTAAGCAAACCGAAATGTGAGATGCAAATGTGACGTCAAACGTTTAGTGCCAAACAATGTTTTGCTGTAAAGAACTGAAACTACTCTACGCAACTATTGTTCTTTTACTCGAAGCTGAGTTGTTGGTGAACACAAGTGCTATGGAGAAGTCTTCCATTTTGACGCAGAACGCGGACGACTTGAAGTCTTTGGAGCTATGCACGTCAAGAAATCAGCAGAGGCTGGGCAGCGTATTTGGAAATTTCACGAGACATCACAAAAAAGGTGAGTAGTAAGTCAAATCAAATCAAATTAAATTTATTTTAAAAAGATATATATATATAAATAATCTCACGCCTTTTATCCCCGGAGGAAGAGGTATTCCATTTCTGGAAATACCCACTTTTCACGAGTATATTCGACCTCTAAACGCGATAGGTGCTGAGCCCATCGTCGGACCGGGTTTGTTACACATGTCTCAGAATTAATTCTGAGACCTGATGGTTTCCTCATCATGTTTTCCTTCGCCGTCTATAGTCTTCTGTAGTCTAGAATAATATAAATAGAAATGTCAATAGTCTAATAATATGGAATATACAGGATGTCCCAGAAGTCAACGATAAGCCGAAAACCAGCGATAAGCCTAGTCATGAGGGTAATCAGAAAAATATAAAAAAAAATCTATGTTCTTTTTTTAAAATGTTATGAAGGTTTAAAAAAATCCTAAAAAACGGACACCCTGTAATGAACTTTCTTTTACCGTGACTGTAAATATTAACTTTTTGAATATTTTTTTTCTGTAATGCTATAACGAATAGCCGTGCTACAATTTACAATAAAAAAAAATGACATAACTGCCTCATTTTTAAGTAAAAAGTTAAATTTGTTTCCAACATTGAATTCTAAATAATTTCATCAACCAACTTAAACCAGCTGTACCTTAAAAAAAATGTATGGCTACTATTTTGGCAAGTATACTTAAAAGTTGACGCATTTAGTCTAAATTCTAAAATGGTATAACACATGCTAGGTTTTGTTATAGTTGAGGCATGAAATTTTTTTTTCTCGATGAATCCAGATTCTATGCCAATCTAATTTAATGAGGTGAAATGTTGGTAACGCAACCTTCTTAGGTAAATCCAGGTTAAAATCTTTTTGAATGGAGACGGACTCATAATTTTGAAAAGAGAACCTAACAGGGATTTTTTATTCGTACATCTTTTGTTTATGTCATTTGTTTGATGGCTTTGATTTAAATCCATCTGTCCCAGAAGTAAAGATTCTGGAGTCTGTTGCTTAGATTGTATTTGCGTGTAATTACGAGTTCGTAACGTGAAGATATCATGCCAAATAGATATACCGTACAGGAGTACGCCAACATGCATCTTATTTACGGAGAATGCTTATGTAACGCCAATGCTGCAGCTAGGGTGTATCGCGAGAGATACCCAAACTTAGAGCGTCATCCTGATTACCGAGTTTTTATTAATCTGCATCGATCACTATCCGAAGGTCGATTCCCTGATCATATGGCTGGTGAAGGAAGGCCCCTCTTGCCCTACGAGGACGAAGTTATGCAAGCTGTGGAAGAAGATCATCACTGCTTTTAGGTACTCCAAGGCTTTCCTCAATTCCACGTACGGATATACTTGGATCTTTTTCCACAGCTTGCATGACTTCGGTTTAGGTTCTCTTTTCAAAATTATGAGTCCGTCTCCATTCAAAAAGATTTTAACCTGGATTTACCTAAAAAGGTTGCGTTACCAACATTTCACCTCATTAAATTAGATTGGCATAGAATCTGGATTCATCGAGAAAAAAAAATTTCATGCCTCAACTATAACAAAACCTAGCATGTGTTATACCATTTTAGAATTTAGACTAAATGCGTCAACTTTTAAGTATACTTGCCAAAATAGTAGCCATACATTTTTTTACAGTACAGCTGGTTTAAGTTGGTTGATGAAATTATTTAGAATTCAATGTTGGAAACAAATTTAACTTTTTACTTAAAAATGAGGCAGTTATGTCATTTTTTTTATTGTAAATTGTAGCACGGCTATTCGTTATAGCATTACAGAAAAAATATATTCAAAAAGTTAATATTTACAGTCACGGTAAAAGAAAGTTCATTACAGGGTGTCCGTTTTTTAGGATTTTTTTTAAACCTTCATAACATTTTGAAAAAAGAACATAGATTTTTTTTTATATTTTTCTGATTACCCTCATGACTAGGCCTATCGCTGGTTTCTGGCTTATCGTTGACTTCTGGGACATCCTGTATACTCGACCATAAGCCACTCGTCCATAACCTAAGAATAATGGAGAAAGGTACACCGAAATTAATATAAATAGAAATATCCTGAATGAATTACGAAGCTAATATTTAGTACGTCGAAAGCCTTTAGGATGTAGGCACAGAATAAGAAAGAATGTTTTATAATTCCCACGTGAACGGAAAAACGGTACCCCACGAGAGCCACATCGCGGAGGATCTTTTAGTTTATAAAAAATAATTTAAAAACCTAAAACCCGACCGTCAGCAAAAGCTAGAAACAAGACTTATTGCCGCCGACTGCATGAGATTGTTGTATGATTGTGCAGCCCGTGGTCTTTACTTCCTACTTCACTACTTAGGTCTTGTTTCCAGCTTTTTAGGCAGTCGGGTTTTTGGTTTTTTAAATAAACTTTTTTATTTCATACTTTTTAGTTAGTAACCAACTTTAAACCGTTATAAGTCCTAAATGGTCATTTGCAATGGAAAATGGTAAAAGAAAAAACCTAAACATGATTTTCAAATACCTATTCAATCATACCCCACCTAACTAATTTATTAGATTTTATTATTTTTCTTTTTCACAATTTGGCGCCAAAAATCCGCTTTTTTTTATTTGATATAGGCCAGTGTCACTGTTACTGTAAATACGAATCTAACGACCCCTCTTAAGCTAAAATCCATAGAACCGTTCAGGTTGCAGAGCGTGCCAAACAATTATACATAAGTAAGTAAGTAAGTAACAACTCTTTATTGTACACCAATAAAAATATGCAACAAGTGACACAATGATAAAAAAGTACAATGGGCGGTCTTATCGCTTTAAGCGATTTCTTCCAGACAACCTTAGGATGGATGTAACTGAGATAAACAGATTCTGATGAAGGTAGATAAATACATAAATACATACTCTCAAAAAACATAACCCTCCTTCTGGCGTAGTCGGGTAATAAATTCAGAATTAAATAGTACACGTACTCATATACGTATTATTATCACTACTGCTACTGGTAACGACATCTGTATACAATTGTGACACATAATTGTTAATTCATACATAATCGCTACAGAAAGCAAGAATAGAACAAAGAATTTGAATATTAAAGTAACAGGAACAATAATACTCCAAAATAAACTTCTTGTTAACCAATTATAAATAACAACCGACCTAGTGTCAGTCAGACTTGGCACGAAGGTTACCGTAGATTTTCTATAGATTGTATTATTACCTGCACACCTACACCATATGGTTCATTTTATGTTAGTTAGTTTTTATTTTCCCTAAATTTTTTTTTATTTAGGAAAGCATACAAAAATGATACAATCTATTTCGATATCACGTCTGATAGTTACAGATTACCGCTGTACTAAACCTTACTGATTACTTAAAATAACTACATCAATCAAAGATTAACAATTACACTACTACTAACTACTATTATAAAGAAGAAAGACTTTTAGTTTTGGATTTTTGTATATTTGTTACGTATAAACTCAAAATTTAAAAAAATCTTTCACCAATGGAAAGCTAAAAGATCCCTGAGTAACATAGGCTATATTTTATTTCCGTATTCCCATGGGAACGGTTACTACGCCAGTGAACGGTAACCGCTAGTAAGTAATATTTAATAGACCTTTTAGCTTCTTTGTTTTTTTGTATGTTTGTTACGAATAAACTCAAAAAGTACTGGACCGATTTTAAAAATTCTTTCGGCAATGGAACTCTACATTATCACTGAAACGGGAACGTGAACCACGTGGGTAAAACTGCGCAGAACCGCTAGTCGCTATAAAGGTTTTTTTTAATTTATAATAAATTTGGGCAGAATTATTTAAAACTTTTTTAAACTTTAATTCGATGTTAGTAGTTACTGAATCAGGTAGCTGTGACAAACAGACAGAACGTCTCCATCTATTTTTTACCCTCCAAACTTTACCTCGACTATTTGGTATTCCATTTGACACTATTATAGATAATTATCCACTTATAACGATTTAACTATTCAAAGCTAAGTTTTCAAATTACACACAATAAATTTTGGGCCATAATTAGACTTTATTAAGCAAAGTTGAAATTAGAAACCTCAGAGTTATTTTCTATTTGAGGATAAATAATTAGCTTGAAATTATACTTCTATGAAAATAAATCATAAGTACCTCTAGTTACCTACATAAGTAGTTGCCGTTAAAAATAACAACGTAACAAAGGAAATACAAAACTTGCGTGTTATTTTATTTCCAATCTCGTTATTATTTCTATTTCTATTAAAGAGTGTTCTATATGCTTATTCCAAGACTTATTTATTTCCAAATTAACCTCAAATATATCCATTTTCTAAAGTTTAATGAAATTAAAACAGTACTTACCAAACTTTTAATATTTAAGCGAGTTTAAGTTTAATATTTAACAAATTTACAGGTCATAGACGGAGAACGACTACCACAACGACGTCGACGTCAAGTACAATCGTGTACACAACTACAGTTGAAAACGAAGACGATACAACGGAAGCACAAACAAGAGAATTCTCCACAACCATACATCCTAAACTACCAAAACCTCTTCGATTATCTTCCGTACTAGAAAGTGATTATGAAGATGTACATAACATAGATAATATTATAGAAGAAGAAATTCACGAGCTGATGGGCCGTGAAAGACATAAACACCATGAAAGAGGTAGAGAAATAGTACAAGAGGTAGGCGAGGCTTCATTGGCGAAGACTCTAAATAAGGTTAAGAAAATGTACAGAGACTCTGCAGCGACAGTTGTTAATAAATTAAGTGGTAAAGGTGTAAAGAGTGGTATATTTTTGACTGAGAATTGCACCACGGTGATAGCTCAGATAGGCACGACGGCAATACTGCACTGTGAAGTTAGTGATATCACCGAAAATACGGTAAGTTTAAAAAAATCTACAATTTTACACACGTGACTCTTGAGCTGCAGGTGTCCATGGGCGACGGTAGTCACTTACCATCAGGTGACCCGTCTGCTCGTTTGCCCCCTATACAATACAAAAAATCTTCTTACTAATATTAAAAATGCGAAAGTTCTAAAGAAATGTAAGGGTGGATGGATGTTTGTTTGTTATTATTTCACACAAAAACGACTTAACGGATTTTGATGAAACTTTAAGTCTACATTTGATCCCGGAACGTGGTCGAAAGCTAGTCTTTTATAAGCCACTATTGTTTTCAAAGCTGTGAAGTGATTTAGTTAAAACACTAAGGCTGTATTCATCCGACAAAGATGAAGTCTTACTCAGATAATTTGAAAAGTGCTTTCTTTGCAATTTATCCTTCAGATAGGGCTTACTCCACTTTGGATGAATCCTCTAGTTCTTATAATAGAGATTCTTATAGAAACAATAGATCCAGTACTTTCGTGGAAGGTACATTTTAATTTTGTGTTATATGTAAATTAGGAACTTTGACATACTTTCATCCAAAAGATTTATAAGGTATTAGAAAACTATTAAATATAACATCAGTTATAGTTGATCCCAAACATATCTCGTTAGTCAGTCGAATTTCTCATGCAGCTATTTCTAAAGCAATATTAAACTTACTCAAACACGGTAAGGATCTAACTCAATTACTATAACAATTTTAGTTTATAATATAGTTACTCTGAAGCTAAATGTATTGCTTTTTTTAAGGTGACGTGGATAAGAAGAAAAGATTACTCCTTACTATCAGTGGGGCTAGTCACATACAGCGCGGACAGCCGGTTTTTCTCGGCTCATGGAAGGCATGTTAAGGTAATAGTATATTAGACACCTAGGGAATTAAAATAAGAAATGTCTCAGATCAAAGAGAAAGACCTCGACTTCGCCTCGGTCGACAATTACATGTGATCTGAGGCTTTTCTTATTTACTTCCCTAGGTGTGTATACTTTTTTTCTTATCGACGAAGGCGGAAAGCGGCAACTTTGTGTAAAAATGATTTTTTTAACTATCAAAGAGTCAATTGAGATTGCTGCACAATGTCAAGATTGGTTTGGCTTTGTAATTGGGTAGTTGACAGCATCGAAATTAAATTGCGAGTAGTCATACATTAAAAAGATTATCCCAAAACACCTCAAAATATGTATTTTGATTTTCAATTTACAATTATAGCAAATTTAAAAATAATAAGCAATCAAAAAAAGTGCTGCAATTGAGTACTACAAACTATGACGTCACGGTTTGCTATTTCAGTACATTTTCCATAGTAAAATTTCGTTTTGACAGATCGTAAAAAGTAACTGATTTGACTAGGTAGGACACAACCCTATTGTAATACAATATGTTTGTAGTTTGTACACAAAACCTACTCAAAATTTTAGAATCTAGGTTGCTGTGAGTAAAAGCTAATACATATTAATAATATTGAACTATTACAGTATTTAATCCCAGTAAAGTAATAGAGTGATTGCGTTATTTAGAAAAATGGGTTCACATTTTAAATCACTGAGTATTTTTTATGGGAAGATAAAAATTAAGAAAGTAGGTACAGTCAAGAGCACGCTAAGCTTGACACTTTGGACTTTGACCCGGCCCTGTATTCTATGGCGCGCAGTACAAATCAGAGCTCAGCTTAAACTGGTAGTGTCAAGCTTGACTTGCTCTTGACTGTACATAATATCTTCAACTCTCGTGTTAATACACATCCAAAGCAGGATATAAAAACCAATGCTCAGAAAATTTTGCTTTATCCGAAATCTGCCAACCTCCCCAAACCACTTCTTTAGAATTTCATTTCAACTTCAGTCTCGAAGTGTTCTGAAGAGTTTTGATTGGAACATCGTATTGTTTTGTTTAATTTACTGATGACGTCACAACTCAACGGTTTTCAAATCGGAAGGGAACTCGATTGCGAATAATAAATTGTGCCAGATAATTTAGTTCGGGACGAATTTCGTTATTTAATTTAATTCATAGCAATAGGTGATATTATTATAGAAACCTTTTTGAATTGAATTGTTGTCTATTCTGTTTATCATTGTTACTAAACTTGCGATGTAACCGTATGTATGTCATTGTAATTTTATAGAATTTACAGCTTCAAGAGTTAATATTTATAGTGGGGTTTATTCGACTCCGTAGTTTAGGTATAAGTATTTGCCTTCAGCGCGTACGCCTACTCGACAGGCGAGTCGCAAGGGGCGCTTGCAGGCGACCGAATTGCTGTTTTCTTCGTTTTTGTCTTAGGAAAGTACTTGAGTCTTCTGTACGTTAACTAACTATTATATGTTCTGTGGTATAGTAGGCCTGTTATTGTGTTACTTATTTCATAAATTCTGCCAACAGGACTGGGCCCTCCATATTCGTTTTGCCACCTCAGCCGACGCAGGATACTACGAGTGTCAGGTGCCAACGCATCCTCCTACTAGCATCTTCTTCAAGCTGGTGCTTGTTGGTAAGTCTTATTCCTTTGACTCAAAGTTCAAAATTGGGTGATAGTAGAACTTTTCTTAATGCTATATGTTTATTATATAATAGCGATTAGAATAGATGTTTATAATATAATAGCAACTCCCTCACGCTTCGCACGGGTCCAATTTATTTCCGAGTTTTCCGACATCTCCAGTAGATAAAAAAATCTTTCATACAATTACGAACACAACAAAAACAAGTGATGGTATCTCATAATGAGATAATATGCGGAAATAGATTTTTATTTACCTACAAAATAGGTATAGATGGTTTGAAACAACTCCCCAGCATATTCGACTGCACTAAAATACCTACTCATTCCAAATAGTTGTAAGCAATTCAAAATCAAATATAACAGTAAGTATAAGCCTTTCTAACAAAAGTTTCAGACTTGTTACTTCAAATAATAATAACAGATTGTTGCCAAAAAATAAATAAAACGTGGGCCTTTAAAAGTTTTGAGATACATAAAGATGAAGTTGTAGCAGAAACTGAAAATAGAACAATATTTACTGAGTTATATTCAATAGTTTAAACAGAAATATTACTAAAATTAAAGATGTTTAATTTAATTTACTAGATACACTGAATTCAAATTGATAACAGGCTACTAAGCTAAACTAGGGTCTGTCCACACTTATTCTAGTAACAAAGTTAATTACATCTACTCACAGTTTTCTTAACAAAACCGACTTGACACTAGAATAGTTGAGTAAAACCCCCCTTAATAAAGATTCTGAAAGCGTAAAAGGAACAAAAGACCTTTTTGTCCCTGCCTAAATACAAAGCGTAAGCATAAGTAATGGTGACCTTTCTGAGGGTAGTGGCTTTATTTACCACGAATTCGGTGAGATAAATCCCGCCATGGAAGTGTAAGACGCAACGGATTTGCTGTAATTTTATATTTAATTAAAGCGAATGCGTGATGTCTTAGGAAATTATAAGAGACATTTATGGTAACCGATGTTAATGTTTTAATCAAATAAGGCTACCGAAATGCAAGTGTTAATGTGATACACACAACGACGCTTGTCGCCGCGAGCATTTGTTTTAGTTAAATGCTTCTCGTAAAATCAAGGGTACGAATATCGCTCCAATATGCGACGGAGTGTATAGTGCCAATGTTATAGTCAAAACTCGAAGCTTAGTCCACTCAACAAATAACCCAAAAGTAGGTGTAGAGTGCGTGAGCTGTGACCTAAGCGATTTCTTCAGTTAGTTGTTCAGGAAGCGTAAACATACTAAAAGTCCTCGCTTAGGGGGGGGGGGGGGGGGAATAAAGTTTCGACTTTTGAGTTTTTCGCTAATATCTTTAAAACGGTGTGTCGTAGAGAAAAACTATCTTCTACTTAAACAAAGCTCATAAATCTGCAATTTTAATTAATTTTTTTTGCAAACGTTTAGGAATTTGAAACGTTTAGGAATTTAAAATTCCTAAACGTTTTCGAACTACACGTTTGAACATTTAAAAAAAAACTACTTTTATGCTGTTGCCTGCCCTAAATATTTCCGATTTTCTTCTTTCGGAGATAAAGAGGAAATAGTGGTCCTTTTCTACCTACTTTTCAATCTAAATAGAAAACTAAGCGATATAAGGTATACGATTTTTTTCATGCAAATGAAGTCCCATCATAATTATTATTATGATGTTTTAGTATTACTCTACCTAAAAAGTTCGAAACTTTTATTTGTAAAAACGTTTGATAAGCGTTATTCAAAACTATTTAAAATTTCAAGTCGATAGCTTTAGTAGGTAAATTCTAACAGCAGCTGTGATAGACAGACAAAAACTCCAGCTGGTTTTTTTTTGTGTTTTTACCATCCTAAAATTAGATTTGTTGCAAACCATTTTCTTTGTTCTACCTTTGATTTTATAATTCTGAGGCACACCATTAATAACACGGCGCTAGACTGTAATTGGTACCTACTACTGATTGGTTTCTTCGAGGAATAGTTTTGGGTCAAGGAGATTACTAATCTATCACTGTTCAACTGATCTTTGCTTTTCGCTGTTTGGATCAATCAGTGTTCTGTACGGCAATTGGTTACATTATTAAAGTAGACAAATTATGTAGGTCCAGAAATACTAATAGGTATTTACTCTTGTCTTGGTGTTATGGAGGAGCGGAGATGGAATGCTCCTCCATCGTGGAAAGGGAAGATCTTCCGCCAGCCGAGGTGATCGTGCCTGGGGACCGCGGTCCAACGGTTGGTGTGGGACAGTGGTATTTATACAAACTTATTAGAAAACTTCGATAGCGCGGTTTAAAACTCGGTCGTCTATTGGCGCGTTCTATGTAGTGTCTCTACAGTGTGTTATAATGAGTAGCATATAAGAAAGTTAAATGTCTATAGTCGTTGCATAAAGACTGAAATGGATTACAATATCAAAAAAAAGTATCCGGTCAGGTAACATTTCTGTGAGAAAATACTCGTAGATATATTATATTTGGTTGCCGTTGCTAAACCAGGTCTGTCTTCGAAGATAGACTTTCAGAAAATCTTTGAATTTTTTATATTTTCTTCAGATCACTCTATTTCAGCTCTCTTAGCCCTGACGTACTAGTGTGTTTGTAAAGCTCCCTCTCTTTGCACAGTTGGGCGCAGTCAGTCAGTGAATGACGCCTAGTGGCATTATATGACGAGCACCTCCTTGTTTTGGATGGCACGTTAAACCGTTTATCTCGGTTTTCATTGTCTTCACGCACAATAAGCCCCTTGAGTGTCTTGAAAAGTTGTGATAGTTAAGTGTCCACTAGCCTAACACCAGCTCCCAATCCGCGGTGGGCTCGCGTGGGAGATCAGACTTCCTCATGTGTGTGAAAAGGCCTTTCGCTGAGCAGTGAGCTGTTGCGGTGTGCTGATTATGATACTATATCTATTAGACACACCACCTGCTACGAACCTTTCAAACCTCTATATTTGATTATAGCATCCATTCTGCATATTATACGTTGGATACCAACTGTCGTACGCTCTGTAATTAGGTCAAAAATTAATTATGACAAAGTAAGCATGGGAAGTCGCGGATGTGTGATTACGTGTCACATCCATCCCCATTTTCAATGAACGAATCACGATTCCGAGTGGTACCGGCAATCTAGATCGCGTTTGCAAACAGATAACTTTAAACCCTAACTTATTAAAATGTGGTATAATTACTTATTATCTTAGTCTGTTCACGAACTATTGATTTAGAAAGCAAAATAAATAAAAAATAAAAATAAAATAGAAAGATCCTTAGCTCAGCAGTGGGCTGTTACGGGTTGATGATGAATCGCTTTTCGGTAGTTGAGTTTTGGAATAAACGGTAAAGCGAACGAACGTTTTCATTTGTACGCAAACTTTGCAATGGGATGACAGGATAATCTGATGCTAGAGTTAGGAGGTGGATATCGGAACTCAAAAGGTTACTCGTAAATCGATCGAGTTAATGCTCAACCCTATAGTTTGTATATGTAGTATAGTTTGGACTCATTTGATTTGTTTTGACGAGCGCCAAACAATAGGGGTGTTTTATAGTTTTCATAAACATAAACTATAATAAGTTATTTTCCATCTGATCAAATGTAGGTAAATAAGGAAATAACAACTGTATTATCATTATTACTTCTTATTATACCGTTTTTTCATGAAACAATTTACCTGTTCGTAAAATAAACCTAAATTGTCTTTGTCTTCTGAATCATGAAAACATAATGTTTATCTAACCGTCGCCTTTTTTCTTGTAACGAGAAAAAGGGATGTTATTCTTAATCGTACTCTTGATGGCGGTTATTTTTAGAGTTTCGTACCCGGGTGTCAACGGGACCCTATTACTTAGCTTTTGCTGTCCGTCCGTTCGTCTGCCATCCGTCAGAAGCGCGGGGCGGAGTCCATTTGAAGGCAACAATTTCAATAACTGCATGAAAAAAAGTCAACAACTGCATGAAAATAATAAATACGCGCGCGGCTATCGCAGCGCCCCGTTCTTCGTTCTTTTCATGCAATTATGGACCGTATGTCCAAGTCGTTAAGGCTTATATTAAATTGGTATCTTCCAGAGGTGTGCGCTGGACCTACCTATCTGTCAGGGGGCTACTTCAAGAATCTAATTATAACAACATATACTTACTAATAATAATAATAAATAATATTCATTTAAGTGTGTTGTATGCAAAAACCGTGTTTGATGGTGGTGATTATTATCATTATTACAACTATTGTTCTAATTCAGTTTATTCTTCAACAGCTGCGTATGCAGAAATAGTGGGTGAATCAGAGAAGATTATTCACGAAGGTTCGATGCTAAGGCTCATCTGCGTCGTTAAGAGGTCAACGGAACCACCCTCCTACGTATTCTGGTACTTCGAGAACCGGATGATCAACTACGATCTCAGTAAGTACCTACTGTTACTATTCTGTTACTTTTGATTAGCATTATTTCGTACATACTTGATATTCTTCAAGATTATTCAAATTAGTGATTTTTTTTTAAATCAGTCCTTAAGTTTCGAGTCTATTCATTGCAAACATACAAAAAACAGTAGTATAGATAGTAATGCAGGCTATTTGAAAGATCTCTACTTTGGATTTGGTCTTGTTTGGCTCAAAATTGTTTGCTTCTAAATTTTCCTTGTCTAACGTTATATCTTTTTCTTCATCTATCTAGAATTCATTTTCTTTTTTCTTATCTACGAATTCTTTCAATGAATTTATTTTTATTCATAACTAGCGACCCGCCCCGACTTCGCACGGGTGCAATGCTTATACTAAAACCTTCCTCGTGAATCACTCTATCTATTAAAAAAAACCGCATCAAAATCCGTTGCGTAGTTTTAAAGATGTAGGCATACATAGGGATATAGGGACAGACAAAGCGACTGTGTTTTATACTATGTAGTGATAGTGAAGCTACTTCTAACGCTTTATGTTGTAAGTCGGATGTATTCATCCTCCAATTACTACAAAAATCTTCTTATCTACATTCTTCCGCTTAAGTATTCCCCTAACGTATCCCCAGTGAGTTTCCCCATCAATTTAAGGGGGGATGATGTCCGCCATTACCCAAGATACGGCGAGATTTGCAAGTTTCCCTCTTCTTGAGGGCGTCTAAAAGTTTCCGACCTCTAACATTTTGTTAACTAAAAAGTGCTACCTTTGAATTTTTTACTTGATCATTCTTCAAAAGTTCAAAGGGAATCGTGAGAAACTTATAACAACTAATGTAGATTTACGTGCTTATGAATATTTTATGTTACACAAAATAATGGTTCTATAACAAGTTCCATCTACTTACAGAATACTGGGATGATTTTTTTTACCGTCTGGAAAAAAATATGACGTATAAGGTATCTAGAGCCGAAGTTATACACGAGATTAATTCTTAAATATAGTCGTGTTTAATGCAATTTACAAAATCTAGAAAACTACGCACAGTATTACGCGCAGCTGGCGGTTGTAGGTAGATTGCGCATAAATGGAAGCTACGAGCCTGTTTCTTTTAAAATACTATTTCAAATATCTCAGTGTGTATTATTGACTACAATTGAGTAATGTATATTAGTCTATACAAGAAAAAAATTTTTTGAGAAAAAAAAATTTTTTTTAAGTAACATTGCCAAATGAATCTATTACACTTACCTATCACATCCCATTTTTTTCCAGACGGTAAAAAAGTCACTCTGTATACTTGTAGTACCTATTGTTATAGTTATTTTAGTTAGCATCGAACGTGTTAAAATATACCTTTCTACGGTCATAGTGTTATATCCCCGTGAGAATTACATATTCAATCTGAATCAGATTCACCAATCTCCTTTTCGTGAAGACGTTCTTGGTGTAATAAAATTATCACGAATGGCTTGAATTGGCTTGGCTTAAAAATTGATGTGTAAATTTTAACCAGCTTTCTAGTATGTGTCTGTAAATTATTACGTCATTCTATTTACAAAGTCTTCCAGCGAACTCAAAAATTCATTGGAAGTCTCTTCAAGTTTCATTCAAATGTTCGAAACCATTCTGTCTTTTACATACAATGTTCACCAATAAAACTGAAAGGAGCAGTGACGGAGACCGCTGACCCAATTTCAAAGAAAATCTCGCCGGAACTAGTTCAAGCTCTCAGCTTTGGTTCAGTTTTCTGTTCAATCTAAGCAGAGTGCCTAGGGAGACATGGAATAACATAGAACTTTCTAGATTACATGTTTCTTGTCCAATTGAAACTTTGATGGCAGTTTCCGATTGAGTTGGTTGGTTTAAAATTGATTCTTGAACTTGTGGAAACAGAGTAGCTTCAAAGTTCGTAAAATTTTAGGTGTGAACATTTTTGGGCTTAAAAAAAACGTATAAATGTTTAAATTTTGTAAACTCTAACTATAACTTTATGGACAAATACCTACATTAATAGTTTTTGTCAGAAGAAGCTTATTTGGTATAAAAGTAGGATATTATATCTATTAGTTTCATAAGGTTTTAATATTAAGAGTTCCACTAGCAAAACCCTATAGGATAATTTTTTCTCTTTTTCTGTCCAGTCATCCACAACCTTGGGCACATAATATAATAGGTGTTAGTACCTCTCGCACCTCATCCACATCCTTGCATGCAACATGCTCGTTCTTTGAAAAAACATCTAGTATATTTTTTTAAATTTTGTGCTTTAATATAATATTGTTTATAACTGTAGCTAAAAACAGCTGTTGTTCTTTTTGACACACTTTCTATATTAGTAAAACAACATTCATTTAAAAAAAAAATATTTTATCTTCCCTACTTAATTTTCATAAACATGTTCAGACTTTCTTTTCATCTAACATCACTTGTCATTTACAGTCAGAAGCGGGGCCATTCAGAAAACTTGTGATAAAAAATCCGAAGGCTTCAATTCAAATCCCGCGTCGAAATAATATTTGTTTTGAGCGTGGGTGTTTGGGTTAGTCTATTTATTCTTTCTGTTATCCATAGAGTAACTCAAATCTACAAAGGATTAGGTTATAATGTGAAACATGTTTATGTCAATAACTTCATGTTTACCAATATTTATGTAGGAGTCTACTGGTATTTATTTAGAGCAGTCTGTCTAAACAGATTCGTATCCTATAGTTTTTTAGTGTCATAGTCTATACAAGTATTAAGCTATTGCATAGCTTCTATCGCGGGCCTTGAGCGCGGGGACCGAATCCAGAAATTCCGTAACGAAAAAACCTCACGCTCCCCATTCCGACGGGCACGGAGGCGTGGCTTGTTTATTGGGCATAATCCAAAGCAAAGTTATGATAGTAGATGGACGGACGGACGGACGGACGGACCGACCGACCGACCGACCGACCGACCGACGGACGGACGGAACGACCGACCGACCGACCGACCGACCGACCGACAGACCGACGGACAGACGGACGGATGGACGGATGGACGGACCGACCGACCGACCAACCGACCGACCGACCGACCGACCGTCCGTCCGTCCGTCCGTCCGTCGGATGTCGGTCGGTCGGTCGGTCGGTCGGTCGGTCGGACGGACGGACGGACGGACGGACGGACGGACGGACGGACGGACGGATGGATGGATGGATGGATATTGCATAGCTTCTATCGAGGGCGTGCATTGTCTAACGTCGTTTGTTTTCGGCAGTCTTGTTGATAATATGCAATAGCTTTACCGCGGCAGTCCCCGAGTGCCACACGTCTTTTTTTTTTTTACATAAACTACCTCTGGTATTTGTTTTGAAATCCATCCAGTGATAGTTACACTCGGGTTTTCTTTTTCTTTTTTACTCATGTACTTCGTGTCCTGTTTAGATGGAGTGAGCGTCCACAACGGGCGGCAGACTAGTGAACTGGTGATAGGGAAGGCAGAACCCCGACACGCTGGAAACTACACCTGTGTCCCAGCTAACGCCAAAGCTGCCTCTGTGACGGTACATGTGATTCAGAGTAAGTAATTTTTTTCTTTTAAATTACTTAAAAAGCACTTTCGGTCGGGCGTTCAGCTCAAATCTGTCACTTTAAGAAATTCAAAAATTGTCTTGAAAGGCGGAAAATTTAAGAATTATATCGAAAATTCAATAAGAAGATGTTTTATTATTGTATTACATAAACCTTTTGTATTGTTAGCTAATGGATTATTTACTTCCACGAATAGATTACCTACCTTGTGCTAACTCTAGGGATAAGAGTGAGCGTCTATTTATATTTTAGTAACAATAATTTATTAACATCTTCGTGTTTTTGTTAATTTGATTTTAGGTAGATGTTGTTGCTGCTTGTAAAGTAACAGTATTTTAATTTATTTTCTAAATAAATCTTTGTTGAGGGGACAGGTTCAGCAATGTTGAATGCGTACCAGTAGTAGGATTATATCTATAGTAGTTTCTTCTTGTAAAAAAAAAAAATATTAGTTTTAAGATTTACCCCATTTATATAAAATCATTAAATCTTACAAAAAAGCGAAAAATACAGCAAAGGGAAAAAAAAAATATCTAAATTCATTGTATCACACCATTGAAATATCCATTTCAAATATCACAATGTCATGTTTTGTTAGTAAATTCAAAATTATTCGCTAGAAATAAATTTCGGGATTGCACGGGAAAATTGAAAGTCCCGGGCCGGTAAAAGCCTTGTTAGAAATACGACTAATTTCGCATGCAAAGTTGCCGAGAGCTAGTTGCAAAGTGAATTGACAAAATTGTAGCATTAGCATAACAAAGGGAACTTCTAGTGTTGATTCGTTGAAATTTTACAGGTGTTCAACTTACTGAAATAATTATAATAAAAATATTCCACAAGGTTTATGGACAGTCAAGAGCACATGAATCTGGGTGTCCACGGAATCCCAGCGTCGCTGGCTCTGCGCTACTCGCGTCGAGCCACGACATTATGCTGAGTGGCCACCCTTTTGGTACCTAGTTTTTTAAGTTTTAAGTTATTTTGTAATATTTTAATAGGTGCCAAATAAACACTTCTCTTTCTTTCTTTCTTTACACTTGTAGTGCGAGTCTGCCCTCTAAGGCGACTGTAATAAGAACGTTATAAAGTCCAATGTGTTAAGCTACACGTGCTCTTGACTGAACCTAACTATTTGGGGCACTACCGGTACTGCACGGATTCACCCGCGTAGTTCCCGTTCCCGTGGGACTACAGGGATAAAATATAGCCTATGTTACTCAGATTGGTGATAGAATTTTTAAAATCGGTCCCGTACCTAGTTTTTGAATTTATTTGTTGCAAACATACAAATAATATATCCTCTTTATAATATTAGTGTAGAAGTGTAGATATCTGTACCAATATATTCAAATTGAATAGTAACTCTATAATGTTAAAATAAATGCTACAATTTCAATGGAAAAGAATATTTATACGAAGCGTGATCATAAATGTCCATTTTTAGTATTTTTGTCTATCTCTTTTATCAAAAGTTGTCTCTTAATTTCGTTGAAAATTTTAGGAATCTTATGTTTGATTTTAATATCTTGCACGGTTTGGAAGATATATTTTATTTTGATAAATCGAAGGACGGTTCGCTAGTATTTTCCTTAATTAAACATATTCACATTGTGTCGCTAATAAAAATAATTATGTAGCAAAGTGTTACAAATGCTTGTGAGCCTTAGCAACGATTTTCTTAGAATAAATAATAGTATTTCGGTAATCTATATATATTTGAAAATGAGTACCTATTGCCCTTGGTCACGACATCACGCGTGAACGGCTGGACCAATTCGCTAATTCTTTTATTTGTTGTGTTTGTTATTTTATGTATATAAGAAAATTCATGAAAACTTAACGCCCATATTAACTTTTCTTTTGTAACTTTATGGCGTTTGACTTATACTGTCAGTTGTTTATAAGGCAATAGGTCGTATGGAATAAGGTAAATACTCCTTGGTCGGGTCAGATAGATTGCTGTCACTAAACTTACCGCTGTCAAAAGATCAAAATGGATATCTAGAGATTCTCTTCTGCATAGCCATTAACCATTTTCTAAGCACTGTTTCAGCTGGTTCCTCGTTCTTTATTGGAATATTTTTTATAAGTTTAAAAAAGAAAGATATTAATTTGTGTTGTAAAATAAATATTTTTTTTTTCCAAATATAAAGTTCACAGTTAAATGTAATTTACTTATATAATTTTTACGACTCACGATATATCCCAACTTATAACAAAGAAACTTGTGATTTGACAGGTTGGATAAATACATACAAAGAGATTTAAATATAATAGGGCATAGATGGGGCATTGGGAATATTTTCATACAAAACTTTGAAGCCTAAGCGTCATGTCCTTGTCATGTCAGTTAGTATGAACGCGAGCTGTCATTCGGTCGAAATTGTACTAGACTTATTCCACTTGGAATAACTTTTGACTTCAAATTTTCCTCGCTTTGTCCCCTCTATGCCTTATTATATTTTAATCTCTTTAGATAAATACGACTATTGTCTAAGAAAGATTTTTTTTAAATTTCTTCGTGGTCGGGATAATCGGGATCACCACGTGCGAAGCCGCTTCTCAACAGCTAGCTAAGAAAAAAGAAAATTATATATAAGTCAAAATACATTTTTTCGTAATAAGGAAAATCAAAACAACAGGAAAATCTCACCATATCTCGCTCTGGTAAATTGGCATATTAAAACAGTTATTAAACTGTTTTTGTAACCTCCCACTTTTCCTCGAAGGAAAACATGTTTTTAGGGTTCCGTACCTCAAAAGGAAAAAACGGAACCCTTATAGGATCACTTTGTTGTCCGTCCGTCCGTCCGTCTGTCAAGACCCTTTTTCTCAGGAACGCGTGGAGGTATGAAGCTGAAATTTATATCAATTACTCAGGTCTACTGTCCCTTGAAGCTGTGAAAAAATCAAACTTCTAAGCCAACGCAATCAAAAGATACAGCCGTTTATGCCGCAAATTTTCGACACTTGCAAGGGAATCAAAACCTACAGGGTGCTTCCCGTGAACTCAGAATCTTGAAATTTGGTACGAAGCAACGTCTTATAGCATAGATAAAGGAAAAATTACGAAAACCATAAATTTGCAAGGTTGTACGGAACCCTCGGTGCGCGAGTCCGACTCGCACTTGGCCGGTTTTTTTTTAATGTCGTAACAAACTCTTAAAGCTACGTATAATAACGAAGTAGGTAATGCCCTCAAGAAACCATAATCGGATTAAAGCAAAAACGGCGGTGAAACGCCGCGTTCTATAAAAAACTAAATTTGAGATTTTATTCATTCGATATTCATGAAATCCCCTGGTAGAGGTGAAACACCTGATTAAAGAGCCTATTTGTACCCTACTCCACCAAAAGTAGGATAATTTGGGTACACTGTAGCGGGTTGACAGATTTTAGTAAGTGAGATGTCGTTTTTTCAACCGAATTCAAAAAGAAGGTTGTTGTTTTTTTTATGTTTTTTACCTCAGAACTTTCGAATGGGTGAACCGATTTGGATGAATCTTTTTTTATTTGAAAGCTTGTGTTTCCTTCATTCATCAATTTTGTAGTTTGTAGTTTGTCTAGTTCTGACTATTGCATCCATGAGAAAACCATATTAGTTAAAGTCGGTTTTGAGTTCTATGTTATTTGTCTTCGTTGCGAGAGTGACACTGATGTCACAAAAAATATGGCGAACCTGTTTTTGCACTATTATATGACCTTTCGTAGTCGATACGATTTATTGGATTAATATATGAGTAGTAGTAGAAATATGACGCTTCGACGCTACTTAGTACTATGATTTGCCCCCTAATTTTGGTATGAAAAATATCTCTAAAATATCCACTATAATATGCACCAATATCTCTATCTACTGCAAAATCTAATCAAGATCGCTTTATAAGAAGAAGAACTAACAGACAGAAGACACGTACCGTTATCAAAAAAATCCCATTTATAATAATTATTAGTTCTGAAGTAGGCAGTGACGATTTTGAGTGCCTTGTACGAGTATGTATCTACACGATGTCGAGTTTTTATGATTTTCTAATAAATGTGCTTGTTTGAATTTAAAATTTAAAAAGTGGCAGAAATAATAAAAATAAATATTCGGCGGATATTTGGAGAAGAGGCATTGTTGTTTTGCCGCAGATAAATGTAATACCACTCTCTTTTGTTCTTTTATTGAAATGCGTATCGTCAAAGCGTTGATGGGAGCACGTAATTTAATAAAAGCTCTCGCAAATGAGGTGAGATACGTTGGTTGCAGTCTCGGAAGTTGTGCAATGCTAACAAAAGATTTTCATTTCAATAAACCGAACAACTTTTGTTCTGGTATGTATCTAGGCCGTGATCAGAGATATCTGCAACTGAATTGATAGAAGGTGTAATTTCATATAACACAAAGGGTTTTACAAACAAATGTCATCAATATGGATGATATTGCCGTAAATGCACTGATAAACCTGGTTGAATGTTGAGCATTATCTGTATGTGAATTCAAATGGAGAAAATGATGGTACGAACATTTCGTATAGCATACTAGCCAAAAGTTTAAAGGCACAAAACGTAACTAATGAAATCTATAAAATGATAAATTGACTGACTGATTGGTGATGTATCATATCAACGCGCAGCCTAACCCGCTGGGTAGACTTGAAATTTTGCACATAGATAGCTTATACAGTGTAGGCATCCACTAAGAAAGGATTTTGCAAAATTCAACCCCTATGGGGGTGAAATAATTTTTTAAGATAAGTTTATTTCTGAACTGAAACAAACCCCTGTGTCTTTCGCGTTCCTATGGAAATAGTGCGCTGATCCTTTTTTCTCTTTTTTTTACCGATTATATCTAGATCAGCAAAATGTTTTTTTTGCATATCAACTACCATAACAGCAAAATATCACTGCCAACCTTGTAACTTATTTATAGGCTGTAATTCATTGGCATCAGTCTAAATAAAGCCCGGAGCGCTGGCTTATAGGATTATAAAATCGCTAAATTGAACGGAATTATTTCCCCGACGAATTTCCAACAGCTAATTTCCGTTTTTCCAGAGAAATGTTTTTGAAATTTAAATTTTATTAATTTTGCACTCGGAATATGAATTATGTATTTAAGTAAATTGATTTAAACCTCTTCTGAGTATTCATTGGTTGATTTAAATCTTATTTAATACTGATTTTAATAAAAAACCGGCTAAGTGCGAGTCTTACTGGCACACGAAGGGTTCCGTACCATTATCTATTAAAACGGCAAAAAACACGTTAGTTGTATTCGACGCCCCCATTAAATATATATATTTTTTAAAGTATTTGTTGTTATAGCGGCAACAGAAATACATAATATGTGAAAATTTCAACTGTCTAGCTATCGTCTTGAGATACAGCCTGGTGGCAGACAGACAGACGGACTAACAGACGGACGGACAGACTTGTGGACAGACGGACAGACAGCGAAGTCTTAGTAATAGGGTCCCGTTTTTATCCTTTGGGTACGGAACCCTAAAAAATTATTGAACTGTGACCATCGAATTATTCGTCATAGGTTTATTGAACCGTATCCGGTCATCTGTCCAATATCGATAATAGTAGATTATACAACAAGGGAATAAAGCACTGTTTTATGTCACGGGCGTGACATTGAATCCTGAACGTAACGAATTTAAGGACTCCCAGTTTTACTCCCGAGCCCAGCGAGGGAGTTATGATTTAATTCTCGAGCGAAGCGAGGGAATTAAGACTGAGTCCTGAGTTTATTGAGGGATTTAAGCGCCCAAGACAAAAAAGTTTTATTCCCGAGTTATATACTCTACTTTTCTCACCTTATGCGAGACAATAAAATGCAATTTCATGGTAGTAGATTATTGATAATGCCTATGGCATCTAGTTTAATAGACTCTGGAGTCAAAGTACTTTCATCACTCGACATTTTCGATATTCTTTTTGAAATGTTATAGCTATAAAATGGATACAGCAACTTGTTTCTGCCGGCGTGACCTACTTGATTTAACAAATGAAGATCGTGCGAATCTAGTTGGTTGCGGCTTCGGTTTTCGAAAATCGAGTTGGCCACGACCATGGCCGCAGGCGGGTGCACCACATTTTGCTTAACGAAATTAGACTTTATCGTCATAGCAATAAGGATTATGAATAGTGAAAATTATTTATTGACCTAGGGTTATAATGAAATTCCATACAACATTATAACCCGGCTAAAGCCAAGGGATATAATGTCTTGCTTTCGGTGAGGTTTATATGATATATAATCCGGGTTTGTCGAGCATGTGGTGTGAAAAGCCTATTATTATACAATACAATGCATTAACTCTCAATTGTATACCAAAAACAATATAGGACACATACAAAAATAGAATTAAGTACAATGGGCAGTTGCGATCTATGATACCAGAGACCAGTTTAAATAAATAGACTGACAACGCCATACAAAATATCGTAACTCGAAATCTAATTACTTACTAAGACGCGAGATGTCGTTAGGTGTATCGAATGGAGAAATAAATAGAAACTACAACCACAGCTACAACTTATCTTCACCTCCTAGCTTACTGCCACGCTTAGTGCGGCCAAACAAAACGTTAGGTGGCGCTATATCCGATTTATTTTTTTATTTTGTGCTGGGCTGTAATTTTTGTAAGGTGCGATGTTGCCGATCTTACACGAGTTAGTTTTTGGAGATTTGTGTGCTTTTTATTAAAAGCTTTTATTTAACTTGCAATGTATGTATGTATGAATGTTTGTTCGGGTGGAATCTTTCAACTCAATTTTGAAGCAGATATCTTCAACCGATTGAGCTGTTTGGTGTACTTATGTAAGTTGGGTGACAATGCAATATTATGGTACCACCGAGCTGATCTGATGATGGAGCTGGAAGATGGCTATAGGAACTCGGTAATCAAACTACACAACCCCATCGAGTTTGGGCTCGTTTGATTCGTCTTGATGAGTACTTTGAAACTAGATGGTAACCAGGGTCTGATGATGGAGCTGGAAGATGGCCATAGGAGGAACTCAGTAATTAAACGTCATATTTCGTTCGAGTTTGAGCTCGTTTGATTTGTCTTGACAAGTACTCTGGTGCTAGATGGTAACCAGGGTCTGATGATGGAGCTGGAAGATGGCCATAGGAACTCGGTAACTAAACGACACAATCCCATCGAGATTGGGCTCGTATGATTCGTCTTGATGAGTTCTTTGGTAAAAGATGGTAGCCAAGGTCTGATGATAGAGCTTGAAGATGGCCATAGGAACTTAGTAATTAAACTTCATAACCCTATCGAGTTTGGGCTCGTTTGATTTGTCTTGACGAGTACTTTGGTACTAGATAGTAACCAGGGTCTGATGATGGATCAAGAAGATGGACATAGGAAATCAGTAATTAAACGACATACACCCATCGAGTTTGGGCTTGGTTGATTCGTCTTGACGAGTACTTTGGTGCTAGATGGTAACCAGGTCTGATGATGGAATTGGAAGATAACCAACTGAGCTGAAATTTTGTATACACGGTTAGTTTAGATGAGAATGCAAGGTTAGCCATATGATGCTATTCTAAATCCAACTAAAAAGGCCCTACATTTTGTGACGTCACATTTCAAAATCTAATATTTTTTTTTTATTTTTTTTAAATTTCTGATTTGTTGTTTATTTTATTAAAAAGAATTTAGTAAATACAGAACTGCTGTTTTAATTCAACGTCTAGTTGTAAAATTGCAATTTATGTGACGTTACACAAGCGGGGGGGGGGGGGTGTCTCACAAATGTGACCAGCTGTGACAAGGACGGGGGAGGGTCAAAAAATTGTGTGACGTATAAGAGTGGTGGTGGTTTGGTGGATGTGAATAATATGCATTGCGATTAGATCGATTAAAAAATATAAAATAATGCTAAAATGTTGTAAATTAAATTAAAAAAAAGTTCCATCATCATCTGATCTCATCATCATCATCCGTCTAGCCCCCTTTCGCAACGCGCGATAAGGAACTTCGTTCCAATAAATCTTTGTATTAAATCTTTGCGTTTTTATAACTTAAGTAATAAGTACCCATTTTTTTAATAAATAAAAGCGTGTGACATTGTGATGGAACATTAAAACACATTTAGCATTCAATTATATTAAATTAAGATCATTGGACTCGATTCTGCAAACCAGCTAAAGTTCCTAATTTTAAGTTTGCTCTATTCTTTTCCACCGCTTTGGAAAGGAAAGGGACAGAAATAAGCGCCATATTTATTGGGTGCTATTTAATTAAATGGTTAGCATATTAATCGTATTTTAGTGAGCAGAAAAATATAATCTGTAAGCAGAAATAGCTAATTGGTCAGCAACTCGTGGCCAGCAAACATTTTAAAATCAATCTGCATTTTTTGTCATTCTTGATGGCTGAAAAAAAAATACATACTTTACTTGTCTTGCGCAAAATCGCCATTCCTTACAAAGATTATTTAGGAAGGACTTTAGATTATGCAACTTCGATTTAGGGGAGGGGAAGGGGTAATCCCCCCATACTCACTCCCAGAACGCGGAGATTAATAGTTTTGGAGAAATTAAAAAAACAAAAAGTGAGTTTATGTCATCATAACTTAGTACAACCTTTCGTATTCTGCCTTATACAAGTGACCAGAGCCCAATTCGGTTCTGGCACTTCGCCGGCTGCTCGCTACGCTCGCTCGGCTTGTGCGTTGTGGTCACAAGAAAAACCTAAGCTAACTCACGTGTCACGCGCCTGCTCTTAGATATTATTATAGACATGTTTTCTCTGCTGATCAATCATGAAATCTTGCTGACCAAGTAGTTATTTTGCGGACCAAGTAATTATTTTGCCGACTGAATGTTTATTATGCAAACTCATGTTATTGTAAGCTGCCTATTTATCAAAGAGATTTAAATATAATAGGGCATAGAGGGGACAAAGCGAGGAAAATTTGAAGTCAAAAGTTATTCCAAGTGGAATAAGTCTAGTACAATTTCGACCGAATGACAGCTTGCGTTCATACTAACTGACATGACAAGGACATGACGCTTAGGCAAAGAGATTAAAATATAATAAGGCATAGAGGGGACAAAGCGAAGAAAATTTGAAGTCAAAAGTTATTCCAAGTGGAATAAGTCTAGTACAATTTCGACCGAATGACAGCTCGCGTTTATACTAACTGACATGACAAGGACATGACGCTTAGGCTTCAAAGTTTTGTATAAAAATATTTCCAATGCCCCCTCTATGCCCTATTATATTTAAATCTCTTTGCGCTTAGGCTTCAAAGTTTTGTATGAAAATATTCCAAATGCCCCCTCTATGCCCTATTATATTTAAATCTCTTTGCTATTTATGATTTAATTTTTTACCTTTATCAAAATTATTTGCGGAACCAGGATTGCTGCCTGATTTTTTTAGTTGCAAACAAAATCTTTGTATGCCCACCAAATGATTGAAATGCTGTTTTTTTGGGGTTTACCAAATTTTATCTTCTCAAATTTATTTACAATGTCATACCTATATGTCAAAATAACAAAATTGAACCTTATGGACGCATTCACATCTTAATCAAATAAACGTTTTTAGCAATTTTAGCAACGATGTAATAAGTTCATGGATAAAAGTGACAGATAAGACATCAAATTAGTTGGATTTTACATGTTTGACAATACTCTATAATAAATGGTTTGTTTCTGTCCTTTTTCTTCCGTATTCTATAGAGAAGGATAGGCTTACTTAAAATTAGGAATTTTAGATGGTCTGCAGAATCAAGTCCAGTGTCTTCATTAATTTTCTGTAGCAACCACAACCCACATTTTACGAGATAGTCTTTGGACCCCTAAAAGTGATGGGTGCTGATCCCATCAGCGGACCGGGTCTGTTTGCAGTGTCTCAGAATTAATTCTGGGACCTGCGGGTTTCTTCTCGATGTTTTCCTTCACCGTCGAGCTAGTGATAAACATGTACGTAAGTTTTTGAAAAACTCATTGGTACATGCCAGGATTCGAACCCCAGCCACACTGATTTTCGGCCGGCTCTTTAACCGTTCGGGCTATCACTGCTATTTAAATCATTTGGTCGACATAAAAAGATTTTGTTTGCAATAAAAAAAATCTGGCAGCAATGCTTGTTCCGCAAATAAAATAACTACTTGGTCCGCAAAATAACTACTTGGTCAGCAAGGTTTCATGATTGAACAGCAGAGAAGTCTGTAAGCACTAGTGTATTTGATTGGTATGTATATTTAAAAAATGGCAAGCAAAATTACTAATTGGACTGCATTTTATTAAAATCGGCAATGCACGTTTAATAATAACAACAAAAACAAAACAATACAACAACAAAACAATATAACAACAAAATAATACAACAACAACAAAGCAATACAACAACAACAAAACAATACAACAACAACAAAACGATACAAAAATACAACAATAGAACAATAACAATAAGTTGCATAATCTAAAGTCCTTCCTAAATAATCATTATAAGGAATGGGCCCATTTTGCGCATGACAAGTAGGTACATTATGATATAAGTGCGGTAGGTTGAAAATTACAGCCGAGGCGATATTGCTAGCCCGAGCCGTAGGCGAGGGTTACAAGTAAGCAGAGGCTGTAATTGTCAAAGCGCACGTATGTCATACGACGTTTTATAACACATCTGCGAGGAAATAAAATAAAACTCCGACTATGGTAAACGAATAAAAACAATACAGCGTTAAGAAAAAGCGCGCGGCATCAGCATTTTTTTTTAGACAAAGGCACAAAAAACAGCCAGTATTACTAATAAAGTAAATTAATATTATTGTGTTTTTGTTACAGATTAATTGGTTGTAATTTACTGTCAAAATTAATTAAATTAAATAATTGTGTGCATAAATATTTCTTTATTATATTTTATCTCCCAACGTTAATTTTATGACAACTTTTTTGACACAAAAACTCTTTGCTGAGATTTTAAAAAGTACCGTTCGTTTTAAGACGGAGCATCTTGATAAACCGTGCGTTTTACTTTACACTTACCGCATTTGGGCGTAATGAGATACAATACGATATTGAAATTGGTGAAATAAGACACCTTTTACGAGCAAATGTGTTATAAAGTATTTTGCTACTTTTATATGCAGCTCAAAATGAATCTTTTTGCTTACCCTCTGAGTGCTTACCAAAATTTAATTAAACAGGAGCAGCTCATTGCAGCTTATATTAATATGCTGTACAAAAATAATTACAGCCATCCAGAATGACATAAATTGCAGATTGATTTTGGAATGTTTGCTGGCCATGAGTAGCTTACCAATTAGCTTTCTGCTTACAGATTATATTTTTCTGCTCACAAAAATACGAATACTATGCTAACCATTTAAATAAACTCTAAATTAAGTAGGTATATTGTTAAAAGTACTATCTCCTTTTATAGTAGTTTACTCATAATTTCTATATGTATCGTATGTCAACATTTTTGTTTTTCTTACTTCAATATATTCTTCACTGATACACGTATTTTACTTTATACTGAGCTTAATCCCAACATATATCAAATTTAAAGCTCAATTGGTTGAAGATATCTGCTTCAAAATTGAGTGCAAGATTCCACCGAACATACACAGTTAAATACATACATTGCAAATTAAATAATCAAAGACGTTTAAAGAAAAAGTTTCTCTCCTAGAATGATTTTCTTCCAACCTCTGCTTTATAATATTGGTTTAGATTTTAGGTTGAAAAAGGTTTGTGTTAAGCGCCATCTAGTCGGAAAACGATTCGATACTTTGTACCTTGATCACCTTTCATCATCTATATAGTCACGCCATCTGTATATTCACGTCACTAAACATGAGGGTGGTGTTAATAATGTATGCGAATGATTTTTTTTAAATTTTAATGTATGAAGAATCTTGCATATTCTAAAAAAGAAAAAGAAATGTTTTCGAGGTTTTATTGAAGAAGTTATTGAAATTTCTTGGTTTTAATGGCTCTGGTGAAATTGTATATATTATGGAGTAGCGCCATCTGGATATTGTACAAATTTTGAGCTTAAATTGAGTTACGATTTGTTGTATGGGGATTGACAGTCTATTTATTTAAACTGGTCTCTGATGATACGTACCTACCTACTGAAAGATCAGAACTATGGTAGACATTAAGGTAGTTGTTGAACCTTTATACTTATTTATTATATATTTTTTATTTACTATGATATTCAGAACCTACTTAAATATTTTTTATTCTACAATAGGTCGAACTTCAAACATAGGTAGGTACTCGTATAACCTAAATATGTCTTCCACAAATATCTAAAACTGGTGGATCCCTTTTTTCCCTGTTTTCTAAAATGCTTTTTACTATATTGTCTTTCTACAAGTAGAGACAGAGGGATAGTTAATATATATACTACTCAGTCAACCCTTAGATGGTTAAATGCTATAAGGTTCCCAAATCAAACTTCCATAATTGGAGTTTGGCGTGCACCCAATTGCCACTTCTCTTGTGTTTATGTTTTCTTGATGAGGGTCTTGTTTTCTCAGCGATAAATTTTAGACAGTTTTGCTTGAAATTTTTAAGAAATAGTTGGTCTTAGTGAGGAAAGCCTTAATTTCTAATAAGATAATTAAAATTTCATCGACATTCCTTAGAGACGGGTGCACGGCATTGCTACAGCCAAGTCCCTAGCTATCAATTAAAACTAATTATTTTTACAGGTGAAACTCCAGCAGCAATGCAACACGGTAACAACTCGACGGCTGCCATAGAAGAAGTACACATCCTTATAAAATTATTATTCATATTAATATCCCTTAGAATTTTACTGTCTCATGTTGGATAGCGTCATTTTGTTCTTTTATTCATACTTTCTGTACCGAATGATAGTTCCGTTGCCAATACAAAAGGCATAAAGTACAAGTTTTAATTATTGAGATGGAAATGTCGTGGCCTTTCTTTAGCTATGATTTGTTCTTCGTAATAACGTTTTGTCTTGTGACCATTTAATTGTGTCGGTTGGTAAAGAAGAGTTTATATATAAACCATGCGACACATGTCGCAAGGGTTGTTTGAAACACCGTGATATTATAATTTTACTAGTCGTATTATGTAGCAATTGGCACTATATTGTCTCCGTCTACCCCAATGGGAAATAGGCGTGTGATTATTTATGTACGTGTGTATGTATTATACCAATGAATGGTCCCAGGGAAATTATAATGTAACTAAGATTGTCCCGTGATATTGTATAAGTTCGTGCAATTATAATACCACTTATGATATAATAATATCACGGTTTTTACAATAATTCTGCGATATATTATATAATTCGGTAGACTTTGTAAACTTCAGAAACATGTGTTACTTTATGTTTTAAAATATAGTATTTTACTTATTGTTACTGAACAATACTACATATATTTTCTCATAATTTATGGTTTATAAAATGACCATACGATTGTGTTAATCATCAATCAAGTACATAATTACATACCTTATCTTTACAAAAGTATTAGAATTGTTTCATCTGTTTCTCAGATATCAATAATCATTTTGATATTTATATTATTGAGGGTAAAATTCGCTGTGACACGTGCATCTTAAATTTTCTACGTACCTAGTACCTATGTAAATCTTCTGAACGTATAACTTGTACAAAAGACGATACTCGTTTAAAAAATATAAATAATTTAATGAGTGACCTTCTAAATTACTTACCCATTTTTTTTTGCAAAACAGTTTTAATATTTCTTTATTACAAAATGAATACCTAATCAATTCGTTCTATATTACAGTAGCTTTTCCACATCATTAAATAAACTGATTGTATTATTGGTAATTGATGTGCTATCTATACTGCCTCCATCGTGGATTAGGCTGTGTTCGATCAACAAAGGATAAGCTTTATTCCGAGATGAATTCGCAAAAGCCTAAAGCTTTTTCTACGTTGGTCAAATCATGCCATTGTTGTTATATCTCCATCTGTATAAAATTATATTTGAGGTTAACATTCGCGCTTTTCAGGTAAAGTAAATGCTAATATCTCTGAGGACAGTGATTTGTAAATATTTACTTAAATGCGAGTGCTGATGATGGACATTTTTACATCCAAATGCAATCTTATACGAGCATTGAACAAGGTGTAACGGTAAGTTGTTTGAAAAATATAAAATCACATACCCATAACTAAAATATTCATTTATTAATTTATGAAAAAACTGTTATAAAAAATTATGTGTAAGTTTAGATTTCTCATTCAAGCGGCAGCATAAAAGTATAAACAATCAAAAAAGTAAATGAAGTAGGTATCTTATCTACAAGCTACCTTTGACGAGCTACGCACACGTCTGGAAAAATAAATGATGAAATATTACATATTTTTTATCCAAAATTATAATTTAAGTTCAATTATAATGAGGTTCAAACTTTCATAATACTTTTGTTACAAAGACTGGTACACAGTATAGTACCAAAATACTGAGAAAAAGCAAATCACTATATCACTATCTTTCACCACCTTTCACTCAAATGTTAGCTCACTCATACACTTGTCACTCGCGGTTTTCCTTCAGAACGTACCTAATAACATGACAGTGTAGGAACGCTTTTTTATATTAAGTGTGTAAAGTGTGCCTTTAAAATAAGTTACAACATCCCACGACAATATAAATCCTTAAAAATAAACTTCAACCTTCACTACATAGTATAAAACAAAGTCACTTTCTCTGTCCCTATATCCCTATGTATGCATAAATCTTTAAAACTACGCAACGAATTTTGATGCGGTTTGTTTTTAATAAATAGAGTGATTCAAGAGGTTTTAGTATAAGCATTGCACACGTGCGAATCCGGGGCGGGTAGCTAGTAATTATTAAAACGATTAAAAACTTACATCTATACATATAATAAAACTCTAACGGGGCCGTGTCTGTACATGAAATATTTTTTGAAAATTCTAACGGTAGTGTATATGGTTATCGATATAGATACCGTAACACCATTTTTTGGAATTTTTGTCTGTCTGTCTGTCTGTCTGGTTGTGCACGCATCACTCAAAAACTACTGGACGGATTTTGATGAAACTTAGTATGGAGATAGCTGAGTACCCGGGTCAACATCTAGGGTACTTTTTATTTAAGGAAAATATCTCATTCCCACGGGAAAAAATAAAAACTGGTTAAAAAGAGAAATACGTACTACTCCGAAACGATAACACTTACATACTTGAAATATGGTAAGTAGGTGTCTTATAGACGTATACAGGCAACTAATATAAAAGGATTTTTGGAAATTCCCCCGGGAACGGGAATAACGGGATCATTGGGAACCGAATAAATTGGGTGTGCTAATTGTTATATCCATACTCTTTTCTGCTTTACTGCTATTTTCTTTGACAATGTCTTTGTGACGTTGTTGATATTTGTTCAATGCAAATGTCAATTGAGTTTTGTATTTATTTGTTACAAAATGAAGAAGCTGAGAAAAAATATTACTAGAAGATCATGTTGAAACTGAAATTACAAAGAAAACCTAATAAATACTAATACAGAACAATACAAATGTCATGCAAACAGAAGGAATGCACGTACCAAGGTCAGTCATCCTTTACACATTCTGTTACTCCAATTAAAAACTGGTTAAAAAGAGAAATACCTACTAGGTACTCCGAAACGAACACATCAAACTTGAAAAATGGTATGTAGGTGTCATATGTCGTAGGCAATCGCTATGAAGGGGTTTTTGAAATTCCCACGCGAACGGGAATACACTAGATCCACGTCTGCAACGCCGCTGGGCACTCGCTATCTTAAATAAAGAGCAACAATACTACGGTTTCCATAGGTATCCCTAAATTCAGTTACGCTAATTCATTTTTCGGAAAAAAATCACACATATTAAAAACTAGCGGTTCTGCGCGGTTTCAGTCGCGTTGTTCCCGTTTTCGATGGAATACATGGACTATATAGACTATGTTACTCAGGGATATTGCAGCTTTCCATTGGTGAAATAATGTTTTAAATCGGTCCAGTAGTTTTTGAGTTTATTCGTTACAAACACAAAAATACAAGAATAAACCTTTCCTCTTTATAATATTGGTGTAGATGTAGATTAGTGTCCCTAGATGTAGATAGATGAAACCGAATTAGTAGTCGATACTGAAGAAACTAATTTCAGGAATTGCACTTATCCTCCTATCCTACTATAATATTATAAACGCGAAAGTTTGTTCCTCTTTCACGCAAAAACTACTGAACGAATTTTGATGATACTTTACATTTATATAGCTTATACATCAGAATAACACAAAGGCTATATTTTATCACCGTATTCCTACGGGAATGGGAAGTATTTTATCCCCTTATTGCTACGGGGACGGGAACAACGCGGGTGAAACCGCGGGGCGCTGCTAGTAAGATAATAAGTCTCGTGAAGCTAAATTCGTTTCATCGTTGCAGTTCTCACTGCAATGCAGATCTTTGTCATGGGTTTTCGTTTGAATATAAGTTTTGTAATTGAAACCACAGCTAGTTGCAGATGTTAAATGTGTAACTTCAGATGAAATTGTATTGCTTGCTCAGCAAAGTTATGACCTGGAAGGCAATTCTAGCGCCATCGACTTAACTTTAGAATTGAGTTTACTACAAATACTCGAAGATCGAAATCTAAGAATATTGTATTCGCAACTCTCTCTTATTACTCGAATTACTGAGAATACAATATTCGGAAAAATTACTTCGGTGATTTCACTTTTTAACTTTTTTAGTAGGTATCTGCAATATGTCGCTATAATTTGGGAATTATAAATTTTAATAAGAATATAGAGCTACAGTCATAGCCATATTATTTATTGCAAAATGTGGTTATACAGATGGAAGGTAAATATACAGTACATAAGCACGTTAACCCTGGAAGGGCGCAGCAATGTAAAAATACAAAATGAAATAGGTACAAAAATAAAAATTAAAAACAATGTTAATTAGGTCTTAAAAAATGGGTAGGTATACTAAGTTTTAAGTTGTTATATCATTATTTTTATCAAAAAATTCCTTCAACGAGTAAACATCGTCAGTCGTTTTAAAATGAACCTTATTGAATAATACTCATACGAGTATATAATTAATGTATTATAACTGAAAACCTAATTTCTGAGGGTTTGCGTTAATTATGTTTCATGTTGTATATACAAAAGTATTAATACTTACAAGCCTAGTTCCAATCAGCACTCGCCTGAAGACTATAATAATATGGCTTAAGAGCCATCTTACGTTCTTGTTATTATGTCTTAGACAGAAAAAACGAAACAGAAAATATGAAATTTTGTTACGCTAACAGAATATTTTTAATGTATTTACAAAAAGACAAAGGAGTCCGTTTCACTGTTTCATTGTTATTTCTTTATTAAATAAACTCGAATTTGCTTTGAATATTCTATGGATTATTTTAAATTTAGTTCTTATTTCTTTGTCTTAACGACGTAAATGCAAGATTAATAATTCTCAATTTTATTTATAAGGATAATGTGAATGACCAGACAAGTAGGTACCCGATTGTAATTTGAAACGTAATACAAACTTGTTTCCTTACAAGATGACTCAAGAGCATTTATTCTGCGTTTCCATTTCATGCCAGAATAAGTGACAACCACTTATGTGTCCTACTCTAAAACCTTATTTAGTGGAAAAATTGCTCTCCTAGTACTAAAATATCACTTGTAGTGCGCATAATAATACTGAGACAATATTTGATATGGATGGTGTTCATTCGAATTGAGAAACTTGCGTCATCTATTTAGATGTAGTCCGTGGTTGTTGTTCTATCGACGACAAAAAGAATTGAAAAAACTGTAAATGTAGTAGATAGGTCACGGTTGCAAAAATGCATGGACAAAAAAGCATCTGACAGTCATTGATTTATCGAAGAGATTTTTTTTGTGTTTTTTATTCAGCTCATCTACCGCGGTCAGAGCTGCATGTCACAGGAACTGCAGTATTTTTACCTAAAAAGCGCTTGCAATATTTAACAGTTGATATATTATATACCTAAAGGAAAGTATACCAATCGAGTACAATAATTGTTACATGTAAATAAATTGTGAAATATAATCATAATAAGTTTATGTAAGGAATGTAATTATCTGTCATTACAATTTTAAGAATAAATAATAATTTTGAATTGAACGTGCCAAGTTCGTTTGTTTTATTTATCTAATTACTAAGAGATTGGCTTTTCCCGTTCCCGTGGGAATTAGATTTTTTTTAAAGTATACTTACTTCCTTTGAGAGGAATCTATACCTATCAAATTTCAATTTAGTATAATTTATACCTACTTTCTGAGATTTGGTGATTAATCAGTGAGTTAGTGGTATTTCGCATTTCGATAAACGCACTGAAATTATAACGAATTGAAACAGATAGATTTTCTAGTAACATGACACATGAACGAACACACAATAACAGTATCTCCATGTGTCATGTTTAGAAATAGAATAATTCTAGTGTAATTTTCAATTATACCTACAGAAATAAATACATTTTCATTTTCAATACCTACCCTGTTTCGTAATATTATTATATACTTACAGCATCTCCAACAAAATATATGTTACAGTCACACTGCAAAAAACAGGGCTTTGACTAACGGCATCGGATAAAATCACTTTAGGTTAGATTAAGTTAGAATTTTGAGCGAGCGAAGCGAGCGGAGTCTCCATACTTTATTCTGGTAAGTTTGCTTGATTGTCCCTGTCCTATGAACTTTGACCTATAGTCTGAATATTTTGCAGTTAAAAGCGATTTCGATGCCCTTAGTCAAAACCATTTTTGAAGGCAAAAATCAGTCAAAAGTAGTTTTGACCAGTTATGAATTTTGATTGTAACGTATACAGCGTCTCCGGCTAAGTAGTTTATTTATCATTAATCTTTCGAAAATCATAAATTGTTAAATTAAAAAAATATGTTATTTGAAACGGTTTTGTTCCAAAGTATTTGTTTTCGCAAATTCAATGGAACTAATAAAGTTTGTTGAATAAGAGTCTTTAGACAGCTAACTCCAGGGTTTAAATCTAAATTGGAAGTGCCATTGACACGTGTGCACTTAATCTGAGCCTCTTAGAGTGATTACCACCAATTAATTAGAAAACTGATTGATGTATCAAGAGCACTTACGCGAGTTTGCAGAACGTTTCTAGTACGGCGTGGTTTGGACAGCGCTTTGTTCAGTTTCAGTGTGAGCGCACCCTTATGTCATGTGTGATTCTAAGTCGAGGTTCAAAGCTATTTTGTGGTTATGTTGTAATTAATTTATGCGGTGTAATTTCAAGCGAGTATGGTCGTGATCTCTAACAAATTCCGTCGGCCGCTCAGGAATGTCATTACCGAGGAATGTTTAGTATGGAAATGCATTATAAAATAAAATCACTTCATTTCAGACAGGGGCCTCCATATTTTGTTAGTTATGTTTATGAAAAACTATGTTAGTAATTTAACAAAAACAAAAATACAAAAAATCTGGTGTGAGTGGCCATATCCGAGTGCAGCCCGACCCAGTGACCGACCCAGCCTACCCTACACGGCCAGGATTCTGTTGCGGCTGGATCACACTCGACGCAGCGCCGCCGCGGCAATTGGCCAACCAATCCTCTCAACCCCCCACTCACTCACCCCTCACCGTTCACCATACACATACACACAACTCCACACCCCTCATAGACAAAATTACATAATTTCTTCTCTCATACCTTCTCAAATAAATAAATATACTAATAATGTACCTTACCGATATTCCCTTAGAGGGAGACCAGGATCCCAAGACAGGGGATTTAGTATTTATTATAGTTTGAGCTCCTGTCTTCACTCATGTTCGACTATTTCAATTACCTACTCAATATGGACTGTGTGGAAAAAAATACAGATTTTTTCATTTTAATTGAATAGGAATCAGAATGGCTGGGAACCCGTCCACTTGCGCCCTCGCAAACATGCCACTACATCAAACAAGCACTGCACCAGATTATATGTAGAGTGGTTGACAATGATCTTGAAGTAAAGATGGCGTATAATCATACTTTGAGAGTTTGAATACTGTTACGAGTGTCTACGACATGTACAGTCAACAAATTTGTTAGGGTTACATGGCCATAAACTAAGATTTAGTTTTCTCTTTAAGCCTTATATGTATTTATAGTTTTTTATGGTAAATTATAGGGGTCGAAGATACCTTTAGAAATAAACATTAATCAATAAAATTTTATTTATGACTATCTCAGAAAAATGAGTTCTTAGTTACTGGCTATGTAACCCTAACAACTTTGTTGGCTGTACATACTTGCCTCTTATCATTTTTTTTTATTAACCTATGCTTAGAAAGTATTTTATGTTTTTCAGATTTTATGTTAGCGTAAATAGTTTTCGATACATACGAGTATCTTGCGATGAATATTTTTAGCCAGTTATGTAATATTACATTATGATATAAGTGCGGTAGGTTGAAAATTACAGCCGAGGCGACATTGCTAGCCCGAGCCGTAGGCGAGGGCTACAAGTAAGCAGAGGCTGTAATTATCAAAGCGCACGTATGTCATACGACGTTTTATAACACATTTGCGAGGAAATAAAATAAAACTCCGACTATGGTAAACGAATAAAAACAATACAGCGCTATGAAAAAGCTCGCGGCGCGCATCTGCATTTTTTTTAAGCCAAAAGCACAAAAAACAGCCAGTATGTATTACTAATAAAGTAAATTAATATTTTGGTGTTTTTGTTATAGATTAATTGGTTGTAATTTACTGTCAAAATTAATTAAATTAAATAATTATGTACGTAAATATTTAATAATCTCTCATAATATAATCTCACGCCTTTCATCCCCGAGGGGGTAGGCAGAGGTATTCCATTACTGGATATACCCACATTTCACGAGATACATTGGACCCCTAAACGTGATAGGTGGTGAGCCCATCGCCGGACCGGGTCTATTTACACATGTCTCAGAATTAATTCTGAGACCTGCGGGTTTCCTCACGATGTTTTCCTTCACCGTCGAGCTAGTGATAAATATGTACGTAAGTTTTGAAAAACTCATTGGTACATGCCAGGATTTGAACCCGAGCCTCACTGATTTTCGGCCGGCTCTTTAACCGTCCAGGCTATCACTGCTCTTTATTATACGTAAATATTTCTTTATTATATTTTATCTCCCAAAGTTAATTTTAATCATAAAATGTTGACAACTTTTTTGACATAAAAACTCTTTGCTGAGATTTTTAAAAGTACCGTTCGTTTTTAGACGGAGCATCTTGATAAACCGTGCGTTTTACTTTACACTTACCGCACTTGGGCGTAATGAGACACAATACGATATTGAAATTGGTGAAATAAGACACCTTTTACGAGCAAATGTGTTATAAAAAACTTTTTTTTGTATATAAGCATTTCGTATTATTTTGAAATGGAACAGATTTTCATCAAAATATCAGCTAACAGTGCTCTGATTACGAATGGTGCTCTAATTATCTGCCATGGCAACGCAATCAACATTCTGACGGCATAATGGCCATGGTCGTAAGCGCTTTACGGTGTCATGTTGAAACGTATGAAAATCATGTTCGAATATTCCAAGTGCTATCGTTAATTGGTTGTTCCAGCTTAAATTGTATTGAATTCAAAGTTCGTTTTGTCCCGTCATTCAAACAATTTGTGGTAACATTTTAATTGTTCTTCTGATTGTTAATTATTTTTGAGGTTTCTGATTTCGTTTTGGGGTTGACGTTCGAACTTTGTTTTGATTAATTATTAGCAGTAGCATTTACTTCAGGACGGTCTTGTGCCTTTTGCTATCATTAATCAACTTCGTTAATCGTTTAAGAAATAAAGTCCATCTATCATCATCCTATAGCATCATACTATGATCAGATTATAGGAGTCCACTGCTGGACATAGGCCTCTCCAATTGCACGCCATTCAGCTCGATTCTTAGCAACTCTCATACAGCTACTACCTACCACCCTGCGAAGATCGTAGCTTCACCTAGCCTGAGGCTGTCTCAACTCCTACCTCACGCTTGCAGATGTCTATATTTAAACAAGGTTAATTTAAGTGGGCGAGTCGGTAGACGATGATGTATCCGTACTTACATCTACCAGATAGAATAAAAATCAGATAAATAATACCCAAGATTGAAAAGCATGATGTAGCACAAAAGATCTGACAGCAAGTGGCGGTCTGTATCTGCTTAACCCAACGATAAACAAGTCTAAGATTATGTACTTAGGTATATTAAGTTATATATTTATCGAATATACGTCAAATAGGTCTACAAATAAGTCTTCATTAAATTAGAAAAACTACAAACCTGAAAGCTTGTACATTGTACAAGGAAATACAGGTATATTTTTTCAAACATATTTCAGAGGCGGTTAAAGGCATTATCTAAAACACTTCAAAGATGAAGACAATTATAATGAAACTTTGCACTTCAAAATCACTCCCAAACTAAAAAAATAGACATGTATACACTAGCAGCGCCCCGCGGTTTCACTCGCGTAGTTACCGCTCCCGTGGGAATGCGGGGATAAAATATACCTAACCTATGTGTTATTTTGATATATTTAAGCTATATAACTGTAAAGTTTCATCAAAATCCGTTTAGTAGTTGGCGTGAAAGAGGAACAAAGAGACATCCATACATACAAACTTTCGCGTTTATAATATTAGTAGGATGCACCCGATGAAAATCCTCGTCTTCAGTGGCAGTAAGGTATATAAACAGATAATTTGAGCGCAACGAGACACTCAGCACAAACTGCCCGGAAAACAGATGCCAAGCTCTGTGGTATTCTATGGAAGAGCTTAATAATGGGAGGTGCAAATAAAAAAATATGCTTGATTATTCAGAATAGATAACTAGTTAGTTAGCTTCCGAAGGTGGTAGACTATTAGCTAATATCAGATTTCTAGAGCTTTTATTCAATACATAGCCGCTGATCGGTATAAGTACGCCTGGGTCGCCCTCTGCCGACTCGGTCATTCACATTGATAGACATATTATTATATACTCATATAAATATTAAACGACCAGACACGAAGCCAACAGACATGTTAATGCACACAAATGTGGGCCCAGAGCGGGGATCGAACCCGTGACCTCCGGTTCAGAAGGCAGGGTCACGACCAATATAACCAACATCTTATACATAGGTACTACAATACATTTTGATCTATACGTTTCTGCCCTAAACAGATTGGAATCGTTACAGCTTTAAACAGATCTCCAAGACAGTAAATGAATTTCCGAATTTCCTTTTGACGTACCTAATTTATTTATAGGAAAAATTTATGTAGACAGAAAGATAAAAAGGATTCATTACACGATCTCCGTCCGCAGAAACAGAATCGGCTTACCTTACATTTCCATTATTATATTTCCGGTAATGCATTACCCGTATTAGGTATATTTCCGCAAAGCGACGTTGATGTCGGCTGACGGCCACTTCCCAGCGTCAGTGTGTGTGACAGGTGGTTTCTCTCACGAGCTGTTTGATGTGGAAATGACATTTATAAATTACGTATTTTATTTCTTCGTCTTATTTTCACCCACCGAACACATACCAAGTAACTGCCGTACCGAATGTTTTGGAACATAAATAAAACGACGAAAGAGAATAGTGATAGCCTTGCGGTTAAACAACCCACTTCTCATGATGATAATCAGTGAGGCTCGGGTACGAATCATAGCATGTACCAATGAGATTTTTAAACTTACGTACATATTCATCTCTAGCTCAATAGTGAAGGAAAACATCTTGAGGAAACCCGCAGGTCTCAGAATTAATTCTGAGGCATGTGTAACAGACCCGGTCCGGCGATGGGCTCACCATCTATCACGTTTAGGGGTCCCAAGAATACTGGTCAAATGTGGGTATCCTAAAAACCTTCGCGTTTATAATATTAATCGCAGGATTATAAATATATTATAATCGAATCCATGAAATTGCTGCTTTATACCGCAGGTGTACCAGACAGACACTTCAATGTCAAGATGTCTGGATCCTCACCTTATCGCGACACAATCTGTGCCTATAATTGCGTGCGCTTAATCAGGTTGACACAGCGGAAATTCTTACAACGGAAATTTTTTTTCTGAATAAAAGCTAAAACTGCTTACTCACTCCCTTATTACGAAATCTCCATTAGGTACTGGAAGTAGGTTTTACCTTCAATGATGCAAGTGCAATAAAAAGGGGTTTTTGAAATTACCATAGGAACAGAGATCCGGTTCCGTGCGGGAACACTGCTGAAAACAATCTCTCCTGCTAACAATATACACATATTCCTACTCAGGAATATTTTATCCAAATTCTAAATCTCTCCAACTATTTTATTTAGATTAGAAAAAATCTGTGATTCCTGTATATATGTATTCACAAAAATAATACATTTATCTACACTAATATTATAAAGAGGAAAGATTTGTATTTTTGTATGTTTTTATATCTATAGAGTAAAAAACGGAATTGGGAAGACCTATTTTCTAACGTACCCATCCTTTTTCTACTAACAGCCCATTTGAATGATAGAGTCTGCAAAATAGGAAATTTCCTCATCTACTTTTTGCTGACTATCCAAAAAAAGTATCATCCTCGTATCTAGCCACAGTTGGTAAATAGTATTGGGTAGTTCGCGAACGACCTAGTTTGAAAGAGGGCTCTTTTAGGTGAACTATGCGAACTAGTTCGTCCACAGTCTCGCTCTTAGTTCTTTAAATAATGTATTTTTGTGGCTTCCGCTCTATTATGCAGGCGCTGCAGGGCTAACAGACTTATTTTTTTTACTTTTTCCGCTCTTATAAGAATCGCTTAATAAATTAAAGTCTATCTATAGTTAAAGTTTTTCGCCTTTATAATATTAATGATAATAGTATCCATCCATATATAAAAAAAAATTAAAAAATTACTAAATAAACAAACTAGTTCGCAGTAGGTCTGAGGTCTGAGAACTAAATTGAGCGCTCCCAATGGCGAACGACTTATCCAAGACTTAGTAAACCAAATTTTTTGCTAGTCCCTAAAAACTACAACTCGGACCAAAAGTTTCGTGAACAACTTTTGTTTACGAAGAAAAAACCCTCGAAGTTGAAAGGAAACTAACTGCGGACATTCCTTACCAAAAAGTTCTGAACTAGAAGTTTCTTCTGTTTGAAAACAACAAAGAAACTTACGCCTTATCTCCGAAGGGTTGGCATAGATATTCTATTCCTGGACAAATAGGTAACCATATAAAAAACTCAGAGCTCTTATCCCCGAGGGGGTGGCAGAGGTATTCCGTTTCTGGATATACCTACCCACTTTTCACCAGATATTCCTTGGACCCCTAAACGCGATAGGTGGTGAGCCTATCGCCGGACCGGGTCTTTTACACATGTCTCAGAATTAATTCTGGGACCTGCGTGTTTCCTCACAATGTTTTCCTTCACCGTCGAGCTAGTGACGAATTAGTAGAATATGTACGTAAGTTTTGAAAGACTCATTGTTACATGCCAGGATTCAAACCCAAGCCTCAATGATGATCATCATGTGAAGCAGGCTCTTTAACCGTAAGGCTATCACTGCTCTCAACCATATAGATAGAGAAAGTATTGTGGACCCTTAAATATGAGCAGTAATTAGCCCATCCGACTGTGTTGTTGAACATGCCTCAGAAGTCAAAACGTATACTGGGACTTCTAATAAATGAATTATTATAAACAAAATCAATATTAATATATTATAATATTTTAGAACTACGTTTTCTTTACATATTCTTCAATATAGGTACATACGAAAGCATGTCTTTCCGATGCAGTAAGTGGAGGTTATAGACCCTCTTTTATGAGCCTGGCACATATTACGCGGTTCGCCCAAAGGTCACCTGACTCATCGCTAGTCGGTTTCAGGTACACTTTACTTGGGTTTTATTTGGTACATCTCTGATTTTATTGTAGTACTCCCTCCCTCACCGTTTCCAGACTCGTTCTCATTCTAGTCGTCTAATGCTGATTAGACGATTTTCACGCATCCGCCTAAATGTCTAAACCATCTCAGTCCAACGACCTTTGTCTAATCTTTTTTTCTATTCTATTTTGAATGCAAAGGTTCCCGCTATATTTATTTATTTCCTTTTCACAGTTTAACCGTTGGCAGTGAGATATCTTACATTTTGTCGAACTCGAAAATCATTGACAAAACCTATATAAGTATTTATTTTCCGTTTGTAAAATTTATTAAGCCTCCACAAAAGACAGTTTTACTTTCGGATATATTTTTATGCGCCATGTGGTGTCAACTAGGCGCATGGCGGTATACCAGCCAAGTTCACCAAGCGTAGGTATGCTTTATTATTTGTACACAAACTTGACACTTTATTTAGTTGAAGTTTCTTATTGTTTGTTATAAACACAATTGCTGAAAGGTGATAACATCAAGATTTAAATCAATTATAAAAAAAAAACATATACCTATTTGAATCTTGCTTCAAAAACTTTTTAAAATAACTTCACAATTCCCACTCCATTTTCTATAATTACCTTAATATTTTTTCTGGTAAGATGTGAGGTGATTGCTAAAGACTTGTTTTATAATTAGTTGCAGAGCTCTAAAAGTTTGCTTTGACTTAAAGAAGGCGGATAGAACGAAACTATGAGGAGTCCGGCGATGGGCTCACCACCTATCACGTTTAGGGGTCCAATATATCTCGTGAAATGTGGATATATCCAGTAATGGTATATACCTTTGCCTACCCCCTCGGGGATAAAAAAGGCGTATATATAAACTAACCCATCAAAGGAAAAGTTATTTCAAATACGTTACTGTCATACGTAACTCTGGTTACGACAAGTAATTTCCTTCTAAAAAACGTGGTGTATCCTTCTCCTTTTATAGGGTACAAATGATACATGAAATGGAATTTCTCGTTTGAATATCGAATCGAACTACTCCCTATAAAGTGGAGAGCAAACAAATTAATTCAGCGCCGCCATTTTGTATGTCTGACTGCAATATTTATCAAACCGGCCCAGTCTTTGCCATGCGTGTTCCAAACGTGCCAATTCCAAAATCCAACTATAACTACTACAATGGAAATTTGAAACAATCGAACTTTGACTGCGGCCACAGTAAATAAATGAGCTAAAGCAGTACGGCAACTACGCTCTACCGAATCTCCTATATCATATAAGGTATTTTTTTTTTTGTAAAATTGAAAAGTTTTCATGATACTTATTTGTATTTTGGGTTCTAGGATGCTGAAATAATCATTATTCTTAGTTATTGCATCAGTCACTTTTATTTCATTCAATTACCTATTTCATAACAGATGTTACCACTAGAATACAAACAAAGTTAAGAATAAAATGAATTATTGTTATAATATGTATAAAGAATTATAATTATTTATTAAATATACACTTACTTTCCAAGAAGTCTCTGTATGATTCGATATTATAAATTATTGATAGAACGATATTTTTGTCTTTTACGAGATATACGGAATGCTTGTCCTTAATACCGCGTGTCTGTGTACGTCGTTACGGATGTTTGTAAGTAGTTACAGTACTGCTGTAGCTTATATATTTACTGCGGCGCGACGGTGCACCAATAAACCGTAGTACGACCCAGTTGCGAAAGATAATCGAATTATTCGGTTATACATATTTTATGAAATTGAAAATTTACAAATTAATTTAATTGCCTATTTGACTTGCCTTCCATTTTAACATAAATTTGTTGACGAGCCGGTTGGCTTAGAAGGTAGTAATCCTGCCTTCTGAGCCGAAGGTCACGGGTACGATTCCCGCCCGAGGCCAACATTTGAGTACATGACTATGTCTATTCGTTTCGTGTCTAGAGATTTATATGTATTACCTTAGTACTTACTAGCGACTCGCCCCGGCTTTGCACGGCTGCAATGCTAATACTAAAACCTTCCTCTTGAATCACTCTATCTATAAAAAAAAACCACATCAAAATCCGATGCGCAGTTTTAAAGATTTTAGCCTTTACGCGAGGTCTACCTAATTCGTAAATAGACTAATTCGCGTTATGCCTAAATGTAATTTTCAATTCGCTTTTAGCAAAACTCTTTGATTGCCTAAATTAGATTTTACCATACACCTATGTATGCTTAAATCGCTTTCTCCTATGTAGGGACAGAGAAAGCGACTTTGTTTTATACTAGTAGTGATGATGAAGGTAAAGGCTTTGCATAATTTGGGACTAAATCACCGTGCGTAAATTATGTCAAACAATTTATTAAATTTATTAGATATGGTTACTTCTAATTTTTACCATCAACGCCACAGTTTTGACCAATCTCTTCCTTCCACGATGACGTGATGAGGCTCTCGCACCTCTACCTTAGAAACTCCAAATTAGAAGCGATTTTCACAATACAATACAATAACTCTTAATTGTACACCAAAAACAACACAATATGGATACCAACATTAACTAAAATACAAAGTAAAGTGTACAGTCTTATCGCTTTTAGCGATCTCTTCCAGATAACCTTAGGATGGATGAAACTGAGAGATTAGAACTAGGGTAGACGGTGCACTATACAACGCGTAACAGTAACATTAATATAAACAAAATATGATGCAATCGAACTGTAGTTATGTCTAACCAATTTTCTTAAAATATCGATTAATAATAGCACGATTCCCATAGAAAGCACTAAATTCAGCTACGATAATTCATATTTTTGAAAAATTTAACACATAGCGGAAATCGAATAAGTAGTCGATACTTAACAAACTAATTTCAAGAATTGCGCTCATTCTGTTACATGTTGTATATAATTGAACATACTTTTACATACTATTACATAAATAAATATATACTTACAAAATATATATAAATTAAATTAAACAAGAATAGAAAATACTTACATACATTCACACATACTTGAGGGTAATAAAAAATAATAATAATAATAATTAAAACATAATTTCCACCCACCTGCTCACCGAATAAAAAGTATTATATCTTCAAATAGAATAATTAGCTAATTTAGTATTTAGGTCAAAACGACTCCAAAGGACGAGTCCGAGCCTGAGATGAAAGACAAAGCCTATTTATCATACTTATTATACTTTCAAAAAATTTTTTTTACTTCATTAAAACTTTTTGATCATGAAAGATGGTATAAAAGTTTTTGTTTGAAGTGAAAACGGTGGCTCTATTGATTTTGTTTTAAATTTGCGAAAATTAGATAAACCTACAAAGGTTTTGAACGTAACGAAACCTGGTAAGCCCGTTTCATATGTACAAAATGTGGCTTCGATTCTGGAAAAAGGCAAAAACTCATTGGTACATAGTACATACTCGTACTACTTAATCAGATTTTCAAAAATATTATATGTGCATATCTTTCACTAGTTTTACCGTTAATGAAAAAAACAAATGATTCTGAGACGTGTAACAGCACCTTTTTCTGGGGCCTCCATCTGCACTATTGAAGATTTGTTTTGTTTGTGTTTTTTTTTTTAATTAATGATAGTCTTATTCTTGACCCCTTACTATCCCGAGAGTCTGTCTAGAAGGTTGAGCCTCGATCCTTAACAGTTGACGGGTTATATGAACTAGGAAATAATGTGGATTTCTATGTAGTTCCAGTAACAGAATATCTCTGGATACCTTCTTACAATAGGTCATCAAAGTGTATTTCCTCAAGATGTTTGAATTCACCGTCAATATAATAAATATACGTATTTTTTTAAATCAGAAGACTAACCTGGTACTCATGGATGAGCGGTGAAATAATATCCAACACTTGATCCAACAGTCTAAAATTAAAACTCAATGACAATAATGATTATAACATTGTTGTTTCGAAGTTTCTTGTGTCTTTTCTCCGCTGTCAGAAGCGGTGGAGATAAAACAACTTTTGACTTTCAATGACTTTTTATTTTTCTACATTGAAATAAAGTTTGAATTCCTATAGAAGCTGCCGTTGCCATATTATTAACGCATATACGGCTATTATTCAGCCACTTTTGCAGTCACGTAAAACAAACTAGTTTTGGGTGGGCAAACCTCTAAATCACAGGAAAATTAAACAACATACAATATGATTTATAATCGGTTAGCTAACAGCCAGTGGTTTTATATTTACGACAGAGTTTTGCTCGGATTTATACGGTGCCAATGGTTTAAATAGTCGAGTATTTTCTCAACGAATATAAAAGTTATTTACGTATGTTTGAAATCTGTGCATACAAAAGGGGAGGTAAGAGTTAGTTTGTTTAGTACATACTGACAGCGGAAACTATTCACATCAGCGCGACAGCAAAATGTAAGTATGTAATTAATAAGTAATGTAAGTAATTCTGCTCAAGAAGTAAGTATATTCACCGTTATGTAGGCGGTGATATATATAATGTGTATAGGTGGCGGAATACAGCCGTGGTAGCCCTGTGGTTAAAGAGCTTGCTACTTATTCGTGAGCCCTCTTGTTCGTACCCGAAACAAATAACGTACTTTATCACTAAATCGGACGGTGAAGGAAAACATCGCAAATAAACTTTCAGGTGTTACAGAATTAATTCTGAGATATGTGTAACAGCAACGCGGTCTGGCGATGGGCTCACCACCTGTCACGTTTAGAGGTCTGAAAACTATACTAGTGAAAAGTGGCTATATGCAGGAATTAAAAGGATAAAACGCGTGAGCATTTTTTTTTTCATACAAGTCAAATTGTAAAAGTCTTTTTTTCTAGTAATAATTATGAAGATTACGCGGTCCGGTGATGCGCTCACTACCTATCACCTTAGGGGTCCAAAGAATATCTCGTGAAAAATGGGTATAACCAGAAATGGAATATATCTGCCTACCTATATTTTATTATGAAGTCTGCCTATAATTTTTTTCACCCAAATAAAGTCAACGACCTATGAACTACGCTGCGCTGTTTCGAACTGTATTCGTGTTTTTCATGGTCTACGGAACAAGCGTAGCGAGTGCTACGCAGACTTGTAGCTGGGAATGTAATAGCACTCGATAGAGCTCGCTGGGCACTTCATTACACTGAAGTAGAGCATACTATTTTGTGTAGGTACTCGTTATTTTTAAGGGTCAAAAGGTTTAAAAAAATGAACTACGAAATTAAATGTTTAAACATTCATGAAACCTTCTCCAAAATATTTAAAATGTTAAAACTGGATAAACTTAATTTTAATGGGGCGCTTACATGATAGGAGTAGCATCTAATTAGAGACTCTAACTAGAGATGATAACGCAGACTATATCCATATGTTCAGGGATTGTTCGGTTTTCTGATATGAGGGTAGTCTACAATATTCAGAGGCTATGACAGAGCCCTCCTTGGCGGGCAGATCGCTCTCGGCACGGCTTGGGTACACCACGCAAATTCGCGGCAGACATTTTTTTTGGAACTTTATGAACATTTAGTGCAATATTTTTTTGAATATTTGTATACAATACAGCTGGCCAGCAGACTCTTTAATTGCTGTGATTATTTGCAATTTTCAACGAACGCGAGGCGTTCCGGAGTTAAAGCAAAGTCAAGGTGAGTGGATTTCTCTTTATTGCTTCGCCGACTGCCTGTAAATGAACCCACGAAAAACAGAACCAGCAGCTATCGAAGTAAAACTCCCTAACACTATATTTGAGATCAAATCTTTGGGCGTTCAAATAGAAGGATTGCCATAAATAAGAATAATGTTTTTTGCTAAAAAAAAACATAAAAATCTGCACAGTCTTATTTTCCCAGACAAAAAACAATACATTGTTAGAAGCAACCTTAAATTTGACCCAAGCAACAAGACAAGGGAATCTGACTAAGAGTCCACTTTGCAGAGGTTTCAGGATTTATTACTTCCTGTCGAGTCTCCGGAATCTTATTTTGTTTCTCCACGGACTGTGTTTTCTCTCAAACTTGTATAACGTCGCCTAGGTTGCATAAGTTTGAAAATTAGCATTACGGAGATACGTCGTGATTTATTAATAATAATTATAATATAATCTCATGCCTTTTATCCCCGAGCGGGTAGGCAGAGGTATTTCATTTCTGGATATACCCAATTTTTACCAGATATTCTTTGGACCCCTAAACGTGATAGGTGGTGAGCCCATCGCCGTACCGGGTCTGTTTACACATGTCTCAGAATTGATTCTGGGACCTGCGGGTTTCCTTACGATGTTTTCCTTTCGCGCTCGAGCTAGAGATAAATATGCACGTACGAGTATGTCTCGAAAAACTCATTGGTACATGCCAGGATTCGAACCCGAGCCTCACTGATTTTCATCATGTGAAGCAAGCTCTTTAACCGTTAGGCTATCACTGCTCTGCAGAATGCAGACGTAAAACTAACAACAAGATTTTATTTTTTCTGTGTCTGCATTCCCCATAGTTGTTGTACTTAGTCCATTCAAAAAAAATGAACTGGTGACTTTAGAGTCGTTACAAATAATTTTAGTAGAAATGGAAAAAAATCAAAATTATTTATTAATATAAAAGATTTTGGTTAATTTTCCTCATATATCTTGAAAGATTCATAATTCCTAAGCAGTGTTAGCCTTACGGCTCGGGTTCGCATCCTGGCATGTACCAATAAGTTTTGCAAAAAACTTATGTACCAACATCTTAATCACTAGCTCGAGGTAAAGGAAAACATCGTGAGAAAACCCAAAATTAATTCTGAGACATGCGGAACAGACCCGGTCCGGCAATGGACTCACCACCTATCACGTTTAGGGGTCCATAGAATATCTCGTGAAAAGTAGGCATATCCAGAAATGGAATACCTCTGCCTACCCCCTCGGGGATAAAAGCGTGAGTTTTTCTTCATACATAGTTAACCTGTATGGTGTTACAGGTTAATATTGAAGAATTGGTATTATTCACATCCCGAAATAAACTGAATAAAATAGTTAAATTTATTGAAACACTCTATACACTTTCAAGGTAATAATTTTACTTTCGTTACCACCTTTACTCCATTTTCACGTAATAGTAACTTAATTTAACCTCTTTCTGAGAGCGTCACTTTATTCAATTTTCAGTATTCAGGTGAACGCGGCACTTAAAAAATATGTAGTACTTTGCCCTGCAATATTCCAATATTGAAACTCGAGAGCGAAAAATAAAAGTAAAAACCTGATAAGTTACGTAAAATTGTAGTAGGTAACTAGATTTAAAGAAGAGACTACGTAAAACTTTGGCAAATAACACACAATATCACAATTCGGTGTAAAAAGATTTTAGCATTACACACTATTTGAGAATTAAATGAAAATAAAATCTTTGCAAGATGTGTCTCAATAAATAACACCTTGCCCCCCAGATAAGTAGCATCGTACAATCTAATCGAAAGATCTTTTAGATTGACATGTATGGGATTGACATAAATACTTGCCAACGAGCGCTAACGCTAATGTCAATCCCATACATGTCAATCTATAAGATCATTCGATTAGATTGTGCAATGCCACTTGGCTAGGTGGGCTTATCAGACACTTTGGCTATAAATAAAATAAATAAAGTAGCCGGTTGTGTTCATCAATTGATTTTTCTTGTTAATCCTGTATCAAAAATGCGTCAATTGAAAATACGATAATTCACCCATGCCAATACTGAAACATACAAAAACAAATCTTCGTCGTATAAAGTAAATATTTCAAAAAATTCTCCCCCTGAACTTTATTAAGACGCTCGTAACTTAAACAAGATGAAGAAATATTGGATGTGTAACACAATTTCTCATACATCAAACAAGTATAAATTATAAACAAATACGGCAATTTAACGGTATAATAGGTTCGCGGCAGTTTGACAGTATGAGGTTGCTTCCTTATGAAGAAAAGTATTTAGATAGTACAGTATTTAGAAATAAAAACATAACCTTTCTTCTAAATCGCACATATTTATCACTAGCTCGACGGTAAAGGAAAATATATGTGTAACAGAAACCGGTCCGGCGATGGGCTCACCATCACCACCTATTACATTTAGGAGTCGAATATTCTCGTGAAAAGTTTCCAGAAATGGAATACCTCTGCCTCTCTCCCCAGGGAGTAAAAAGCGTGAGATTCTTTATTATTTTTATTTGCAATCACAACCCAGTAATTAAGCAGAACAGCTCTCCCGCACGCTTACCTCACTTTTCCTCTGCCTCGATTCCCCTGCCCGCGCACTTCTGTCGCCACGTAAGGCGCGAAACAGCGGTAGCCGTCAAGCTACATCTAACTTACACAATGTACCGACCCGAAATAATGGCAGGAAGGAGAATGATTTCTCGGCTTCGTCTTGCGACTATAAACGCCTTGACTATACTATCTACTAGCTTACCGTACTTGCATCATAATGTACTATTATAGTGCTCTCAAAACTCGTTGCTACACATATCACTGTTCAGATATTGCCTAAAAACCAAATTCGCGTCGCCCGCGCCATCGCGTTTTCATTTCTTTCTACTCGGAACATGGACGTACTATATGTATAAAATAGCTCCATAACTCGAACACTACTCATGTTACATAAAAACTTGATTTGAGTGTACTCGGATGCCAGCAGCCAATCAGTGAATAGGAAGGTGTTCTATTGACATATACAATCGAACTCCGTCCAAGCCCGCTTGTACCTTGAAAACCCGATTTATATCTGCAATGCGTTGTCATAGCAACATATTATCCTAACTTATTAATATTTTTTGCACAGAGATAGTTGGAGGCCCGGGTAATGATATATAGGATACTTTTAACCCGGAAAATGTCTCATTCCCTCGTAAAAATCCTTTGTGTGCTAAGTTTGGTACGCTAGCGAAGCCACGGCTAAAAGCTAGTGCATAATATTTTGTGTCACGTCGCTTTAATGTGGTCGCACATGTATTTTAGTGCTAATGCCGTTGAAAATTTACTCCAAATGCAACTCTACATTATTCCGAATGTCCTCTAATAGTAAATAGACTGGGTTCCGAACTCCGTTGAAAATAAATTAGATCTTAGAAAATTTACTAAGATGATTCCTTTTATATAAAAATATATAAAATGAATTTTCACATGTTGCATCTTCTATTCTCCTTCATCTGGCCGGCTACTTATGAAATCGAAAATCGTGTAAATTTCATTGCACTTTTTATATTTCATCTAGGAAGCAACTATTATTTTAGCAACGACAGGATGTGTACATACTTTGTTGTATTACAATGTGCAATAAATAAGTAAATTAATAGTCATTGCAATACAAAATCATTGCCTGTAAAACAAAAACTAGCAATCATGTTTATTTAGGTAACTTATCATCATTAACCTAAGACAGCACACTTCTAAGGTATAGGCCTTTCTGTTGAAATAGGTTTATAATACGCATAGCATAATGTAAGACTGGCATATAGAACGTGCTTGACAAAATAGATATTTGACGTTCTATAGATATTTGTATTTAAAAAGAAGAGTATTGACTTCAAATTTGATTTTCTTCATGTAAACACGTCTATTGATAATATACGACTTTGGTTGGACTAACGCCTTTCTTATTCTCCACACGTTGGTGCACTGCATACCGCCCCAACACTTTCTTTGCATAACACGAAGAAGTATAAGCAATAATCTCCCAGGCGTACCTTTCGCGGATGGGAAGAAGGTGTTAGGGGTTTAGTACTATCGAAAATTAAATTTTCGAACGCCCATAAATCGACATCGATTCGAATGATCGAAATGGCGATAATCCAATGTGTAAGAAGTACAACCCCTCTTACCCGAGAAGAAGTAAACTGTAAAAATATTAATGTGGTAAATATTGTAATAACGGTAAGAAATTATAAAAGTAGTAAGATACTGCAACATCAGTAAGAAATTGTAATATAGGTAAATAAGGAATTGTAATTATAAAAATATTAAAAAAAATAGTAAGAAATTGTAAAAGCAGTAGAAAATTGCAATAGTAATAAGAAACTATACTAGTAAGAAGAATCGTAATAGAAGTAAGAATTGAAATTGAAAAGAACATGGCAAAAGAAAAAAAACTCACAAACAGAAATCTATACATATAATAAAACTCTAACGGGGCTGTGTCTGTACATTATATATTTTTTGAAAATTTTAACGGTAGTGTATATAGTTATCGATATAGATACCGAAACACCAATTTTTGGAATTTTTGTCTGTCTGTCTGTCTGTCTGTCGGTCTGTCTGTCTATCTGGTTGTGCACGCATCACTCAAAAACTACTGGACGGATTTTGATGAAATTTGGTATGGAGATAACTGAGTACCCGGGTCAACATCTAGGGTACTTTTTATTCCAGGAAAATATCTCATTCCCACGGGAAAATATAAAAACTGGTTAAAAAGAGAAATACGTACTACTCCGAAACGATAACACCTAGAAACTTGAAAAATGGTATGAAGGTGTCTGATATGTCATAGAAAATTGGTATGAAGGGATTTTTGGAAATTCCCACGGGAACGGGAATAAACTAAATCCAAGCGGGAAAACGCCGGTGGGCACCCGATATTTGAAATATGGTATGTAGGTGTTTTAAATATGTCGTAGGCAACCAATATGAAGGGATTTTCTGATATTCCCACGGGAACGGGAATAAACGGAATCCGCGCGGGCAACGCCGCTGGGCATCCGCTATCGAAAATACAAACAAAAAATCAATAACAAAAACTTGCCATAAAGCGGGGAGAGTAGTATAAAAAAAAACCCTCTTACCCCTCTTGTGTCAGCCGACCTCTTAGAGGTCGATAACTATTGTTCTTTAACTACATGACAACTGATCTTATAATACCACTAGTAACATTCTAATATCATGTCTCTCACAATTAACCCTGCGACATTTCCCCTATTCATCGCGTCCAATATATTTTCTTAACCTGTGTGATCCTTTAAAACACATTGGCATCGCATAACAAAAAGCCTCATTCTTATTGGTAGTTAAAAAATAAATAATCTCACTCCTTATTTCGTATATGTCTCACTCACTCCTTATATATGTAGGCAGAGGTATTCCATTTCTGGATATACTTACCACTTTTCACCAAAATATTCTTTGGACCCCTAAAAGTGATAGGTGGTGAGCCTATCGCCGGACCGGGTCTTTTACACATGTCTCAGAAATAATTCTGGGACCTGCGGGTTTCCTCACGATGTTTTCCTTCACCGTCGAGCTAGTGATAAATATGTAAGTAAGTTTTGAAAAACTCATTGGTACATGCCAGGATTCGAACCTTAGCCTCACTGATTTTCATCATGTAAAGCAGGCTCCTTAACCGTAAGGCTATCACCGTTCTTTTGGTAATTACTTAGTTTTAATATCTCAGTTACCGTTCAACAGTTGTAACAGAAAGTTGATTTCCGAATTTCCGAAATATTTTAGAAGGAGCCCGCAATTTATTTTATTAGTTTTCCAACTAATTTAATGACGAAAGAGTGCGGTTCACGATACAACTTTGCGGTAGTTCAGGGTTGGCAGAGACATATAAATCTTTCTTTTTCGCCGAGCCAATTCGTATTGGATTTGGGTAGTGGTTTATAGCTCAAAACTTCTGCTGAGGAAAACTTCGTGAAAAGTTATTGCACTGCGAAGTTATTTGACTGAAAAATTTAACACGGAGATTATAGACCGTATGCACATTGTTTCATTGTATCGTATATTCCATTTGAAATGATAATCTTTATAATATATATTTATAAAAAAGGTAAAAGAAAACACTAAGCTATTTAAAATTGCACAACCTACAGACAAATAAAAACAAAATACTACTGACTTACACTCACCCGTTACCAAATATCCGACACTATAACTTCTAGAAACTAGAGGTTTGGCAAGCAGGTTCCTTCAGTGATCCCATCCACTAAGATAGAGTTTTTCGAAATTCCCATCATCATTATCATCAGCCTACATTTGTCCACTGCTGGACATAGGCCTCCCCTAATGAGCGCCATAGCGCCCTGTCTTTAGCTCGACGCATCCAGCATCTGCCTGCAGCTTTTCGCAGATCGTCAACCCGTCTGGCTGGAGGGCGTCCTACACTACGATTTATCTGACGATTGAAAAATCAGCCCTAAAAAAACAAATGATATACCTAATGAGTTTGTTACTATTTTATGATAAAAAGTTAATCTGGAAGCCTTGAAAGTAGATCGGTGTCCCCCCATAAACTGAAGATAGACAGCCCTATGCCAAGTGCAATGTCGAAACTTTTTTATGACTTAATCGTCAAGGGGAGTCTTTTATTACCAGCCCGTAAAAGACAGCTCGGCTTGGTTTTCATTTAACCTAACTGCCGATTGATCCCCTAAAACAAGATTTGAGTGATATTTCACTTTACACAATTTTGTAGGAATCTTTTTTGATCCTGTTTATTCCTGACCTTTTTTGTCATGCGGAAAAAATGCCTGGTGGTAGCGGGGACGAAAACCAGGTTATGTCGAGATTGACTGACTAAAAACCCCGCATGCTGTTCCTCCTCTTGCCCTTACACCGAGCCACGGGAAAAAGTTCCTTCCATGGTTCGCCCGGCATTCCTGAGGGCTTAGCCAAGAGGCTTTATATTGTGTGGGATTAAAATAAGCCTTCGAATGGTTATTCTGTGCCTGAGCAATGTGCACTATTCATTCGGTGCCGGACTAGTAGTAGATTGAAATTGTTTACATTGGTATCACTAGATTTTACTGGAGCAATATAATGGTTTAATATAAATCAGTCATTACGCATCAAATTAATTACCTTATTATGGTTATGGTTAAGAGCAGTGATATAGCCCGGACGGTTAAGGAGCCGGCCGAAAATCAGTGAGGCTCGGGTTCAAATCCTGGCATGTACCAATGAGTTTTTCAAAAAAACTTACGTACATATTTATCACTAACTCGACGGTGAAAGAAACATCGTGAGGAAACCCGCAGGTCTCAGAATTAATTCTGAGACATGTGTAAACAGACCCGGTCCGGCGATGGGCTCACCACCTATCACGCTTAGGGGTCCAATATATCTCGTGAAATGTGGGTATATCCAGTAATGGAATACCTCTGCCTACCCCCTCGGGGATGAAAGGAGTGAGATTATTATTTTATTATTATTATTTATTATGGTTAATATACTCGTGAAACTGATTTAAAAATGCAGACGAATGATAATCGGAAGATAAATTTATATATAAAGGAACACTACATTTATTTAAAATAAATACAATAACAATAATAACAAACAATAACACATAAAATACGGACAGTCCTCGAAATGGTTTCTCCATTTTCTGTGACACCGTGAAGTAAAATAAGAAATGTCCCAGATTTCATGTAATTGTCGATCAAGGCGAAGCCGAGGTCTACAAACTTGTGATCTAAGGCTTTCTTATTTACTTCCCGAGGTGTGTCTACTTTTTTTCAGCTCGACGGAGACTGAAAGCGGCAACTTCGTTCAGCGCAGCGGGCCGAAAGTTGAATCAATTCTGAGGCCTGCGGGCTTCCTTACAACGCTACCTACACTGCCAAGATATTGATAAAAAATAAGTAGGTACGAACTTAAGCGTTTTTGAAAAGCTAATTGATAAGTAAAAAAAAAATGTCAAAGTAATTTATTTTTAGTAGGTATTGAATATACACTAAGAAAAGTCAATAGTTTATAATAGCAAAACACTCTAAACTCGTCCATGAAGATTGGCTAAATGTAAACAGCAGCCCATCTCCACTGACGAGTTGAGACGCGGCCACACTAACCACAGCCCACTACTGTCTCTGTCACTTATTGTATACAATATGTAATAGAATAAGTGCAATTCCTTATAATAAGTTTGTTCAGTATCAACTACTTTTAATATTTCAGCTATTTTTAATATGTATTATTTTTTCCGAAAAATGAGTTAGTATAACTGAATTTTGGGCTACCTGTGGAAAACTAAGATTATTGCTCTCTATTTATGACATTGGGATAGACAAAACTAAAGTACGCATGCATGATATTTTTTATAGTAATATACTGATTGAAGTGTACCTATACAACGCGTAACAGAAAAAGCGCAATTCCTCATACACCCCAGTTAGTATATTAATATAAAAAAAATATGATGCAATCGAACTTTAGTTATGTCAAACCAATTTTCTTAAATATCAATTAATAATAGCACGATTTCCATAGAAATCACTAAATTCAGCTACGATAATTATTTTTTTTGAAAAATTTAACACATATTAAAAATAGCTGAAATCGAATAAGTAGTCGATACTGAACAAACTAATTTCAGGAATTGCGCTTATTCTGTTACATGTTGTATAAGGAATTGCGCTTATTCTGTGACGAGTTGTATATCTCTGTTTACGTTATTTAAGATCTATTAATGTAAATATTACCTGAAATAAAGAATTATTATTATTATATCCCGACATCCTCTGTGTTCAAAATCGTACGTCAACATATTCAGTATCGCATCTCTGCAACACAGTATGTACCCTTTTGCTACGAAGACAGCACAGAGATAAGTCGTGAGCACCCCAGTGTGTACTGAATAGCTATTTGTTGCCACAGCTAAAGCTCCGAAATCAGTAGTGCTGCTAAGCCAAGCGTAACGAAGTTTAGTGTACGCTTTATCTCCGACGTGAGATAAACGTCTACCATTTGTTCCTATATATCTTAGTGCGCGATACATGTACAGGTAAATTTATTTCGCGGAAACGACTAAGATTTTGGAGATCAATTTATGAATCGCACGATTGGATTTGTATCGAAATATTTATATCAAAATCAAATCTTGTCAAAAAACCCAAGTCTCACAACTCAGTTCTTCTACCGTAAAATCGCATGAAAACCCAATGTATCTTTATTGTTTGTTTAGTGCGATTGCCAAGTCAATCTATTTATTTAAAACTTAAAAGATTTTTAATATTGATATGGTCACTATAAGATGTTGTTAGGTTAGCTAATTACATAAATACTTAAGACAGAAGGTCCCTTAGCAGGGACTGAATCAATTAACCGTGGTATTACATGGATCTCACAACTTTTTATGGTAGAAGAACTAATAAACATACTTAAAGAAATATGAAACACCCATACATGAAACCAACAGATATGTTCATGCACACAAATGTTGGCCCCGAGCAGGAATCGCACCCGTGACCTAGGGTTGTAGGCAGGGTCACTACCAACTGAGCCAACAGGCCCGGCCCGTCAAATAATAATATTGAATGTATTGGAATAATTCTGAAATTATCATATTGCCAGCGATTCAAAAATCATACTGTTACGAACGCGGGAGTTATAAAAATGCCGGTGGTGAGGTTTAGTTACACTTTATTATGCGCACTTAAAGAGAATACAAAATAAACAGTTTACAGTAACCACTACAGTCACAGTACTCAAACACAGTCCGCAGAATTGCACTTGAATCGCTTCAGAGATTCCGATCGCTGTCGCTTCGAATAAACAACTGACTTCGCTCGACGAACACCGCGGTTTTTTATAGCTGAGCGCAGGTATCGACGGAATTATCTAGACCTTCCAGAAATCCGGAGTACGTACCGCGTGAGAACAATAGGCGAAGATCTAAGTCGTAAACAAGGGGCAATAATAATCGTTTTCTTGCTACAGTCAAAATTCAACCTTAAACACTTACACACAAGGTCTAATATTGTCTGATACTTCATTTTGTTTGTGAGCTGCTTGTTTGTTTGCTTTTATCCAGGTGATTCGGAACTATTCTCACACAATGTAGGTGTATTCGAGATTGTCTAGCGTGTACGTACTCCGGGCGTAACAATACCATGAAAGATATTATCAATTAACACATCGAATTGTTCCAATATTAAGCTTCAATTTGCTTTCTATAATTCAAGTTATTTGTGTTGCGACTACTAATAAGTATTATAACAGCTAATTGAGAAGATTTTTCATGTCGTTAAGTTCTCAAAATCCATTCTTTGGGTTGAAACACGTTCCCATTCCTGAAATTTCCCTTGTTTACCTTTAATTTCGTCTTCAACAGACCTTTACCGTTTTAGTAGAAATAAATTCCACGAACACATATTTCGTAAGTAGGTATACTTTGCTGGAAACGCTTCGGATTTTTTTGTTTTCCTTGTGAAATATTTTCTCTTTTCTTTGAGGTCCTTAATTATTCCCAGGGCATCGCATAGCTTGTGTCTCCAGAAAAAGGTCACGCGTGATTGATTACACAGTTTAGTGAAGTGTTTGTCAAAAATGTAGACTGTTTGTGTAATATACAACTAGTTACAGAATAAGCGCAATTCCTCATACAATTAGTATAACCCGAATTAGTATATTAAAAAAAATTGTTGCCTTAGCTTCGTACTTTAGTTGTGTATAAAAATATAATAATATAATCTCACGCCTTTTTATCCCCGAGGGGGTAGGCAGAGGTATTCCACTACTGGATATACCCACATTTCACGAGACACATTGGACCCCTAAACGTGATAGGTGGTGAGCCCATCGCCGGACCGGGTCTGTTTACACATGTCTCAGAATTAATTCTGAGACCTGCGGGTTTCCTCACGATGTTTTCCTTCACCGTCGAGCTAGTGATAAATACGAGTATGTACGTAAGTTTTTGAAAAACTCGTTGGTACATGCCAGGATTCGAACCCGAGCCTCACTGATTTTTGGCCGGCTCTTTGACCGTTCGGGCTATCACTGCTTTTTAAATTAGTATACTTATTAAAAAAAATATATGCCTTAGCTTAGTACTTTAGTTGTGTATAACCTTAACTAAAGAGCAATAATAGTACGATTTCTATAGGTAGCACTAAATTCAGCTATGCTAATTTATTTTTCGGAAAAAAATAACACATATTAAAAATAGCTGCAATAGATTAAGTAGTCGATACTGAACAAACTAATTTCAGAGATTGTGATTATTCTGTTACACATTGTATAAATGCTTTCTACACTTTTTTATGGGCACTAGTTTTGTCTCTATTTCAAGGTATAACACAATACATATTCTTTACCCTAAGGTGAATCACACAAGTACCAATTCTGAGCGCCACCTCGCTGAGGAACCGTATTGTCAAAGAATAATTCTTCAAAATGAAAAGGCGGAAAAAGAAATACAATAGAAATATACATTTCCAAGTCAGTGCTTGAGATATAAATATTTATTTTCAAACTAGGACACTAGCCTTGCATTAACTATTATAGCATGACATACTTCATTGAGTAGACGAGACGTAATTAAAGCTTTGTCTTTCTTGTACTCTGAAATGAAGAGAACCAACGGCCATATTTTAATCAAAGATATTAAAATATAATAGGGGACAAAGCGAGGAAAATTTGAAGCCAAAAGTTATTACAAGTATAGGAAAAAGTCTAGTGTGATTCAACCGAATGACAAAAATCTTGGCAATTTCTTCCCAACCGTACACAGAGTTTATAACAAATTAAAACAATTACTACAAATAGTTTTGGTGTGTTTCCCAAAAATCGGAAAACGTGATTCAACCGAATGACAGCTCGCGTTTATATACTAACTGACATGGTTGAGCTTAAAAGTTTTTATATGAAAATATTCTCAATGCCCCCCTCTATGCCTTATTATATTTTAATCTCTTTGAATCAAACAAACATAAATCAACAACTTTCCGCTTGCGCTTAAGATCAAAAATCGCTTGTGTGATTTTGCATTTGCACCCACACTTGCAAATAATCCAAAAACCAGCTATTTCCTTCCCTTTGTAAATTAGCTATAGACGCCCACTAGATATACAAGAAACAAATATTTGAGCTTCTACTAGACAAGTTAGAATTCTCTTCTTAAATTTAATTGGATTCTAGACTGTATCTGTTCATTGCGTTCGTTTAATTAACAGAAACATGTATAGCTTTAGCTTTTAGCAAAGAAATACAATCGTTACAGCTTTGACTTAGTTAATGTGTTAGAATTTTGAGTAAGTAATTGAGTATTATGACACAGAATATTATAATAGTACTAACATACAGAAGGCCGATTCAAGTACTATCCTTGGAGCATTAGTAAGACAAAAACGTATAAAACAGCCCTATACGAGTACGTGTGCATTCACGGTCAACGCTTGGCAGTCTGTCGCCAGTCACCTGCGTGCGCCGCTTGCGACTCGCGTGTCGAATATTAATATTATAATATAATATAATTTGAAAGCAAAGAAAAAATCTCTCGCTTTTTTCTATTTCTGGATATAACCAGTATATTTTTTAGAGCCCTAAAAGTGATAGGTGGTGATCCCATCGCCGGACCAGGCCACACATGCCTCAGAATTATTTCTATACCTGCGATATTGTCCTTCACCGTAGAGTTAGTGATAAATACGTATGTACTTTTTCGAAAACACCTTGGTACATGCCATCATTCGAACCCGAGCCTCATGAATGAGAAGGGGGCTCTCAATGCCTTGTGTTACCTTCTCATGGCCTTTCCACGCCTGGGTAACGATCCTTAAGCTTGGTCTATGACTATAGCTTGCATGTTGAGAAAGAATAAATGATACTTTTTATCCAGGATAAGCACATAGTTATTAGGGAACGGGATAACCTTAATTTCACTCGGAGTAAAACAGAGTATTTTACAGTATCTAAATAAAATTGCGAGTAATCATTCTCAAAAAAATAATTTCTTTTTTCATTTTCCAATTTTAGCAAAATGTTTTAATAAAAAATAGATTTAAAAAAGTGATGTAATTTAGTACTTACTAAAAATCATTACTGAGTAAATTGTCTTTTGCCAAATCATAAAAAGTAGCTCATTTGACTGTGCAGTAAAATATTTTCTTCCGAATATTTTTTCTTCGTACATATACTAAACGTATTTACAAGTTACAGCGCATAAGTTATCTACGATCTCTTCATATTGGATAACGTCATAATTCCGAGGGTACTCCAGATCACGATACAATGTCGAAATAGCGTGACTGAGAGGAACAGAATGCGCGTGTTTGTCTTGACAAGAGTTCTCAATGCGGGCAAAGTTGTGGACTTGGCGAAGTTGGAACACACCATTCTATCCTATCCTAGTATCCTAATTCTATCCTAACTTCAATACCTAAATGTGAAAGTTTGTTTGTTTCAATTGTAACCTCATGGAAGACTTGGAAGATAATTACATGAAATTAATATTTTTTTCGGTCGGCTTAGGTATAAGAGTTGGGAATAATCAGATATTTGCCAATCTTTTGTCAGCACTATTAGTTTTATAAGTTTATAATCTGCGGTTCCCTGTACGATTTTCTCTACATCGTGGTGTTATGTGTAAAGCTGGAAACAAATTATCGGACGCGGCTGACGGACGCGGCAGACAGCCGCGACTGATACGTGTACACAGTCCTTTGAATTCAGCACGCCAGATTTCTGTCGGACGTCCGAACGCTCAAGGTTACGTCTACGACTTACGTCCGATAGTTTGCACAGCTCTGTTTTCATTCATTATCTAGATCGCGACTATCAGCCGCGTCCGTAAGCAGCGTCCGATAATTTGTTTTCAGCTTTATACTGTAATTGTGCTAAATATTGTAAAAAGCCAATAAATCACTATTTCCATCAATCAAGTGTGATACAGTTCCTATAATTAGGTACCTACTAGCTGTTTAAGCGTAAGTTACGTTCTCATGGAAAAATTATATCTCATGTTACTACCAGAAAATAAAGCTTTCCATTGGTAAATGAATTTTAGAAAGAATTTTTAAAATCGGTCCAGTAGTTTTTGAGTTTATTCGTAATAAAGATACAAACATACAAATCTTGCCTCTATATAGGTAATATTAGTATAGATATAGATGTCAGTTTAGTAATACATACAAACGAGACGCAGGAGAATAAAATTGAACATAAAATTTTTACCATTACCCCTTACTGCATTTTGGGGGTACTAGGTAGCAGATGGGACTCCCCCTGCTAATGAGATGGATCGACATCCATAAAAGGTCCCCAGAATTTAAATAATATTGAGTATTTACCTACATATCAATAACATTAGCTCATTAATTTATATATTTTTGTATTTCTAACACTATGGATGGTCATACGAAGTAAATGATTATTATTAATAATAATATTCGATTTACTGATAATAAAATTAGTAAGTCGTGTTCTTAGCCGCGTGGGCTAAGAAAACAAAACTCTTACTGACGTTTGCCTGCAATTTTGTCTGCTTTCCGAAATGAACATTAGCCTGTCTCTTACTTTTCTTGACAAATTTCAAAAATTGGTTTACTGGTTTAGCCGTAACAGCATAAGACAAAGCTACTTTCGTATTTATAATGTACCTATTTGCGGGGAAGTGGAGATAAATAAGACAGCCAAATAAGGAAACACTCTAATGAATTTTCTAATTTCTTCGGGACTAAGTGGAATTGTATAGACAGAATTTCTGCTAGTGATATTAAAGCCTGTAGGAGCCGAGTCCTGGGAAATACAACAATTCGTTGTAAACAAGTATAGTTTTGTATTGTTTTATCCAAGTTCAGAAAATAGAGTCTCAGTCAGACTGCAAAGGAAGGACGATGGGAAAGTAATGTCATGTTATGTGAATACTTAGGTACAAACACTTGCAAAAAGACATTAATAAGATTTTAAAAATTACCAGCCTTCTTGTGCAGTAAGATATAAAGTAACGTTGGGCATGTTGGGTTAGTTTGTAGCAACACTGGCTTCTGAGTCGGAGATAGTGGGTTCGATTCCAATATTTGTGACATGAACATGTCTGGTGGCTTAGTTTTTATAAGGTTCTTAAAGTTCTAGGACTTCTTGTGTAACTACAAACTCGACAGTTCTCAGGGAGTAACTAAATAATCGTGTAAGTACTTTGCAAAATGGCGTATCACAAACTAGATGACATATAAATGACAATGATATTTCCTCCGGCACACCGCAATACGATAGAGAAAAACAACCAAATTATGTTCATAAGCCAATTTAGTATTAATACCTCTCAGACCATGAATCATAGACACAATAGATTTTTAATAGTGTCTCGGTTCCAATTGGAACCGGCGGTTCTTTACTTATTAACCTAATAATGTGCTACGGAGTTTCTTGCCCCGCTTCTTGTCCTCACCATATAATATGCTGAAGCGGTGGAGTTGAAATGACGTTTAATAAGTGGACTTATAAGTCCCTACTTCGAATAAAACATTTTAAATTCGATTTTGACACTCTTAATAATTGTCCTTGTTTCGGACTTCAGTTATAGCTGCAGACTGCAGTTATGCTCCCGTATTTGCAAGCATTGATTAATGATTCAATTTCACTTTGACTACTAATGAAAATTAACCAATTTAGACTACTCGTAATCATCTAAATCAGCGGTATTTGTAGCAATCATACATTACTCCTTCGCTTGCAATACACACTATGTTTTATCTCTTTAGAAATTAAGTTCAAAATAAAGTAGCATTGCTAGTAATTAGAGAGTATCATCAACTATGTAGATTGGATACGATTTGTAGCAATCAACGTGGATAAAATCGGGACTCAGTCTCAAGAGGCTTCCTACTAGTGTTGCAGGTGGTCTATGCTTAGGTTATCGATAATAATTGGTCGGTCGACATCGAATTTCACGACAGCGAACACTGTGTATTGTAATTTTTCCGTCTATGGTTGAAATGATTGAAATAGCCTGTGGCCGAGATATAGGTTTTCCTGTTATGGATTATTAGATTGTCACACATTGAAAAATAATAGGGTTTTTTAATACTTATAAATTATTTATTGAAAAACCCTGTTATTGCGCTGCTGTTCTCTTGGTAGTATTTAATGACGTACTAATTGGCAGTACCTATTTATGGTTTTGTAGACTATATAGAACGCGCCAATAGACGGCCGAGTTCTAAGCCGCGCTATCGGAGTTTTCTAATGAGTTTGTATAAATACAACTGTCCAACATCAACCGTTGGGCCGCGGTCCCCAGGCACGATCACCTCGCATGGCGGAAGATTTTCCCTTTTCACAATGGAAGAGCATTCCACCTCCGCTCCTCCATAGTTTAATATGTAATTTGATGGATGTTGATAAAATGCGAGAAATATGCCAGGTGCATAGCCAGTGGCGGTTTATTGCCTCTACACACCACTGCGGGAAAAAAACATAAGCTTAAGATTGTATCTCCAAAATATTATCGTCAGTCATAAATACAAGGACTAAAGATGTTTTAATTAATTTCCAAGCGGACGATAGTACCTTTCTACTATCGATATAATTATTATATTCACGCTACACTACTTCTTAGAGGTACGTTAAAATGAACATTGAAGTGAATGTAATGGATTGCTTAGGCTACTTAATTCTGTTTAACCTGTAGTTTGTTTGAGGTTTTATTATTCACTCACGGTAATTGAGTCCCAAGCTACGAGAAGGTACTGGACAGCTGAAAAAAATGGTGTTGGCACTAGGAACAGGATATTTGGAGGGCGTTTTTAGGGTCCCGTACCACAAAAGGAAAAAATGGAACCCTTACAGGATCACTTTGTTGTCCATCTGTCTGTCCACAACTGCCGGTGCTGCAAAAGAAATAAAAAAAAAACAAGACAAAAATTCACGCCTTTTATCCTTGACGGGGTAGGCAGAGTTATTTCTGGATATACCCACTTTTGATGAGATATTCTTTGGACCCCTAAACGCTGCAAAATGCATATAAACTCGAAACACTTGAATAATAATTGTAAGAACAGTTATATAAACTATTCCTACAAAGTAAAAACATTACCATTTCCATTTCACATATTTCCATTTTTCTAAACAAAACTCGTCTCACGCCTTATTTAAACGCAAATCTTTTCTGAACTCACCTTAGAATCACTCGAGCCCTCCAAAAAGAGGGTGGGCTTGAAAAAACGGGTCTTTTCGTATCACTGGAAACGAATTGTCAATAGAAAGGTTTACGACTGAAGCACAGATGAACTACTTCGTAAAACTCACACGATTGTCGTTCTCTACCAAATATTTTTCATTATTAAAAAGAACTAAAAAAATTAAAATAATAATTTAAACCTGATAAGAAAAATAGCATTATTATAATCGTTTTTTTTTATAGATAAAAGAGTGTTACATTGTAATTGGAAAAACAAACCTATTGAAGGTGTAATTGTGCTTAATGTGCCATTTTTTTCTTTTAATTTAATTTAACAAGAGGAATAAATATTATTGAATAACCTGATGAATTTCCACACTGTTTTATTGCAATATTCCTGCGATATGCGATATTATACTAACGGTTCAAGTGGTTTCGCCCGCGTAGCTTTCCATTAGAAGTAGTTCCAGTAGTTTTTGAGTTTATTCATTACAAACAAAATACAAATCTTTCATCTTTATAATATTATTGTAGATTGGTAACACCGGTAATACCGAAACCAATTTAAATATTTTATTGCGATTATAAAGTTTAATGTCACTTAGCTAGCATATGACACAATGGCATACATAATAAAGACTCAAAAATAGACCTCATGGGGAAGGAAGGGTTTCGTGGGTGAGATACAATAGTAAGAGTTTTTCTCTCAGCTAAGCATCAAGGATCAACCTGGGAAAATAGTTAACAAAGGCGACGCTTCCAGACGTCAGCTCATGTTACGTTGAGTAATACCTATAAAATCGGACGAGTACACTTATGTAAGAGAGTTTTACTATAGTCTATATACAAAGTTTAATTCACCGGAGAGTAAGTTTGGTTTAGTGTTTAGGTAGTAGTAAGTTTTTTTCGACGACCTATGTAAAATAAATTCGGAATTTAAATTTGTTTAACGGAATTTTGTGCATTTTCTCATGATTCGATGATTGACATGATACGATGATTTTCCATAATCTCGCTTGACAAAAGCTTTCAAAAGTATGCAGACTTCTTCATCCCAATATAAGGGAGCGGACTGCCTGGGCTGGAGATAACTGGATAATTAATGAAAGAAATGCGAAATAAACAAACAGCCGTAATTCAAAGACTGGAAGACAACTCACAACCGACATAAACAATTTCAAAAAGCTACATAAATCATATAAAAGCGAAAAAGTTATTTTTTTGACCTCTGTCAACACCCCATATTTTCATATTCATTAGAAACCTTAACTCAAAAAAGCTTCCAATAAGGCCTGGCTCTGGTACCTACTTCTCGTATATTTAACCACACATTTATTTACCCAACAATATTAACCGTATCTTTACAACTTTTTATCACTTCCCTTCAAAGGCAATACGCGTCATTCCACCCATTATGCGCCTCGACCTTACCAAAAGCACTTTCCCAAGGTATATAGGGCACGTTCTTGAATAGCCCACTTTCCAGCCAAAAATGACTTCTTTTGTAGTCAACAACAATGCATGATTTATTGTCGGACAACATCGTGCAGCCGTGACCTCGAATGCGTTTAAAATAGGCCGATATTGGCTGAATGGGTTACGAAGAAGCGACATTCCTTTGAACCGCATTTTAATTTACCTTCCTCTGAAACCTCCAGCACAGGATTTCTTAACCTGGAGTTCGTCTTAAAATTCATAAATTATTGCTATTTATCCCCTTTGTATCTGGCATAAACTACTACTACTCTTTAGGAACTTTCTGAAGAATAACTTCAAAATTTCAGTAGTTCCTATTTTTTATATTCTCCATAACGATTAACAATATCTCCCTTACACAAGATACTATAATAATAAATAAAAGTATTTTTTACAAAAACGCCCTTTTTTCTTTCCCTATACAACAGAGAAGTATCAGGCGACCCCGCACAGGTGACTTTCCCGCGCAAAGGATAAGTATTGTCATCCAGCGCGGGAATGCCACCTGCGTGATGGGCATCTTTCCACAGATGCCTCATTTTTTACATCTTTTGTAGTTTCGTTCATTTCGTAGTTTTAGTTTTACTTTTAGTTTTCTGTTGTAACTCCGTGTCTTTATAAATAAAATAAAAATAAAATAAATCATTATATTTACTTATTTCACGTTACCGCCTGCAGAAATATTTCGCTACAACAGTATAATAATCAACCTCCGTATCGATTCCACTACCCGCGCTCTTAACCACCGCTATCTTCCACTCAAATATTAGCTCACTTATACACTTGTCACTCGCGGTTTTCCTTCAGAACGTAATAACATGACTGCGCAAGTGTGGGAGCGCTTTTTTATATAAACTTTATTGAGTGTGTAAAGTGCGCTTTTAAAATAAATCAGGAAAAATAAACTTTATCTTCGTTCCATAGGGCACACTCTTTCACCAAGAAAATCATTTGCGTGGTCGCATTTCTACAATATTTTGACATAAATTCACTTCCTTTTTGCACATACCTATCATTATTTTTGCAATCTATCGATATTTTCAACCGACTGCAAAAAAGGAGGAGGTGCTCAATTCGACTGTATGTTTTTTTGTATGTATGTTACATGATTATTCCCCCAATTAATAACCGATTTTGATAATTTTTCAAAAATAAATAGGTCGAGTGGTTTTTAAAAAATCTACAAAATTCATTTTTAATAGGTACTTCAGAATCTATGATATTTTATGTTTTAGTGCTGTTCACTGAAGTCGGTTTTTGAGTAAAGAGTATTAAGAGTGGTTTTCTTTAGTCTTTTCCTCTTTCTACAACCTACCAAGATCATACTAGCAACTCTTTATTCAACATTACTCTCATCCCTCCGCCTTATAATATACAAATAAGTACAAAATTTGTTTATGTCCCCAAAAATGTCAATGCTCTCACTAATCTTGCACTCAAAGAGGTTGGAAGAAAATCATTCTCTTTGAAAAACTTTTTCTTTAAACGTCTTTGCTTGCACTGTTCTGCCAGTTAGGTGGCCAAATAAACGTTGAAGCGCACACCAAAAAGACATGATGCCCCTGTTTTCAAATCAATTGATCTTTGGCATCCAAGGCTTTTGTGGCTTTGTGGCCGCTGCTACGTTTTATGGTTCCTCACAGATTATTAATTCATTTTCTGTAAACCTCGAAATAATGATGTTCTTGGTTTGTTGCAAATTGATTTATGATGCTTTATTAAACTTTGCTGTTAACATTATTTTGCTTACTAATGGTATTGATAAATAATAAATAATAATAAAATAATAATAATCTCACGCCTTTCATCCCCGAGGGGGTAGGTAGAGGTATTACATTACTGGATATAAACATATTTCACGAGATACATTGGACCCCTCATAGTGATAGGTGGTGAGCCCATCGCTGGACCGGGTCTACGAGAATTTACACATGTCTCAGAATGAATTCGGAGACCTGTGGGTTTCCTCACGATGTTTTCCTTCACCGTCGAGCTAGTGATAAATATGTATCTATATCTATACATATAATAAAACTCTAACGGGGCCGTGTCTGTACATTAAATATTTTTTGAAAATTTTAACGGTAGTGTATATAGTTATCGATATAGATACCAAAACACATTTTTTTGGAATTTTTGTCTGTCTGTCTGTCTGTCTGTCTGTCTGGTTGTGCACGCATCACGCAAAAACTACTGGACGGATTTTGATGAAATTTGGTGTGGTGATAGCTGAGTACCCGGGTCAACATCTAGGGTACTTTTTATTCCAGAAAAATATCTCATTCCCATGGGAAAATATAAAAACTGGGTAAAAAGAAAAATACGTACTACTCTGAAACGATAACACCTAGAATCTTGAAATATGGTGTGAAGGTGTCTTATACATCGTAGCCAACCCATATAAAGGGATATTCGTAAATTCCTACGGGAACGGGAATAATCGGGATGCGCGCGGGCAACGTCGCTATGGGCACCCGCTATTTGAAATATGGTATGTAGGTGTCTTAAGTATGTCGTAGGCAACCACTATGAAGGGATTTTTGGAAATTCCCACGGGAACGGGAATAAACTAAATCCAAGCGGGAAAACACCGCTGAGCACCCGCTATTTGAAATATGGTATGTAGGTGTCTTAAATATGTTGTAGGCAACCACTATTAAGGGATTTTCGGAAATTCCCACGGGAACGGGAATAAACGGAATCCGCGCGGGCAACGCCGCTGGGCATCCGCTAGTGTAAGCTATTTGAAAAACTCATAGGTACATCCCAGGATTCGAACCCGAGCCTCACTGATTTTCGACCGGCTCTTTAACCCTCCGGGCTATCACTGCTCTTTCGTTAAAACTAATTAACTTTTTTATCGGTATAGATATTAAATAAAACTTCTTAAAAATACGAAAATATATATAACCTGGAAATCAAATTAAGTTTAAACAACTTTAAGGTATACCCTATCGAATAAAAAAACACAAAATCGGAGTCCTCCATGAAAAGTTATGTCATTCATCCTAAATATTGTAAATGCGAAATTGACTTTGGCTGTTTGATACGTTTTCACGCCTAAACCATTAAACCCATTAAAATAATCATTTACCAATGGAAGTAGCTATAATAAGTAGCTAAGTAGGCTATAATATGATATCCACGTATTCCCATTGGAACGGGAACCGCGGGGCGCTGATAGTAAAAAATAAATAAGAGCGTCCTCTTGAGAACCTTCTCATTTTTGTTCGTCGGTTAATAAATTACAGGTTCATGTTACTCATACTTTTAATGGAACAATACATAAATACTTAAGGAAAAGTAAAAAAAAGGACTGCAATAACACAAATAAAACGAGAAATTTCTCACAAAGATAACGCACAATTCTCGAATCATTCGAGTTTAATCGAGTCGAAAACGTTTTCCTTAATCATCGGCCGCCATTACAGTAATCGGTCGTTTGACGATGCCGATATTATCGTATTACGCTTCGTTTGCGATGCCCTAACTTACGGCGATAAACTGACGAATACGCTGGAAAAGGCGCTTCTTTTCCGGCACAAATACTTTTAAGGTCCCACGGTAAAGTTTCTACTTAATGGACCATTCCCCGAGAATAGTAAAGTCAATCCATTAACCCAAAACAACGCTGGCGCTAATATTGTAACCAATCCAATGGCGGCGAATTGTGAAGATAATTCACTAGAGTGCCATGATAGCCCCGCCGATCATCATTAGACTCGTTAGAATCCTGGTGAGGTCATAATTATTATTATTATTACTACCTCTACGGTTTGATTTATTGGCGTTGGGCTCACCACTTGTCACTTAGGTGTCCACTTGTCCAACAATTATACATACTTTTGATACCAAAATTGTTATATAGAGTTACTAAGTCAGAAAAGTTGTGTGACAATGCAGAAAATAATGTCATACTAAATGTCGTAACACATTGTGTTTATATTATGTAAGTCCGGCGATGGGCTCACCACCTATCATGTTTAGGGGTCCAAAGAATTTCTGGTGAAAAGTGGGTATATCCAGAAATGGAATACCTCTGGCTACCCCCTCGGGGATATAAGGAGTGAGTTTTTTTTTAACTAATATGTTTATGATCGTGCTAATACCTACACAATACAAAATCCAAGAGTTGCTTACAAAGAAAGAAATGGAATCGACTGTTAACACAGGTATAAAGTCCATTCAATAGTAACAAAAGATTTGACCCGAATTCCTTGGTGACTAGAAAATCCTACACCTACACCAACACCTGGATACACGCGATTCGATAAAGTGAATCACAATAACGGCCAGGATGTATCGACCCGTAGAGTCTCAGATATAGATTTACGGAATTACTAAAAGGATTCTTAAGCGTGGAAATATTGCTTTACGTGGGTACTTTAAGCTTTCTTTACGTTTAAAACTTTTTCCACTTTTGTTTTAAACAGATTTTGTTTCTCCAAGTGCAAGGTGATATAAAGTAAAATATTGCTCTTCTAAATTTTGTTCAGATGTTGAAGTTGAATGTTGAAGTTAAAAATCAAACAAAACAAATTTATAATAAACTAGCGGTTCGCGGTTTCACCCGCGTAATTCCCGTTCCCGTGGGAACGCGGGAATAAAATATAGCCTATGTTACTCAGGAATATTGTAGCTTTAAATTAGTGGACGAATTTTAGAAATCAATCCAATAGTTTTTGAGTTTGTTCGTTACAAGCATACAAAAATACAAATCTTGCATTATTATGATATTGGTATAGACTACTTCATCCCTTTGAGTATTAAACCAACTTCATCCCCGCACTAACCCAGAAAAAAAAACACTCTTGAAATGTTGAAAACTCAGCTTCTAGGCGGCTACTCAAGATGAAAAATATACCAGGTTTTAAGTTTTTTTTATTGTTAGTTCTTTAACAATACAAGAGCTGTGAAAACCACATCCAATTTCGTTCGCTAGTTTTTGCGCGATATGCTTATACGGACAGACCGACAGACAAAGATTCTAAAAATGATTTTTTTGGCTTCTATTGCTGTTATAAAGACCCCTAATATTATCTGTTTTCTTAAATATCTTCTAAGAGTCAGACCTCAGCCAGTTATACCTAGTTTATAATAATAGAAAAAAATAATCTCACGCCTTTCATCCCCGAGGGGTAGGCAGAGGTATTCCATTTCATCGCGTACCGGGTGTGTTACACATGCCTCAGAATTTGTTCTTTCCTCAAGATAATATAATAATATACCTCATTATAATAATATACCTTCAAATATACAACTGTGAAAGTAAAATGTAACTTTATTTGTTCGAAACGAAAAGGATAAGTAGCTTTAAGCTGAAGTAAAAAAACTAAAGGTTTTATTAAAAGGCAGTTGTCAACCCACTTTAATTTAATGCAAACACGCTTGTTATCTCTATTTAGTTATTTACTTTAATCTAGATGAAAAATTCAGTCAATGTACCCATGTCAACCGTTGCGAAGTTGTAACGAGCCTTTTTGACTTTTACCTTTTTGAAACAAAAAGCTTAATTAATCCCAAAAGCCATTAGTGTAAAAAATAAAGGCTAAAGTATCGTATCACGAATCGTGGCTAAAACCCAGCCTGTTAAACTTCGACCTTAGCAACACGACAAAAGGGTTAAAACCTAAATTGTGTTAGTTTACCTGCTCTCCAAGACAGAAGTGACGGCTTCATATGAGTTTCTGAAAACTGTGTAACCATCTCTCTAAATTCATATTGCTAGACTGAAATTCTATAATCGCTAGTTGCGTCCAAATTGACCGAAAAACCCTTAAAAATTTAAAATTGCGATTAGTCAAATTATCTTTACTCATAATAGTTTAAGGAAACAAAAAAAATAAAGGAAGTGTATAGGTTGAATATTAAATAAAAACTAATGGACAAGCTGCTGTACAGAAAATACATCAAAAAAAGCAAAGATTTTTCAGTCTACCTATTTATACAATCTTTGAGCAAAAATTTTTATTGATTTTAGAATTCTACATGCTTCCTTCTTCTTCTTCCTTGTGATGTTTCGTCAATATTATAGTTGATAGTCTCACATTACTGGAATATAATATGAAATAGTCTTTGTTGCTGGCAACACAAGTAATCAAAAAGTATAAAATGAGACAGAAGTTTGTGGTATAACTTTTGAGACTTTATTCTTGCACACTCCTCTGGGTTTCATTACAACCAGCCCCAACAAATTACAGTCCACTAAAATAAGACCATCACAGTCTTTTCTGTAGATATCAATCCTATACATAAATCATTGTCTATACCTTTCACGATAGTGGATTTGAATTTATTTCTACTTTACTTTCATCTAATTTAAAAACAAAGGCTCTGGGGATTCACCATTTATAGAAGGAGTATAAAAATATTGTCACTTTGTTTTTTGCAACTGCGCTTATCAATGGTACCACCCCCAACCCCGAAAACTCTGTACATTAATCTCTGTTGAACTCAGATTTCCTGAAGTTAGCAGCAAATTTTCGACGTAAAATCGGAAACAATTTGCAAATAACAACAAACCTCATAATTTTCCCTCCACCTTTCGCTCTATTGTTTCCAAACTCTGTTTTTGCAGTGAATTTGTATCGTTTGCACAATTTTGTTTGTATTAGGCTCGCCGACGCTCGTAATTTGTTCTGCCAAATTAAAAAAATCCACTTTGTAGAATGTTTGTGCTGTGTAGTTGAAATATTTATTGTGTTCATATTTGAAAGGCTCAGTTCTACCTCAAGTACCTACCTACGTTATTAAGTTTATGTTTTCCTGTTATACTAACATTTCATAAGAATGTTTTACAGTTTTAAAACTTCCCGTATAAAGTATAAACAGCCTAAACTCCATGAGTAAGTAATTAGAACATTTCAAACTTAGATTTTCAATTTCGATGAAACATGAGGATTTTTATAAATTGTCATAATTTTAAGGCATCAATACAATTGACAAAGTTTATGAAATTCAAAAGTATTGACGCCTTCCTTAAAAAACTAAAAAAAGACACAAAACGTCTAAAATAATAGTTTTGTCTCTTTTTTGCCATCTTAATTTGTAAATAAATAAAATATGAAATATATATATCAGCAGAAATTATCGACAGGCCTGTTGGTTTTTTTTTTTTTTATTTAGTTCACAGTCCTACCGCGAACTAGTTCGTTCATTTAGTTAGTTTTTTTATTTTTTTATATATGAAGATAGTTCAGGAAGGAAATGTTTTTCATATTATAATTGCGAAAAACTATAGCTATAAATGTAATAAGAAACTCACTTAAGATGGCAAGATTAAAAAAAAAATCGGTTAGCCATGCAGCGCCACTCAATAATAGAGCGGACGTCAGAAAAATACATATTTAAAACTAAGAGCGAGACTGTGGACGAACTAGTTCGCATAGTTCACCTAAAAGAGCGCTTTTTCGAACTAGGTCGTTCGCGAACTACCCAAGACTATCCCACAGTTTATTATTATTATTATGTTATATAATAATGATATGTTTTAAAATTAATTCTAATAATGTTTATGTAGTTACTTAGCACTGTGTAGCTTATGTCCGGATGGCAGTATCATCCGACGTAACTGTATCCTGTTTCATGAGAATACCCACCCACACGTTCTATTATTTATAATATATAAAGCTGGACTACCACTCACTGACTCACTGACTCACTGACTGATTGACATAATTGTTCTCCCAGAAGGAGTCGTTTTGGAGAAAAGTCTTGTAGGAGAAAAGTGTTCAAGATGGCGAAGTGACCCAGGGAAAATTCCGACTTTTCAAAAAAACAAAATGGCGGCCAGGCTTGCTTATCTCATCTCTTTTGTTTTCCGGCCGATCCGGTTGAAATTTTTGGAATCTGTTAAACTTTTAGGATGATTTACGAATATTTTTTAAAAAGTTGAAAATACAAGATGGCGGCCGCGTAGTAATGTTTCAAAGTTTAGGCTATTGTAGACCCCACTTGACCCGAATTAGTAGCATGGTTGTCGACTTCGTGCAGTTACAAATGGCACGTCGTCTTTTTAGGCATGACCCGTAGTTTACCAGAAAAATCCGAAAAACTCAAAATCAAAGATGGCCGCCCTGTGATTGGCTCAAGAAAATGATGGATCTTACCAGATTTTAAATGTCGATTTTCAGCAAGATGGCGACACCTGAGCGAGTTGGCGTGTATGGCGGGGTTGGAGGTCTTATTACGTAGTGTTGCCATGTTTAAGAATTTTTCAAAAATTTTGCGTATTTTTTTTAATTTAAATGCATAATGACAAAACTCTAAATTTGACCACTATGCAAAAACGGTGACAGTCAAAAGTTACTGTCAATAAAACATTTTACTACTCCCTATGACTTTTGGTAGGTATTTTAATTTTCGCATGGCAGCACTGAAAGTTATGGCTAATTGAATTTTCCGAGTAGACCTCAAAAGACCCGAATTGATCTCCCAGATGCCAATATGCTATAGAGACGTGACTGGTGTCATCGCATAGGGCATATCCTGTAGTTTACTAGAAAAATCCAAAAAACTGAAAAAACAAGATGGCCGCTCCGGTATTTTCTCTTAACTAAAAAATTAAGATTTTTATAATTTTTATCGGCATTTTTCAGCATGTTGGCAACACTTTGGAAAGTTGGGTTGTATGGAGCGATTGTGGGTCTCAGTAATCAGTGTTGCCATGTAAAGAAATAGTTAACAAAATTTTATTATTTTTCGACTTATACTAAAAAAAGACAAAATTCACATAGAAAATTATCAAAAATGGCTAAAACAAGATGGGCGCCCAAAGTTAGACTTAATTTTCTGTCAAAATACGACCCCACAGAGACACGCGTGGCCGCTTGCGGCCTCGCGCACCGCGCGACATCTAGTCTATCTATAATAATAAATCTCAGTAGCCTACAATAAACTATGAGATAGTGTTAGGCGTATTATGGTGCTTATCGGGCCGTCTGTGCATTAAGGTGGAGATTGACTTGTAGCATTTCGGTGTATTGTATTATTCTGTAGTTTACATAGCTGCAATGTACAATTGTACTACCCGTGCAAATAAAGAATGGGATTGAAAATAGCGGCTCATTGAGTCTGTACCGTCTGCATACTACGCAACGAAATAAAGTTTTATTTATCTAAATAAATAAATAAATAATTTATTTATTTAGTTATTAATAATAATAATTTATTTATTTAGTTAAATAAAACTTTATTTCGTTGCGTAGTATGCAGACGGTACAGACTCAATGAGCCGCTATTTTCAATCCCATTCTTTATTTGCACGGGTAGTACAGTCAAGAGCAGAGCTTGACACATTGGACTTTGTAACGTTCTTATTACAATCGCCATAAAGGTCAGACTCGCACTACAAGTATAAAGCTTAATGTGCTCTTGACTGTACATACATTAATTTACCTAATAATTAGGTAAAAGTAAAATAGGTAAATGTAAAAGCTAAGCTTTAGACCTACATGTATATGATTAACTGATTTCATGCTATGTTAGGTTAACAATCATCATTATTAGTAAGACATGTCATTAAAAAGAGCTGCCCTTGGGTTTCTCCTCTTATGGAAGGTCATTGCAACTCCACCGCTTCGCTTTGTATATAGTTTTGGGAGAAGAAGCGGGGCCAGAAACTCATCAACACATTATTCTTTCAAATAATAAATGTACAATACAAAGTACAAGTTACGTGGTTTTAGTGCTTTGCTAAGCTGGAGAAAATTTACACCAAACATCATTTTCATCATTCTTGCTGGTTCTTTTCGGGATACTGCATTTGGAACCAACTCGTCGGTGAAGAACGGTTGCTGCTTCTAGCCAATCTCCATGAACGAATTTAGCGCCCCTTGTTATTAGACTATTGATATTTCTAAGTATCATTTTTGAACCTACAGAAATAAATAATTTTAGGTTAGGATTTATTACGGCGATACACAAAACATTAGGAACGCTCGCTTTGAGCATTTGGCTCAAACGTGCTTCATTTTTACTCAAACTCTGCCCTATCCCTTTCCATTTTTAGGTATATTTTTTTTATGATCAGAAACAATTCTATTTATTTATATTTTCACCTTTCCGGGCGCAACACGGTAACTTTCTAACCGCTCTGCGCTAAACGAAGTTGCCGCTTTCCACCTCCGTCGAGCAGTAAAAAAGTATACCTACACACCTCGGGAAGTAAATAAGAAAGCCTCAGATCACATGTTTGTAGACCTTGGTTTCGCCTCGGTCGACAATTACATGTGATCTGGGACATTTCTTATTTTACTTCCCTAGATGTGTAATATTATACTATTACTCCCTTAACATCTTTTCCCTACGAGGTAGGTAGACACAATAGACCGCTACCTGCTATGATCCTGGCACTCCCTCTACATCCATCAATCGGTTCATACATGCTTGATGGTTTCGGGTACTCTTTACCTGGTTTTTTTACTCACTTATGTTTAAACTAATAATTATTGAATCAGGCCCTCATCAGCGTAGCGTGGCGGGGGCAGGGGGAGCGGTCCGCCCCGGGCGGCACTTTTTAGGGGGCGGCAAAATTTGACAATAAAGAATAAAAATATAATTTTTTATAGATATAAACTCGCTAGTTGTTAATAAACGTGCTTGTGAAACTTCGATAAACTTTTTTATTTAAAATTTAACCTGTATTATGAAGAATTATGACTGTTTATTGCCGAAAAGTTCTCTAGAATTAGTGTATGTACTCGTAATGTATATTAAGATTGTTAAACTGTGATATCATTTTATACATTTGAAACACATAAATAAGAGGGCGGCTAAAGACGGTTAAAGAGCCGGCCGAAAATCAGTGAGGCTCGGGTTCGAATCCTGGCATGTACCAATGAGTTTTTCAAAAACTTACGTACATTATTATCACTAGCTCGACGGTGAAAGAAAACATCGTGAGGACACCCGCAGGTCTCAGAATTAATTCTGAGACATGTGTAAACAGACCCGGTCCGGCGATGGGCTCACCACCTATCACGTTTAGGGGTCCAATATTTCTCGTGAAATGTGGGTATATCCAGTAATGGAATACCTCTGCCTACCTCCTCGGGGATAAAAAAAAGGCGTGAGATTATATTATTATAGTAGGGCGGCTAAAAAATTCCTTCCGCCCCGGGCGGCCGACAACCACGCTACGCCACTGGCCCAAATGTATGAGAGAATAGCTAACTTCCGAGAACTATCACTGGTGCCTAACAAAATGATAATATTGAGATAATGCAGAGCTTACAGGAAAAATACTTCTAATTTACCGTCAACAAATGAGGGTTTCGACGGAGTAACCTTTTTCCCTAATAACACCGATATTCACCCTTTACCAACATATTTTGATCGGACCCTCTAAGATAGGACCCTTAATTTTTTTCTACATTTACCAGGGTAAGTTTGAAAGATTTTTTCATAAAGAGGCTTGGTATGGTTAGGTCGGATGGAAGAAAATATGTTTGACCTTGGAAATCCCTTTTGAAGGGTCACTCGATATGGAAGAATGAGTACCATGTTATCGATTTTCTTTCACTATTATTTAAAGTAGTACCTAGTAATACTAATAGGTGCCCTGCGGATTTTCCCGCACCAATATCTTGTTTTCCCGTTCTTGCTAGAAATTTGACATAAATTTTCAGAAAAGTTTGCCACATTAAAAATTTCCGATTACTAGGACTGTTTTGAATTGCATGATAGTTTCTTAAGGTTTGCGAAAATACCTATGGTAGGAGACTAAATAGAAAGTTTCAGACTTATATATCCAAATTTATTTAATGTCAAAACTATAAGCAAACGAATAAAAAGATTGCTCAGTTTATTAACACTTTTAAAAAAGGATTCCTCATACACTCATAATAATATTATAATATAAAGAGGAAAGATTTCTACATATTATCCGACATTTTGCGTATCTGACATTTTGCGATGGTTCCGTTTGTAACGAGAAACTCAAAAACTACTGGACCGGTTTAGAAAAAATCTTTTACCGATGGAAAGCATATATACTCTTTTACAATTTATCATTCTTGGACAATGCGAAGAAAAAGAAGTCATTCAAACCAAATGCTGGACGTACTTTAATAGATTTCGCACTTAAATGTTCCAGCCAGAGTACTTAGAACCTTGGCACGGTTGAATAAAGCCGATCTTTGGTTCACGAAATTGAAGTGTGAAGGTTTCTTTATAAAATGGTTATGTCTAATAACGAAGCGAAGGTCTTGTCAAATACTCAAGCCGTATAATGGTGGAAGTTTGGGGTAAGTTGAGCCATTAATTATTGATGGAGTAAGTTGGGTCATCTTTTTAGTTGGGGGCATAACTTCTTATTTCTTTATACCGAACATTGTTGGAGAAATGAAGGCTCCTTTCTTTTCATTGATAAATTTTGGAACGCAAGAACAGAGAAGATATCAATCAATTTCTATGAAGGGTAATTTCATCATGAAAAGTGGGTGTTGTAACGAAAAGTATTATGATTATTTATATTCACGTCATAAGTTATATATCATATAAAAATATTTATATATAATCAATGCTTTATTTTATTTGTGAGATGGGCTAGTAAGACAATGACGTATGTAATTGAAAACTTTAAAGAAGATCTTCAACGAAGAAACGATACAAGATTTCTGCATACTGACTTTGCATCTTTAGAGCAAAGCATAGACAGAACAGTAGCGTATACGATATTGTTAATTTGCCTGTGTCTTCAATAATATAAATGAGCTAAAACTGACAAGTATCAAAATTAAATTCTTCAAGAGATTTGGCACATAAACAAAATTTATTAGTTTATTCGACATGGCTATAGTGAAAAGTTAACATATTTTATTAAAGTAATACTTACAAGTCCACTTACTGAAAGTAATTTCAGCAAAACCTAATTGAACCTAATAAAAGTATAGTAGTATGACATCACTCACAATATTTGAGTATAACCACAGACCTGAATTTCAGTATATATCTATGAGACAACAATATTAAGTACTTAGTAGAATCAAAATATAAGATTATTGCACTTAAAAGGAATTATTACTAAATATATAGAAGATGTATCCTATTAGATAAACACAATCTTGTTATATGTTACTACTCGTACTACGCAATATTCCGAGTTCCCAAAAGGTACCACAAAATGGCTCTTAGTATTGTTTTGGGACTGCGGGTTAGGGGATTAAAGTGCTTCTTACCACATAAATAATTACTGAACTGTTATACAGAAAGGGCCTTTTCTTGAACAAGATGGTGTGACGGTGACGATATAATTATGTACTTAGGTACTTGGAAATTAAGATTAATTCTATCTCAGCTATAATAGTGTTTTTCTAAATAATAAAATGAAATTCCTAGATAATGCTCATGCCTGATGGTTGGGTTCGATTCCCGGTGATTGTACCAATGTTCCAATTATTTACGAAAAAAATTATTTACGAAATAAAAAAAATATTTATAAAAAAATGAGTTTATAAAAAACGGTCAAGACACAGACTCACAAGAAGGGTTCCTTACAGAAAAAAAAACTCTTTCTTGCACGGGCACACCTTTTAATTTTTAAATTTATTTATTAAGTTGTGTTACAAGTTTTAAAAAATACCGACCAATAGTCAGACTAACATAAGAAAAAAAAGACGTGTGGCACTCGGGGACTGCCGCGGTAAAGCTATTGCACAGCAAACATTACGGCACGCCACGACATGACACGTCACGACACGACACGACACGACACGACACGACATGACACGATATGACGCGTCACGATACGACACGATATGACACGGAACGACACGTCACGGCACGGCACACGACGGCACGTCACGACACGACACGACACGACAAATTTCAGCCGCTTAATTATTTAACGAGATACAGCCAACTGACAGACAGTCTGACGGATAGCAAGACTAAATAATAGGGACAACTAATAGAGCTGGCACACTTTCGGAACAGAACCTTAAAAACTGACGTAGATACCTACATATTTATGACTAGCTTCACGGTGAACGTCACGAGGAAACCCGAAGGTTCTAGAATTACTTCTGACACGTAAAATAGTGTGCCACGGTCAAAATATTCAAGACATAGCTTTGGGAAAATTGCAACAAATAGATGTATCGTATTACGTTAACAACGAAACCTCTGGCGACATTCCAAGCCACAAAGTAAAAAGTAAAAGAACACGAAACAAGACCGCGTAGTTTCGGCAACTACGGGCTTCTGATTCTGGACCAAGTCTGTAACTTTATTCCGTCCTAAGCGAAGCCAGTCCGACTGGTAATGTGCTTTTTTTTTTAATTGTGGCGATGTTGCTTCCAATCGTATTTTATAGATTTTCGATAAATCTGGGGGCACGGCAGTGCCCACGCCAAGTCGAGCAAAAAGTGGCTAGATTTTTCAATTTATCACTGTCGACCATGAGTTTCGATGAATTGGCAGATCCGTATTTTAAACATTACAACACCTTATGAAAAAACTGATTGATTTGATTTGTAAAAAGCACAGTTTCTTAAATACTCCTGTGCTATTTATGAATCTTAAGACATATCGCTCTTAAAAATATGTCAAACCCTTTACGCTACAAGAATGCGTCAAAGATACTCGTACTTAGAAGAAGAATTCATTTATTTGCCAGAATATGGTACATATAGGATCTTAACTTAAGAGAAGTGCAAGACATAATCTGCCACACAGGATGGCGAATTTTAATTTTAACATGAACGAAAATAATAAAAGAAAACTTATAGAATCTTAGAATTACCTATTTCCGCGGTTCCACCTGCATAAGTCTCGTTCCCGTGAAATAATTATTGGCCATGTTTCTTTCATTTTAAGTAAGGTTTCCAACGAAGAAAGATTATTTTTAAATCGGTGTAGTGGTTTCGGAGCCTAACCTAGCATATAAAATTTTGCTTTAGTGTTTGTTTACAATATTGAATACCTTCCTAGGCAATCGGATAAAAGAGAACAGAAATTGTGTGGGTAGTTTGTTAGAGTGGGAGTTACGAGCAATCGGGAGTGGCACTTTGGGCGATCTGTTTGTTCCTATAATAACTTTTTTTGTTGACAGTCCACTGCTATATTTAATATTGTCCCAATATTTATTGTATTGGCTACTTTTTCTTATTTCAATCTAAATGGCAGAGCTTATTTTTAATTATGCTTATCTTATAAACGCTTACTTGCTGGACTATATTAAGGTCAGATCAGAATGAGTCAGAGAATTGAGGTCAGTCAGAAGAAGCTAATTATTATTAATAAAAAAAGTTCCTCAATCGTGCCACTACCCGAACTCTACTCGGTCTAGCATAAGCTTAATCCGACTATATATTGATCGGTTGAATAGAATTAGAATGCTATTCGAATGCTTACAGCTATCGGTAGTCTCGTAAATCTTGCAATCGGGGAAGACTCCCAGAATAAGGCGACGTTCGTCCCGAATATATTTTTAAGTAGTTATCGAAATTTCGAGACAGCCAGCTGCGCTGAAGTTGATATTATCGAAACTGTTTCTTCGGCCGCCACTACAGTTTCACAAACTGAATTTAGATGAACGGATACTTGGAGGTTTATTTTTACTTTCTATCCTTGGAAGTGTTTTAAAACTGTTGGATAATAGAATGTGCCATGAATAATTTAAATATTCGCAAGTATTATTAAAAGTTAGCAGAGGTTTATAATGGACTACATCAGAAGAAGGACAATGATAAATAAACAAATAATAATGTCACGCCTTTTATCCCCGAGGGGGTAGATAGAGGTAATACATTTCTGGATATACCCACTTTTCACGAGATATTCTTTGGACCCCCTAAACGTATAGGTGGTGAGCCCATCGCCGGACCGGGTCTGTTTATACATGTCTCAGAATTAATTCTGGGACCTGCGGGTTTCCCCACGATGTTTTCCTTCACCGTCGAGCTAGTGATAAATGTGTACATAAGTTTAGAAAAACTCATTGGTACATGCCAAGATTCGAACCCCAACCTCACTGATTTTATCATCATGCGAGCAGGCTCTTCAACCGTAAGGCTATCACTGCACAAGGATAATGTTTTTCAGGTGTTTCAGGACCTTGACGTAATATAGCCTTTAAAGATTTTGCGTCTTCATTTCCGGAGTATTGTAGACTACATTTTGTGACTGCACCAAATGGAAGGTAATGATTAACCTAAATATTTTCAGTGCTTTCAAACGCAGTCATGTGGTGTTTTGAAAGTTTTTTTACCTCAAACACAGTCATGTGGTGCCGCTTAGTTAGGTTTAATTGTTTGTTTTTTGTGACTGTCTACGATACACTATTCCGCTCTCATACTGTAGCGACTACTGATCAAGCATTTCAAGGCCCTGGCGCCCGAGTCAAGCTGAAAACAAATTATCGGAAGCGGCTTACGGACGCGGCTGATAGCCGCGATCTAGATAATGAATGTACACAGAGCTGTGCAAACAATCGGACGTAAGTCGTGGACGTAACCTTGAGCGTTCGGACGTCCGACAGAAATCTGGCGTGCTGAGTTCAAAAGACTGTGTACACGTATCAGTCGCGGCTGTCTGCCGCGTCCGTCAGCCGCGTCCGATAATTTGTTTCCAGCTTTAGTCAGTCGTCCCGCGACGCCTAGGTACTCGTATCTAGGAACAATACCATCTTATATAGCAAAAGGGGAATAATGAAATTCAGCTCTGCTGAGCTAAGTATTGTGTCTGGTAGGATAAGCTAATTATATTTTGTGCTTTGCCAAGGTATGTTGGTTCGTCTTTTATTGACAATAAACATTTTCTTTCTTCTTTCTAAAGCAAAAACAATATACAGTCTCATCCTCATCGCACAGGAAAACCGACTTCTATTCGTAAAAATTGTTCTATTTACACGTTATTTAGACGGGTAGCCGAGATTGGCGTTTAATCGCATTCCACATTACTCACGGGTCCGAAAGCTGTCCGGTGTAAGCGGCACGCATTTTTCTCAACTCCTGCGATGGGCCGAGCAGTCATTTGTCTTGCGGCCTGGGCAGATTTGGCCGATATTTTGTTGCTATTTTTAACCGACTTCAAAAAAGGAGGGGGTTATTAATTGGACTGTTTTTTTATGTTTGTTACTTCAGGACTTTCGACTGGGTGAACCGATTTTGATGATTTTTTTTTTATTTGAAAGCTGGTGCTTTTGGTGTGGTCCAATTTGGTCCAGTTCTGACATCCATGAGAAAACTATATAAGTTGAAGTCGGTTTTTTTACACTTTATTGGCAGAGGCAGAGGTCTTTCATTTCCGGAAATACCTACTTTTCACCAGTATATCCTTTGGACCCCTGCACGCTTTGAGTATTAAACCAACAGGAGACGTCACGCCCACTAGTTTCTTTGCAAAAAAGTCTGCCAATTTCTGCGCGGGGGACGAGGAAACAAACACAAATAATGTTAAAACAAACGCATTTTTTGACAAAACAAATAAACACCAGCTTGAACTAGATACACACAAATACATTCACAAATCCGAGCACTCCGTGAACTCAAAAAAACTAGTTGTATATTACAGGTATGATCGTTGACCGACAATTTTTTTTTGGCAGTGGGGAACGCCTGTCAGTGGCGTCTCCGATTGGTTTAATACTCAAAGCCTGCACGTGACAGGCGGTGAGCCCATCGCCGGACCAGGTCTGTTACACTAATTAATTCTGGGAGCTGCTTGTCTCTTTACGATGTTTTCTTTCACCATCGAACTACTCATAAATATGTACGTTGGTTTTTGAAAGTCTTTGTGTCCTGAAGTACAAAATTGAATGACGCCAGATGTTATTGAGATATAATTTTCTGAAAAGTGTTATTATTAGAAAATAGCTGTTCTGCTTATGTGTGGATATCACCCTACCAGTTTGGGAAAAATATACGTAAATCTGTATAAATGTCACTTTTTTCATAAGTGGTAATGCACAGAGTTTTTTCAATCATTTACATTTCATACAAAAACCACGTGACAATCTTTGTAAGATGAGGGCTACATATTTGTGCCGTTTGGGGTGGAGACCGTGTGGGGCCGGGGAGGCGCGGCAGCTCCTCAAAGAGCAGTCAGTGCGTTTGGTCGAGGCTTCAGGTGACCAGAGGGCTGGCAGCTATCTCTGTCAAAGGATCAGCTTAGCTATCCAAAGAGGGAATGCGGCCAGTCTTCTGGGCACTGTCCCACATGGTTCCTCTATGAAGGACATTTTTTATCTGTAATTATTGTAAATTAATGTATATTTTCTTTGTAAATAAATCTAAGTATACTAATATTATAAAGATGAAAGATTTGTAATTTTTTATGTTTGTTACGAATAAACTCTTCTCGGGGTACTGCATTTGGAACCAGCAACTCGTCGGTGGAGATGGGCTGCTGTTTACATTTAGCCAATCCTCATGGACGAGTTTAGTGTGCCTTGTTTATATTGACATTTCAAAGTGTATTACTAATACCTACTGAAATAAAAGAATTTTGACTTTGACTTTGACTTTGACTCAAAAACTGGACCGATTTAAAAAATTATTTCACCTATGGAAAGCTAAAAGATCCCTGAGTAACTAGGCTATATTTAATTTCCGTATTCCCACGGGTACGGGGAAGTCCTATCTATATGAAAACGCGCAGAATCGCTAGTGAAAAATATAATAATAACATTGTGGTACACAATTCATCATCATCATCAGCTTATCTTAGTCCACTGCTGGACATAGGCCTCCCCTAATGAGCGCCATAGCGCCCTGTCTTCGGCTGGACGCATCCAGCATCTGCCTGCAGCCTTTCGCAGATCGTCATCCCATCTGGCCGGCGGGCGTCCTAAACTACGTTTGCCGAGTAGCGGTCTCCACTGAAGAACACGTTTACCCCAACGGTTTACCAAACGTTTACACAATTTACACAGCTACTTTATCCCAAACTAGACAATACGGTTTCAACTTGCTCCCTGGCTCATGAAGCGCTTAACATCCTGTATAAAAATACCTACTCTGAAAATTTTAAGTGCCTACCTATTTTAAGTTTCAAAAGATACAGTCCTGTGACAAGACTTATGGACTGACAGCGTAGACTTAGATAGGGTTGCCACCTACGCACTTCCGTTACGGAATCCTACTAATATTATAAACGCGAAAGTTTGTTTGGATGGATGTCTGGATGTATGGATGTCTGGATGGATGTTTGTTCCTCTTTCACGCAAAAACTACTGAACTGATTTTGATGAAACTTTACAGTTATGTAGCTTATACATCAGAATAACACATAGGCTATATTTTATCCCCGTATTCCCACGGGAACGGGAACTACGCGGGTGAAACCGCGGGGCGCTGCTAGTCTTAAATAAGGCGATCGTAATTACCTATTTTAAGTGCCTCTTGAAATACTCTAATCCTGTAAGACCTTTTCGATTATTAGAGTATTGAGAGCTATTACAATGACTGTGAAGTGGGAGTAGGAGTCACGCCTTAACGCCTTGTGGGAGGTAAAACAATTTATTAGGAGTATTATTTCTGACAGTCTATATATTCATAAAATATATTTTTTACTAGCGGATGCCCAGCGGCGTTGCACGCGCGGATTCCGTTTATTCCCGTTCCCGTGGGAATTTACGAAAATCCCTTCATAGTGGTTGCCTACGACATTTAAGACACCTACATACCGTATTTCAAATAGCGGGTGCCCAGCGGCGTTTTCCCGCCTGGATTTAGTTTATTCCCGTTCCCGTAGGAATTTCCAAAAATCCCTTTATACCGATTTCCTATGACATATCAGACACCTTCATACCATTTTTCAAGTTTCTAGGTGTTATCATTTCGGAGTAGTACGTATTTCTCTTTTTAACCAGTTTTTATTATTTTCCCGTGGGAATGAGATATTTTTGTGGAATAAAAAGTACCCTAGATGTTGACCCGGGTACTCAGTTATCTCCATACCAAATTTCATCAAAATCCGTCCAGTAGTTTTTGAGTGATGCGTGCACAACCAGACAGACAGACAGACAGACAGACAAAAATTCCAAAAAATGGTGTTTCGGTATCTATATCGTCTATATCGATAACTTATACACTACCGTTAAAATTTTCAAAAAATATTTTATGTACAGACACGGCCCCGTTAGAGTTTTATTATATGTATAGATATAGATTAATCTCCAGGATATTACACAGGGCTCGTAGCGGCCCAATACATACTATAGAGAACGAAGTGGGCTCAAAAAAAAGATAGTAGTAGTACAATAAGTAGTTTAACAGAAAAAAAATGGTTTGTATAAGTCAAAGCCAAAAATGCGTAGCAAAACAGTTTACTTTTTTTTTAATTAAAATTACTCGAGACCTTAAATTTAAAGTCGTTACAGATAAATTATCCCTGTCTCACGGACAAAGAACAAACTGCTCGAATGTTAGTACCTACGGTTTTTCCTTTAAAAAATACAGAACCCAAAAATTTAGATTTTAAAGTATAATCAATCTTTGTAATAACATCTCGTTTACGAATATTGTGAACGTCAACGCCTGTCTCAGTTTTCCTTGATATTTCGTGAATGTATACGTGCTATACTGTTTAGTTGATTGTACAACAAACAATTTTCGTGTCTACTAAATATTTTTGTAGAATGCGTGTAAAGATAGGCTGTTGTTTACATTCAGCCAATCTCTATGGATGAGCTAAGCTTGTTATTAGATCATCTATCTACACTAATATTAAAAAGAGGAAAGATTGATATTTTTGTATGTTTGTAACGAATAAACTCAAAAACTACTAGACTGATTTTAAAAATTCTTTCACCGATGGAAAGCTACATTAATACTGAGTAGCATAGGCTATATATTATTCCAGTATTCCTTCGGGAACGGGAACTACCCACTACGCTAGAAGGATTGAGTTTCTATTTTGATTCAAAATATACAGAACTGACTGACGGGGACGGACAGACAGATCCTAGAAATTAACTGGCATTCTTTCGATACGGAACCCTAATAAACTGGGCTTAGAGTGAGGGAGGCCTGACGCGAATGAAAGAAAATATAAGTAAACTAGCGACCCGCCCCGGCTTCGCACGGGTGCAATGCTTATAAGATTTTCCCGCATTTCTGTTGAAATTTTTCCTGAATTTTCTTTCCCGAAGCCGAGCCCAAGACCTTTCCAACGAATGCAAAACCGTGGAAATCGGTTCGTGCGTTCTGGAGTTATAGCGTCAGGAAGGAAAGCCCGACTTATTTTTATATAGTAGATAAATAACACCAGTATTTATTGTGTGGACGTAAGGAAGCCTTCGGTAAACGAGTCTAACACGCACATGGTTTTTTATGTGCTTCAAAGTAAAATGTACTCCTAACATGATTCCCTAACCTAGATATTTTATAGACGCCGCCACATTTTGTAATTTTTCACTCAATAAATTCGCCATTTTTTTTCGCAATATGTCAGGTGCCGAAAGCTTGTTCCTTTTTATTATAAATCGCCCGTTCTCATTTCGCGATCGATCAAGCTTCAAGAGACGTTCTCAACCCAATGGATTGAGATAAATGTCCCCCCTTATTCACAGCCTGATTGCCGGAGATATAGTTGCTGGATACGAAAAGAGTTATTTCTCAAAGATATTTTAGAACCTTGTTACTCTGTGCCCCATTTCTCTCTGCCCAGATTGTAACTTTAGGAGGCCGACTATGATACAGGATACACGAATATAATTTAGACCTCCGGGTAGTATATTATGTGGGTCATTTTAAATCAACAAATATTCTAAGGGTAGGTATAAATATGTAAGAGTGTACAGAGTATTGAAAAGAGAAAAAACGTTAGGTTTTTCTTGTTAAAAAATTTTTGTAAACATGCTTTGCGTAAGCCCTCACTACCGCACTACAACACCACTTTTGTCGGCTTTTTTATTTATTTTGTTAATGTTTCGCAATTTTAATAACTAGTGTGCTTGTATTTTTAAGTAAACCTTCGACTTTGTCTAGTAGGCCGCCGCCTGCCTGTCATGACTGAGAAAAGTCCGGGACTATTTTTTTTCAATAACACTTTCAATAGGTGGACTACATAATATTTTGACATTTTGATTTGAATATTTTGACTTTGAATTATAAACAATTTCAGTTGTTTTTGTTAAAAGGTGTAACAAGTACCTCCATTACGTCATTTTTAATATAAATAATGTCAGTCCCATACTTTTATCACAGTCCCTACGAATGTTATATGAAGTAACTGTGTCTTCCTGTTGGTTACTTTTTTAACAGTTGTCATCGCTAATTCATAGTACTATCGAAAAAAGTTTTGCCTGATACACCTCAGTGTCATTTTAGCGAGCAGCTATATTTTCCCACCCCGCGGCGACATACTAACAAGGACAATTACAAAAAAGTGTTTATTTCATGTTTATGACCATTTAGTGTCGATGAATGGATCGGAATAGAAAAAAAGACGGTGTTACTGGCTTCTCATTGTGTAACTCTAATTAGGGTCGGGGTAGTAAAATTTGAGCTTACAAGCGACAATTCTTCCAAATGTATCAGGCTTAGCGTTTGCTGATAGTACAAATATATTTTCGTATAAGTACCTATATTAAGAGTAGGTTGGTAGTAGGTACCTACATTGTTTCATGTAGTAATATCATCGGCAAAATTACAGATAGCTGTTGGTTTGACGATAAGCCTCGTTCCCGCCTAAAATAAAATAAATAGTCTCACGCCTTTCATCCCCGAAGGGGTAGGCAGAGGTATTCCATTACTGGATAAACCCACATTTCACGAGATACATTGGACCCCTAAACGTGATAGGTGGTGAGCCCATCGCCAGACCGGGTCTATTTACATATGTCTCAGAATTAATTCTGAGACCTGCGGGTTTCCTCACGATGTTTTCCTTCACCGTCAAGCTAGTGATAAATATGTACGTAAGTTTTTGAAAAACTCATTGGTACATGCCAGGATTCGAACCCAAGCCTCACTGATTTTCGTCCGGCTCTTTAACCGTAAAGGCTATCACTGCTCATAATCAAAATGGTTCCAAAATGAATCTTCCAACAAAAAATTGTATTATGGACATTCCGAAATTGACACGTCTAAAGAAATGGATTCTGATAGATTACAATTTTGGTTAGTAGGTAATTGAAATGCTAAGAAAAGATTTACGCAATTGTGGTTTAAAAAGGGAATTTGAAACATGAATCGACAATATTCCGATGTCGTTATTCCTATAGAAAAAATAATAAGGTTTCTTCCACGGCTACTTCCAACAATATCGCAAATCTTTTTCTTAAATGTATAACCATTTTCTTTAAACGACTTTGTTACGTTTTTTACCTTAAAAAATTTAATACGGTATTTAATTAGGTACATACTCGTACCATACCATACAAATACCATAACAAATTTATATATTTTTTTTAATAATAAATATTTATTTTTATAATAAATTATGCCTCTCATAGTCTTTAGTATAAAGTTATTTTTTTTATTATTGTCATTAACGTCGTCTTAAAATACCATATGCACAATTAAATTGAGTAAATAATTAAAATAAATCAAATTGAAAACAACCAGACGCCGATTTAAGTCATTGCGCAGTAAATAAAGAATTTGACACGCCACTTAAAGTTGACCGTTGGAAATCGATTTGCGAATTTAGCGATCGGCTAATGAATAAAACGGATGGAAGAAGATATCGGAGTCCAAACGAACTGGAAAATTCTAATCGACCGGACGGAATGGTGCTGTCAATTTCATTGTTGTACCTTTGTGAGTTGGTTTTATGAAGTTTTAAGAAAATATTTAGGTTTGATGTCTTGTATTGCTATACAATATGTGTAACATAATAAGCGAAATTCCTGAAATCAGTTTGTTCAGTGTCGACTACGTAATCGATTTCAGCTATTTATATTACATATTAAATGTTTGCGAAAAACGAATTAGCATAACTGAATTTAGGGCTACCTATGGAAAACGGACTATTATTGCTCTTTATTTAAGAAATTTGGTTAGACAAAACTTAAGTACGAATGCATCATTATGTTGTTTGTATTAATATACTAATTGGGGTGTATGAGGAATTGCGCTTATTCTATGACGAGTTGTATAAAGGTCATACTACCTTTATCCATGGCAATGGCAATGATCCTCAAAAAACACTGAATAGTAAAAGTTTTACAATTATCTGTGTCGTTTAGTGTTCACGGAAGTCATACCATAGTCTATGGCTGTTCAATACAAGATTTTGGCAAAGGTAGAGCTACTTTTAAATCCCAAAGTTCTATTGGTTATTACAGGTACATAATGCATTTTTAAATAAATTTCACAATTTTATATAAAGCGATTGTCTGCCTCAAATGGTGGAAGCTACGTCTAGAGTCTGACAACGTTAGCGTGCATTGTAGTGGTCTCACTCACTCGCACGCCATTCGGTCTTATGGCGTGCGAGTGAGACCACTACCATGCATTTCGATAGAAAGCATTCGTCGGCCGCGTACAGTGTCACGCCGGACACCGCCAACAGCGTCTGTAAAAGGCCATCGCCTAAAACTTTATGCATAAGTACAGATTTGTAACTGTTTAAACAATACATTTTTTTCAGGCTCTATACTTTGCTCTCACCTCTACTCTGTTGAAGGAAGAATTCAAAATGTAGGTCTTTATGGGAGTCCGTTAACAGAAAACAAATCCAAAAGATATATAAGGTATGTAATAAGTACTAACACAACCTATATGATAAATTATAACATTTAAAACGGTACTGAATGTAAAAGACACGTGAAAAATTGATTGCTCCTCTGGACCAGTCGGGTCAAACTTCGAAGATGAAGACAAATCTGACACCTCTTCTTACATTTTCATACTAACATACACTTTGATTATTAAAACACAGAGCTACATAGTTATACAATAGTGGCGATTCTTCTTTACACCGACTAAACTTATTTTAGTTTAGTCCTGTCTTTGTCTTACCTCAAAAAAAGAAAAGGAATGTCAGATAACCTACCGAATTTAGTCCTATTAGAGGCTGTATTTTAGTCGTGACTTCTTTACTAAACACGTTATAAAATGCCTTAGTTAACAAGACTAATTTTAATTTGACAGAACTAAATATCTCTCGTCTCTTTTCTTTTGTAGGAAAAAGAAAATGATGAGTCGCTGTAAAGCAGAATCGAACCTATATCTAACAGAATAAGCGCAAACCCTGAAATTAGTTTGTTCTGTATTAGCTGAATTTAGTGCTACCTATGGAAATCGTACTATTATTGATCTTGATTTAAGAAAATTGGTTAGACACAACTAAAGTACGAAGGCATCATAATTTATACTAATTGGGGTGTATGAGGAATTGCGCTTATTCTGTTACGCGTTGTATTTACACCGAAACATTATTAAAAAAGTTATATTGTCAAATTTACACAACACCACGAAGAAGTATACCTAATCTAATAAATTAGTTTTTAATTTGTGCTTATCGATGAAAATAGCCAAATATTCTAACTAATTTGTTTCTAATATTTGTAATTTTGCAGACTAACTAAGGATTTTATTTGTTAATTCCAAAAGTAACTACAAATATTCTTTAAATTATAGATGCAAAATAATTTATTTATGTTTAATTAGTTGAATTTATAAATAACTTAGTATAGAGTTCGTTCGAGGACGTGTTGCCGATTCTATACTCAGATAAGTTTAATTATTTACAGGTTTTTTTTTACCGCATTTAAAAAAGAAGGCGGTTCTCAACTCTACTGTATGTTTTTTTCTATGTTTGTTACTAGTAATGCACCGAAATTCGTTTCACATTCGGTGATAGATACCGAATGTTCGGTAGTTTAAAATAAAACCCAAATTATACTAAGTGACACACAATTTCTGCACTAAAATACTTCTCAAGTTCTACAAGTAAAATAAATTGATACTAGCTGATGCCCGCGACTCTGTCCGTGTGGATTTTACGATTTACCCGATGACTCCTAACCCTTAGGAATTATGTTTTTTTTTCAGGATATTAGTAATTTAGCAGAAGCCCACATTAGGTGCATCTCTATTTGTTACCTCAGCAGTTTCGACTGGGTGAACCGATTTTGATAATTCTTTTTTTATATGAAAAGTTGAAAGTTGGTACTTCCCGTGTGGTCCAGTGAATTTGGTTCAGTTCTGACTATGGCATCCATGAGAAAACCATATAAGTTGAAGTCGGCTTTTACACTTTACAGTTCTGTGTTATTAAATTTTGAAAACCAACGTTGCTGACTACACTAACAATTACATAGGCACAGACCCAATCATATTACAATTTTATTAGAAGAATGCAATGGAGAGATGGAATAGAAAAGTTCGTTTGCCAGTTAGCTAGGTCAGGTCTCGTCGGAGCTGATATGTCCAAGAAACTTCTGAAGAATAGTTCCGGTCCCAAGTTGTCGAGTTAGTTGTTATCTCAATTGAACATTACTTCGCTAGGAAAAGAATATAAGGTGGCACGAGCGCAAGAATAAAAGATATTTTCGGGATACTAAACTGTTAGAACGTTGTAATTCATCAATATTGTTATATCAAATATGTGTTCTGCAGACGTCTTCACGGAGACTCGATACGGTTTCCGTTTCGTTCAGATCGAGTGAAAAATTTTGCGAAGTCGAATCTATCGACTTCGGAAACTTTATTCTAGGCATTTCTGACAGCTACGAATTTTCCGAATCCTTATGTAACATATGACATTAGTTTCGATACCAACATCAGCCCATCTCGAAAGTGATCGACAGATTTTCCGATAGTGAATATCGAATCTCCCTGAATACGCCTGACTGACTGACCTGACTCGGCAAAGGTAGAGTAGGACGTCACTAGGCCAGATGGGATGACGATCTGCGAAAGGCTGCAGGCAGATACTGGATGCGTCGAGCTGAAGACATGCGGTTTGGCGCTCATTAGGGCAGCCTTATGTCCAGCAGTGGACAAATATAGGCTGATGATAATGAGGATATCAAATAAGTAATTATCGTTCATTAAAACTAAAAAACAAGCTTTTGTATGTATGGCAAACTCGAGGAGTTTAGGAGTAAACATGAAAGAAAAAAACTTTGTAGTATTCATTCTGAGAAAAACTGAACCCCGGTCTGGCGATAGGCTATTCACCTGTTAGGTACGTTTATTAGTCTAAAAATATAGTGGTGAAAAGTGAGTATTTCTAGCAATATAATACCTCTGCCTAAACCCCGAGGATAAAATAGCCTCTAAATGACTGGATGCATACATAACTAGGTACCTAAATAATTCATATTGCAAGAATCTTTTAGCTAAAAATCATTGAATTCAATTTCGTCTATTTACACTGCGCAAGACAAACGCAAAGTTCGCGCAAGTCAAATTTTCTCTCGCTTTAATATTCACAAATTATGTTCAATGCTGAATATAAGAAAGTGACTTTCAAAATCATTTCGGGCATTCCACAAGACTTGGCTATGTTGACAGCAACAGTTGCTTAACAACGTGGTTTTTTACAAATTGCTATTATCGCTTCTTAGTTGTTATATGGCGCAGTATTATTGTAAAAGCCATGATATCTGGGGGCACGGCAGTGCCCCCGCCAAGTCGAGCAAAAAGCGTCACGGCCGTACCATCCTTTTCTCGAAGCAATTCACGCCATTTTCGACCCCCTATAGCTTCGCTGTGGATAAACCTAGAAACCTGAATTTTCAGTGTTGTAATTTCACTAGTGGAATTATTATTGCACGGACATTTATCAATCGACTCAGTATCATACAAAATTTAGAACAGTCTGATTGGCCACCACGGGGCGGTGGTAAGTGAATCAACCAATCAAAACGGACCTAGGCCACATCCAAGTTTAGCTAGTATTGATAATTTTACTAGGGTACTTGCAATGTCACTGAATTTGCTTAGTGAAATTATGCAGGTACCTAACTAAGATTCTCCGGTGGTTTTGTATAAAATGGAGACGGTTCACAAAAGTCCGTACAATTGTATTATCACTAGTAAAATTATAATATCACGCGTTTTAATATGCGATAATATATAGTTAAATGAATATCATAAATATTAAATAAGGATGAAGACGAAGATGAAAGAGATTTTGTGAACGCTTCTCGAAGAGGAGTAGTATATCGTTCTTTTTAAAAATGTTGCGTGCAACAAAGATGCTGAAGACTGCTTTTATTCTTTCATTGATTAAAAACATTTATAAACTAAAAGGTTAGATAATGTTACCATAAATTTCACAATTTATACTCGTAACAGACTACCGTTCTTCTGTCAGGCCCTCAACCAATATATGTGACTGATTACTATCTGTCGGTATTACTTAATAGATAGGTACAGACTTCTAGAGAAGATTAATGAAAATTGCGAAGGTACTATTAGTGTTGAAACACTTAATTGAAATGCTAACGTTACTATTGCATTTACAAATGTAAATAAATCAAATGGTATATTGGCTAAATTGTTCTGCTGATTGCTTTGTTAGACAAAGGTTTCGTAATTGTTCAATTAGTAACTTCAAACTTGTGTTAAATCTACATGACTTGTCTGCATACATACATAATACTCACGCCTTTTTCCGCTGGGGTAGGCAGATACAATAAAAACTACCCCACAAAACCTGGCACATCTCTCGCACTTCATTTACCTTCATCAATTGGTTTAGGTATACATGCTCGTCCGTTTCGGGTACCTACACTTTATTTATTTTATATAATTATAAAATTCGGAATACGGGGATACAATAGCCTATGCTACTCCCTGATCATTTAGCTTTCCATTGATGAGATAATTTTTTAAATCAGTTTTGTGGTCAAGACGTGAAAGCGTAAACAAACAAACAAAATTCTAACAAACCCACTTATATTATTAGTTAGAATTTTTAATCTACCATAATCTACATGTACGTAGGTACATCTACATTTCTAAACTAATATTATAAAGAGGAAAGATTTGTATTACTCAATGCTGGACCGATTTTTTAAATTATTTCACCAATATGTATAGCTACAATATCCTTATGTAACTATATTTTATTTTATTCCCGTATTTCTAACTAGTTATGTTATAAAAGCCTACTGTGCTAACGGTAGATTTTTCTTCATCCAGACAACATTTTTTAGTGTCTTATGAGCAATAATAATAGCTATAATTCTCATGAAAAGTCCACTGCTTTTATCAATCCCAGACATTTGCCATTTCTACACCACTTTACTAGACCCTTTTGTGTTTTAATACGAGCATGTTAAATATTTTTTCAGGTCCGCTGATCAAAACGAATTGACGATAACAAGCACATCGTCCACAACGCCAATAATACAACATTGCCTGTGCAATAAAATATACGATCCGGTGTGTGCTAACAATGGAAAATCCTATTACAACACGTGTCAATTCGTATGTGACAGCAAAAATAACGCAAGCTTAGTTATAGAACATCAAGGGAATTGTATACCTTTCTGAATATTTACCTGTTTGTACCTAGCCAATAAATAAATAAAACAGTTTTTTCCTTGTTTATAAGATCCCCCATAGTGATAGGAAAGATATTCCGCCAGGAGTTCGCAGTGCAATTATTATTAATGTTAGAGACTGGACAGTGAAATTTTTAACTTCAAAAAGGAGGATTAGGAGGTTATCAATTCGTCTGTATTTTTTTTTTATGTTTGTCACATCAGAACTTTTGACTAGGTAAACCGATTTGTATGTTTTTTTTTATTTGAAAACTGGTGCTTCCAGATTAGTCCCATTTTAATTTCGTGTGTTTCTGACAATGGCATCCATAAAAAATCATATAAGTTTAGGGGCAGCGAGGGTGACTGCCACTAGGTGATGTCGAGGACGATGAGGGTTGTTGAAATGAGAGATGTTGCTCGTGTCGAGAGTCGAGATCGAATGTGATCGGTGATCGGATCTGACCTCCTTTAATGGGCTACCTCTATTTATACAAGCTGTGTACATAAATAAGAAGGGTAGACACATTTTAGTAAACCCTGTAGGTGGGTACCTACAGTACTCCCCCCTTTAAATAAAGAGTTCGATTTTTACTACATTTATATCGTAACACTAGCTTAAAAATATTTTGCTAATACATAACTTTATTTTAACAATTAATTTAACTAATGTCCTCACTAATGATATTGCTACTATAAGTAGGTAGTTACTATTAATTAAACGATTGTATGCTCGCGAGGCGGTCCGCTTGAATCTTGCTGCGAGCGCTGTGCGGACGCGGGTTGCGGTGAGTTGTAGCGCACCGCGCAGGTACTAAAACACGTTGTCCGTCGCGCGGTAAGCCACATCGGGGACGACCATCGGCGGCGGCGCACATTCGGAAGAAACTCGCGCGAGGCGGCGCGCACGACACGGAGACTCGTAACTGCCTGGAGTTCGCCGTTGCTACCGCAGATCCAATGACGTCGCAAGATTCATCGTGTTACTACTTCGATGCTTGATCATACAACTGTCCTTTTCAGGGCAAAGCGAACTTGATTATGACCGTGACCGCAGCCTGATTATTGAGCGTAATCGCAGTCGGTCCAAATATAAACAAATTCGTGTTGATTTATTTTGAATAAATTGAACCCTGTTGTACTTTTTTTTTTCCTTTATACGACTAGTGCATGGAGATAGCAGTCGTATTTTGCATGTTTTTTGTTTGCTGCATGTTGTCTCAGCGTCGCATGTGCTTGATTCTAGTCGGGTAGTTAGTTCTTGCATTATCTCGCACGTTGCATTGGTGGCGGTTGTTTGCGCGTGGATGATACATTTTGTGCATGTACCCCCATTATGTTTTCTTCGATGTTTGTTTGTTTTTTTATGCACTCTCGACACGAGCATCTACCCCCGCAACCCCCATCGTGTTATTTTTATCTGCATCATACGTTTTCTTGTGCGGCGTCGATGCTTCTTATGTAGCTTGCAAGTGCCAGTGCTGCTCCAAGTCTACGGCGAGTCGAGACTGAGCGGGTTGCTGCGACAGTTTAAGTGCTCGTAGTTCAGTGTGAACTTTGCGTGGGCCGAGTGCTGTCGTGTGAGTAATATGCCTCTGCAGGACCAGGTAGCACGATGCGTCGGCTGCGTATGGACCTGATTGGACGATATTCTGGCTTGCTGTGCGACTGCTGCTGTTGACCTTGAGTGAAGGTTGCGCTGATGTTCAGACGTCGAGGGTCACCAGTTTGGAGGCAGCGAGGGTGACTGCCACTAGGTGATGTCGAGGACGATGAGGGTTGTTGAAATGAGAGATGTTGCTCGTGTCGAGAGTCGAGATCGAATGTGATCGGTGATCGGATCTGACCTCCTTTAATGGGCTACCTCTATTTATACAAGCTGTGTACATAAATAAGAAGGGTAGACACATTTTAGTAAACCCTGTAGGTGGGTACCTACATAAGTAAGTCGGTTTTTTTACTGTTTAGAGTTCTATGTTATTTTTATACAAATTCTTGTGAGATATTCAATAGCGCGGTTTATAACTTGTGAAGCGTGAACGCCGTTTCGTTTATTCTATGTAGGATCGACAGATGTTGCTATAATCCTATAAATTGAGGTGTTTTAAGAAAAACTCATTAAAACATGCCCTCATCAAGATTCGAACCCATGAGGCTGAGAGGCGGGCTGACCAACCACAAGGAACTGAGTAACTAAGAAGAACTAACTAAGGAGCAATATTACGTATAATTCCCCAAAGATTTAACGCTACTTAAAGCAGTTATCGCGGGCAGACGCGGTATTAAAGACAACTAGAATAGTTTTTAAAGTTCCCCCAGTGGGGGAAGTTTGTGGAAACTCCGGGGGAAATGAGGCTTAAAGTTGAAGACTTGGTCGTGGCAGTTGAGAGAAATGCACTGAATTTTTTGTGTTGCCTTACTTAACAGTACTATTAACTAGAAGACCACATTTTGCACCATATAAAGTTATCCCCACTAATACTATAAAGAGGAAATATTTGTATTTTTGTTAACAAATAAACACAAAAACTACAGGACCGATAAATTTTTTTTTATGATAAAAAAAGGGGCAAACGAGCAGACGGGTCACCTGATGGTTATAGTGACGTCCGTCGCCCATGGAAACCTGCAACTCAACAGTCACAACTGAGTTGCTGACCTTTTAGGTGGAAGTAGGGGGAGGGAAGGGGAGAGGAGGGGTGGGGGAGGGGGGATTGGGGCCTCTGGTTACCTCACTCACTCAACGAAACGCAATGCATTGCTTTACGCTGGTTTTCTGTGAGGCCGTGGTATCACTCCGGTCGAGCCGGCCCAAGCGTGCCGAAGCATGGCTCTCCCACGTTCTATAATATATTTTTCTGAATAGAGTTTTCTCTATCTTTCAACTGTACAATGTGCAGGCCCAAGATGGAACGTCTCCTTTAGAATGTTCCTTAGATTTCTTGATGATTTTGTTTTTCCCGTTCCCATGGGAATTTAAAATAATCCCTACTCAACCACTGCCTCGGTTATATTATGAACCTACCAGCCATAAGTATTTCAAGTAGGTAAATGTTATAATTTTGAGGATTTAATTAGTTAATAAGTAACAACTCTTTATTGTACACCAATAAAAATGCATGATAAGAGGCACAATGATAAAAAACACTGAGCCGTCTTATCTTAGCTATTTTGCTTATGAAATAGACATTCAAAATATTTCGTTGTCAATTAAGTTATACTTGGTAATCCCAAGTTGCATTAAGTCCCCAACATAGCGCAGTTACTTTTTATCCCGATTTATATATGCAAGTCTCACGGGATTAAGTTCAAAACCCGTACCTACGAAACATTTCCCGGGAAAATGTTAGTTGTAAAGTCTTTAAAACTTTGTCTAATTAAAATAGCTGCCCAAAAACTTGTAAACTACTTCCGAAAATTTTTTGGGTCTTAATCAGGAGAGCACAACACTATAGCGGACTTCCAAATTATAAGTAAGTATATGTACGAGTATCTTAACTACAAGAGTTGCTTGTTCCAATTTGCTTACAATAAAATACACACGGATTTTGCAGTCCGCAAGCAATACTCTATAGTATAGAGTACAGAAAAATAATAGACAATAGTTTGTATAGTATATAGTCAACACCATATACATTTATACTTAAACAAAAAAATGACTTTTTGACTTTTTTCGATACGATTTTCGAAAGATCCCCTCGATTTGTCTGGGACACCAACATCAGATCCTGGTTTTCTTATCATGAAACCACCGTTGGGATATCATCTTTCCAACAAAAAAAGAATCGACAAAATAGGTTCATAAGCGACGAAGTTATCCACGAATGCAACGATCTATGGATATTGTAACAATGTGAGTAGTGTGACAAAGTGGAGATAATATAATAATATGTGTATTTTCATATTAATAGATAGATATTTACGTATAAAAACGACACTCCGCGACAAACGTGTCTAAACTCATAATAATATTTGTTCCGAGCACTTTTTTAAAGCATAAATTTCCACTTGGCAATCATTTTTATGAACAGTAGTCCACATTAAAAAATAAACTATTTTTTTTTAATCCTAGTGAGTACAGCCGCTCACATATTTTTTCGTGCGATTGTAGTATCACACTTATATACAGGAACGTCGCCCGAGTAATAGCGGATTTGTGCCTCAAATATAAGTATGTATATCTATGTCTATGGTGCTTCAATATGCATTGGAATGTGTAAGTCGTCAAGTAACAGTATGTATAGAAGGGAAGGAAATTTACTTAAATTTCAAGCTATTCTAGCTAACTGTATTAATTTAAGGCAAGGGGACTCGAATAAGACGCGAAGCGACTGAGCGAAGCAATTAACGAGACAAATTAGTTAAATAAATAATGTACCGAATTGAGGACGATTCCGATCTGAGACACTGACATTTCGTTTTTATGTATTGACTTGTAGAGTGCTGGAATGTTCGTTCATAATTCACAAGTTTTTTAAGGCGAAATGATCCTGCCTTCTTCGGAGATTTTGTGTAGTTGTATTTCTACAGACTGTTGCCTAAATTAATAATAATATGTATTTATTTACTCTCAATAGGACTTACAACTATTTAAAATAGGTTTTACAACAAGACCTGTGTTTTACGGCTTAAAAGATACATGTTACAACGGGCCGGGTCCGGGGCGGGCCCCGTCCGGGTCAGCGCTTTATACCAAAAGTATACTATAGACCGTGCCACGGACGGGGTCCGTCCGGGCCCAGACGGGACACGTCCGAACCCGGACGGGGCCCGACCCGGACCCGCCCCGGTGTAACATGAATCAGCCTTTACAGTCTCTTGAGCGTAGACCGCTCAACTTAGGTGTAAGAACACAATCGGGCACGTGGCAAGATGAACACAGTAAATTGAACCACTAGGTACTGTATTACAATGCATTTTTAAGAAGTGCCACCAATATTGTGATTGAGTGTAAATTTTGCACGTGTATAGTGGTTTGTATTCCAAATAACAACTACGCTTTTCTATGAATGTCTTCTCTTTTTTGTTTTACTATCATATTATGTGAGAATTTCAGTTTGAACTTTCATTTTTATTTAAAAACTAGCGGCCCGGCTTTGCACGGGTGCAATGCTAACACTAAAACCTTCCTTTTGAATCACTCTATCTATTAAAAAACTGCATCAAAATCCGTTGCGTATTTTTAAAGATTTAAGCATACAAAGGGACATAGGGATATAGGGACAGAGAAAGCGACTTTGTTTTATACTATGTAGTGATAGTGATAGTACTATGTAGTGATGATAAATTAAATAATGTCGAGTGCGTGTACTCTTACGCAATAGAACCATTCAATGTAGATACACAGGGGCCTAAAATTTGAACAGGGTATCCTAATTAGGACTGGGATAATTGTGGTTCCCTCGGGAATCCACAATCAAAACTTTCGTCTAATTAGCAAGTTTAATTAGAGATGAACCTGTTTGTAAGCTGAGATATTGTATATCCGATCTGGAATAAGTTTCTTATTCGAAATTCAAGTGCTTTATACAACGCGTAACAGAATAAGCGCAATTTCTCATACACCCCAATTAGTATAACACTCGTAATATAAAAAGAAATATGATGCCTTCGTACTTTAGTTGTGCCTAACCAATTTCCTTAAATAAAGAGCAATACTAGTACGATTTCCATAGGTACCACTAAATTCAGCTGTGCTAATTCAGTTTTCGGAAACATTTAACACATATTAAAAATAACTGAAATCGATGAGGTAGTCGATACTGAACAAACTAATTTCAGGAATTACGCTTATTCTCTTACATATTGTATAAGAGTTGTACTTACTGAACTCTGATACATAAATATAGAAGCTACCACAAGTATAAAAAATCATGTTACGCATATAAATGGTATTTTATCGTTATTGCAACCTTGTACCCTTCTCGTTTTGTATTAAAATAATATTTTTGATTAAAATGAGAACATTATAAAACGGTTTCATTTGCTTATTTAAAAAAAAATATATATATAAAGAAACACATATATTTTTCAAACAAACGTAATTAAATGTTGTACTGTTTTTAATAATACTTTTAGATATGCATTGAGTAGGTAACGTACCTACATAACTCTGGTTTCCACTTTCGGTTTTAAAAAAAATTAAGAACCAAAATTCTTGAATACAGACATTTATTACCAGATTATACATATACCTCGCCGAACTACATATTCTTTTGTTTTATTCCGGCAGTAAAACAGGCAGCCATTGACATATGTTACATTTTTGTTAGAACATACAGGCAAATATACGTCGGGACAGTGCCGACATGCTATATAAGACTTGTACCGATCAAGTGCAGGTAATAATCTGTTTAGCCTGCTCGTCGTGGAAGTTATTTGGGATAAGTTCTCGTAGACAGAACATGTGAATATCAAAACAGCTGGAAAAGATAATAATTTTAAACAAAAAAAAAAACACACTTCAAGCAGAATACTAAAAATTAAAAAAAGCTCTGTGCTCCACTACGATTTTAGAAGGTTCCCCTTGATTTCTCTGGGATGCCATCATAAGATCCTGGTTTATTATCGTGGTACTACGCTTGGGATATCTCCTTTCCAACAAAAAAAGAATATTCCAAATCGGTTCATTAACGACGAAGTTATCCGCGAACACAACTAAAATATACTGGATGATTTTTTTTACCGTCTCGAAAAAAATATGACGTATAAGGTATCTAGAGCCAAAGTTATACACAAGATTATTTTTTAAATTTAGTAATGTTTAATGCAATTTACAAAATCTAGAAAACTGCGCTCACTACTATGTAGCAGCTGACGGTTGTAGGTAGATTGCGCATAAATGGCAGCTATAAGCCTGTTTCTTTTTAAAATACTTTTTCAAACATTTCAGTGTGTAATATTGACTACAATTGAGTAATGTAAAGCAAGAAAAAAGTTACTTGTTAAATTTTTTTTTTAAATAACAACGCCAAATGAATCTATTTCACTTTCCTATCACACCACATTTTTTTCCAGAAAAAAAAAAGCTGAAAAAAAGATGTTACAAATACATTTGTATAAATATTGCATTATTTAAGTACTTGCCCATCAAAAATACGTTTCCAGGCAAAGTTAATTTTAATTCTGGCTGCATAGTCAGAAGGGTACGTAAGTTTGGTATAAGAAGTGTAAATCAAAAACCTTTTTACAAGTCATCCATTAGTCGACAAATCCGGTCTTATCACCAGATAATGGCAGCTTTAATAGAAAGTTTTTATGTGATTTTTATGGTTAATTAACCGAATAATTGTTTGTTTTGGCAGCAGTGGTTAGCGAAAGGGAGACTTTTATGTTGGAGACTTGAGTTCAATTTCGCTAACGGAAATGTGTCGTTTAATTTTTTAAACCTGATATACTTATATATGGAAATTTTATAGATAAACACTAGCGACCTACCCTCGCCATGTTTTGGCCTTTAAATAAATATATAATATAAAAACCTTCCTCGTGTATCGCTCTGTCTAATACAGACTTTGCTTTACATACTATGACTAGCAACCCGCTCTCGCTTCGCTTGGGTTTATATGGTATATAAAAACCTTCCTCTTGAATCACTCAATCTATTAAAAAAACCCATCAAAATCCGTTGCGTATTTTAAAAGATAGAAAGACGGCGGGAAGCGACTTTACTTTAAATACTATACAGAGATAAAACTAGAAAGACGATTACATATAATACTTTAGTATAATGATCAGAGATCACATATATTTAATACCAGTGACATATTCTAGTAGACAGTAGGTCACAACACTCGAATCTGTACGAGCGAGCTTGGACGGAATGTGCTCCTACGAGTCAATAGAACACAGTACGATGATGCAGCATCAGTGTTCCATAACCATGTTCATGTATTATTATCATTTAAAATTATTAGAAATTCCGTAGATTGTCCCTACTTACTCCATAATATCTCTTTGCGTTGCCCTAGGGTAAATACTCGAAATAAGTCAGTTTTTGCAGTACCACCTTATAAAACAAATTATATGTCCAACGCCTACATTCCTAGAGCCTGTAATGTGCATAACAAATTATTCTATGAATCTGATGTATTTCATTCACCTCTATCAAAATTTTTAAACGAAATCTCTCTTAAAATTGTATAGTTTCGGTTCCAGTATTACTTTTTGTTTTTAACTTTGTTTGTATAGTACCTACTTATATATAAATATTTCTGTTCACTCTTTGTATTGTATAATAGTGGAAACTTTACTGGTTCTATTCATTATTATTTATGTTAGATTAATTTGTGGTATTATAACTGTTTGTTTCCCGAATAAACAATAAATAAATAAATAAATGATTACAGTAACATAATATGAAAATTCGAATCGATCAGACTTGTGGAAATTGCTTATAGTCCAGTCAATAAAGTGTTTTAGAGTGCGTGAGCGGGGACCTGAGCGATTTCTTCCGTTGTTCAGGGTAAACATACTAAAAGTCCCGGCGTCTAGGAGGTCCGCCGGTGTGGGGAGGGGGGACTAAAGTTCCCACTTTTGAGTTTTTTGCTAATATCTTTAAAACGGTGTGTCGTAGAGAAAACATATCTTCTACATAAAGAAAGCTCATAAAATATTCTGCAACTTTTATCTTATACACTATATTACCTTCATCAATTGGAAAAAATGTAAAAAAAAACCTACTTATTATAGTCTTGATGAAGTCGGCTTTCAAAAAATAAAAAAAACCTAGGTAATCAAAATCACTTCATCAGTTCAGTAGCTACCGACGATGCCAAAGAAAGATAAACACATTAAACTGTAAATAAAAGAAAATAATAAGAGTGAGTCAGCGGCCTTTATTTTTCATCAAACACTCTACATATTCCGGTCCTTACAAACTTCCAATTGGTTTTATATTTGAAATTGTAGCACGAAAGGCGGCACTCATTAGTATATGTCAGGTTATTGTCAGCACATATGGGCAAGTAAACCCTAGGACATACTTTGCAATCTTTATCTGTTATTTTGAACTTATTCAAAGCTACTACATCTTTCGATGATGGGATAAAGAACCACAGGAACTCCGTCGTTCGTATATCTCTTGTCTGATCTTCGACCACGAAGAGACACATAATTAATACTGAAAATCACATAAAGAAATAGAAAACAAAAATTAATAATCTCACGCACTTCATCCCCGAGGGCGTAGGCACAATCTAAATTAATTTCAAATCACTCTGGTCTCAGTAACTGAAAACTTGGCCTTCTGCCCATTTTATTTATTTTACGAATATTTTAACTCTCTCAAATAGATACTTATCTCATTTATTTTATTTTACTGTTTATGTTTTATTCCCGAATAGTTTATTGAATAATGACATTGTTATTTTTATTCGAATCTTACAAACTCAAACTCAAAATTCTTTTATTTCAGTAGGTATAAAAAATACACTTTGAAATGTCAATATAAACAAGGCACACTAAACTCGTCCATGAGGATTGGCTAAATGTAAACAGCAGCCCATCTCCACCGACGAGTTGCTGGTTCCAAATGCAGTACCCCGAGAAGAGCACCGCAAGACCGACAAAAAAACTATGTAAAAATTAGGCATATAATTCTCAATAAGATGTAATGCTTTAAATTTTATCTTATTAACAGGAATTACAAAAAAATGCTACAAAAATATGAAAAAAAAATTGTAGGAAAATACCGTAGGAACTTCATTTTTATGTGAGCCAATATGTATGTCCTAGCGCCAGTGTCAATTAGGACAATGCGTTATAAATTATGCGTTACTTACTCGACACAATAATCTTCCCCACCATTTTTGAATCGAATTCCTTTAGTTATATTATGCTAACATACGAGTATGTTTTGGCTATGTATAGGAAGGTGCCCAAATCCATACATTTGAATGTAGGTATATTTGTACTGGGCGTAATACGTGGTCGTAATTTGGTTCATTAAATGACTAATTAACTGGTTGACTAATTAATTCTTCTCACGTGTTTTTGTTTACCAAAATACCTACCTGATTTTAAATTATCCGTATATTCTGAGGTATTTTTAGGGTTTCGAACCTCAAAAGGAAAGTCAATGCAATAAAAACATGCGGTCGTTCATGCCCCATAATTTGACACTAGCAAGGGAATTAGAGAATTAGAATATAATAGAATAATTTTTATTTCGAACCATATGAATATCTTATAAATAATAAATAAATTGTAGGACACAATTCACACACGGTTATTTAGTCGCAAACTAGGCAGGGCCTGTACTTTGGGAACTAAACATACTTAAATAAATATTAAACGACCAGACACGAAGCCAACAGACATGTTCGTGCACACAAATGTTGGCCCCGAGCGGGAATCGAACCCGCGACCTCCGACTCAGAAGGCAGGGTCACTACCAACTGAGCCAACAAGCCCGTCAGTAAATGGTTAGTAATACACAAAGAAAAGGCTCAGTACACCTAATTACTTTTAGCCACTTATTTAGGTACGATTTACGGCAAGATGGACAGTCACCCAGTGCTTAACTATCCATCTTGTCCCTTATAACACATAAGAGGCTATTGGCGCTGCCAAGAGACGGTGCCTCAGGGAGGCAACTTTTTTTAAAAGCTTTTATTTAACTTGCAATGTATGTATGTAAGTATGAATGTAAGTATGTATGTAACTATGTATGTTCGGGTGGAATCTTGCAACTCAATTTTAAAGCAGATATCTTCAACCGATTGAGCTGAAATTTGGTATACTTATGTAAGTGCGGTGACAATGCAATATTATGGTACCACCGAGCTGATCTGATGATGGAGCTGGAAGATGGCCATAAGAACTCGGTAATTAAACGACACAACCCCATTTAGTTTGAGCTCGTTTGATTCATCTTGACGAGGACTTTGGTACTAGATGGTAACCAGGGTCTGATGATGGAGCTGGAAGATGGCCATAGGAGGAACTCAGTAATTAAACGTCATATTCCCATCGAGTTTGGGCTCGTTTGAGTTGTCTTGACGAGTATTTTGGTACTAGATGGTAACCAGGGTCTGATGATGAAGCTGGAAGATGGCCATAGGAACTTGGTAACTAAACGACACAATCCCATCGAACTTGGGCTCGTATGATTCGTCTTGACGAGTTCTTTGGTACTAGATGGTAACCAGGGTCTGATGATGGAGATCGAAGATGGCCATAGGAACTCAGTAATTAAACGACATAACCCCATCGAGTTTGGGCTCGTTTGATTTATCTTAACGAGTACTTTAGTGGTAGATGGTAACCAGGGTCTGATGATGGAGCTGGAAGATGGCCATAGGAACTCAGTTATTAAACAAGATAACCCCATCGAGTTTGGGCTCGATTGATTCGTCTTGACGAGTACTTTGGTACTAGATGGTAACCAGGGTCTGATGATCTAGCTTAAAGATAACCAATTGAGCTGAAATTTTGTATACACGTTTAGTTTGGATAACAATGCAGGGTTAGCCATGTGACGCCCTTCTAAATCCAACTAAAAAGTATAAAATAAATTAAGTAAAAAATAATTTTTAAAACAAGCTTTTATTTTAATGCGCTAAAAAGAACAAAATAAACTTTTCCTTTAAAACTGTCTTAAAACGTCATTACACAATTTATTATGTAATAAAAGCTTGTCGCGGGATTAATTAGGTAACTACCCACATTAACTTAGTCTGAAAATTCTAAAAATTTAATTCAATCAGTTAGAGTTACTTATATATGTAAGTTGGCCAAATCGTAATCCTTAGCATCTGTATTGTATGATAGGGATGCGGGTTTATTTATATAAAACACCAAATAGGATATTATATAGTATATAATTATGTATAATTATTAGTGAAAAGGTATTTCTAGAGAGAACACAATTTGAAGAATATTTCAACTTAATTTAGTTATCAATAATATTTATAGTGATAATATAACAATATTTATATGTAAAAAGAAGTTTATGTATGTACTCACACTTTTATAATTCACTATCACCACTTTGGACTTGAGTTCTACACTCTACCAAGTCTGCAGACCGAATGAAACTCAACGTCTCGATCGGCTAGCCAAGAGCCCTCTCCAATACCATTGTAATAGTGGGGAAGGCAACACGTGCGTGCGCAGCTGCATAAACGCGTGTTGCCATCTCACAAAAATACGAATATAATTATCTACTTACAAAATTAATCAACTGGTTGCAGAATAACAATAATCTGGTTTAATGATCAAGCAATGATTATGACAAATGCTGACAGTCGGCCATCCTTTAATGAACATGACCTCATGTTTTCTTTTAAAACTCATAAAAATCCTAATAATAAATTTACAAAATAAATTAAAAGAAAATAATAACAAAATGTACGGGATTTTTAGCCCTTAACTTATGCTAGAGGACCCTTCTGCCCTTAACTTAATGATAAAGGACCCTTCCGTCCTCAACTTAATGCTAGAGGACCCTTCCGTCCTCAACTTAATGCTAGAGGACCCTTCCGTCCTCAACTTAATGCTAGAGGACCCTTCCGTCCTCAACTTAATGCTAGAGGACCCTTCCGTCCTCAACTTAATGTTAGAGGACCCTTCCGTCCTTCACTTAATACTGTAGGACCCTTCCGTCCTTAATATAATGATTCTGCAGTTTTATTAAGAAAATAATAAACACTTGAACTACTAAAATGCTAACAATAAGAACAATAAAATATGTACTAATAGAAATCAATATTATACTATTTTTGCACAATTTTACTTTAATGTTTTATGACAATTGTCTTATTTTAAGTAATAATATGTAAACTTATATATACAGACCAATTCTCGAACACAATCATAAGCATAACTTTTAAAGGCAAATTCAAATTTCAGTTAATTGTTTTAACAGTAAATAGGTATGTGGATAAAATGTTGACGAAAATATAAAACAAACAACAGAACTACACATCATACTCATTATTTGTTACCAACTCATCAGATTCGCTGGATATTTCATTGTCGCTATCATGTGGCCTATTGAAGTTTAGCCATGATTTGATTTTATCAACAGCTACTACGGTTGAATATAATCTGTTTCCCTTTTTTGCGAGAGGCGTGTCTTCTATCTGATATCTATCATTATCAAATATTTTAGTTATTCTATTCGGGCCTTGGAATTTTGGAATCAACTTTTTGCCATGTCCTGTAGAGGGTATCTGTCGTTCTACTCGTACCAGGTCGCCTACTTGATATTTGACTGCTTCACAACGCTTTTTATCAAAATAACTTTTCTCCTTCTTTTGATTAGCTTCAATGTGGGAGCTTATTTCGTTCCTTATTTCTGTAATATCTTGACTATCACCGGTTCTAGTAATGTCTTCTTCTAATTCAGAGATTACTCTACTTTCACTAGATCCGATTAATCTTCTACCAAACAAAGCTTCAGAAGGAGTTCGATTTATCCCTTTATTAAATGTGTTGTTCATACCCCATTGCACCTCGGGCAGGTGATCGTCCCATTTATTTTCAGCTGTTCCTACAGTTTTCGCCGTCAATGAGCCCACAATTATTTTGTTATATCTCTCTACCTGCCCGTTGGCCCTGGGAGATGCAACCGCATTTAAAACGTGTTTAATTCCCTTTTCACTCATTAATGTTTTAAAGCTATCGCTCGTGAACGAAGTTCCCCTGTCAGAGATAATTCTCTTTGGAACGCCAAAAATTCCAAAGTACTCTCGAAGTACTTTTATAGTGGTGTGAGTTTTAGTATTTCTGACAGGCTTTAAATAAATGTACCGAGTAAATGCGTCTATTAATACCAATATATACATATTGCCTTTACTACTACGGACAAATGGACCGGTGTGGTCGATATGGATCGTGTTAAAAGGTTCAACAATTTTTGGTATTGGGTGCAAAAAACCGGTTTTTTTGCCAGCAGAAGACTTTGCGTATGCACACTCCAAACAAGAGTCAACATACTTTTTTATAAAATGTCGCATTTTCGGGAACCAAAAAATTGATTTTATTTTATCCATCGTCTTATCAAAAGAAAAGTGACCTATGTCGTCGTGACATTGTTTCACTACTTGCCACCTAACTCCCTTTGGGACGACCCAGCGATCTCCATCAGGCGTTATACGAAATAATTTGTCGTTTTTAATTTTATAGTTCGATTTAATATCAACTATATCGTCAAGTTGGGGATTTTTGAGGATTCCTATTATCCTCTGAGTGTCTTCATCGGCGCTTTGAACGGTGGTAAGCCAATTGCAATCAGATACTGCGAGGACATTTAGACTCTTCAAATCAGGAATTGGGTTGCGTGCGACTCAATGCATCAACGTGGGACATAGACGTGCCTGGTCTATACTCAATGGAGAAATTATACTCCTGCATTTGTTCCCACCATCTTGCCACACGAGGAAGCATGTCTTTCTTTTGGAATGTAGCTTTTAATGAGTTACAATCCGTGACCACTTTAAATGGGATTCCAATAAGATAGACTCGGAATTTTTGTAGCGAAGAGACAACGGCCAGGGTTTCTAGGTCGTACGAAGAATAATTTTGTTCTTCGGGGGTTGTCTGCTTGCTAAAGTAAGCAATTGGTCTAAGGATATGGTCTTTGTCTCTTTGCAGTAGGATCCCCGCTATTCCCACTTTGCAAGCGTCGGTATGTAATTCGGTTTCAGCTGCAGGGTTATATAATGCCAAGGTGGGTTTTTGGGACAACTCTTTCTGTAAAGTTCTAAATGATGCGTCTTGCTGACTACCCCATATCCATGACATATCCTTTTTCAGTAAATGAGTAAGGGGTTTAGCTATAATTGAGAATTTAGGAACAAATCGCCGAAAGAAACTAGCTAGGCCCAAAAATTGGCGGACGTTATGTTGATTTTGCGGGACGGGGAACCGCTCTACGGCTTCAATTTTTTTCCCACCAGGTCTAATCCCATTTTCAGAAACTTCAAAACCCAAGTACTCTACTGTTCGCTTAAAGAAAAAACATTTGGACGGCTTTAACGAGAGTCCCGCATTTTTAAACAAATTTAGCGCGGATTTTAATCTTTCCATTCCCTCGGCTATATCTTTGGATGGAATAATGACGTCATCCAAGTACGCCAAAGCCTCTCCATGACGAGCAGCTCCCAAGACTTCATTCATCAGACGCTGGAAAGTTGCGGGTGCATTGGCAAGTCCAAATGGCATCCGGTTAAACTCGTAGTGCCCATCAGGTGTAACAAAGGCGGTTTTGTACTTATCTTCTTCGCAGATGGGCACCTGATAATAACCGGACGCCAGATCCAGTGTTGTAAAAAATTTGTTTCCCGACAGAATGTCTAGCTGGTCATCTATAAGAGGCATCGGGTAGTTTTCTTTCAGAGTCTTTTTATTAAGGGCGCGATAATCAATACAGAGTCTTAATTCTCCAGTTTTTTTCCTAACTAATACTATCGGACTTGCATACGATGAAGTTGACGGACGTACAATACCACAATCTAACAATTCAGTAATCATCTTTCTCACCTTTTCTTTTTCTGTTATGGCAAGTCTATAGGGCCTGTAAACTACAGGTTGATTGTCACATAAATTTATGTTCATTTGCCCGGCTGACGTGCATCCTAATTCAGAAAGATCAAACGCGAAGCTATTCCGATATTCATTTAATAATTCTAAAAGTTGTCGTTTGTCATGAGTAGGAAGGTCTTCATCAATATTCAAATCAGATTCAACTATTGGACGAGATTTTAGAGCTGAACTATTGGCAACGTTTAAAATATAGGCAGTAATTTCCTCATGAGCTATTCGTGCACGAGCAAGAATTGAATCTTTTTGTAATTTCAATTTAGATGTTGGTGCATAGCTGACCGCTATTAAACCATGACCCCCTTGAATGTTATATAAACCGGACGAAACAGAATACCGTATATGATTGTTATATCGCAAACTACCTTCAACAACTTGGTCCCAGTTTCCACCAAATCGTTTGAGTTCTTCCGATTTTATAAATGGCTAACATAACCGAATTAAACCCTGAACTAGATGAACTGAGTGTATCTAATTCATATATATGCAACCCCGATGAATGTCATAATTACTTAGATACTACATTGCAATCTCTCACTATTATACATCTGAACATTCGAAGTATTACAAAAAATTTCGATGACTTTAGAATACTACTATGTTCACTAAAAATTGCTTGCGACATTCTGATACTATCAGAATGCTGGCTAAGCAAAGCAGTGACCCTACCAACTCTAAATGGATATAAACTCTATTCTACATCAAAATTGAACAGCCAAAATGAAGGGATAGTTATTTATGTTAAATGCAATCTCAGATATTACCACGTTTATGAGCTCCCTTTTGAAGATTCAAATTGTCTTATTTGTAAATTAGATACCTCTACAGCTATAATAGCACTATATAGACCTCCCTCTCACAAGAATATTGACAACTTTTTAAATAGCTTAGATACTACTATACTGAATCTGTCTTCATTTAAAAATATAATTTTAATATGTGACATGAATCTTGACATCAAAACAGATTGTACTGACTACCGTGCGATAGAATACCTAAATCTAACTGCATTCCATGGCCTCCTGCCTGGACACCAATTTCCCACCAGATTGAACAATTGCCTTGACCACGTAATCCTTAAGACCTCTAACTCAGCCACCACCCTAGTACTTAATTCGTCCATAACTGATCACTATCCCGTTTTACTTAATTTAAATCATAAACAAATAAAGAATCAATTTAATAAAGTTATCTCTCGGATAAACTACTGTGCGGTTATGAATGATATTGAAAAAGCCGACTTCACTAACGTTTTTTCAATAACAGATGTAAACCGAGCTACAGAACAATTTATTAGTATATTAACATCTATTATATCTACCCACACCATCAGTGTCACAATCCCATGCAAACAAAGAATTATCAAGCCTTGGATTACCCCTGGTCTCCTCAGATGCATACGAAACCGAGACAATATGCACAAAAAAGTTAATAAGCACCCTGATAATGTGGTTCTTAAGATAACATACAAAAGATATCGGAATTTTTGCAACAACTTACTCAAAAAACTTAAGTGCGAATATGAAAAATCTGAATTCAACAAAGCAAAAAACAACCCAAGGAAAACATGGGAGGTTATAAAAAAGATTACTCAAACCACCCGCAGCTCCTCACCACCTCTGGAGCTACTGAATACGAGCACCTGTATTAGTAAGTCTATTAATTCAGTAAACGAGTATTTCGCAAATATAGGAAAAGATCTAGCTGACAATATTGTTTCTACCCAAACCATTACCCAGTCTATGCATCCAACCAATAATTACTCACCTCTTAATTCATTAGCTCTCCTCGAAGTAGTTGACGATGATATAAAAAATATTATAATGGGCCTACGGTCGGACTGTGCGGCAGGATGGGACGGAATAACGTCCAAACTCTTGAAATCCGCTAGTCATATATTAACACCAGTTATCACATATATCTGCAATTTAGCCTTAAGAACAGGCAAGTTTCCCAAAGTGTTAAAAAAAGCCATTGTTCATCCAATCTTTAAGAATGGTGATAGGGACTGTACCGGTAACTACAGGCCTATATCCGTGCTTCCAACTCTTTCGAAGGTCTTGGAAAGGATAATCAATAACAGTCTCATCGGCTTTCTGGAGGCAAATAATATTATATCACCCAATCAGTACGGCTTCAGGAAACATTTATCTACCGAAGATGCTATTGCATCTCTAATGAAGCTCGCCGTTAGAAAAATTGATGAAAAGTACAAGTGTTTAGGCATATTTGTGGACCTTACCAAGGCCTTCGACACGGTTTCTGTCCCACTCTTACTAAAAAAGCTGGAGTATATAGGTGTTAGAGGAGTTACCTTGGATATTTTTACTGACTACCTGACAGATCGGACTCAGTGTGTAAAAATAGACACATATGTAAGCCAAGAAGTTCCAATAAACTATGGAGTCCCCCAAGGAAGTATCTTGGGACCCACTTTATTCCTCATTTATGTCAATGAGCTTTGTCAGCTGTCCTCCCCCAACACTTCTATCTATGCCTACGCCGATGATACAGCCATAATGGTATACGGTGAAAGCTGGGCTGAAACAACACTTTACGCGGAACAAGCCCTCGAACGGGTCATGAAATGGCTATCCATGAATCTACTTACACTCAATGTAGATAAGACCAAATTTCTGACATTAACCATCAGACCCTCAGCGCAACCTCCCCTAGACTCCATAACAATCAAAGCCCATAAATGTTCCCGTAAAGCTTTTGGGTGTTCCTGTCCTAGTCTACAACGAGTCTCCCACATAAAATATCTCGGAGTTTTACTCGATAATTGTCTCAACTGGTATGAACACGTCAAGGCGTTAACTGCAAGAACTAGGAAACTTATCTTTATATTTAAAAAGCTAAGGAATTCTGCGGATCCTGGCACTCTAAGAATGGTTTACACTGCTCTCTGTGAATCGATCATATCATACTGTATTCCCATATGGGGTAGATCTTCTAAGACTACATTTATCAATTTAGAACGTTCACAGAGGGCGGTGCTAAAAGTTATACTTCGCAAACCCTTTAGATACCCCTCTCAAAAACTTTATTCCGACGCTCTCTGTCTTACCGTGAGGCAACTTTACATCCTACGTTCTGTCCTTAGGCAACACTCTATTGTCCCATCTCCAAAAGATACACCCACACCTACAGCTAGAAGACCGAAACCCCTGTACCATACAATTGTTTGCAACTCCACTTTTGCTCAGAAACAATACGAGTACCAGACTGCAAAAATATATAATGTTGTCGATGACAAATTGTCTATAAGATCCCTGACAAAGTATGTATGTAAAAGTAAAGTAACCACCTGGCTCAAGAATTTAGATTATTACATGACTGAAGATCTTCTAAAATAAACAGTTTTTTAGTTATTTTATTCATTCAAATATATTTATCTATTCTGACACCCACACACACACCCTCATCCCCTCTCCCACACACACACCCTCTCACACCCCCCCCACACACACACACACACCCTACCCCCACCCCCCCACACACACATTCACACCCAGGCAAAAATATATACATATAATTGTTTATTAACTTATAAAAAAAATAAAAAAAAAACTTCTATAATGTGAAATTGTTAAATAATGTGAAAATTACACGTTTCACAGCTAATTTGGCATTTGGTTGTTTGAAACATTAATGTACAGCGTTGGACCACTGAATCCCAAAACACAGGAATTACCTAGTTTGGGGTTCAGGGGATTATTATTGTTAAGCTCTGCAATGTACAGCCATGTAGAATCTATACTTAAGTAGCATTATTTATTATTATTGTAGAAACTTATGAAATAAATATATTATTATAATTATTATTATTATCATTATTACAAAGACTTCCCCTTCGAAAGTTGCATCATCGGTATATACTTCAACAATTGCTAACCCTGAAACTTCTACTTCGTTTTTACAGAACAGTTTAATTTTGCTGTTAGAATTGTCGATCAAATCTGTACTTGATATTTCGAGGGTTTTACTAGTTTTTCTTATAAGTATATGTGATTGCTCCGTAAAAGTCTGACCAACCATAAGGGGTACATGCATAGCTTCGTCCGGAACGATGACGACATCTAAATTAGCCGTTACCCCATCTACAATTATTTGTACATTATATTTTCCGATAGGCCTGACCAGCGAATTGCCAAACCCCCTCAAAACTGGTAAGTTTGTCGTATCGAACTGTGCACTTATTTTCAAAAATTCAGAGTATTTGATCATAGAGCACTCACTCCCGAAGTCTATAAAAGCTCGTAGAGGTATGCCATTTAAAAACACTATTTTAAAATATTTTTGGTTTGGTTCAAGACAACCTGAATGATCTGAGGTCAGACTATTTTCCTCATTAGCAACTCTTAAAACTGTTTTAGCAGTACCCTGAATTTTAGAATAGCACTGTTCTGTCTCATGCCCAATTTTACCACACTTGCCGCATTTTTTGATCGGCTGTGAACATTGAGCTAATAAATGACCTTCCTGCTTACAATTCAGACAACGGGACAGTTTACCCTGAGGCCTCGCTTGTACAACATTCTTGTTTAAGGGACCCCTGTCATTCTTACGATCGATAGTGGGTCTGATGTTCCTAGAGTTTCGCAAGTATGATAATAGTTTGTCAGGATCGTCGAACCTGACGGCTTCAGCACCTAATCTTACGGACCTATCGTCGATACCGTGTAAAATGCACTCTACTGCCCGAATACCTTCTATGCCGCATCTATTAATTAGCCCAATCTTTTCATAATAATAGTCTTCTAGTGAATCATTAAACCTAGCACGCTTAGCAAGCATGTCAGAAAGCATTTGACCGTAATTTTCTTCGGACGGAAACGCGGAAAGGAGTTTCTTTTGCCATTCATCCCATGTAAATAAAACAGACGATAACCCTTGGTACCACCTTTGGGCTACACCCCGTAGCTTAGGCAAAGCAAAGTGTACAATTTGTTTTTCCGTCCAACCGTATATGCTAGCACATTCGTTGACCTTGTGCAACCACATGGTCATTGTCTGTTCCTTCCTACTAGGATCAAATTCAGGCAATGTATTGTGCATAGACCCTAGCTTATCCAGCGAATCTGTCTGGTTTATTGACTTAATAATTTGGACAATTTAGGCAATATCCTTACTACTATAAAACTGGGAATTTGACTCACCGGGACTCGGAACTTTCTCTCCATCACCGCCACCGCTACTGCTGCCGCAACGTAGAGGCACAAGCGCTGCGTGATCTGTCAACCGGCTCTGGTTACGGTGTGACTGGTGCCGACGCTGACTGTGCCGACCACGTGACCGGCGGCTGTGCCGGCTGCGCGAGCGTTGGCCCCGCTGACTGCGCGACCGACGGCTACGCCGGCTGTGTGAGCGATGGCTTCGTTGACTAGGTGAACGACGATCATCGCGACTGCGAGACCGATGACGTTCACAAGAACGCCGATCGTCCCTAACGGGTGAGCGTACATTACGCCGGCGACGGCGCTGTGCTGGTAGTATTGGACTACGCATCAATTCTTGATTTGTTGAGTTCCGGGAATGGCATGGTATGGCATCCATACAACGGCTCGGACGTCCTCGGGAGCTGCATCGTATTGGGCTACGTGAGCGGTGCCGACTTGCCCTGTCCTCTGGCCGTCGTGAAGTCGACCGTGTAGCCCTGGGCGTAGTGCTGGGTTGTTCATCCATTGAAAACTGAAATTTTAAATAAAATAATTACGCAGATTGTCCGTTCAACTATCAACAATAATAATAATATGTATACAATAAAAAAAAAAATTAAATTAAACTCAGGAAAATAGTTCCAATCGCACTTCTGAACTGTAAGTTGGCCAAATCGTAATCCTTAGCATCTGTATTGTATGATAGGGATGCGGGTTTATTTATATAAAACACCAAATAGGATATTATATAGTATATAATTATGTATAATTATTAGTGAAAAGGTATTTATAGAGAGAACACAATTTGAAGAATATTTCAACTTAATTTAGTTATCAATAATATTTATAGTGATAATATAACAATATTTATATGTAAAAAGAAGTTTATGTATGTACTCACACTTTTATAATTCACTATCACCACTTTGGACTTGAGTTCTACACTCTACCAAGTCTGCAGACCGAATGAAACTCAACGTCTCGATCGGCTAGCCAAGAGCCCTCTCCAATACCATCGTAATAGTGGGGAAGGCAACACGTGCGTGCGCAGCTGCATAAACGCGTGTTGCCATCTCACAAAAATACGAATATAATTATCTACTTACAAAATTAATCAACTGGTTGCAGAATAACAATAATCTGGTTTAATGATCAAGCAATGATTATGACAAATGCTGACATATATTTACTTAAATATGAGTACCTACTCAGATCTCGCGACAAGCTTTTAATACATAATAAATTGTGTAATGACGTTTTAAGACAGTTTTAAAGGAAAAGTTTATTTTGTTCTTTTTAGCGCATTAAAATAAAAGCTTGTTTTAAAAATTATTTTTTACTTAATTTATTAATATTCAACGCATAAAAGTAATAAAAAAGACATAGTTTTACTTCTTACTAGCGGTTCTGCATGGCATCACCCGCGTAGTTCCCGTTCCCGTAGTAATACGGGAATAAAATATAGTATATCTTACTACAGGATAATGTAGCTTTACATTGGTGGAAGAATTTTAAAAATCAGTATGTACCTATAGTCGTTTTTGAGTTTATTTGTTACTAGCGGTTCTGCGTGGTTTCACCCGCGTAGTTCCCGTTTCCGTGGAAATACGGGAAAAAAATATAGCCAATGTTACTCAGGCTTTCCATTGGTAAACGAATTTTTAAAATTGGTTGAGTAGTTTTTGAGTTTATTCGTAACAAAGTTACAAAAATACAAATCTTTCCTCTTTATAATATTAGTATAGAATTATAGATTATATTTATCTTTATTATAATTTATTTTACTGTCCTTTATTCTGTTTCTTACCTAGATTTTGCTTTTGTTGAGTATTAGCTGTCATATCAATATCGTTAACGCCAATTCAGTCATTCAATTTTCGTCATTCAATATCGCAGTGAGCAGGTCATTCGAGAAGTTTCCTCTCTTAGTTACTATGTTAGCTCTGCGTTTGATTTCGTAATGGTGAATCCAGCTCCCTGGCACTGCAACATCTGCGTACTCACCACCATTTCGCCTGTAAATAATACACTGCCCGTACCTCTTAAGTTTTTGGCGGAAGCAGGCTTTTAAAACACACTCATTAACAAAAGTTGTTTCGTTTGTGCTGCAGCAAGGCCAGTACACTCGCGGGCAGAGTCCGCAGTTGTCAATTCTTGTAAGATCAGGAATCTTTTTCTTATCCGTTATTTGAAATGGGAGGAGCAGAGCAAAGAATCTCATGTACTCCATATTTCTGGGATGCACAGTCCATTTCGTGGTGTCATAGACAGCGGCAGCGGAACCTGAAGTAAATAAATGTTAGTGTCACCTTTTGAAGCGAAACGAAACGAAGCGAAGTTTCTTTTGCTCTTCTTATGGTCGATATGGGCTCACACTGCGAACTACAAAGCTAAATAACGCCAAGCTACACTAACTTATGATTTACTAGCAACCCTTCCTCGCTTCGATTCTGTTTATAGTAGTGTTTATATGATAATTACAGCGCCCCGCGTTTTTTACTGTTTCCCGTTCCCATGGGAATACAGGGATAAAATATAGCCTATAATGTAGTTTTCAAGATTTTTAAATCGGTTTAGGCGTATAACCACAAAAAATCATATCAAAATCCATTTAGTAGTTCAGGAGTTTCAGGTCACGGATTACAACCGCGGAAAGTAACTTCGTTTAATAGTATGTGAAGACGTTAGTAAGGAGGGTTGTTGACACACTACATAATCTCCTAAATTTAAAAAAATGGTTTATAAATCCATGCATTTTTCGAAAACTTTAGTACCTAACTACTATTTATCACTAACTCGACGGTAAAAGAAAACGTTGTGATTAAACCTGTAGGTCCTAGAATTATTAATTCTGAGGCATGTAGGTATAACAGGGAGGTCGGTGCTATGGTGGTACGCCAACCACCTGCCACGTTTCGAGGTCCAAAAAATATACTAGTGAAAAGTGGGTATTTCCAAGGAATATACATACTAGCTTTGCTTAGTTTAATAATTATACGGCATGCGCATATATTAAAATTATGTTAAGGTCAGTGACTTTTCTCTTGAATAGATAGACGATAACAAAACTTCAAATAGTACTTACGCAAATAAAATAAGATTACAACAATCTTCATAGTCGTATTCTAAAATTTCTATAACTTTATATTTAAAGTCTGCCTTTGACAATGCCTGAGCGCCGATAAGATTCTCATACAATAAATAATTAACTTCGAAGTTATTTCTTGTGATAACAAAATAATTAAAATCTCCTTTAGACTATTGGATGTCGGAGCGACATTAATTTTACACAACAAAATTTAACAAGCTTATATTTAACTTGGAGCAGTGATAGTCCAGACGGTTAAAGAGCCGGCCGAAAATCAGTGAGGCTCGGGTTCGAATCCTGGCATGTACCAATGAGTTTTTCAAAAACTTACGTACATATTTATCACTAGCTCGACGGTGAAGGAAAACATCGTGAGGAAACCCGCAGGTCTCAGAATAAATTCTGTCATGTGTAAAACAGACCCGGTCCGGCGATGGGCTCACCACCTATCACGTTTAGGGGTCCAATATATCTCGTGAAATGTGGATATATCTAGTAATGGAATACCTCTGCCTACCCCCTCGGGGATAAAAGGCGTGAGATTATATTTTATATATTATATTTAATTTGGAATGTTTGTGCGTGTGTTAGGTCAAATCGTGCAACTGAATTTTAGACCACTGACTAACTTCTGATTAACGTCTGACGATCAATTCATATATTGTACTCGCATAACGAATTACCAATCTGGTATTGGGCCGGCCATATCTCGCCAAGAATCGACAACCGTTGGGGTAAACGTGTTCTGGAGTGGCAACCGCGACTCGGCAAACGTAGTGTAGGACGACATCCGGCCAGATGTGACAAAAGAAGATGTGCGAAAGGCAGATGCTGGATGCATCAATCTGAAGACAGTATGCTATGGCGCTCATTAGGGGAGGCCTTTATCCAGCAGTGGACAAATACAGGCTGATGATGATGATAAGTAGCTTAACCTATCTATAATTCAGTTATTATAGAAAATTCCATTCATTCCCAAAAATATAATAAAATTGCATATTTCGAAACAGTCAGAACTCCTCACAACTATATTTTTTTAGACCGTAGTATTATAATAAAAGTATTAAGCCCGTATCTGTATTAAGCCTTAGCGCAAAGTCAACAAAATAGAGCATGGGAAAACCTATAAAAAAGTTTTCTCGCTTGTTCATAACTCATTCTAACCTCGGCACACACGAGCACCCTAGAGAAAACTAGGCTCTCCTCCGGGAAAAATGAATCTGTGAGTTCCAAGCTTTACGAAATAGCGGTTTTGATTGTTCGTGAACTGTCGAAGTAGACTATCTCCCTCGTGAGCCTACCACGGGGTGGAAGATAATGAATAGTCCTGTGAACACATCTAGATTTTTTGTTCTAGTTGCTCAGTAGAGATGATGATGAAGAATTGTGTGTTTTAGTGTAGGTACACTAATGTGGTGATTTAATGGTTTCAAAAAACTTAGTAATAATAACTATAATTAATTCAGAGGCTTGTTTAACAGCATCTGGTTCAGCAATATTTCACTTTGCTCTCCGGGGGGCTCGCTACGCTCGCTCGTTTAATCATTTTTCTGACTTCATCTAAGCAAAATAATGGGGATGGATTTAATTAATTATTTCAACTAATTTTTATTTTTTTCTAAATAATATTATAATTTGCTATATTTTTTTTTATTGCAATTTTATTTACAGTATCACATTTTAAAACTGTAAATTAAAAACCTCTTCCAAAGCATCACATCGAGGCAACGTACCCATACAACTGGCAGCATTGCCCCTTTGGACAACTATGCAGACTGACAAAAGTAGCTGCTAGCTCTTGGATTTTGTGTTGCCTCAATGATACGCTTTGAGAGCTCTATTATTATAATTTATTTTGTAGATTTCACTGCTGTCAAAGCTACTTTAGGGACTCTAACGAAGATACTTTTGGGTAAGACTGTCTTGACTGTGACATACTTTACTCGTGCTGTTAATGGTCTCGGTCTCAACCGCTACTCTCTTTAATATTGCTCCAAGTCTGCTCTGGCTTCAAATACAACATAACTGGGTCACCTGAGATGTGTGTAAATCAAGACTCCAACGGCAGTGTCAAATGAAATAATAAGCTCTCGTACGGTCACTTTTATGTGAAAAAGAAATTAATGTTGGAAAGCGCACTTTTATTTACGTTGGGTTGGAGTGGGACGGATGGAGTATATTTTCAACCGACTTCAAAAAGGAGGAGGTTATCAATTCGACTGTGTGTTTTTTTTTATGTTTGTTACCTTATATAAGTATTAAGATTTACCATAGGGTTATGTTTCATTAATCAGCAATATATTTTTATTATTTACGGCCATTTCAGCAAATTATTTCTGCTTATCCTGATGGTTAACTGGTTGATAATGCCTTTAGGCATTAAGTTCGCCATGTATACATTTTCTTTGTACATGAAGTTAAATAAATAAATACCTCGGAACTTTCAACTGGGTGAACCGATTTTGGTGATTGTTTTTTTTTTTGAAAGCTGGTGCTTCCCGTTCCATTTCAATTTGGTCTAGATCTGACAATGGCGTCCTTGAGAAAACCATATAAAGTTGAATTCTGTTTTTTACTCTTTAGAGTTATTACTAATTAGAAACGCTTTTAACAAATACGTTAAAGTTATAAGTAAGATATTTATAAACTCAACTCCCCCCTCTCCTCCCCTCCTCCCCTACTCCCACCTCAAAGGCCGGTAACGCAGTTGTGACTCTTGAGTTGCAGGTGTCCAAGGGCGACGATAGTCACTTACCATCAGGTGACCCGCCTGCTTGTTTGCCCTCTTCTCTTATATAAAAAAAAACTAGTATAATTGAAATCGAACGTATGATCCGCCCCACAGGCTTATGTTATGACATGACTGACCACAAAAACCATTTAATTTAAATAATACTACTACCTTCTGGTGACACCAGTACTAATAGGTATCACCAGTGCATTCACAGTTGAGTGCACTTAATTATTTAATTAGTAATCCGGTTCCGCAAACAAAACGAAAAGTTTATGTTAGAAAGCGTTTTTATTTTTTCCCAGAAAAAAATATGAATTCGCTTATCAAAGCTTTAGCAGTAGGAACTTGCAAATTGAAGATTTATTTTGGTTTTTGACTTGAAAGTTAGATGACGCTTCCAAATTTAAAAGTGGCTGCCCGCGATTCTATCCGTTTTTTATATTATTTTTAAAACTTGATATAATTTTTCTGACTGTTTATTTTGTTAATACAGTGTAATTTGATAAAAAAAAAACAGGTATGTGCAGGCAGTCTTCTTCTTCACTGTTGGAAATGGTTCGTCTGTAAAGGACATTTTCTACCTTACCTTACCTATGCAAATTTTATAATAAAAGATATATCATTCATAAAAAACAGGCCAAGTGTGACTCGGATTCCCGTACCGAAGGTTGTAGGTATGTTCTTTTTTTTAATTGTGGGACATAATTCACACACGATTATTTAGTCCCAAACTAGGCAGGGCCTGTAGGTACTATGGGTACTAAACAAATGATAAACAGACTTAAATATGTAACAGAATGAGCGCAATTCCTGAAATTAGTTTGTTCAGTATCGACTACATAATCGATTTCAGCTATTTTTAATATATTTAAGATAATTAGTTAGACACAACTAAAGTTCGATTGCATCATATTTTTTTTATATTAATACCTATACTAAAAGTGGGCCGATAGCGAAGTAGTCACATAGCGAAGTAGTCAAAATGCGAAATGGGCTATCTGAGAAGTAGACCTCTGACGCCTGAGCGTAATTGGGGTGTATGAGGAATTGCGCTTTTTCTGTTACGCGTCCATCGAGTTGTACAGCTACATTCTTAAAAATAATTGGGTAACATTACTGAATTTCACAAACTGCAAAAGTTACATGACAACGATATGATCCTACAAGGGCTCCTTTTCCTTTTGAGGATCCCTAAAAATTAAAAATAAAATAAAAATAAATAATCTCACGTCTTATATCCCCGAGGGGGTAGGCATAGGTATTCCACTTCTGGATATACCCACTTCTAACTAGATATTCTTTGGACCCCTAAACGTGATAGGTGGTGCCCGTCGCCGGACCGGGTCTGTTTACACATGTCTCAGAATTTAAATCTGGAACCTGCGGGTTTCCTCACGATGTTTTCCTTCACCTTTGAGCTAGTGATAAATATGTACGTAAGTTTTTAATTTAAATTTTCAGTAATAACATTTGGTAAGTAAGTAACAACTCTTTATTGTACACCAATAAAAATATGCAACAAGTGACACAATGATAAAAAAGTACAATGGGCGGACTTATCGCTTTAAGCGATTTCTTATAGGAAACCTTAGGATGGATGTAAATGAGATAAACAGGCGAAAGTGTTCATTTTAAAGTTTCAATGCCACGCAAACTTATAAACCAAAAGATCGGGTCTGACAGAAGTGATCAAGCACCAAACCAATCTTCGTGCGTTCAATTCCACCGATGGCAAGTAATCCTAAACTTTGGCACATTAATCTCGAGCAAGTCGATTCAAATTTATCTTTGTAGCAACTTTCCAAAATAAATTTGGTTCTCAGTCGTTCCCTCTAAGATAAGGAACAGAGAAACACACTTCTTCCCCCTTCGCCCCCCATTGGTGCCTACAACTTTTGATTGGGATTCCGGCAGTGGTGTTTGGTATAGTCCGTGTAACCGACTCGACCCTATGTAAGGCTATTAATTATAATTATTATTGTGAACCAGATTTACTAGTAAGACATAAGATTAAAAAGAGCTGCCCTTGAGTTTCTGGCTGGCTCTTCTCGGGGTACTGCATTTGGAACCAGCAACTTTTCGGTGGAGATGGGCTGCTGTTTACATTTAGCCATTCATCATGAACGAGTTTAGAGTGCCTTGTTATTAGAATATTGACTTTTCTAAGTGTGTAAAAAAAGTGTTTAAAATGTGTAAAACCATTGAAGCATCTATCATAATTTTGATACCTCGACCTTAATGATAATTTATTTTCTTGTTGTTTCATTATTTTAACTTTTGGTCTTTTGCCTGTTAATAAAGAATATTATTATTATAAATACAAAAAAACGATATCTCGGAATGAACACTGTCAATTTCAATCATTGGATGTTTGGATGTTGAATAAAGTAATATTTTTTAGAATGCAGAAGTTTTGTTTTAATAGAGATTCATCATAATAAACTTTCTTACTCTCTGGAGTCTGGAAAACCTAATTGAACTTCTAATTTGTTTTGTGGATAAAAAATGTATTTCGAAAATGAGTTAATCCTTCATAATTCGTCAACTGAAAGACGTAGGTGATATTAGTTTCCTTTTTAAAATGGCTGTTGCTATGCGTCCGATAATCGAATAAAAAATAAAATTATTCGTCCGATTATCGGATGAATAAGGTTTTATAATCATCCGATTTACGGACGACTAAATAATGTTATTCATCCGACAAATTGGTGCACAAAAATACCTCGCATACTGACGTTCAAATTTAACTTTCCCTCACATCAAAGGATTGCTTATGACGCATGCAATAAACGGACACAAGATACTTGTATCAACACCGGACGGGTAATGTATACCATTGGGAGTAGCTCCAGATTTTGCCCTTACTATTTATATGTTTATAAGCCCATACTTCCTCATGTGTGAGGAAAAGACTAAGGGTCTTTTCCTCACACATGAGGAAATGAGGAAAAGGAAAAGCTCAGCAGATGGCTGTTACGGGTTGATGATGATGATGATTTATATGTTACTAGCAATCGACCATTTGCCCCGTTCTTGTTTGAATCTATAGAATGAAATAGAATAGAAACACTATATTTACTAATCTATTTAATAATCTCCGAAAATCCCTCCTCGCTTGCCACATTTCACGAACCTTTGTGGACGTTCCCGTGGGATTACGGGAATAAAACATAGCCTATGTTACTCAGGGATATTCTGGCTTTCTATTAGTATTTTTTTTTAATCGGTCTAGTGGTTTTTGAGTTTATTCGTAACAAACATACAAAAATACTAATCTTTCCTCTTTATAATATATATAATATTATAATATAATAGTTTAGATAGATATAATTTTGCAACTTCTAACAATACTGCGATGTAGTGATTTCCTCCTAAAAAATGCAGTTTAAATTAACCAGTCATTGAATTTAACACAGCAGTGATAACTTGCTATAGAAAGCTATGCTGCGCGATTAAACAACTAGACAAGTCCCGCAGGCGTATTCACGTAGCTTCGATATTCGACTCGGAATCGGAAAATCTGTCGAAGATGGGCTATTCAGAGATGTCGGTATCGAAAACGAATGTCATATTAGACATACGGATTCGGAAAAATTTCCGTGGCTGTCAGAAACGCGTAGAATACAGTTTCCAAAGTAGATAGATTCGACTTCGGAAAAATTTTCACTCGATCTGAATCGAACGGAAACGGTGTCGAGCCTCCGTGAATACGCCTGCCGATGGACATAGGTCAATACAGTGTCCACTTATTATATTTTAGGCTTGATATCTATTCCGACTACACCAAGGTTCAAAGCAAGTTAAACCATTTGCCAGGAAATGTCAGATAAATATGAAAATGTATGAACATCGGATCCATAACTCGATTCGATTTATGTATCCGTAGTAGGGGTTAAATGTGCTCTTCAGATACAGAATTCAATTTTGCAAAATAGCTTTCCACGAAATTATGTAGTTGATAATTGGTTTTGATCAGTCATATGTTTGTGAGCTGGAATATTTGAAATGGACGATGTCATTAAAGTCAATGTCCGCTGACCCCTTTGATATGCTAATGTCTACTATAGTGTTAAATAATTAAAAAGTCACCAATCACTATAGAATACGTATAATTTATTTTTTATAACGCCGTATGTTTATTAGAAGAATACACGGAAAAAAAAATATGGTTACCGTAACGATATTTCGGTTGTTCCCACCATATTTCTGGTACTATATGTGACAACTCTACAGATAGTTAACTCTACTATACACTTCTTGTAAAACATAATAGTATAGACAACTATGTGTATAGTATTTACAACAATAAGTATAGTACGCATAACGATTCAAATTGTAAACTGCCTTTAGTATACGTCGTAAGTCCCATACGTCGACGATACTGTCTTGTAACGTCGACTATATGACCTTGTTGTGCCTACATTACTTTGTGGTATTTATTTACAATACTAATTTGTAGTACCATTCTATGACTGTGAATTTCCTAATCAGGAATCCCTAATCCAGGTTTTGCAAAGATTTCCAAGAGTCGGAGAACCGTCTACTAGTGGTGTAAATCTTACGATCAAAACTGAATACAAAGCAAAAGTCGTCCGACCTTATGGCTAAACGCCGGGAACCAAACGATAGCGCGTTCTAATTCGCACCCCACGCCATCTATGAACGACGTATTCTAACTGCGTCACGCGTTATGCCCCGCTGTCTACCACACACATTCTAGCCGCTATCATCTCATTCGTTGAGAGAACGATGCATATTGTAAACACAACGATATTATTGCAACTATTACTTGCTTATTTGTTGGTTTAAACATTTAGATAGTAACCCTTACAATGTTGCAAGTTACTAGAAATGAATATTGCCCGTTACAAACAAATTGTCACTGTTACACAAAAAATACTTGGTGATACGAAAAAATTCGTAAGGCCAACAGAAAAATTGTTAGGAGAACTAATTTCCATTTACTAAACATTCTGGTAGTATTGTAAAAATATTTTTTTTCCGTGTATAAACTGTCCTATTAACTCATTTTACACAAACTAATTTATAACTTGACGACTTTGACGGCAAAATCAAGATTCAAATGATTCAAAGCAAACTTCCTTACTTAAAATGTAATAAAATAGAAACGGACGGGAACAACTGTCCGAATCACACTGCCCCGACGATTGATGAAGTTAATGTGCGTGCATGGTAAATAGATACGAAATCAGGACAGTACAATTTAATCAGCAGCCCACACTTTAACAGGTGAAAATAATGTCGTGCGGAAGTTGCAACGGGAATATAGATGGTTGTAAAACAATTAAAAGAAAAGGCCTAAAACTTGATACGGTGGCGTGAAATGTGCCGGTTTGAATTTAGAAATGACTTAGGGCCAAAAAGGAACTAATCTTAGTGTAAAAAGGTATCCAGGTGGGCGGCGTAGTCCAGTTGAGCGGCGTCTCTCAACTTAGAGCAGCAATCCGGCGCTGAACACGAAAACCGTGTCGACTCCCAGTTCTTCAAATCCCAATGAAGTGGTGGAAGAAGTGGGAAACCACAGGGTCTGGTCCGTGACCCGTAAAAAAAGACCGCAAGGATATCCCGACGGCCTTTTTTTGTTATATTAATACATCAGCTTCCAATTAGAAATATAGTACTTGGACTGTTGTATACTGGCTGTTTTATACTGCTTATGTTCTAATCTATATTCCATGTACGATATTTGAACTACTGTCTATATTGACTTTGTCACTTTAAATAAAATTTTCACTCTATAAATAGCATATTTATTATTTTTACAACATTCGTTATCAGCACGAAAGGCTCTTGGATAAACTTAATAGATTAATATGCCCGCTGATGGTGACACAGTAAATAAAGTACCCGAAAATAATCCTGGAATATCAGTACCAGTAAATATGTCTCTACGAGCGTCGGGCGGTATGTCGTGTCATCCAATTAAATCCTTATTTAATAGAGAGGGTTACTCAGAGTGGAAATTTAAGATGAAAATGTATCTTATGGGTGAAGACCTGTGGGAAACTATTGTAGGTTACCCTGACTCTAATACCACTTCTCCTGCGGTAAGATCTTACAATGATCAAAAGGCTTTGTCGAAGATTTGCCTAAGTTTAGAAGGTGCTGCTATAACTCATGTGAGGAGTGCACAAACTGCTAAGCAGGCTGGGAATGCTTTGACTGCTGCTTATGAGGATAGAGGTATGGGTCGTAGACTTGGTCTTGAACGCCGATTATACAGATATTCACTAAGTGATTTTAATAACAATATTGAATAGTATATAGACGCGGTCATGCGAACTTCTCAGGACTTAGCCGACATTGGCGTAAAAATAGAAGATGCCACTTTAGCTGCCATTCTACTTGGAGGTTTAGGTTCTCATTATGAACCCTTAATAATGGCGTTGGAAAATTCAAATATTCTAATTACTACCGCATTAGTCAAAGGTAAATTGTTGAATGAATTCTCTCGAAATATTGACCAACCCTCCTCATCGGCACTACAAGCCGGAAAGTCAGATGTGTCGAATACTATTAGTACCGCAAATAAAAAGAAGAAGCTGAAAGGTAAAAAGCCTATTATTTGTTATGATTGCCATGTACCTGGACATAAGAGACCAGATTTCCCTCTTAGAAAAGAAAAGAAGGCTAATGTTACATTGGTGTCTGCGTTGAATGTCACTGACAATATTCCTTCAAAAGATAAATGGTTTGTGGATTCAGGCGCAACAAATCATATGACTTGCAGAGCTGACCTTGTGGAAAATATGAAACCATTAAATACTAATGAGTCGGTTACTGTTGCTGATGGCAAGAAGCTTCATTGTACTGGACAAGGTGATATAAAGTTTTCTTCTGAACTTTGTGACGGTAAAATATCAGACGTTGTTATTGTTCCTGATCTTAACTGTAACTTAATATCAGTGAAGAAAGCAGTTGATAAGGACTTAACTATAGTTTTTGATAAAGTTGGTTGTACTTTTTATAGGAATTTTTCTTGTACTGGTGATGTTGTAATGCTTGGTACTGTCAATGGAGGACTGTTCACTTTAGACTGTACTATTAATAATCCTCGACCTATTGTTGCCTCTAATGTCCACCTTGACTCGTCAGATTTTCAGCTTTGGCATCGACGCCTTGGTCACCTTTGCCGCATTGGTATGGACCAACTGAGAAAGGGAAAGGCGCTGGGCATCGAATACAAGGAAGTAAATAAAGAGCCGTGCGTGCCCTGTGTGGAAGGTAAGCAATCTAGAAAACCTTTTAAAAGCATTACATACAAGAAAGCAAATTCTCCTTTAGAATTAATTCATGCAGACCTATGTGGTCCTATGTCAACCAATTCTTTTCATAATAAAAAATATTTTTTTAATTTTTGTTGACGATTTTACAAGAATGATCTTTGTATATTTTATTTCATCAAAGGTTGATGTTAATAAAACATTTCGCGATTTCCAGTCACTAGTAGAAAGACAATTAGATGTAAAAATTAAGGTTTTGAGGACAGACAACGGTACCGAATTCGTTAATGATCACTTTACGGATTATTTGAATTCACAGGGAATCAAACACGAAACAACTGTCCCATATAGTCCGCAACAGAACGGTGTTGCCGAGCGAACGAACCGTTCTTTAGTCGAAAAGGCTCGTTGTATGTTGTCGGAAAGTAATCTTTCAAAAGCGTTTTGGGAAGATGCCGTTGAGACCGCTGTGTACTTCAAAAAATAGAAGTCCACATCGTGCTCTTAATGCTCAAACCCCTTTCGAAATGTGGTATGGTAAGAAACCTGACTTGTCTCACCTTAAGGTATTCGGGTGTAGAGCATTGATAAATACTCCTTCTTGTCAGAGAACAAAGTTGGATATGAAAGCGTCAGAACATATATTCGTAGGATACACAGATGATCCTCGAAGTTATTTATTTCGTAATGCTGAAAACCCGAGGAGATTAGTAAAGTCACGGGATATAACCTTTTTTGAAAATGTTTTTACAGGAATAAAAGAACCTCAAGCTACTGTTGGTGACAATTTAGATTTCGTATCTTTACCATCAACTTCCCGACCGCTTCTAGAAGAATCTCCAGTTTTACCTACTTGCTCTGATGTAAGGGAGATGTCTTCTGAGGATACAAGTAAGGACGTCGTCGCGGAACCTGTTATTGAGGAAAGAAACGTTGATAATGCTGACGCCGACGTGCCAGGTAATCAATGTGATTCCTCTATGACTCCAACTTAAGTAAGTTCTGAAAGACGATATCCACAACGTGATCGTAAGCCTCCAAACTTCTTATCCTATAATACTCTAATCAGCCCAGATATAGGAAAAGAACCAGAAAACTATTGTGACGCTGTTAAAAGTCACGATAAGGACAATTGGCTGTCCGCCATGCAGGAAGAGTATAATTCCTTACTTCAAAAGGGAACTTGGTTGTTGGTAGATAAACCTCAACATAAGTCTTGTATTCCCTGTAAGTGGATCTTTAAACTTAAACGTGATTCCGCTGGGAATATATGTAGATATAAGGCGCGGTTAGTTGCCAAAGGGTATACACAGGCTTATGGAGTAGACTACTTCGAAACCTTTTCCCCTGTGGTACGTAACTCTTCTCTACGTACACTCTTTGCCTTGGCCGTACAAGAAGACTACAAGATCCGGCATATGGACGTGGATACAGCCTTCTTAAACGGAGATTTAGATGAAGAAGTTTATATGTACCAACCAGAGGGTTTTGTAAAAGACAAAAATAAGGTATTGTAACGTAGGGGATATTAAATGATAGCCACCTAGTCCACGATAAAATAAAATAGATGTTTATTTAATAAAATAGGGTAGGGGTTAAAGGCCCGCCTAAACTTCGCTATCCGCAGGACGGCACTCTCCTGGACACGAAGAGGAAACTGGAGATGGCCGGGACGAGACTCTGGAACGCCGGAACCTATGTCACGGTGTCCAGTAGGGCGTAGGTAGCTACGTAGATGTAGCGTACGGTGTGAACCCGTAATATGGACCCTGGAATTGATGTCCCAGTGATTAGTCACTATTCTGTGACTTTTCCGTTGTTGACCACCTCCATGTTTTTTTTTATACGAGAAGAGGACCGAAAGTAGGTGAGGTGACCCATATATTTTTTATAAGAAAAAAATCAGATCGGAGTCACAAGAGAAATATAGCATAATGAAAATATCGAAATAATCTATAAAAATATAGAATTACTTATGATGATGCAATAAATATTACATAACCGAAAAGTAACGGCTACCTACACAATAAAAATAATGGATTATTCATTACTTACCCAGTACGGGGTTAACACACAATATATTTAAAGATTGACTATTACAATATCACAAAGGGAGAATGGATGTCCTCCTGCTCTGAGTACAGTTATCGGTTTGCCGTGAGCCGCGGAGACGGTAGGTCCGGCCGCTCGGTGACGAGGTGCGCGGGCGCAGAGGGGAAGAAACCTACAACTCGTTTATGTGACGTGAATTTGCATCACTGGTACAGGCGGCAGCGCTAATATCATATTTTATGTAGTTTTAATTTGGAATAACGTTACAACGTTACAATACCCCCGCGCGCAGTCAAGGATTTTTTTACCTTCATTCAAAAAAAAATCCGCGAAGGAGAAAATACCTAAGTATTTTCTTTAACTTTCATACTTAACACTTAACTAATGGCAACAGTAATTGTAATAAATTACTGACGCAATATTTATAATAAAAATGTAGGTTACTAGTTTTATTTTATAGTGTAACGTAGGGGATATTAAATGATAGCCACCTAGTCCACGATAAAATAAAATAGATGTTTATTTAATAAAATAGGGTAGGGGTTAAAGGCCCGCCTAAACTTCGCTATCCGCAGGACGGCACTCTCCTGGACACGAAGAGGAAACTGGAGATGGCCGGGACGAGACTCTGGAACGCCGGAACCTATGTCACGGTGTCCAGTAGGGCGTAGGTAGCTACGTAGATGTAGCGTACGGTGTGAACCCGTAATATGGACCCTGGAATTGATGTCCCAGTGATTAGTCACTATTCTGTGACTTTTCCGTTGTTGACCACCTCCATGTTTTTTTTTATACGAGAAGAGGACCGAAAGTAGGTGAGGTGACCCATATATTTTTTATAAGAAAAAAATCAGATCGGAGTCACAAGAGAAATATAGCATAATGAAAATATCGAAATAATCTATAAAAATATAGAATTACTTATGATGATGCAATAAATATTACATAACCGAAAAGTAACGGCTACCTACACAATAAAAATAATGGATTATTCATTACTTACCCAGTACGGGGTTAACACACAATATATTTAAAGATTGACTATTACAATATCACAAAGGGAGAATGGATGTCCTCCTGCTCTGAGTACAGTTATCGGTTTGCCGTGAGCCGCGGAGACGGTAGGTCCGGCCGCTCGGTGACGAGGTGCGCGGGCGCAGAGGGGAAGAAACCTACAACTCGTTTATGTGACGTGAATTTGCATCACTGGTACAGGCGGCAGCGCTAATATCATATTTTATGTAGTTTTAATTTGGAATAACGTTACAACGTTACAGTATGTCTTTTAAAACGCTCTCTTTATGGGTTAAAACAAGCTCCTAGAGCTTGGAATATAAAATCAAAACAAACTTTGTGCGTGTTGGGATTCATACAGACTCCTTCTGAGCCATGTATTTTTACAAAGAAGTATCATGATAATGAATCCATAATACTGGCAGCTTATGTCGATGATCTGATTTGTCTTTACAAAAATGATTTGACGTTTGACAACTTCAAAAATGATATTTGTAAACATTTTTCTTGTAAAGACTTGGGAAATATCGAATATTGCTTGGGCTTAAATGTTTGCCAGAATAATAATGAAATTAAACTATGTCAACGTACATACATAGAGAAAATTCTTAAAAGATTTAATATGTCGGACTGCAAAGGGGCCAATGTTCCTTTGAACGGAAAATTACTACCGTCAAGTGGTTCACAATGTGAAAATTTACCCTTTCGAGAATTGGTCGGTTCCTTAATGTTTCTAGCCGTGAATACAAGGCCAGATATCGCCTTTACGGTAAGTTATTTGAGTCAATATAACACTAAATTTGACAACACTCATTTGAATAGTACAAAACAATGCTTAAGATATTTAAGGTCGACTAAAGATGTGGGTGTTACTTACAGGAAGACTTCAGAATCTATCTTAAAAGGATATTCTGATGCTGACTGGGCGAATTGCACTGTAGACAGGCGCTCGTATACTGGATACTATTTCGAGCTAGCGGGAGGTCCCATAGCATGGGAGTCGCGTAAGCAACCCACTGTTGCTTTGCCGTCTGCAGAGGCCGAATATATGGCCTTGGCCAGCGCTACAAAAGAAGCTTGTTTTCTGCGTCGTATTATCTTCGAATTATCAGGTAAAGTTCCCATAGTAGATATTTACACTGACAGTCAAAGTGCACAGAAACTGGCGTCGAACCCAGTCCACCATAACAGGACTAAACATGTAGACGTTAAGTTTCATTTTATTAGGGAAAAAGTTAATGATAATACTATTAATTTAAAGTATTTAGAGTCTGCAAAGCTCCCTGCTGACGTTTTAACGGAGCCCTTAGGAAAAACAAAACATAAAGGTTGTCTACAATCTATGGGTTTACTAAACTAAGCCCTTTACTTAAATTGTTTTAGTTACTTGCTAGATTTATGAATATAGATTAAGGGGGAGTTATGTTGTATACTGGCTGTTTTATACTGCTTATGTTCTAATCTATATTCCATGTACGATATTTGAACTACTGTCTATATTGACTTTGTCACTTTAAATAAAATTTTCACTCTATAAATAGCATATTTATTATTTTTACAACATGGACTGAGCACAAAGATAAAAATATCAATTTTCAAATGCAAAAATCCGTAGCTTTTTATAGCAGAAGACACAGTTCCATCATCTCCGCTTGAGATCTGGTCTTGTCATCCCAGGAAAAAAAGGAATCTATTTAAAATTTTGAAAAATAAAAAAAATAAACGATTCAAACCGGCCTGAGAAAATTAGAATTTTAGAGTAAAGAGTATAATAAAGCAACGCTCAAATAAAAACTTTTTACGTAGCATTTTAATGCTACACTACCAAATGGAATTTGAATCGTAATTATTTATTAGTTAAACAGTTTTACTTATTTGACTTAAGTATTGTGTTATTAAAAGAGACAGTTGTTTAGGGGTACAAGTGGCTCTTATTATTAGCGTGGCATTAGTATTTCACACAAGCAAATGAAACTCTTTGAATTTTTTTAACAATATTTTCAATCAACTATCCTATCCAGTTACACAGTTAGTTTCTGCGGGCGCTAAATAACAATATTTATAAGCTACTAACTACCCATCCTCGCTTAGCTTTGGTTTGTATGGTATTTAAAAACCTTTCTCTATTAAAAAAACACATCGAAACCCGTTGCGTAGTTTTAAAGATCTACATGCATGCATGCATATGCATGTGGACACACAGACGGGAAGCGACTTTGTTTTATACTATGTAGTGATTATCTCACATAAATGTTACCTAAATGGCTAATACGACCCAGTGCTCCTTTTAAAAGTTTCACAAATAATCAAATAATTTAAATTCTATTTTTAAATTCTATTGAAATCAACATTGAAACATAATTGTATGAAAATAATTTAAAAATTGAAATGAATTGCAAAATTTCAAAATACTTTTAAATTAAAAAAAAGATATACGAAACCTCTGAATATATGGTCTGGAAAATGTACGTGTTTTTGTGGTACGTTTTATTTGGAGTGTCTGATTGCGAAGGTACAACGTTAGCTAGATAAGGTTTTATGATTTGGAGAGCCCCAGCGTTGATTGGACTACGTTTCAAAGCTCTGTGGAGTCCAAAGTCATTCCATTTTGGTACCTATTTTTTTTTACCTTTTCCGTACGTATTTGTACTGTCTGCTTCCATTTTTTATTTTAGAATTTACCATTTTACTTCGTGTAATCTACAATTCTCATCCCATTTCTCATTGTCAGTTTGAAATGTATTCAGATTTTAGAAGAACATTGTTTATAGATACTGTGTTAGTTTGCTATTCCATCTAAATATCTATCTCACAACTTCTACTTCGGAATTGTTGTCGAAACTACGCTTAAATTTCAAACTTCCGAATCACATAGTTTCCTATCACTGCTCCTACTAAGTACCTACTTAACACCAAACTGAGAGGTAATACTGCTAAGTAGAAAATAAGTCTGCAAGCTCTAGATGTTGTGTCAGAAGAGCGCTTAAATTTAGCAGTGTAGTTACCAACTCTGGGGATTTCATTAAGGAAATTATTGACGCTTCACTGGCGTTCCGACGGTTCCTCTCTTTGGGTTCGCTTGGGAATTGACATTGCCTGAAGGAGAGAATCAATGTGTCGAATCACTAAGTTGCTCTAAATATTAGCTACTAGCGACCTGCCCCGGCTTTGCACGGGTGCAATGCTAATACTAAAACCTTCCTCTTGAATCACTCTATCTATTAAAAAAAACGCATCAAAATCCGTTGCGTAGTTTTAAAGATTTAAGCATACATAGGGAATAGGGACTTTGTTTTATACTATGTAGTGATTATCTAAACTGATGACTCAAAATACTTCACTTGATGCTACTGGGACTTTTATTAACCTACCTACATAACCATACGAAGCGGTGAATGACATTTTATAATATAACTTTATACAGGGTGACTTTTTTACCGTCTGGAGAAAAATGTGGTGTAAATATGTAAGTGTAATAGATTTATTTGGCAATGTTACTAAAAAAAAAAATTTTCTCGAAAAAAATTTTTCTTGTTTAAATTACTTAATTGTAGTCAATAATACACACTGAGATATTTGAAATAGTATTTTAAAAAGAAACAGGCTTGTAGCTGCCATTTATGCGCTATCTACCTACAACCGCCAGCTGCGCGTAGTACTGTACGTAATTTCCTAGATTTTAACTAAACATGACTATATTTATAAATTAATCTCGTGTATAGCTTCGGCTCTAGATACCTTATACATCATATTTTTTACCAAACGGTAAAAAAAATCATCCAGTGTGTGTGACTACAATAATATATTGCAATACGAGTAGGCCTACGATCGGTTGTGTTTTAATAACTCAGCGTTGACCACGGAAAGATTTCAACCGACTTAGTCAGTGTGTAAGTGTTATCATCCTGAACAGCCTCTAACACACACTGACTGACAGATAACGCATATTTTTTTTATAGGGGTCAACGATTAAACAAGGTAAGTGTCAACCGCCGCCCATGGATACCTGCAACTCAAGAGTCACAATAGCGTTGCGCGCCTTTAAGGTGGAAGTGATTGGTTGTGTGTTTCCTACATAGATGGGTCTAGAAGCAAGAAACTTTGCTCATATGTGCCTAGAAGTAATTATAATATTGCTGACCATTTGGACATAATTTTTAATGTTCATCCTTTAAGAGGGTAAAGGGATCACAGTTTTCCAAATCACATCCCACGACCAGTCTTCACGAAACTACTAGTGGTTTCCTAGTTGGCGAGTGGTTCCACTCGCGTAGTTGCCGTTCCCGTGGTAATACGGGAATATAATATAGCCTTTGGTACTCAGAGATAACGTAGCTTTTCATTGGAGAAAGAATTTTTAAAATCGGTGTAGTAGTTTTTGAGTTTATTCGCAACAAACATACAAAAATACAAATCTTAGTATATAAGTATAAGTAAAAAGTAGGTATAATTATATTCGTATAGATATAGATACACCAATAGATAACCGACTACACGTGAATAAAGTCGAAGAGAATACTGTGAATGATCGTCTCCAGCTGTTTGTGACGTCATGGACCCCGATTAATGCTACCGCGATTTGTCTACGTCATCAACTGACAACCGAACCGTTGTTGCGCGTGAATGAATACAACGATCAGCAGGCGTGTTCACGGAGCTTCTATATTCGATATTCGACTCGGAATCGGAAAATCTGTCGAGCACTTTAGAGATGGGCTGATGTTGGTGTCGAAAACTAATGTCATATATGGATTCGGATCACATAAGGATTCGGAAAATTTTTCACTCGTTCTGAATCGAACGGAAACGGTATCGAGCCTCCGTACGCCTCCAGATCCGTGGTAAGGAGTTAGGCTACATCCATTATCTAAAGTGGGAAAAGGTTACCATAAACCATATATATATAATATATAATCTCACGCCTTTTTTATCCCCTTTTTTTTACCATAAACCAATTTACTAGTAAAGTTTATGTCTGGTTCTTCTCGGGGTATAATGCATTTGGAACCAGCAACTCGTCGGTGGAGATGGGCTGCTGTTTACATTTAGCCAATCTTCATGGACAAGTTGAGAGTGTGTTGTTATTAGACTATTGACGTTTTTAAGTTTACCTTTTTTAACTGCAGAAAATAAAGGATTTTTGTTTTTTTTTTTACTTTTGTTAAATATTGATAGTACTATTTTCTTACTTTAATGCTTGGCCATGCGGCATTTGACCACTCAATGTATTATGATGCGGTTTTATGACACCTAGTGCACCAAGATTCAGAAAGAGATGTCGCTATATGATTCGCATAAAGATGTCACCTTCTAACTGTGCTTAAGCAGAGTTCGATGCTTCAGAGGATTTATTAGGTCAACTAAAGCAAGTTCTAAAAGGGAACCACACTTTCTTTAAAATTCTGAAATCTGAAGGTATGACAAGTGAGTTAGACTATTTGGAACTTTGCTTGATATACTCAAGTATATCAGTGCTAATTGCATTCTTGACTATAAAAACTACTATAACGGCGAACCTGCACGAATCTCATGATACAGACAATTGCTAAGTTTATAGGTATCAACCGGCATGGTCTTGCCTCTACCTACCCCGATTAGATTAGTTAAAGATATATTATCTTTTTCAATAATTTTACCCGTCTAGAGATTTATGATAGTCAATCATACTTACTACAACTAATTAAATAGTGCCACAGATAATTCATTAAAATATTATTTGTGCTATCAAAATATACATAGGTATATAAAAGTTAATTTTAGTTAATAATTATATAGATTACATTATAATTAATATAAGTCTATAAGGACTATACAAAAAACTCTTATTTATTCATTCATTATTTACGACAACCTCAACGGAATTTCCTTGAGCTAATTTCTAAAAGTAATTACATAAATAAAACAGTCGTATTGTCAGTAATTTAATTAATTTAGATCACACATAATTTTCGCACCAAAGCTTGGCTCACTCAATCCAGTCCCTACCCTGTCCTAATTACGACGCTTACACAGACACACAGATTTCTTGTTATACACTGAATATTTTGTTAGATAGAGAAGACAGATCATTGTTTTGATGAATAATGGAGTCACAAATTCTGACGAGACAGAGACACACGTACATTAAATCTTGTGTAACTCTACACCAATAATAAAAATACAGTTTGACGGGCCTGTTAGCTCAGTTGGTAGTGACCCTGCCTTCTGAGTCGGAGGTCGCGGGTTCATTCCCGCTCGGGGCCAACGTTTGTGTGCATGAACATGTCTGTTGGCTTCGTGTCTGGTCGTTTAATATTTATTTAAGTATGTTTATCAGTTGTTTAGTACCCATAGTAGAGGCCCTTCCTAGTTTGGGACTAAAAAACCGTGTGTGAATTGTGTCCCACAAATTATTATTATTATTATAGTTTTATTTATTTATTTATTTACATAAATAATAATGAAACTAGTATAGTACAGTATATTATAATTACGTAGTATATTATACGTGGGAGAGCCATGCTTCGGCACGCTTGGGCCGGCTCGACCGGAGTGATACCACGACCTCACAGAAAACCAGCGTAAAGCAATGCATTGCGTTTCGTTGAGTGAGTGAGGTAACCAGAAGCCCCAGTCCCCCCACCCCCTACCCTCCGCTCCCCCTACTCCCACCTCAAAGGTCGGCAACGTAGTTGTGACTCTTGAGTTGCAGGTGTCCATGGGCGACGGACGTCACTTACCATCAGGTGACCCGTCTGCTCGTTTGCCCCCTTTTTTATCATAAAAAAAAAGTACATTGCCAAACAAAACTGTACAACAGGTTCACTGTGATAATCGAGTCTTATCTAGCACTTGGTAATTCCCAAATAAGTAAGTTAGTTGTATAGATAAGCCACTTTTCAAGTGAGCTGTCAGATATATTTTTATTATTATAGTCTTTGACAACTGTAGGAACACTATTAAAGAGGTAAAGTATAAGTCTTTCAAGTGTTCTATCACCGTAGCAGGTTACTTGATACCTGCCTGCAGTTTTTCTTGCCTTTCCCCCATTATTTGAGGTCGAAAGTGCTATATATATATATATATATATAAATATATATAATCTCACGCCTTTTATCCCCGAGGGGGTAGGCAGAGGTATTCCATTCCATTCCATTACTGGATATACCCACATTTCACGAGATATATTGGACCCCTAAACGTGATAGGTGGTGAGCCCATCGCCGGACCGGGTCTGTTTACATATGTCTCAGAATTAATTCTGAGACCTGCGGTAAGATAAGGAACATACCTACAATATTATTTAAAAAGAAAATTAATATGCAATGCGCCTCACGTTGTCAAAAGTGACCACGACAGGCATCGAAATCGTTCAATTATATGTTTTATCACTATACGATACGACACGTTGTTGGTTGAGAAATAACGAAAGATTTTGTCCTCGTAAAGGCATCCCTGATGTCTAATTCCAAAAGCCCTCACATTAAATCTGATTAACTCGCTGTTCTAACATCCCTGGGGGTTTGCAACTAAAGCTGCTCTAGTGGTCTGCCACAGACCTAAAACCCGATAGAATTCTTACGAGAAACATGAAAAGTCAATGTCACTGACATTTTATACTGACGGATTACAAAAATTCTTGCACAATGCTTACCTTCTGTTTTTGTACAGAGTACAAAATAAAATCGTTTACCGCTCTGTAATCCTCTAACTCCTCAACTATGCAACTGATTTTGATTTGGTTTTCACTCTTTAAAAGAGCGATAAAGGTCACAGCACACTTATCAACTCGGAAAGGGATCGTCACCGTATCGCCTCGAGCCGTTCAGTATTGTTTGTATGAAACTCCCTACTGCAACGCACACTAATTGAAAACGTAACGTAATCGCCTCGCCTCGGAACAGGCTCCGAACCGCGATGCGGTGAGTGGTCAACTTGCAGTTCCCGCGCTTACGGCTCGCTGTCCCCCCGCTTACGTCTCTCCGTACGCGAGCTCACGGCTCTTCGCCCACCCTTGACCGTGTCCCCTCCCGCGACTTGCCGGCCGACCGTGCCGCCGCTCGCCATTCGCAAGGCAACTTCCTTTCGTGTTGCGCGTAAGTTTTATTGAATTTTTTATTGAACACTCAACGTTTGGATTCAAACTGATTTGGTGCCAACCCGGTCAGCCAGCGGTCGGCGAGGCGTAAGCGCGGTGACGCCTAGCCGTAGCCAAGTTGACGTACAGGAGCCGCTGCTACGCTTTGGTTACATGCATACGTTAGGTTGACGCCTGGTTGACGGCGAGGCGAAAGGCGATACGGTGCCGATCCCTTTCCGAGTTGATATGTGTGCTGTGACCCTAAACGAGGAAGGCTTCTATCGAATAAATCCAAGGGTCGGTAGCAAAGAGATTAAAAAATATAATAAGGCATAGAGGGGACAAAGTGAGGAAAATTTTAATTCAAAAGTTATTCCAAGTGGAATAAGTCTAGTACAATATCGACCGAATGACAGCTCGCGTTCATACTAACTCACATAACAAGGACATGACGCTTAGGCTTCAGTTTTGTATGAAAATATTCCCAATGCCCCCTCTATGCCCTATTATATTTAAATCTCTTTGGTCGGTAGTAATATCATAAATGAAAAAGTATAAAGGCATAAGCGAATAGAGTTGTTCGAACGCCCCCTGAGTTTCTGCTGAAAGATCAATGATCAATTATTTTTTACATCTTCCGATTTTTATTTTTGTAATCTGTTATATATTCTCTTATGACTTTATTTAATAAAGTGACCATACGAGTATAACTTCTGACACATATTATTATGTGAAGCACAAACTCTGTACTTCAACGAATTATAAAAACCCAACGGCGTGTAAAATGCAATGAAATGATTTAAACTACTACCCTGATGCAGTCAGATAAAACTTTCAATAAAAACTTTCGATAAAACGTCAATGGAACCTTGACGACTTTTCTAAAGACACAACTACAGGATTTTGCTAAAGAGTAAGTAAGTACGTAACAACTCTTTATTTTACACCAATAAAAATATGCAACAAAGAAATAGACTCACATACTGCATTCACTAAAAAAAATTACATTTGGTAAAATTACGTCCCTAACTACACTTGATGAGTTCTGTGGACATTGAATTGTATACAAGGTCTTGAAAGGTAAGGTAAATATGACCTCTGAATTTTTGCGGGGTCGACACAGCCTATTAAACTAAGGTTTACTTGCAGGCACAGTTGGTCTGTTGGTACGCAGCAAATAAACGAATTTCGTTGCGAACTTTACTTTGTGGGCATTTGTGTCAAAAAATATGTTGCCCAAAAGAAACAAGGTGGATCTTATAATAAAATGCCGGGCAAATTCCCTAGTTCTAAGGACCAAGCGGTGAAAATACCAGCACAATATTCTTTATTAACGGCAGCAAAATAATTTTTGTATATTATTTAGTATTTCTCAAAGACTATAGTGTAGGTAGGTATTTGAGAAATACAACGATAAACAAAATTATTTTGTTGAAAGCTGTTGTTTTTTTTTTATCGTTTAACTCAAAATATAGTGTATGTTTATATTTTTTGAACCTTACCTACATACATATTATCAAGCTAGCGCCATTTTTCCTAAGGGATATTTAGAGACAATAGACACACTACGATCCTGGCATACCTCTCGCGCTTCATTAGATACCATTCATCAATTGGTTCATTGAACCTTAACCTTTTATAAATCTTAATCAAACCAATTGTCTTTAAAAATATTGGTAGTATTAAGATTTAAAATAAAAATAAACATTTGTTAAAACACAAACTTAACATGCCTTTTGCTACGGATCCCTAAAACTAAATCAGTCCAACACTCCTGCCCCTATAGGTTTACTATAAAAGTATATTGCTATAAGCATCTATCAACACAGAATTTTCAGTTATGCTAAGAGCAGAGAAGCAGGATAATGCATTCCACGTCAGGAGCGGGGCGTGATATCTCATTAAATTAACACTGCGCCCGTCCCGGGACATTTTCCCGGGATTTTTGGGAGCCGGGAAGTGAATAGTACGTTCCCGTTATCGGGCACACGGCATGTTTACATTGTTTTGCGTCGTTTCTATTTTGTGCTCAGGGTTTTAAGGTCCTTCAACAAAGTGGTTAAAAAGGAATACTTATGGTGCCGCTCTGTCTGTCCGTCTGGATCTTGATGTATTAAAAATAATACTAAACCTTGCGCTTCGTGATTTTACTCGCTTCAATATTAAATTATAGGCTATGAGTGTAATTTTATATTACAGTGAATTTTCAGTCGTTTCAATGGTTCCAGAGATTACCTCTTACAAACAAGTTTCTTTATAATAATTGAAAATTATTTCCCTACATTGATATCTCAGTCACAAAGATACAATAATCATTCATAATACATTGTTGATTATTACAAGCTCATAGGCTGCTAAAACCCTGTACTTGTAGTAAATAGTATTTCTGCTCTCAGCGTGATACTTTGTTTTTCTTCAACTCCCCTTGACCTAGTTTCTGGTTTGATAAGGAACTACACTTGAAAAACACGAGGTAAACCGTCTGATAAACAGCAAAACATAATCGTATAGTTCACGCGTATTCCTTCTCACTTTTAGAGGGTGCATTCGACGAACGTAAAATATCTGAGGGCTTGTTGGCTCAGTAGTCCCTGCATATGCAATGCCCTGCATGCATGAACAGGTCTATTTGTTTTATTTATAAGTATATTTATCCGTTATTTTTTACTACCTAGTTAATATTTTTTGTGAATAGTTGACCTACAAATAAAACATCTTCATTTTTCCGAGGAAATCGCAAAAACTTGAAGAAATTATATTTTGTTGTTATGGTAAGTTAAATATTATTAGCTTACATTTTACAACAATTATACTTGAGACAAACGAGGTTCACAAAGCAAAGATAGTAAGCTAGTCTAGTAACCACAATAATACTGTCTTCCTAACCAGTTTGCTGGCTTAAAATCTGTCTACACGTAGCCAGCTTGCCAGACAATTGGTGTCGGCTGGTGTTGTAACAAGCTTTGTTTGGCTCCATTAGACATTGTTTTCTGGCTGTAAAAGAGAAAAGCGGCCAAAAACCTACTTATATTATAAACGCGAAAGTTTGTATGTATGGATGTTTGTTCCTCTTTCACGCAAAAACTACTGAACGGATTTTGATGAAACTTTACAGTTATATAGCTTGTACGTCAGAATACATAGTTTATATTTTATCCCCGTATTCCCACGGGAACGGGAACTCCGCGCGTGAAACCATATGGCGCTGCTATAGTACAAAATGTGAAAGAAAAATATTTATATTTAAATTACACAACAGTAATACACACATTAGATACAACAGTGATAGCACCATGTGTTGTAAGGGCCAAGGTTTGTTCCTGGTGAGGTCATATAGCAATGACTTTACGTTAAAATTGATCACTAATTGCTCCAGCACGAAAATTATAGCCCATGTTACTCCCAGAAAAGCTACTTTCTGTTGCTGAAAAAAATTTTAAAATCAGTCTTGTAGTTTCATAGCCTCTTCATCACTACATAGTATAAAACAAAGTCGCTTTCTCTGTCCCTATATCCTTATGTCCCTATGTCCTTATGTCCCTTTGTATGCTTAAATCTTTAAAACTACGCTACGGATTTCGATGCGGTTTTTTTTAATAGATCGAGTGATTCAAGAGGAAGGTTTAAGTATAAGCATTGCACCCGTACGAAGTCGGGGCGGGTCGCTAGTTACAAATAAACATTTCTATGTAGAGTAGCTCACTCGTAGTAGGAAACTCGCAGGTCCCTGAATTGGTTCTGAGGAAAAACTGTGTAATATTACACAGGCCAGCAATAAAATTATTACCTGTCTCGTTTAGGGGTCCGAAAAATACAAGACAAGTTAATAACTCTTTATTTTACACCAAAAACAAAACATTTTGGATAAAAAAATAATTAAAATACAATGGGCAATCTTACGCTTTTAGCCAAAGATATCTTTGCTTTTAGCTGTCTCTTCCTGATAACCTTGGAATGGTGGAAACTGAGAGATTAGAACTAGAATTGAGTGAGAGTGAACTGGTGAAAAGTGGATACTTTCAGAAATTACACATTAAATAAACAACTTGTCATTTGGGAGACATCCTTGATGCTCCACAAGCAATCCTTAATAGGATTAGAAGTTATTAGAATGAGGAAATTTACTCTATGCAAGCGTTTCGTCTGTTTCATCCGTACTTCTCAGTAAGGTTGCCAACAGTTTGGGTTTTAATAATATATAAACAAGAAAGTGAAAAATAAAAATAGAAATACTTCGACAGCTCTAGGAAAATAGAAATATGTACTTAATTTGTTAGATTTAAACCTGTTTGAAATTACGTTACTAGATTTATATAGTGTAAATTATATTGCTATGCCCTTACGGGGTGTCATAATTACTTATAGAAGACCTGTATTTACTCGTAAGAATGTACTTATTAATTATGATTTGCAATAAATGTATCTTATCTTATCTTCTTTATTCTAACCTTTTTTTATTCATCAGGTGGCTACTAACCGAATATCATTTCGGTGATATATCGGGGGGAGAGGAATATATTGTGATGTGTTAGGAAACTGTCGATGATGATGGTCACTGGTTGATGATGATACCTATTACTATGGATTACTTTCTATTTTATTTACGGTCTAAATGTGACCCCTTACATTTATTTGGTCCTGTTAGGGTGGTATAGAGAATGGAAGTCCACTAGGTACATAACAACAACACGTCCTATTTCTATTGAAGCCTTAATAAAGGTTGATTCATATTACAACGGGACGGTCAAACACTTTTTGTATGAAGCGCAGGCCCAGACGGGCCCCGTCCGGGCCAAATGTCGAGGCGTATTGTAAGATGGTTTGCCCCGGACGGGGCACGCCCGGGCACGGACGGCGCACGTCCGAGCCCGGACGGAAAAATCAAAAATCTCTGGTTTAAGAGTTATATTTCATGTTAATCATTATGTTGTCATTCGTAATTTCTTACTAAATACCAATGTGAATATAACTCGAAACTATGTCTGTAAGTGTGTTACAATTTCCCGGGTAAACGGGTAGTCCGACTTTGATGGACGATAGTTTATATCTTGACGGATACAGGAAAACTCTTAATTCCTAGATTCTGCGATAATCTAGAATTCACGAAGGATATAGTCGGGAATCAGCTATTAGTATTTAAATTTAACGCATCGCAAAATGTTTGTTCCAACCCTAATAGCCACTTATACAAACGGAAAGAGATAACACTAGACCGTCCCTTTCATGTCTCCCAATAAATTTATACGAATACCCTCATGAAGGTTGCACCGTTGAATTACCAAGATTCCAATATGGCGGTCTTCCAAGCCAGTGACATTTTATTTATTTATCGCTTGTTTGCCCATGACTTAATGCAAAATTCGACAACTTCTTTTTTTAGGTTTCCTTACCAAAAGTGTGCCAACGTGGCAACTGGATCCTATTACTACGCCTCCGCCACAGTATAATAAATAGTACTAGCGTACGTCCGCTGTCCGTCCATTCGTCTGTGTCTTTTAGTGGGCTATATCTCCATAAACCCGTAGAAAGTAGACAGTTGAAATTTTTACAGAATGTGTATTTCTATTGTAACAACAACTAAAAAAACAATAAATATTAGACCCATATAAGCAATGGTTTTTTTTTGTATTTTGTTGTGAGGTGGAACAGAACCCTTCGCGTATGAGCCCAACTCGCACTTGGCCGGGATTTTTAAGAAACATTTTTAGTTTTAAAGCATTCAATCTCTGTGATATTAGTGAAAGAAGCATTTTAAAATTATAAATAATTTGTAATATAAATTATTGTTATTGAAAGTAACACCGAGATGAAAATGGTGCCTTTTGTTACAGGTACCTTAAAAATAAACAGCAATATAAATAATGTAGCAACTGGAAACAGAAAAAACAAAATTTTAAACTTCTTTCATCTCCAAGAAACAACTTTGAGCGATTTTCATCCTTGTTCTCTCAAAACGGATTGCGTTTGGAAAAATAACTATTTTATAGCACAAATAAAACAATTTCTTGAAAGGTTATTTACAATCTGCCCGCAGTTAGGAAGGCTGTGGATGCGGGACATCAGTTTCCCCGGATTATTTACGGTTTTCCCAACATAAAAGGCGCAACTTTGCGTGTTTCCAATTTTTGCGAGACTTTATGAGCGAATTGGAAGATAACTTGCTTATAAGGCCGGATCCTTTCCGATAGAAAAATATATATGGATCCCTTAACGTACGTCATTTATTAACTCGTTTATGCATGCTCCGAGTACTTCTGATGATAAAAATATTATTATTATACTAGCTGTTCCCCGCGATTTCTCTTACGTAATTCCGATTCCAGTGGGAAAATTATAGCCCATGCTACTCCAAACAACATTAGTTAATTAGTCAGTTTTGCCGATCCTAACAGTTCGTCTGTCTAAAAAATAAATTCTCTTGTATTATATGAATTTGTAGAGGCACGATCACTTTAATCATTGCGCATATATTTACACAAATCTCATCTTGTGTAAACATAGAAATAAGTACGCAAAATAAAACAAGATGTTAAAAGTTGTAATATTGAAGCGTTGAGTTTTATCAACAAAGTTTTAATAACAATTTATCTATACGATAGCTTTTGAATGTACCTACACACAACTCACATCATAATAATAGTTTACAGCATCAATGTGGGCAACATTTATTGACAAAGAAAATATACATTAATTTACAATAATTACAGATAAAAAATGTCCTCAAAAGAGGAACCATGTAGGACAGTGCCCACAAGACTGGCCGCATTCCCTCTCTGGAAAGCTAGGCTGATCCTTTAACAAAGATAGCTGCCAGCCCTCTGGTCACCTGAAGCCTTGACCAAACGCACTGAAAGCTCTTTAAGTGAATCAATGATTGAACTTAAAAAGTTACCTGAAAACAAACTAATCTGAAAACAAATACTAATAAACTTAAAAGACTTATAAGCATCCGGTTTTGTAGAAAGCAAAAATTTTATTTAACCTGCCACTTCATTCCCCGGCACGTTTGCTACAACGTTTTTTACGGCATTGTTTACGCTTTGAGCTTAATAAAAAATGGTTTCTTCCACCCTTTTTGTGCTGCAATTATTTAAAAGGTCTGAATTTTCGCTGAAACCGTCTGTTTGTTCAAGTGCTCGATCTATCTACTTATCTTTTTCCTTATACTCGTATTTTCTTCTGCTGTTTACGTTTTTGTATTCATTTATCTTAAAATCGCCTTTTCATTACTATAACTCAAGTGAATATTTGAATTACTCCCGAATTATAATAGTAGATTATACAACAAGGGAATAAAGCACTGTTTTATGTCACGGGCGCGACATTGAATCCTGAACGTAACGAAGGACTCCCGAGCGCAGCGAGGGAGTTCGCTCGGGAATTAAGACTGAGTCCTGTCCTGAGACAATAAAATGCAATTGCATGGTAGTAGATTATTGACAATGCCTATGGCATCTAGTATAATAGACTCTGAAGTCAAAGTACTTTCATCACTCGACATTTTTGATATACTTTTTGAAATGTTAAAGCTATAAAATGGATACAGCAACTTGTTTCTGCCGGCGCGGCGTGACCTAGGAACTTGATTTAACAATTGAAGATCGTGCGAATCTCGGCTTCGGTTTTCGAAAATCGAGTTGGCCACGACTGCACCACATTTTGCTTAACGAAATTAGACTTTATCGTCATAGCAATAAAGATTATGAAAAGTGAAAATTACATTATTGACCTAGGGTTATAATGAAATTCCATACAACATTATAACCCGGTTAAAGCCAAGGAATATAATGTCTTGCTTTCGGTGACGTTTATATGATACATAATCCGGCTTTGTCGAGCATGTGGTGTGAAAATGTATATTATGGATATGTATATAAAAAAAGGTTCTCTGCCGTACCATAACATACAAAGTTGCATAGTTATCACTAGTAAAAAATGTTCTTCGCTATCTTGTGGTCGCTTTTCTGCAGACCTAGTATCTAAGTTTCATTTTACGGGATATATCATTTTATGACGCTATATTAAAATAACCATAAAACCAACAGTAACTTTATCATCCAAATATACCTACTTTAGCGTTATTTGGCATTACTTTATATGTATACTCGTACCCGTTCCCGTGGGAATACGGCATAAAATATAGCCAATGTGTTATTCTGATGTACAACCTTGTATAACTGCAAGGTTTTATAAAAATCCGTTCAGTAGTTTTTGCGAAAGAGGAACAAACATCTATACATCTAACATCCATACATTATACAAACTTTCGCGTTTATAATATTAGTAGGATAAGATTCACCGTTAACGAGAGACGGAACCAGTGGCGAATCTAATATATTGGTTTGGGAAGGGCTTGACACGGATGAGGGTAGGTTTTGTCAAGGTAAACACTAAAAAAGCGTGTTCGGTAGTATAGTACTAAAGTAGGATAATATCAAGTTTAATCTGAGATATGTCAGGGGTGTATTCAAATGCTTTGAGGTGGGAGAGGAAGCTAAATGTCTAAACTATGTCCCCTGGTTTCGCTCCTGCCTCCATATTCACGAAGATTCGGTATTCAACTCGGAATCGGAAAATCTGTCGAATCCTTGTCAATTAATATCATATCTTTGAATAGCCCATCTAGAAACCTTTCGGCAGATTTTCCGATTCCGATTTGAATATCGAATATCGAATCTCCGTGAATACCGGTGCTGGACGGAACCGTACGATATCACCAACTCTCCTTTAGCTATAAATCTGAAACCCAGGAATTCCCAAAGTATAAGTTGTCACCTTCCGCCATTGAGCCAAAGTTCTAACAGCCAATCAATGAGTTGCGGCATTCACCGTTCGCCCTGAGTTTGTAACTTCCAAATGATTCCGTTCACAATTACGACAATTAATCGCGACACTAGTACAAACCGGTTCAACTGGTACACCCTTATCGACAGTTCCGCCAGCTCGGCTATTATTAAGATTTCGGGGGTTACAAGCCATGGGTGGTTGCGGAAGCGATTTAGCGATATAAACGATATACCTGCCATATTGTTTAACTCACTGAAATTATACAATAAAAAATTGTCATTTATTTTGATTTTAAAAAGCATTCATATTATGTTTGATTGCTTTCTGTGATATTCATTAGTATTTTAAATTATAATTTTACCTAATGCGAGTAGCAATCGAGTCCAATAACATGACTTGATCCCCTTCTCTCATAGGAACCGTCAAATAAAATCTTAGCATAGCAAGAATCATGGTTATATGAAATAGGTTTTACCAGCGGCTTCGTTCGCGCACATTTATTTCACCCCCTTAGTGGTTGAATTTTACAAAATCCTTTCTTAGTGGATGCCTACATTGTATAAGCTATCTATGTGCAAAATTTCAAGTCTCTAGACCCAGCGGTGTAGGCTGTGCGTTGATATATCACCGATCAGACAGTTTATCATTTTATATAATAATATATAAATATAGATAGATTGAATGCGTTTTAAAAACCAGAGCCGCTACTTTACTGCATTCACCGGTCAGCCAATTGGTGACTGTGGTAATCAATTAGGGTGTGCCTATATTGCTGCAAAAACCGTTCAATTATTAGCAGGGAACGTAGCAACTCAAAATCAAACGAATATCTTTTCTGCAAGATTTGTTCCAGATCATGAAAACCATACATATTAGTCCTAATGTGTGAATCCCGTCGTTTACGTGTAACTTGTCTCAATGATTTATATATAGTCAAAATCAATAAAATACTGCCAATCTATCGCTGATACAACATAGACTGTGAGATTCTATTTTTGGCCCTTTAGATTGTGGAAGCTCCGCGGGCGTATTCCCGGAGATTCAATATTCGACTCGGAATCGGAAAATCTGTCGAAAAGTTTCGAGATAGGCTACTCACAGATGTCATATTTGACTTAAGGATTCAAGAGATTTTCCGATTCCGTGTCGACTATCGAATATTGAATCTCCGTGAATACGTCCCCAGATATCCAAAGTTTTAATCAGAGGTTTATAAGTTCGTAGCTTGCGCCGCATTGTTAAACGTTGAAATACCGAAACTTGGGGCGTCCATTACCCTTAATTGGCCCAACCCTTTATTATGATGATTTGAAGAAAAAAAGTTTGGCAAGCGCCAGAGAGCTCGCTTCAAAATGAACCTTTGAAAAGATTTTCTTCGGGAAGCATTTTTTTACTTGTAAAAAGTTTACAACGGTCTCTTTGAACTTTCAATTCTGAGCCACGTTATAAAAGTTGGTTTAATAGGTACGGGGTACCAGAAATTCTGAGAATCAGTTTAATTATTTCGTTTCTTAGAAACTGCACAAAGTAAATACACTTTACGAAGTAAATGCGTAGTGAAAGCAAATAAACAGTATTTGCTAGTAGAAAATCATTATAGATCCCACGTTGATGTGGACATTTAAAAAACTCGGCTTATTTTGTTAATTTAAAATGGTAACCTGACCTTCATAACAGGGAATATTTAATAATCAGTGCCCATGCTGTGAGATTATGATGAGCTGTGGCGCTTTTGGAATTAATCTGGTTTAACTTTCACTGTATTGTCTTTTTTTTTATTCTGAATAAAGATTATCTTTTTTTCTTTTCTTTCTTCGAGATCCAGTGGTTGAGGTTATGCGTTGATACATATCTTTCAGTCATTATATTTCTCTTTATAGGTCTACAGTATAGAAAGACCCTCAACATTATTAAATTCCAACAGAAGTTTCATAAAGCTCTTTTAAAATATAAAGCGACTTTATCCTGGACTTCGGCCTTTTGAAAAGAAAGGAAGGTAGGAACAGAATAGGTTTAAGTTTTATAAGATATTTCATTAAGTGTTTACTACTTTGATATTGCTTCGTTCTTCTTCAAAGCTGTAGATAGATGTAGCTTACTGTTAATTAGCTCACATAACAGGATAAATTTTGTATTTGACTACCATTTAAGATTTTTACTACCCATTAACTAAATGTCTACAAAAGAAATTCACTCGTTATAGAGTAGTTGAGCATAAATATTAAACACCCAAACTACATAGAATCTTGATAAATTATTGTTTTTTTTTTACTTGGTGGAATTCCGTTTGCTGTTTCTTCACATAACTATTTATATATGTTCCGAAGTTTTTTTACGTGCTTTCAAAAGACTTCAATTGAAAATCGAATACTCGTCTCTGTCTGTCTTAAGACAGATACAACTGACCATAAAACTTTGCATGAAAAGTGGACTAAGACACCTTTTATTCAAATAAAGAATTACTTTCTTAAAAAAACTTTATCAAACCCAAACACAAAACTAGTAACACAATAAATATTTTAGATACAAATAAAAGTTAATAAAAGTACATAGAATACAGAGCAAAACATCCATTAAAAGTTAGGAAACCCAAACAGTCCGGACTAGAACAAGAAATAAACCATATTTACAGACTACAGTCCAGTTGTATTATTCGAACAGAGGTCGTCTGCGAAGAGCTCCACTGATCTATTGTTGCAAAATGGCCAAGTTTTTTATTCGCGTGCCGGACAAATATTCACTGTCACAAAGAAATTTTACTGCTCAATAAGCTACTTTGTGACATTGTTGATGCTGATATGTGCAACTTTGTACGAATTTATTTAAGAGGTGTAATGTTCACGACTCTGAACATAGTTAGTTTTACATCAACTTAATGTTTTGAGCGCGCCTGGACCGAGTCTCAACTCGACTCAACTCGTTTCGTTGAAAGCACGTGATCCGAGTGTACTCGAATGCTGGCAGCCAATCAGTGGATAGGAAGGTGTCCTATCGGAGTACGCTCGTACTGACAAAAGGGGGCTTAACAGTTGCTTCAGAACAACTTCCCACACATGATGTAAGTTTAAAACTGCTTACAGAAAGACCAACATAATTATTTCATCTAATTATATTTTATGGGAAAAACTGAACAAAAATCTGTGAATGTATAATTGGGCCGTATGGTATAATCATTTTAAAGTTGTCGACAGAGTATTTTTCAAAACCTTTGAACATAATAGGTGGTGAGCTCATGAATGAGACGCGATGCTGTCACATGATAATATATCTCAGAATCAGTTCTGGGGTAGCTGGGTTTCCTCACAATGTTTGACTTCATCAAGGTAGTATAGCTTGTTATGCATGTGGTTCTGCTTAGATTATAGGTGTCAGCTTTTACAAATCTTACTAACATAATTTAAAAAACATTCGCTATGCAATAATAGTGAAAGTCTTGTCTACAATCTTCAGTCAGTGTCTCACTCTATTTTACGTATGTGACAGCGACAAGGTTCTATTTAAAAGCCATTTTCACTGTAGATAGGTCTGTGTCACCATCTAACCAAGCACGAAACCCAATTTGACAACTTTGCCAATCTTGTCTCAACTCTGCTGTCCAAACTAACAAGCTGTTTTGTCCAAGAGTTTCGGCTCTGGGTCACCTACACTTTGTTACTGTTACCACCTGTTGCTAGAGTAAAATGCTTTGACAAAATTCGTGATTGATCCTTCGTACGTGTCATAAGATGTGTTGGTGTTCGGAAGATAAATATTAGCGATTTAAAAGTTCTTGAAGGATACGATGTAAGAGGACTTACTTATTTTCACTTAGAATATTGGTTTTGTTTGAGTTTGACTGTAGATAGCGTTGGAAGAAGTTATAATAATAAAACTGTGAGTATTTTTGGTATTTTAGAAGTTGATTCATCAATCGTCTAGTCTATAAAATGAGATAATTAAGGCTATCAACGTTAGGTACAAACTACCTACTTACATATATATGAATACGAAACTGTCTAACCTTTTCACGGCTAAACTGAACTGCAGGACTACTATCTAACGTAATCTTTGAATATCCGAAACCGTCAAATGACATTTAGTTACTATTTATCGTTCAATTTGTCGTTGGAGATTGAGATTTGGGACCTAAAATGGCACCGTTCGCGTTCGGGCACAGAGATCAACAGTAATTTTTGTTTTATGGTTGTCTAGGTAAAGAGGAGTGATAGCCTTAGGTACGGTTAAAGAGCCTGCTATAAGTCATGATGATAATCAATGAGGCTTGGGTTCGTATCCTGGCATGTACCAATGAGTTTTTCAAAATTTACATACTTATTCATCACTAGCTCGACGGTGAAGGAAAACATCGTGAGGAAACCCGCAGGTCTCAGAATTAATTATAGGCAATTGTAACAGACCTCGGTCCGACGATGGGCTCACCACCTATTACGTTTAGGGGTCGAAAAGTGGGTATTTTCAGAAATGGAATAACTCTGCCTACCCCTTCAAAGATAAAAGGCGTGAGATTATTTAATTTAATTTAAATTTATTTTGTCTAGGTATCATTTAGGTTCAACAAAGTGGCGTCAAATTATATATCCCGATCATAAGGCCATTGGAAGTAAAAAAGTTACCTTCTATCCTACGACTAAAGAAATCGCAAGTAAAATGTATAATTCTGCAAAATCCTCAATAATTCCAAGCGCGGTGCCCAACGGCTGTAAGAATGGGACCGTAAAACTTGAATATTTCATTGCTGCAATTTCGAATCCATTTCCTTGTTTTACGTTTAGTAAGATTTCCGTGCCACGTTTGTTTGCGTTTATTTTACACGGGACTGTAGAAATATAACTACAATTTATTAATAGTTTACTAACCGAAACAAGCTTTTTATTTATGACCCTAGGACCTTCGAAACCAGCAACGAAGAAACCGATTACCTACTAAATTTATGGTTAAATATAAATAAGTAGACGAAATAAAATTTTGTTTTAAAGCATTTATTTACATTCAGCAAACTACCTACATTCTTTTATATTGTTTTTATAAAGATGTTTTTTCTAAGACAAGATAATGATGTAAGAAAATACAGTTCTAGGTAAAGCTTTTAGCTTAGTTATTATTACAGATATGAGAATCAATAATATTGTTTCGCAATTTCTCATACACCCCAATTAGTAAGGATATTAATATAAAAAAAATATGATGACTTCGTATTTGAATTGTGACTAATTTATTTTCTTAAATAAAGAGAAATAATACTTAATAGAACGATTTCCATAGATATATCACTAAATTCAGCTACGCTAAAAAATTTTTCGGAAAAATTTTACACATATTAAAAACCGCTGAAATCGATTAACTAGTTTACATACATACATAATCTCACGCCTATTTCCCATTGGGGTAGGCAGAGACAACATTAACTAGTTTATACTGAACAAACTAATTTCACGAATTGCGCTTATTCTGTTACATATTGTATAATAAGGTAGTATGCAAACATTTTATAAACGCAAAAAAAACAGTTAGAATCCAATAAATTAATAAATATAAATATAATCTCACGCCTTTTATCCCCAAGGGGGTAGGCAGAGGTATTCCATTACTGGATATACCCACATTTCACGAGATATTTTGGACCCCTAAACGTGATAGGTGGTAAGCCCATCGCCGGACCGGGTCTGTTTACACATAATATCTCAGTTAGAATCCAATGTCGTGAAAAATGATTTAAAAACATTATAGGAATTGAAAGAAGAAAAAAGTGTTTTTAATCGTTTTGTTTGCGATTCACACTTTAAGCGCTTGCATTTGTTCAGCTTCGACCAGTAAGATTAATGGCTGTTTGTTTTATTCCTTTGCCTCATTGGTTAGTTTTCTTTCTTTTTGGATTCTATAGTTTTCTAAAAACAATCCCTGGTTGCTTTTTTAATAAATGTTGTATTCGTTTTTGGGTTTGGCGAAATAACAAGCTCGCTGAGAAAAGGAGCTACAAATACATTTTGTATTAGGTATTTTATACTCAGATATTCCGGGGGATCCTTTGTATTTTCCGTTCCCGTGGGAATTCTAAGCAACCCTTGTTAGGTCTTAATTTTAATGTCTGGATTTAATTGGGCAACATTCTGTCAAAAATTAGTCTGTCAAAATTCGCTCAGCAAGCAATTTCGTGGGAGAGCCATGCCTTATCACTCCGGTCGAGCCGGCCCAAGCGTGCCGAAACGCTTGGGCCGGCTCGACCGGAGTGATACCACGGCCTCACAGAAAACCAGCGTAAAGCAATGCTTGCATTGCGTTTCGTCGAGTGAGTGAGGTAACCGGAGGCATTAAGGCATTAATCGGTAAAGGTATCCCATTCCCGGAAACTGTTAAATTACACCAGCATATTTTTTTCGTATTTTGTATGTATCTGCATCGATAATATCACCTTTACTTGTAATACGTTATTTTTTTTCCTGTAATTTAATAGGTAATTATAATTTGTCAAATACGTGTACAGTGGAGGCGTGCAACACCAAGCTTTGCTGAATTTGAAGATGAAATGAAGATGTTGTGTACGTTAACGGCCTGCAAAGTGCAAGTCAGATTCACACGTGAAGGGTTCCGAACAATAAAATATACACTTTTTCATGTGGTCTTGTAGCCCCTTTAATTTTTGTTAGTAAATGGGTCCCGTTGGCACCCTTTGGGTACGGAACCCTAAAAACAGTGATGCTTCTAATTAGTTTATCTTCGATCGAAAAGGAAAAAACATTTTACCTGAATTTGGCAAAAAACACAGAAATCTCGGGGGTTTGATTCTGTCCGAGATAGATGGTACCCAAATGCCCTTTGACGCTGTCAGATATTTAAAGATTGTCTTATAAGCCAATATTGATTTTAAATTATCTAGAATATTGTGTTATAACTAAGTGGTAGAAATTTGAGTAAGAAATTAGCCTTACAAAGCTATATTCCATTTCATTTACTTGTCAATTTAATACTAAGAAGGGTCTGAAATTACCAAATTTATCAACCCGTAACTACAAAGGTCTGTTGAGACCACTTCGAAAGCAATGGTCGTATCATTGCAAGAATAAAGAGCTTTGGTATCTTTCTAAAGTTACACGAATGTTAAAAATATTTGGATACGGTATTTAAAAAAATATAATGGAGTAAAAAAAAAAGAAAAAACCTCACGCCAGACGTTAACCCTCGGGAGGTAGGCAGAGGTAGGTATTCCATTTCTGGATATACCCACTTCTCACCAGAATATTCAATTCCTAAACGTGATAGGTGGCAGTCTATCGCCGGACCGGGTCTGTTACACATGCCTCAGAATTACGGCCGAAAGTTGACACTTTCCGCCCGGAGAGATGAAAAAGATTTTTACCTTTATACCTAAGTAGATGTAATTTCGTGAATCCAAATATAACCAAAATCGTCCTTGAAAATGTAACACACTGAGCTACTATCACGTTCTATTTCACATCCTATTTCAAATTAACTAATTAAGTAGGTATACAAGACCCATACTTTGTAGAAGTATATCCATCTCACATCCACGACGCTTTCATTAGTAAAGGAGCCGTTATCATCCGGCGGGCGTAATTCAAGTTATTTATTAGACGACCCGGCCGAGATTTGTGCGTGATAACGTCACCTTAGTTATTTAGTGGCAACATAATAACACCTTGGACACTCAGCTAAAAGGTATAAATGAGAACGTTTTCCATTAAGGTGAATCGCTCCGATTGTGGAGTGTATTTTTTGTTGTTGTTTGTTAATTATTCTTTAAAAGAGTGTATTTATGTCATTTTCCATTAAGCTGAATAGCTCCGATTGTGAAGTGTATTTTTTGTTGTTGTTTGATAATTATTCTTTAAAAGAGTGTATTTAATGTCATTTTCCATTAAGGTGAATCGCTCCGATTGTGGAATGTGTGTTTTTTGTTGTCACTGTAAAAACCTTACGTTTTCCAAGTATAAACTAGTTTCTACTGAACAACTTTGTAACAACAAAATGTTACTAGGGATAACTTTTTTACAGAACACCTTTTTCATAATGAGTTTTTTCAAAGTAAAAAGTAGAATTTGCTAAACGTCTCTTTTAGTAGGTACAACTAGTATTTCCTAGGAGAAACCACAACTAACAAAAAATGTGGTTAAGTTGGGTTAGATATAAGTACTCCGGCGGTTAACTTAAATATTTTTCTGAAAATACAATTTTTAACAAAGGTTTTCAACAAAAACTATTATGATATTTTTTATTTGAAACGAAATCGCTTAAATTGAAAACGGTTTTTCAAAATCTCTTTGGTCTCTTTCTATTGATGTGCAGGTTTCTTATACAGATGTATGTTCCGTACCTATAAAAATTGAAAGTTTTTTTCATATTCAATTTTCAAGACAAGTGTCATTGTAGAACAATAATGAAGAGAATGAAAATCGGGGTGAAGAACTCCTTTAGTGGTTTCAACATAATGTTGTCATAACTGTCGCATTACAGAAAGCCGGACGGCTTTTAACATTTACGTACAATTTCAGAAATGAAGATCGTTATCGTAAGTTCCTCGACAATTTCAGGTTATGAGCTGTTTCACGGTCATTGCTATAATGACCGACAGAAGTTGGGTGCTCGACATTGAGGCGGCCGACTCAAATCGATTACTAGACAACGGTATTTTTAATGACCACAGGAGCAGTGATAGCCCGAACGGTTAAAGAGCCGGCCGAAAATCAGTGAGGCTCGGGTTTGAATCCTGGCATGTACCAACGAGTTTTTCAAAAACTTACGTACATACTCGTATTTATCACTAGCTCGACGGTGAAGGAAAACATCGTGAGGAAACCCGCAGGTCTCAGAATTAATTCTGAGACATGTGTTAACAGACCCGGTCCGGCGATGGGTTCACTACCTATCACGTTTAGGGGTCCAATATATCTCGTGAAATGTGGGTATATCCTGTAATGGAATACCTCTGCCTACCCCCTCGGGGATAAAAGGCGTGAGATTATATTATATATATATATATTATTTTCTTTCATGACCATGGACACAAACTTGGGGAACTGTAGATTTGACAAATTAACATTTTTAAATGTTACCTAAATACTTGGTGAAAAATTTATTAGTCTCGAAATTTAAATACATTTACCAACTCTTCGAGAATAAACTATTTGTTAGGGGGATTACACACTTAGCAATAACCACCTTCGCTTGGATTGGCGGATTCTTCAGTGTACTTACCACACGTTTTTTTTTCATACAAACTGAGTTTAATAAACTTACATAAACATGTATCACTATAGCTCGACGGTAAAAGAAAACAAGGTGAGGAGTCAGTGGTTAAGTTACTGTCATGAATACTTAATGATTATTTCTCTATGAAAAACGAATCATTTAGATCAACAATCAAAATATTTGAGTTTTTTTAAGTGCCACAGAATGTAAGAAGTGTAAGATGCAACAGAATATGCATTTTATTAGACTGTAGGTACCTGTTTTATTATCAGAAATCATTTATTTGCAGGAATTACAATGTCAAAAGATCATAAATATAATTATACCAGTACACGAATTCAACCTATTAATAAATATTTCTTTCTTTCTATCTAAAAAAAATATTTATTTCTTTCTACTAGGCGTGAAAAATTATCTACCTTTTTATTTTACAAATTAATATCAACACCATGTCATTATCATTCTATCCAATTACAATCATATAAACTACACAAACAATTAACAACGACTTAGCATAGTGTACTTAAGACTAAACAAGGCCCCAGATAAAAAGGCCCATACCAAAGAGATTAAAATATAATAGGGCATAGAGGGGACAAAGCGAGGAAAATTTGAAGCTAAAAGTTATTCCAAGTGGATTAAGTCTAGTACAATTTTGACCGAATGACAGCTCGCGTTCATACTAACTGACATGACGCTTGAGCTTCAAACATGCTTCAAAGTTTTGAATGAAAATATTCCCAATGCCCCCTCTATGTCCTATTATATTTTAATCTCTTTGGCCCGTTCACAAAGTAATCCTTTGAAGTACACTGAATAAAGGAGTAAGTACCTACCTAAAATATTTTAAGAACTCACAATAAAATAAATGTATGTGGTATTACTAAACTCTCCACTTAATTTTTTTTAAGTTACACAACAGCTATTTAGTTACTTGATTGTTGAGAAGAACAGAACGATTAAACACTGTGGAAAAGGTAAACCAATATATTATTATAGCAAACGTACGATGGTAAATGTGTGACAAGAATATTTGAACAGACGTTAAAAAAAAGCAAGCAATGACACACATCACACCGGCCAGGAGGCTTTTAGACCATGAAGATGATACCTTCAAAATGACACAACTGAGTGGCTGATTGGCTGACTGACTGATGGATCAACGCACAACCGAAACCGCTAGATCTAGAGATATGATAACCACTCTAAAGAGTAAAAAACCGACTTCAATCTTCAACTTATATGGTTTCCTCATGGATGCCGTTTTCAAAACTGGACTAAATTAAAATGTGACCAATCTAGAAGCACTAGCTTTTAAATAAAAAAAGAATCATCCTAATCGGTTCACCCAGTCGAAAGTTCTGAGATAACAAACATTAAAAAAAAACATACAGACGAATTGATAACCTCCTCCTTTTTGAAGTCGGTTAAAAAAATAGACAGAGGTTTCTTAAATGACGTAAGTGAGCACTAACAAGTGATTTTAGAAAATTCCCACAGGAACGGGAAAAAGATGGAATTATCGTGCACATACAAAATATTTATAAGACCCTTCACATAGGTACACACATACATTTAGAAAACTAATATTATAGATTTGAAAATTATTTCGTTTGTCGGTACTTTTTTTTGTTTTTTCTTCAACGATATACCTACCAGTAGAGCTATTTTTTCTAAATGCAACTCTTTGGCATCCTTCTGCATCTTGATTGCCAAATTGTTTCTTGAAAGTCTAATGCAAATTTAAGTTTGGAGTCAGCTTTATTAAGCAAAAAAATTTACATCTAGCAAATGAAATGGAAGCCTCAGAAAACCCGTAAATGTCATTGGTCTTTTGGGAATTGGGGATTTGTCAGACCTGCCGGTTTCGGCTGGTTGATTGATCAGCCAGTCAGTTAGCTATATATAGCCATGTTTTTTTTTTCAGATATATTGTACAGATATTAAAGCTACAAAAAAGGCTGTAATGACTTCGTTTCTATCCAATTTTATACAAAAGACATTTATTATTGTAGGGATGACAGCTAAAAGTTTTGCGCTGAGCTTCGCGGTTCTGTTGCAATTTATTATAATAGCTCTCCGTTTTGTGAAAGCCCTGATCATGGTTTTTTTGGTTAACTATAGATATTTTTTTCAGTATTGCAGACACTGCAGCTCTGGATTGTTTTGTTTTTAAAACAGATGAACGTAATTACGACCTCGGAAATTGGACGGGTTTTCACGGTTCGAGCGCGCACGGATGGAATGCGCTCATACGAGTCAACACGTAGAAATACTCGTAGCTCACCGTCCGAGTGCCGGATTAATGAGATATGAATAGCGTTTTAGCATCCGAGCAGACTCGGGGAAACAAAGCGTAAAGCTGGAGTTGGAAAATCGATGAACATTAATGATTTTAATGATAGATGTGTGAAGCACAAAAGGCTAAATACTACAGCGGTGTCACTTTTTTCTATGGCGATACTTAAACCTATGACAATATTAATGCACAACCAATTACAGGAGGACACCTCATACACAAAGAAGTAGGTACAGATAAGTATTTTTATGAAGGCATGTATATTTTTTTATTGATGATAGATATACTGATATTTCGCTTTATCGAATAAGTACTTTGACTAATCTCATTTGCATACAATATATTCACGATTTTATAATTTTGCTTACATAAAATCGGCTTATAATAGTACCTTATCTAAAAATATCAAATTGCCACTATTTCAGGTAAATTATAACAATGCAATTGCCCGAAACAATCCCGCTACTGGATGTTATACTCACAGATCGTAAGAATGTTCAATAAGTATGGTATATTGTTTAGAAGACGAGATTTATTTATAAACTACTAGCGACCCGCCCCGGCTTCGCACGGGTGCAATGCTGAATTTTCTTTGCTATAAACCTTGCGGAGCCCTAGACCTTTCCAACGAATGCACAACCGTGGAAATCGGTTCGTCAGTTCTGGAGTTAAATCGTCAGGAAGGAAAACCCGACTTATTTTTATATAGTAGACTAGCAACCAGCCCTCGCTTTGCTTGGGTTTACATGAAAAACAAAAACCTTCATCGTTTATTGTTCTTTTTATTAGTGAAAACCGCATCAAAATCCATGTAGTCTGGCGGAAAGAGACTTTGTTTTATAAGTAGTATATAGAGATGATGATGAAAAAGTTGTGAGAAACATAATTAAGTTATATGTATATGGCAGGCCACTTTTAATTGATTTCTTTTAGAAAATGTGGGAGATCTATGATCACTATTGGACAACATACATAGTTGAATTTATGCTTTTGCCCCAATTCATTATCGTTCATTCATAAAAAGTAGCCTCTATGTCACGGTTTGTAAAGCAGAATTGAGCCCATTAAACAAAACTAACAGTTGATCTTTATCACGGACGGCGCCATTTTTGTCCCAATTTAAATAGCAAACGTCATCGTTAAATGTTTAAACCAAATGCTATTAAAATTTGAAGCTGTTTGATTTGGATAGTAATATAAAGAATATAAATGAACAGTTATTTATGTTTTATGGTTGTCTATCATTGCTAAACAAGTAAAGCAGCGTCAAGTTAGATATCCTGTAAGAAAACTGAAGTGGTTTGGCTGGAGATTCAGTTTTGTATCTAACCCATTTAGTTGACAGAAGCAAAAAACATTTGACCTTGACATTTGATTTTTCACCATAGGCGCACTGCCAGACGCCGCCGGCGTCCTCGTTGTGACTAACTGGGCTGATGCAAAGTCTACTCGACCGTGTTTCACGAACGAATTATACCAGCCGTAACAGAAGTTGCTTGAACGGAACAGCTAACGTGACTAGTAGCTATTATAAAAACGATCCTCATATTGCGGCGTTTGTAAACGCGGAAATTTAATCTTTATTTTATCTGCATTGTAATTCTCATTTTTCACATCATAATGGAAAATTACATTAACGCCAAAAATCCGATTTCGTTTAAAATGCTTTAATAGATTTAAAACAGTATCCTCATGGCGGAGTTGGGTAAAAATGATATAGTCTAAATTTTTGGAGATAAAACACATTGACACGACGGACAAGTTTCACCAACTGCTTTTGGGGCAGTAGGGAAGATACATCGAGCTGCCAACGGCTACACGACGCCTTTGTAAAAAAATAAGAAAATAATAGGTTATTTACTTAAAAACTTACGTTTTCTTGTGAGCAAAAATTACAATTTCAACATCGTCGACCGAAGTCAATAAAGAAAGGCAAGTCTGTGTCCTTGAGTTCGATGGGTGTTAGTGAGTCATGGACGTAGTACGAGTATTACGTTCATGGTGTGAGTAGAAGGAATTTGTAGTTGCACGGCATAAGTACGACTTCTTAATAATTGGCCTTCGAATGAGCATGGCCTTTCATGGTCCACACACCTTATGTATTTTTATTTAATGGCTCCCAAGGGCCGCGGCAGCCTGCACTGGCAGTTGCATACTCGCGGCGCCGCCGCTGTAGTCAGTCAAGCCATTTTTGTCAGAAACGCTTTGAGGAATCCAATTGAAATTAATGAATTAATGATTATAGATAAAATATTTATTTACCTACTCTTAAAACACGTAAACAGGTCATCAGTTCATAAGAAACATGACAATTTTACAAGATCGTCACTGTACATGTGCCAGAAAGCAAAAGAGTCCCAAGTACCTAGTCCCAACTCAGCATGTTGCCCTACTCAACATCAAATACTTACTATAGGTACACATGTAGTATACAGGGCTCAAGTTTACAACAACCTCATCTAATATTACTTTACTAGACATATATTCTCATAGCTCCAACTGTCTTTTTATCTTGACATTTATTGTACATCCTTCAACTCATATTTTGTCAAGAAAGATTGATAGTTCCAATCACTCAAAAAAGCAATTTATCGTCTATACCGTAAATTGTGAATAAGAATTTAGAAAATATGATCAATACACAAAGAGATTAAAATATAATAGGGCATAGAGGGGACAAAGCGATGAAAATTTGAAGCCAAAAGTTATTCCAAGTGGAATAAGTCTAGTACAATTTCGACCGAATGACAGCTCGCGTTCATACTAACTGACATAACGCTTGAGCTTCAAACATGCTTCAAAGTTTTGTATGAAAATATTGCCAATACCCCCTCTATGTCCTATTATATTTTAATCTTTTTGTCAATACATAACCTAAATTATGTATTGATCATCCTAAAACCTTATAAATTTATAAGTGAGTTCCAATCCACCGATCTTGATGTCTTTTGGTATGAAGATAGATTTGACGAATGTGCGCCTAACTACTGTCTACTGAAAATCTCAAGAAAACACTGTAAGGTCAGACTTACTTTCCAAAAGGCAAATTCAATTAGTAGAGCAGCTAGCTGACCGACTCTGATTCTTTTCTGAATGCTGATTGGTTAAAAGCGTTATGATTTTGTAAAACCAATCAGAACCAAAGATATTATATATAGAAAGACGATATTACCTATATAGATATTATAGTATATTATATATAGGTACTTTAATATCTTTGACCAGAACAGCTAAAATGAGATTTGACAGTCTGTCAGATTATTTTAGTTTTATTTGCTTTTCGAAAACTTGGGGTAGTGAGGTACGCAGTAGCTTAGGCATGCAGTTCTAAGACCGATTGGACAATAAAAATCCTGTGTTCACCTAAAAACAGTGTGCAACATAATCCTTAAGAATAATTATTTCAGTGGCACTTAAACACTCAAACAGCCCTGCGGTACTAGTGTGTTGACAACGATCACACTGGTTAATCAAAGTTTGGTGCGCGTAGTGGTATTATTCCGTATGTCAGTACTTCACAGAATCGACACGAATTCATTTGTTACAATATCGTATTTAATTATCACATGCAATTAAAAATTTAAACTGATTCCGAGGGATAAAATGGACAAACAAAATTAATCTTTATTTTATGAAACTCAATCATTTTACCGCAAACGCGCACTATTTTACATACAGCCAATTCATTATTTAAATGATCCAAAGTACTTGTTAGCCGTATTAATTTGTGTAGATTTACGAACGAAGCGACAGGGGTTTTTAAAAATCAAAATCAATGTTTCAAAAAGTATTAGGGCTTACAGAGGTTATTGTGAGTACTTTCGCCTTTGGGTAATTGAAAAATCTCCTAAGCAAAACCTTTGTTGAGCTGTCTGAACTTTTTTGCGACATAATCTCATTATTGAGAGCTCTCTAATATCAGATATGAATATTAGGATTTACTATAAGACGGATTTTGTGCTTTATTCAGCGTAATAATTATTTTTGGCCTATTATGCCATAAGCTCTTTGCTTAACTTAAGTTTAGGCATTAAGTTCGTCATATGTACGTTCATTATCTTCATAGATTCATCACCAACCCATAACAGCTTACTGCTGAGTTAAGGGTCTCTCAACACACATGACAAAGTATGGGCTTTAACCTCCCACGCGAGCCCACTGAGGATTCGGTTATTTTAGGCTAGTGGCCACCTTACTGTCAAAATGTTTCAAGCCACCTACGGGTATTGGACTTGTTATAAATAAACACAAAAAAAAAGCACAGATAGATATATAAAGTTAAATAAATAAAATTATTAAAATAATTATCTTGAAAAGTAAAGCAGTTACTTAGCTTCAAGTTGTTATCCTTATATTGCATGGCATAAGGAATATTATTCGTTTACATTTCCGTATACTTATGATTTCGCTCTAACACCATTTTTTTTATTTTTTTATTTTATGATTCAACCAACGACGTCAATAAAAATCGTCGATTCTCATTAAAATAGCTCAGACATACTCAAAATAAGTGTAGTTCATTAAAAAGAGTACCCGAAACCGACGTGTATGAACCAAAATTCAAAATTCAAAATTCAAAATCGTTTATTTTCTATTGGTATTAAAATATACACTTAGAAACGTCAATATTTTATAATAACAAGGCACTCTAAACTCGTCCATGAAGATTGGCCAAATGCAAACAGCAGCCCATCTCCACCGACGAGCTGCTGGTTCCGAATGCAATACCCCGAGAAGAGCCAGCAAGAAACTCAAGAGCAGCTCTTTTTAATCTCATGTCTTACTAATAAATATCGTTTACAATAATAATTATAATTAATAGCCTTACATAGCGTCGAGTCGGTTAATCCCATGCATGTTGGTCTACTAAGTAGTCTGTAATTTTATAGTAGCCTTTTTTATGTAATTTTTAACTATTATTTTAAATTTGTCAAGAGGCAAATTTTGTAATTCAATGGGAATCTTATTGTAAAAACGTATACATTGACCCTTAAAGGATTTGGTAACTTTAGATAATCGACTAACACAAGCAGCCAGTTCATTCTTATTTCTAGTGTTTATACAATGTCTGTCACAATTTTTTTTGTAAAGTGATATATTCTTTTTAACATACAATACGTTTTCGTAAATATACTGTGACGCCAGTGTCAGTATATTAATTTCCTTGAATTTTTCCTTTAGAGACATCCTAGACCCCATTTTATAAATTGCACGAATGGCTCGTTTCTGCAAAATAAATATTCTCTGGACATCAGCAGCATTCCCCCACAGTAGAATGCCATATGACATCAAGCTGTGGAAGTAGCTGAAATAGACAAGTCTAGCTGTTTCTACGCTTGACATATTACGTATTTTTTTTACGGCATATGCAGCAGAACTGAGCCTTTTCGCCAACGTATCAATGTGCGGTCCCCACTGTAACTTAGAGTCTAGAGTTATTCCTAGAAATACTGTAGTGTTTACACATTCTAATTTTTCGTTTTTACCGATTGATGGATGTGGATGAGGCGCGAGAGGTGTGCCAGGATCGTAGCAGGTGGCGGTCTATTGTCTCTGTCTACCCTTCCGGGAAAAAGTTGTGAGCTTATGTTCATTAAAAATGTAAACCTGTATTATAATGGTGAAAGCACTACGTCGAATTATGCACGTTGTTGGAGCGGCATTATGCAAAATCACGAGATGTGACAGTTTATGTAGTGCTAAAGCCTGTGGTATATTGCGAACGGATCGCGGTTTAATTTTTTTTTAATCATCATCATCATCACCAACCCGCAACAGCCCACTGCTGAGCTAAGGGTCTTTCCTCATACATGAGGAAGTACTCTAATCTCCCACACGAGTCCACCGCGGATTGGGAGACAGTGTCAAGCTAGTGGCCACTTAACAGTCACAATTTTTCAAGCCACCCAAGGGTATCTGACATGGCTTAACGACTTCCATTGTGCGTAAACACAATGAAAACTGGGACCAAAATTTAACTATTTTTTTTAATAAAAAATCATAAATCTCACGCTTTTTATCCCCGAGGTTGTAATCAGAAGTACCTATTCCACTTTACACGGGAATCGTGATAGGTGGTGAGCCCATCAGCGTTAAGGGGGACTGCAACTCACGACCGGGGCTGTTACACATGCCTCAGAATAGTTCTCAGACCTGCGGGTTTCCTCACGATGTTTTCCTTCACCGTCGAGCTAGTGATTAATATGTAAGTAAGTTTTTAAAAAAAAATCTTTGGTACATGCGTGTAGCAGGCTCTTCAACCGTAAGACTATCACTTTTTTTTTGTTATGTCTTTATCAGCCAGTTAGATTTTCAAAAAATCTATCTTTGCAATGGTTTTATGCTAAGAATTTTCAATTTTAACGTTCCAAATTTAAATCACATTATATCCCAAGGGTATTTACTGCTTTATACCTTTTTAATAATTAGTGTAGATGTATATCGCTTTATCGCTGCCCCTACCAATGCACGCATACCCGTCCTCTCGTGAATAGAAACAATCTGATATTCGCATTGGAATAATACTGACTGCCACATTTCTGCAGCCATTCTCGCTCCGCTGATTATACTCAATAGCGGAGCGAAATTTCTAGTATATTCCAATAGTTTGACGATGAAAGTCGCATAATGAATGCTCTTGTGGAATTCTGTATTCTTGATCAAATGCAATCGATAAGCCAAATCCTACGATTTTCCAAAAGCGCTTACATGGCTCTGAATCGTATAGTGTGGCCACACTCCTGGAACTAATAATGGTACGTAAATACATACACTCAGACGTATGGACACTAGAGTGACATTCTCATACATTCGTAATCACTATGGAGCCATGGTTCTCTGTAATAGTAGGTATTATATCATGATCATCTGCTCATGCCTTTTTTCCTAACAGGCATGCAGATGCCGGTATAAACCACAACCGTTTCCCTTTTTATCTACATCCATCAATCTAGTATGTACATTGCTAATCGGTTTTGGGTGTCTATCTGTCTAGATTTTCTTTAGTAAATAATTAGTTTTTGAAAAACTAATTGGTATACTTATTTTTCATCTCTCCGGGCGGAAAGCGGCAAATTTCGGGCCGCTGCGTAAACGAAGTTGCTTTCCGCCTCCGTCGAGAAGAAAAAACGACAAAAAAAACAAAGAGAAAACCTCGGGAAGTAAATAAATAAGAAAGCCTTAGATCACATGTTTGTAGACCTCGCCTTCGCCTCGGACGACAATTACGTGTGATCTGGGACATTTCTTATTTTACTACCCTAAGTGTGTAATAGGTATAATATTTGTCCCTTTGACTATTCCTTTATCACCTCCAATTTTACTCAGCCACACTTCAGTGGTATGCTAGTTCTATTGAATAAATACCTTTCACGTGAGTTTTCGATAAGTATATTTATATATCAAAAATCATACATACCTACATTACAAATACATTTTGGAGTTCTCCTGGCGCGGTCTAGGCTCTAGTGATAATTTGCTGCAGAAATTTTTCTGTTGCTCAAATTATAAAGAAAATGGTTTACTTTCTTAGTACATTATGAGAAATTTCACTTACAGCCATACTACAACGTTTCTGACAGCTAAAATTCAATTTCGACGAAACACGCCTCTTCAAAAGCCAAAGGAAATTGGATAGCTTTCTAGAATACCTGAATGATAAACAATTTTCTAGACAATGGGTTCAACCGAGCCTATTACAAATTCCATAAATGTGTTAAGTTGGAAATGAACGCGATATCACGAACTGCAGTCAATATTGAAATGGAATGAACGGCTAATTTATTTAAGAAGCCTAACACTATAATTTGGGGGGTTGTCACAAACAAAAAGATGGATAGAAGACATAAAAGCTATAACAGCCCCCCTAGCCAAGTGTCATTGCACAATCTAATCTATATAATAATTCTTTTAGATTGACATGTATGGGATTGAAATAAGCGTTAGCGCTCGTTGGCCAGTGCTTATGTCAATCCCATATGGGTCAGGCCGTAGATTTTGCCACAAATAGCGCAATGGTGACGCAAAATCTTATACTCCTCGGTAGCACAGAGTGACGCAAAACGGTAACGCAAAATTGTTAAGGAGCGCATACAATAAGATGTGTGATTTTTACATAAATGTTTTAAATGCAGATATTCATTAATTATTTTCAAACATTTATGAAGTTTATTAATATAATAATAAGCTTTAGGAGTTTAGGTACAAACAAAAAAACTCAATTTTGGTATGTAAGTCTTACAATTTTTAATCACATTGTATCGTAGCCATAACGAATGTCTGAAATAACAAAAATCTGTTTGTTTTCCTAAAATAACAAAAACAAAAACTTAGTAAATATATATATATATATATATTAAGGAAACTCTTAAACATTATAGGAACTGAAATTGCTTTCACAAAATAGCGAAATAAAAACGTACTGTTACATATTAGTACGAAGTAATGTAACGTGGGTAATGGGTATACAACTGCACATCAATACAGCAGGTAAAAAGTGCAACGAATGTTAACAAACTATACATATTCTGCCTAACAACGCTACAAACATTTAATATCTGATTTGTTATTATTAAGATTATGTTAATATAAACGCTAGCTGACAGAAGCATAGACACACGGACAACTACCATTAAGGTACAAACCATTCATCATTATTCATCCTTACCATTCCGGCACAAACCCCCAAAATAGAAAACCACGATTTTTTTAACGTTTGAGCTTTGCAAACTACGTCAAAATACCTGCAAAATAGTGAGCATGCACCATTATTCCATAGCGCAAAATAAGTGGCGCAATTTCTACGCCACTGGTATCGCAAAGTGGCATATTGTAATATTTGCGCCACCGTGGCGCAAACAAAATCCATAATAACTCCATAAATAAGCAATCTTTTTAGGTTAATTTAGCCTTGAAAGATGACACACAGCTCATTAAATCGTGCGCAATAACAATAATAGATATAAACCGAAAACTTACCTTGAAATCTCAAAAAATGCACTCCGCGAAAAATTTGACACTTTTATCTGCAAACGAAGTTGACATCAGACTGACAAGAATATGGCCGCTAACACCGTATTGACCATAGAGAAAGTTACTTTAATGTTGCCACTACTCAAAAACAACTCCTACTAATGTTTTAACTATTATTTATTTTACGGGTGCGCAAAGTGCACCCTACCGAAGCGGATTCGCGTTTTTATCAAAATTTCGTCATTTTAAATGCTTTTATTTAACTTGCAATGTATGTATGTAAGTATGTATGTAAGTAACTATGTATGTTCGGGTGGAATCTTGCAACTCAATTTTGAAGCAGATATCTTCAACCGATTGAGCTGAAATTTGGTATACTTATGTAAATGCGGTGACAATGCAATATTATGGTACCACCGAACTGATCTGATGATGGAGTTGGAAGATGGCCATAGGAACTCGGTAATTAAACGACACAGCCCCATTTAGTTTGAGCTCGTTTGATTCATCTTGACGAGTACTTTGGTACTAGATGGTAACCAGGGTCTGATGATGGAGCTGGAAGATGGCCATAGGAGGAACTCAGTAATTAAACGTCATATTCCCATTGAGTTTGGGCTCGTTTGAGTTGTCTTGACGAGTATTTTGGTACTAGATGGAAACCAGGGTCTGATGATGAAGCTGGAAGATGGCCATAGGAACTCGGTAACTAAACGACACAATCCCATCGAATTTGGGCTCGTATGATTCGTCTTGACGAGTTCTTTGGTACTAGATGGTAACCAGAGTCTGATGATGGAGATGGAAGATGGCCATAGGAACTCAGTAATTAAACGACATAACCCCATCGAGTTTGGGCTCGTTTGATTTATCTTGACGAGTACTTTAGTGGTAGATGGTAACCAGGGTCTGATGATGGAGCTGGAAGATGGCCATAGGAACTCAGTTATTAAACAAGATAACCCCATCGAGTTTGGGCTCGATTGATTCGTCTTGACGAGTACTTTGGTACTAGATGGTAACCAGGGTCTGATGATCTAGCTTAAAGATAACCAATTGAGCTGAAATTTTGTATACACGTTTAGTTTGGATAACAATGCAGGGTTAGCCATGTGACGCCCTTCTAAATCCAACTAAAAAGTATAAAATAAATTAAGTAAAAAATAATTTTTAAAACAAGCTTTTATTTTAATGCGCTAAAAAGAACAAAATAAACTTTTCCTTTAAAACTGTCTTAAAACGTCATTACACAATTTATTATGTAATAAAAGCTTGTCGCGGGATTAATTAGGTAACTACCCATAATAACTTAGTCTGAAAATTCTAAAAATTTAATTTAATCAGTTAGAGTTACTTATATATTTACTTAAATATGAGTACCTACTCAGATCTCGCGACAAGCTTTTATTACATAATAAATGAGAAGTAATTAAATGGGCAGCAATAATAAAATTTGGTTAGCCACAAAAAATCAGCATTTAAATCATTTGGTCGGCATACAAAGATTTTGTTCGCAAATAAAAAAATCAGGCAGCAATCCTTGTTCAGCAAATAATTTTGATAATGGTCAAAAATTAAATCAGAAATAGGCAGCTTACAATAACATGGGTTTGCATAATAAACATTCAGTCCGCAAAATAGTTACTTGGTCCGCAAAATAACTACTTGGTCAGCAAGACTTCATGATTGAACAGCAGAGAAAACATGTAGTAAAAAATTATACTATAGCCACTCCCACTCCCACTCTCATTCCCACCTACCCGCTCCTACCCTCTCATACCTCCTCCAGGTGGTAGGAGGAGGTAGTAGGAGGTAGAGTTAGGAGAATGTGGTAGGAGGTAGGAGGAGGTAAGAGGAGGTAGGCGGAGCTAGGAGGGGGTAGGAGGGTTAGGGGGTAGGAGGAGGAAGGAAGGGGTAGGAGGAGGTAGGAGGAGGTAGGAGGGTGTAGGAGGAGGTAGGAGGGGGTAGGAGAGTGTAGGAGGAGGTAGGAGGGGGTAGGAGAGTGTAGGAGGATGTAGTAGGAGGTAGTATGCGGTAGTAGGAGGTAGGAGGAGGTAGTAGGAAGTAGGAGGAGGTAGGAGCGGGTAGGAGGAGGTACGAGGGGGTAGGAGGAGGTAGAAGGAGGTGGTAGGATCAGGTAGGAGGATGTAGTAGGAGGTAGGAGGATTTAGGAGGAGGTAGGAGGAGGTACGAGGACACCCTCCTACCACCTCCTACCACCTCCTCCTACCCAGGAGGAGGTGGTAGGATGAGGTAGGAGGATGTACTAGGAGGTAGTAGGATGTAGTAGCTGGTAGTAGGCGGTAGTAGGAGGTGGGAGGAGGTAGGAGTAGGTGGTAGGAGGAGGTAGGTACCCCCTCTACATCCTACTACCTCCTACTACATCCTCCTACCTCATCCTACCACCTCCTCCTACCTCCTCCTACCTCCTCCTACCCCCTCCTACCTCCTCCTAGCCCCTCCTAGTTCCTCCTACCTCCTCCTAGCTACTCCTACCTCCTCCTACAACCTCCTACCTCCTCCTACCCCCTCCTACATCCTCCTACCTCCTCCAACATCCTCCTACCTCTACCTCCTCCAGGTGGTAGGAGGTAGTAGGAGGCAGTAGGAGGTAGTAGCTCGTACCTCCTCCTACATCCTCCTACCTCCTACTACCGCCTACTACCTCCCACTACCTCCTACTACCTCCCACTACCTACACCTTCCTACACCGAACTCCTATACCCCATTCTTACCCCCAACTCCCACGCCCACTCCCACTACCACTACCACAACCACCACAACCACCCCACAGCCACCACAACCACCACCACTGCCACTACCACTAACACCACCACCACCACTACCACCACCACCACCACCACTTGTAATCGTAATAATAATCATAATCATAAAAGTCGCATAATCCAAAGTCCTTCCTAATCTATGTAAGGAATGCGCCCATTTTGCGCATGACAAGTTTGCTGAGATTATTTTTGCTACTTTTATATGAAGCTCAAAAAAATTTTTTTGGCTTCCCCTCTGAGTGCTTACCAAAATTTTATTAAACAGTAGCAGCTCATTGCAGCTCAAAAATAATTACAGCCATCCAGAATGACATAAATTGCTGATAGGTTTTGTAATGTTTGCTGGCCATGAGTTGCTGACCAATTAGCTATTTCTGCTTACAGATTATATTTTTCTGCTTACAAAAATTCGAATACTCTGCTAACCATTTAAATAACACCCATAATAAATTGTGTAATGACGTTTTAAGACAGTTTTAAAGGAAAAGTTTATTTTGTTCTTTTTAGCGCATTAAAATAAAAGCTTGTTTTAAAAATTATTTTTTACTTCATTTATTTTGTAGAAAAATGTCATATAATTTTCAAAGTTTACGAACCTTTTGAAATATCTTTAATGGCCGCGGTTCACCATTTCTTAAGGAATACGATACTGTGATTGAGGGTTAAATATCTAGTATACTTTTTTTTTAAAACGTGGCGGAGAGTTAGGTTATACCAAATGTGGCAAAAACTACGGCCTGACCCATATATAATATGTCAATCTACGAATGTCAATCTAAAAGAACATTCGATCAGATGTACAATGCCACTTGGCTAGGGGGGCAGGAAGCAAATGGAGAAAGAAAGCAATGGACAGAGAAGTCTGGAAAAAGCTGCAGGAGGCCTATACCCGAGAAGGGGTTCCGATTGATCGGTTATTATAGTGATTTAAAATGCATGTAATAACAATTTGTATATCACTACATAGTATAAAACAAAGTCGCTTTTTCTGTCCCTATATCCCTATGTCCCTATGTAGGTATGCTTAAATCTTTAAAACTACGCAACGGATTTTGATGCGGTTTTTTTTAATAGATCAAGTGATTCAAGAGGAAGGTTTTAGTATTAGCATTGCACCCGTGCGAAGCCGGGGCGGGTCGCTAGTTGGAAATAAAAGGCATTATTATTATTATTTATTTTTATTAACACTATAATTATTGTACTTTTTTTTATTGTATCGATTGTTGCATTTTTTTATTGGGGTACAATAAAGAGTTGTTACTTACTTACTTACTATCTCCTAATCCGCTGTGGAAAAAGACCATGGTTATGGGTTGACGATTTCGATGAATCTTTATAATTTTCAAATAATAGATTACTTCGTAAACAAATTCGTAGGGACGGAGAGAATTCCCGAGCGCAAGTTCTTTTTAAATATTTTTTTATTGTTTAAAGTGAATTGAAGGTCAAGCGGTTTCAGGAATTTTCATTAAGATAAATACAATCTCATGATAAACAAATATATAAGTAAATAGAACAAAAACATTAACTTGAAATACCAAAACCCGCAAACGAAGAATGTAAAAATGTGACACTTGGGAGATTAAAACCATTCCAGCCTTTAAAATTCGTCAAATTATTTCTTACTAGCGGTTCTGCGCGGTTTCACTCGCGTAGTTCCCGTTCCAGTGGATTACTCAGGGATCTTCTATCTTCTAGCTTTCCATTGGGAAAAGAATTATTAAAATCGGTTCAGTAGTTTTTGAGTTTATTCGAAACAAATATACTTACAAAAATATAAAAATACAAATCTTTCCTCTTTATAATATTAGTTAAGAAAGAGATCCGCCATATTGTTATTTTAGGGCAGGTAAATAACATAATGGCGTATACAAAATTCGTTTCATCCTGAACCGAGGAACAGATATATGAATTTAACTGCTAACAAATTTCCTTTATATACGGCTATCGACTCGCTTATCCCCGACCGCGACAGTCAAAGTTACTGCAAAAGCAGACTTGTCCAAAACTAGCCCCTAAACCAAACACTATTTCCATTAGCATGATGCTCGGTGTGGCCAAATGCCATAAAGTTACAAAGCTGTAATGCTCCGAGCAATTCAATTTCATGCTGAATTCAGGGATATTAACGCTTCTGAACACGCAACACAAAGGTATTGATTTCTACTACCTATGTTTATTATTTTGTAATAGAAAAATAAATAAAATAATAATCTCACGCCTTATATCCCCGAGGGGGTAGGTGAGGTATTCCATTTCTGAATATACTAACTTTTCACCAGATATTCTTTGGACCGTGATAGGTGGTGACTCCATCGTCGGACTGGGTTGCTGGTGTTTCCTATATTTATTAATATTATTTACAATATTTATGTTTACACTTAGGCTAATTTAATATTTATACTTACACTTACTCATTATTAACTCTTATACTAAACAATAAAAATATTTGTTTTTTAACAGTAGGTACCTACTGTTGAGTAAGTTTATCCAGAAATTGAATATCTTTCCCTTCTCCCTCGGGGATTAAGGCGTGAACATATTTTTTATTTTACTTTCCAGACATCCCCTCAAATATTTTCTCGAACATTTAAAAGAAATCTTCAAAGTAAACTAAAAAAGTTCTAAAAGCTTTTCGTTGTTAATAATGTTTACATTTAGTCTTTGAATAAAGAAAACATTTTTATTTCATAATTTTTATTAAAACATAAAATAAATACATTATATTTTTATAGAACGTTTATTATTATTTATTACACATCTATTTTGAAATAGATTGTAATCATAAAATTACAGATAATGTATTTTATTACGAGGTTGTAGATTTCTTGAACGCGAATTTGTATTAGATGTCCAACCCAGTGGTGATGCCCTCGGATCCAGTATTTTCCCGTTCCTGTGGGAATTTCTTCAAAAATAAAGCTACACTGTAGAATGTTAATATTAGGTTATTGATATTTGATTTATTGTAGCTAAAGTTAGGATTAGGAAAACTTTCCACTTCAACTTTCCTTCTGAAACAGAGTCATACTTTATCTCTAGAGAAAGCCCGAATAATTGAATTTTGATTCGAATTAATTACGTCGCTAAGTGCTCTGACATCGATCTGGAACCAATTTGCTTCAGCAGGCCCTTGGCACGATCGGTAGTTGCTTCAATTAGTGCGAAAATGTTATTTCCTTGAAATTATGTGTGTAAATGTCCTTTATTTCCTTCATTATGTTGATAATTATGGAGGGGTTTTGGAGTTTCAACCCGTGCTCGAAAAATAAATAATTCCATTGATAATTAGAATGACTTCAGCACACTTTATCGAAAGTGGTAGACATTCCTACATAATATTGGATTGATCTATTTTAGTGGACACCCTGTAGCCACTACAACTTTAGATACAAGTCCCAAATTAAGTTTTTATTATTATTATTATTAGATGGTCAAATATTAATTCTGGAGAATATTATCAGTAAGGCTCGGGTTCGAATCTGGCATGTACCAAAGAGTTTTTCAAAAACTTACGTACATATTTATCACTAGCTCGACGGTGAAGGAAAACATCGTGAGGAAACCCGCAGATCTCAGAATTAATTCTGAGACATGTGTAAACAGACCCGGGCTCACCACCTATCACGTTTAGGGGTCCAAAATATCTTGTGAAATGTGGGTATATCCAGTAATGGAATACCTCTGCCTACCCCCTCAGGGATAAAAAGGCGTGAGATTATATCATTATTATTATATTATTATTATTGAAGCTATGTTGATACGTGAAAATGTGTGAAAATATAATCGATTAACCTCTCAGACCATGAATCACAGACACAATAGATTTTTAATTGTGTTTCGGTTCCATTTGGAACCCGGCGGTTCTTAACTGATTAAGTAATAATCGATTTTTTAAATTTAACAAATCGATTATTAAAAATCGATTATTTAAAAAACATCAATTATTTTTTCACATTCCTGCATACCTACCACATATCCAAAAGCTTTGTTTTATTTTTACACTGACCTAAAACGTTAATTGGTTTTTGATGGATGTGGCATCAATAAATTCGTTATGATCCCAAGTGACTGGCTGTACCGAATGAAATTTTAATAATTTTAAAAATTTTTGTAACGAAAATAAGTGGTGTTATTTGCAGTATGAAAATAAAGCCTGGTTCAGTTAAACGTCAGTATGTTTGTCATCTATCCTATACCATTCATAAGGTTACTATTAAACGGTTGGAAAAACTCTCAGAAAAGAGAAAACATCCAAAATGTATCTAATCCCTTCATTATTTCAGCTAATTGCTGTCCACAGCTGGACAAAAACCTCGCCAAAGGAGCGAAAACCATTACGGTCTTGAGTGATTACTTAATCAAGTTTTATTATGTGTCATGTTGTCATTATGTATGTGGTATATACATACAGTAGTTCAAAAGTTTGCTTGGATATGAATCTCAAAGCGTAATTATTATTTAAGCAATATAGCGACGGAAAGCTTGTAACATCTTGGTGATATTCGACCTTCTTTTTATGGGACTACAGGGAGCTATAAGCCGGAATGTACAAGATCCATCTAAGGCATGGAACACACTGAGAAACTCATTATATTCTATGTCGCAAAGTTCGACGATTAAGCGATACGGTTGCTATTTTGATTATCATTGTACCGGTAGTGGGTGAAACTCCGTGACGTCACGCGCAGGTGGCCGATCATGTGAGACAGAGTCGTTGAGCGGGTGTGCGGCGGATTCTAGAGTCAGTCTGCTATTAGCTTCGAAGGTGTACGTATCTGCTCAATGAAACTGTTGGTTCCACCTACTCCGTTTGCTTGCACCTACTGCTTGCTTGTGTGTAATATTACTTGCAATATAATTACTGGTGTAAAGTGTGGTTTAATTGCCTGAGTACCTACGCCATGTCAAACCCCTATATACATATAGATAAAACCAGTAGAAAGTTCATGTGTAACAATAGCAACGGTGGAGGAAAAGTGAAAACGTCGTGGGGAAAACGGTGTCTCAGGATCCCCGACCGGCGCGGCGATGCGCAAACGTGGACACCTTTTTGGTCTGTGTCGGATACAAGCTGCCAATGAATATTACCACTACCACACTCTGTTAATCACACTAAAATTTTATAACATCAAAGCAACATAAATAAATCTCCATTTAATAAATAAATCGCCATCCTTCTGCGCCTATTTTGCGTACTGATGTGAATGACTCTACTCTTGCCATCCCAGCTCCTCCACCCGGGAAGCCCAGCAGCGACTTGAGGTCGTTTCGGGCTTCGGGGAGCGACCTCGGGGATCCAAGGTGCTCCGATATGGATGTTTTTGAGTAAAAAGAAAGCTTATTCTATTTGGTCCCTCAGATTATCAAACAATATTGAAAGTATCTTTTGCTTTACCAAATTAATAAAAAAATACGAAGATATATCGCATCAAAGTTTAGGAGTTGGGGGTTTTGCCGTCATATCTTGCGAAAATGTGTGGCACGGCGTAACGTCACTTTCAATAATATTAGTTTTTTTTGACAAAAGAAAAAATACGTATACAATATTTTTTTGTAATCTAACTGAGGGACCAAATGTTTTTTTTTTTGTCAGCTACCCTACACAAAACAATCACCGAACAGTACCCGTGTCGTTTGGTTGCCGTTTATGGACAAAGAAACCACGGTTACCTGTGATGGTATCCTGTGTCGGCAACAACACAACTGAAAAGTGGTTACTTTCAGAAATGAAGGCATGAGCTTGCGTTTTCTTTATTTATTAATTTAGTCTTTGCACTAAGTTGAGCAAAACATCGTCATCGAAAATTCTATAAATTTTAAAACAAGCATGGTAGTGCTGTTTTTAAAACTTTAATATTTGAGTCTGCGTCATGTCATGAGTATAGCATGTCAAAATCATCTGAAATGAATTTTTGTACGTCACACCTGCTACTCTCCTTCACCTAGCCTGCTACTTATGAAACGCACTTTTCACATTTCAGTTTCAGTGTGTTTTTTCATCTTAATTAAAAATCATTGCCTGTAAAATTTTACAGGTAAGACAATGTAAAAAAAATCATTAAATGTAAATAATAATAAAGTGTGGGACATAATTTACACACGGTTATCTAGTCCCACAAGACAGGGCCTGAAAAATTAAGATTCACTTTTCTCTTAAAGCCTTAAATGTATTTATGGTATTTTTTTGGTAAATTATAGGGATCAAAGATACCTTTCGAAATAAACATTAATCAATAAGATTTATTTATGACTTCCCCAGAAAAATGAATTCTTAGTTACTGGCCATGTAACCCTAACAACTTTGTTGACTGTACAATGGGTACTAAACAACCTGATAATTATACAATTATAAATAGATATTAAACTAAATTACGAGCAGACACAAATGATTTAATAGTATCAATAATTCTCATCCCAAGTCTGTATACTTTGTATTTATAATTAAAGTGGCTAGAACAACAATAGCTCCTAACATGTCTATATTTAATTTGGTGATATGCACAGCTCACTGGAACGAAGTTTGTTCCCAAGAGACGAGTAACTCTATTCAGAAATTAATCAACTATAATGAAGGAGCTTATACACAAACGTGGAACTCAGTCCCGAAGGGATTCCTTGATTCTAAGCAAATAAACGGTTCTGATTCTGATTGTTAGATTGAAATAAACACTGTATATACATCTCTGGAGCATTTTAAAACCAAAAATATAATTTCTTACATTATTTTATTATGTAGATTATTTGTAGGCACTATCTTAGTGTACAATGGTGAAATCGCAGTGCCATTAATGCATATTTTGGTGGCTACGGCTGAAAATCAGCGGTCATCTGGTGCTCCAGTGACAACATGGTGAGCTGTGGACCATTTTGCCTAATCGGTTTAGTTTTAAGATATTTTAATACATTTCTTTTTGTAAAACCTTATGGCAAATTAACCTTTATTATTATTATTACGTACCTACATCATTCAAGAGAAATGCTCTTAACAGTAGTTGGCAACCAATCATTAGAATTACAGTTTGCCTTTCAATAAATTTGAGTGCTAGTTCTCTGGCAACGGCCATGGTGACCTCTGTGTGTCATTCGTATCTACAAGTTCTAATATCTCTATTCAAGTATATGTATTCATTGTGGAGCGAGGAATGAATAAACGTCTAACCTTCAAAGAATACACATTTCTATTGTATAAAGACTCATAAATTCAATTTTGTTTATTCATCAAAACTGGCGCAGTCTATTTTATTCACCTCGATAAATAACGGGTGCGCTGTACGCATAAATCAAACTGTACTGGAGCACGCAGGTACCTATTGTTAATATATTTTTCAGTACACCTTGTAGCCAAAGGTGTAACAGAGACCTCAGTACTACTAGATATGAGTGTTTATCAGCTTTGAGGTTATAGTCAATTACTAATATACCTATATCTACACACTAAAATAAAATTACTTTATACCAATTGCAGCGCAATCCGTCCCAAAACACTCAAAATGACAATGGACAGCCTCTGAGCAAGAAAATACCAAAATTATTTTTGTAGTAGCGAAAGACCGTAATTTTAACAAAGTTTTTATTCAAAATTGGATCTCGCTGTTATCTTTGTTTGGGCGTCAGGCAAAATCACCCCCATAGATGCCAGTGTGAGCAGTCTGTCGACTGACTCGAAAACCAGAGCCTCTGTTGCGTACGCGCCGACCTCCTGTGGCGCCATGCGTCTCACCGATATCATCCGCGGGTTCTTCCCCTGCTGGTATTTCTTAAGTCTATCGGATATCATCAAATATATCACATCGGACGCCAGAAGGAGATCTGACCTTATAACAGCCTGGGGGCCAATTCTACTAAATTTCAACGGTTACAGTTGGATGACAATGACAATGACATGGTCAGTCGATGGTGTTATTTGCTCTGAAAAGTGTCAAAATAACACCATTGTTTGACCGAACTGAGCGATTGAGCGAACAAATTGGCTTCATAGTAGCTCCTCAAATAAAAAAAAATAAAAAAATAAATAATCTCACGCCTTTCATCCCCGAGGGGGTAGGCAGAGGTATTCCATTACTGGATATACCCACATTTCACGAGATATATTTGACCCCTAAACGTGATAGGTGGTGAGCCCATCGCCGGACCGGGTCTATTTACACATGTCTCAGAATTAATTCTAAGACCTGCGGGATTCTAGCTCCTCAATCGGCAGTATTTTGAACACGTGCAACGTTCCTCTTTGGGAGACATCTATATCTATACTAAATATAAAGAGGAAAGATTTATATTTTTATATTTTTGTATGTTTGTTACAAATAAACTCAAACAATTCTGGACCGATTTAAAAAAATATTTCACAAATGGAAAGCTAGAATATTCCTCAGTAACATATCATCTTAGAAACTACAACTACACTGGTGAAACTGCGCAGAACCGCAGTATCTTATAAGACTACTAGGTAATACCTTAGTAGTCTTAATCTAAGCCTAGGATCAATAGAAATCTACGACATCCCCAAGTATGTTTTAGTATTCACAACCGCTTCTTTAGTATCTGTATAGCTACCTAAGACGCGGTACAGACTACAGTAGAGGTCTCACCGTATGGTGAGATGGGAAAGCAAATAAACACTCTCGCACGCTTACCTCATCTCTCTTCTGCCTCGATTCTCTGCCCTGCCCTGCTCACTTCTGTCGCCACCTGAAACGCGGAGGTACTGCGGAGCATTATGAACTTAGTATAACTCTATGGTGTCACCGATGAACCAGTCAAAGTAAACATTAGAGTTTCTTGCAAAATAACATCTAAATTTATTATTCATTTAAAGGTCTAAATACTAACACAGAGTTTTGGGAATTATAACTAAGAGCTATTAAAAACCCGCGAAGGCTTGTGAACAGGTAGTGAGTCCGGAATTATGTAATATAATAGGTACATACACTATGTCAACATTCATTACAGGATATAATCCAAGTTCTTAACATTTATACAGTGCTTTATAAATAAATGAGTAAATCAATGGAAGACTGATTGACTGAAAGGCCGAATCAAACAACTTAAGACCTGTTTTAGTAGATACAAAATCTGTTTCTCCATCTCGATGAATAGACATTGATGTTGTAGAAGCTTGTACTTTTGTAAAGGCTTTGATAAAATACTGAGAAATTCAATAGGATCTGCGAAAGTATACCTACGAACTTTAGTATTCAAAGTATTTCAAAGTGTTGAGGTAATTAATCTTGTTGCAACAACTTTATTAGTTCTCGAGAATTTTATAAAATGTACCAACTTTATTTAACTGCAGGCAACTCCTGGGTTTAAATATATTTTTTTAGTACTGCTCGTATTTTTGCTAACCCTTTGTAGGGGAACGTAAGAATTAAGTTTTAAGAAAAAAGTATTAAGGTTGTTAACAAGACAGTAATAAAAGCCGTTTTCAACATCCTGGTTACTTAACTAATAATACGTAGATTAAGATTATATAGTAAGCTCTTTATGAAATTGTTTGTTGTCCTAAATAAATAAATAAACAGATTTCAATTTGTTGACATGGTCTTGACAAACAAAATAACTTTTTTTACAATAAGAAATTATAATATCTTTCTAGACAGGTCAACTACCTTATTCTACAATTCAAGTGCAAAAACCTTAGTAACCTGCTTTAGACTTCTAAAAAAATTTTTAAATAATAATTTACCTGTCGTAATAAATGTAACCTCTACGAGTCATCGCTCTTCTAGTAAAACTAACAAAGTACTCGTATCTGTAAATATTTATGTGGGTATTTGCTGATACAATAGGTAGGTATAGTTAACATCGCGCCTGGCACCGACCAGGGGGCCAATTCCAGTCGATGGTGTTACAGTGAAACTTGGTTAAGTGGGACCTGGATAAGTGAGAAACCTCCATAACTGGAACTCATGCTGAGGTCCCAACACTTTGGCACTGAATTACCTCTGTTAGTGGGACGAGGTAAGCCTCTATATCTGGGATTTGTTCTTTCGATTTATCATCATAGTTACCTCTATAACTGAGACAGCGAGTAAATTTTATATGCATAAACCTCTGTAACTGAGATAACATTGTTTGTTTACTCATTCTTATTCTACCCACAAATTCTATCTAAACTCATTTACATACATAACACGTTATTTTATTTAATGATCGCACCTCTATAACTGAAATAACCTGTATTCTCACCTCTATTAGTGGAACCCTCTGTAAATGAGACAGATATTTATTTATACCTGTATATCTGAGACACTGGGTAAGTGGAATACCTCTATAAGTGAAACGACATTGCAGGTCCCTTGATGTCTCACTTAACCAGGGGGCCAATTCCACTAAATGTCAGCCATTGTCATCGAACTATCATTCCATTATGCTGCAACTGGCAACTATGACATCTAATTTGTATTCCACTAAAATCATAGTGGCATTACAATGGAATGACTATGGACTGCGTTAGGTGTTGCCTACCATATATAACTATTACTACCATGCGTGTCATTAGTTTTATTTCGGGTTTTCGGCACTAAAATCTTTAGATGATTGATTTTATTTATGGTACATGTGACATTTCGATAAGTTTTGAAGAAACTTGTGTATTTTTGTGCATAGACTCTGAAGCAGAGCTAAAATCTGAATTTCGTGTCGTGTTTAGGGCTGATGGCTAAATTGCCAATGCCTTAAAATAAGGGAAAAAAAGCAATCACTGGACAGCGCCATTCCATGGTAGGAATAGTAGAATACCAAAAGTGGTCAACAATGATAGTTGAATGATTGTGAAAACTGACAGATAACAGAATACGAAAAGTGTCAAATATCACCATTGAGTGACCACAATCATGTAATTGTCATCCAACTATCACCGCTGTCATTTAGTAGAATTGGCCCCCAGGTTTCACTGTATTTGCTCTGAAAAGTGCCAAAATAACATCATAGAGTGACCTTTGACATGTCATTGTCATCCAACTGTAACCGCTGACATTTAGTGGGATTGGCCCTCAGGGGATTTATTGTCTAATCACAACCTTAATCGCAATCAACTTCACTTTGACGTACATCTGTCATTACCGTCAGCGTCTATTTTTTCTTCTATTAAGGCATTGGCAATTTAGCTATCAGCTCTAAACACAACACCAAATTAAAGGATTTTTAGCTCTGCTTCAGAGTCTATGCACAAAAAAACAATCAGTTTTATCAAAACACATCGAATGTCACTTGGTAATCGACAGTAAAACGATAGGTGCACTTTTACTCGATAATTCTAAAACGTCCAAACTACGTATTTTATCAAATTTCTCATTCACTATACACTATCACGGACATTTTCCACTTAATACACTATCTTTATTATGAGCCAAAATACAAAACACACGGCAAAATGATTTTTTTTTTTCAAAAACATGACGTCCCTTTTCGGATTCACGCCAAAAATCTTCCGTCAGTGTCTATAGAGCCAACGCTGGTCGCATTCTAAATGTCAAACATAGTCGATTCCGATACCAGACTTTAATAAAAATAGACAATAAGGCCTCTCTTTGTATACGATCATTACAACAACCTTAGGCGGAATTACTCATTTTCGTTCGTTTATCACTCAATTAATAAGATTGTTTATTGTGCAGCTGATGTAAAAAGTAATCACAATCATACCTAATTTATTGTACCTTGATTTACGTTGCCAAGTTTTACTGCAAATAATACAATAAAGGTATAAATAACTATGGCACCAAATTGATTTTGGTTTTCACAGCTATGTTGTTGCCAGTCTCACGTAAAATCCTTACTCATAAATTAAAGAAAGATCAGTAACTAAGCAGAATGATATTTTTAGTACGTAAATCTACGGGAAAGTTCTTGAATAACGTAGGTACCTACTTAAAAAACACGCTAAATGTGAGAAGTACTTACATTCAAAGCTCTTACGCTTGAATGGAAACGTTTGCACTCCAGGGAGTAGAGCCGTTCAAGAACCAGCTAATATGATTTGATGTGGCATTAGCTCGCCTGTAGGGTCAGTTAATATTGTGACCCTTTGTACTGATTCGGAGGTCGCAAGAGTCGCAGGTATACGAGCCCGTCGAAAGCCAATATTAGCGTACTTGAATTTTTTTATGATTTCGTTTCAATACCAATCTTTGTCCCCTTGTATGCTTTGGAAGAAAAAATCAGGATCTTTTCTTCAACCGTCTTTGTCAAATTAATAAAGAGATAAATCCTTTTTTTAGTGTTTGATCCCCAGCTTAAGCCGGTAAACCCAGCTCTTTGATATTTAGGGATTTCTGGAAATTCTCATAAAGATAATGAATAGTATTTAGCCTCTCTCTAACTAACAGAAAAACTACCAACGGAACGTTACAGAACAAACGAAATTCTCCATACACGCCAGTATATTACATACATACATAATGTCAAGCCTTATAACCTCGAGGGGGTAGGCCGAGGTATTCCATTTCTGGATATACCAACTTTTCATTACATATTCTTTGGACCCCTAAACGTGATAGGTGGTGAGCCCATCTCCAGACCGCGTCAGTTTACACAGTCATGTCTCAGAATTAATTCTGGGACCTGCGGGTTTCCTCACGATGTTTTCCTTCACCGTCGAGTTAGTGATAAATATGTATACGTAAGTTTTTGAAAAACTCATTGGTACATGCCAAGATTCGAACCCGAGCCTCAGTGATTTTCATCATGTGAAGCAACAATTATCAAAAAAGCCAAAAACAAATTTCATTAATAAATAATACGATTTCCATAAATGGCCCTAAATTCAGTTATGCTAATTATTTTTATGGAAAAATATAACACATTAAAAATAGATGAACTCGATTATGTAGTAGGTATACTGAAAAAACTAATTTCAGGAATTACGCTGATTCGGTTACATATTTTATAAGAGGTTAGCCGCTAATGTGAGGGATTGGTTGCATTTAATCGACTCAAAAAACGAAGAGGTTTTCAATTCGACGCGTATGTTTTTGAAGTTATTCTTCATAAAAAATCTTTGGAATAAAAAAAGTTAAATAGACTTATGGAGAGGAAATCCCTTTTTTTAAAAACATAGTGTACGGGACTCTGCCTCTTTTGAACCGATTCCTATATTTTTCATAAACTTACAAACTCTATTTGATCACTCGATTCAGTGACAAATTGTAATCCACTTTAGAAAATACCTTTTTAAAAATCCATAGTGCCTAAGTCCTTTGATATTCCATCCTCGACTCAAATTTCTAGTAGACCGGATTGAAAATACGAGTTCCTCTACATCTGAGACATTAACAACACACCAGTGATCAAGAGTTCTTTGAGCATCCAGAAACTGATCAGAACAGACTTCGAGTTCAAGCCACTCCACACACAGTCAGGTTAACCCCGGATCGGTTGGTGAGATAAGAAAAACAGTTCGATTCAGATTTACCAGTCAGTAGCAATTGTTAAAGGTAATTTAGTTTGATAATGCGTTGTTTGTTTGTCCTTTGTTAAGAATAGTATTTTATATAGTGTAGGTTATAAAGAAATGATTGGGATAAAATAATAATAATAATATTAATAAATCGTGGAACTCAATTCACATACGTTTATTTAGTCCCAAACTAGGCAGGGCCTGTACTATGGGTACTAAACAACTGATAGACATACTTAAATATTAAACGACCAGACACGAAGCTAACAGACATGTTCAAACACACAAATATTGGGCCCGAGCGGGGGTCGAAGGCAGGGTCACTAATACCAACTGAGCGAACAGGCCCATCAAAAATACAGACACAGTTCATCATCAACCCGTAGTAGCCCACGGTCGAGCTATGAGTCTTTCCTCACACATGAGGAAGTATGGGCTATAATTTCCCATGCGGCTCGCATGTAGTTGCTTAATTCTAAATTTGTAAACTACTATCGATGACGATCGAACATGCGAATTATTTCGAATATAAAAACATAGGGACACTGTACGTTGAAAGATAAAAAACTTCAGCTAGAGCCTTCCAGTTTATTTGTTTGGAAGACTAACCGCTAAAAAATACACATTACTTAAAATAAATACAAAACAGCAAGCCAATTATAGGTCTTCACAGGTAAGAAATAACATATAAATTACTAGGTTTTACCCTCGGCCTACGGGTTGAATTTTGCAAAATTCTTTCTTAGTGGATGCCTCCACTGTATAAGCTATCTATGTGCAAAATTTCAAGTCTCTAGACCCAGCGGTTGAGGCTGTGCGTTGATACATCACCAATCAGTCAGTCAGTTTATAATTTTATAGATATATACGCTGCCTCAATACCTGTCTAATCCTATATTAATACTATGGTAAATTGTGTTTGTACGTTTGTCCTATAACGCAGCAGCAGAGCAACGGATTGATGTGATTTTTGCATAAAAATTGTTGAAGAACTCGGAAGTGACAACTGCAAAATCTAGTCAAATTTATTAATATCCTGAGAAGACAGAGATAATTCTTAGGAGTCCAATTATGAATAGCGGACCGGGACAACCCTGTGTATCAGTGGCGTCCCTTATGCAAATGGAAAAGCCAACCTCATTGAAGTTATCACGCAAGACGCCTTAACAAGCTCTTTGTAACTCCAACCGATTGATTACGGGAAATTCAGTGAATATACAAGCAAATTGATGACTTATTCAGTCTCTCCACTCCTAAGCGATTGAAGTTTACAATGATCAAAGCTAAATTATACTAGAACCTTACATACGCTAATCCTCATACAACTGGTGTCAATCCCATACATTGTCAATCTGTAAGATCACTCGATTCGTTACTAGGGGGGCTTAAAAATATACTTTTTGAGGGGGTAGGCAGAGGTATTCCATTACTGAATATAAACACATTTCACGAGATATATTGGACCCCTTAACGTAATAGGTGGTGAGCCCATCGCCGGACCGGGTCTATTTACACATGTCTCAGAATTAATTCTGAGACCTGCGGGTTTCCTCACGATGTTTTCCTTCACCGTCGAGCTAGTGATAAGTATTTAGTTTTTGAAAAACTCATTGGTACATGCCAGGATTCGAACCCGAGCCTCACTGATTTTCGGCCGGCTCTTTAACCGTAAGGCTATCACTGCTCTCGAAATCCAAAATTTTTATTGTAACATATTGTGTTGTAGCGAAACCTTTCGAGTCCATCTCACTCTTGCCCGTATTTCTTTATTAGAAGTAAATAAGAAAAACGGTCCAAGAAAAAATAATGTTAAACTCATGATGCTTACGTAGGTTTGTAAGCATCATGAGTTTAACATTATTTTTTCTTGGACCGTTTTTCTTATTCGCTAGCTCGCTTTAAAGCCGGTAATAATAAACTAAATACAAATTTATCCCCGACAAACTGTTACAAATTGAATAAACACAATAAATTATAAATTCAATTCAATGTCAAGAGCATCGATTAAAGCTTATCGACCAGGCGGTTGCGAAGCGGAACCAAAACTTAAGCGAAACTTTCTGTTCACACTAGTGTAGCTTTTGCAGGGTTATTGTACAAGTGATATTATCACTAGCAGAGCCTCCTATGGTTTCAGCAGCGTAGTTCCCGCCTTAGCCTTTGTGTTATTCTGATGTATGGGCTATATAACTGTAAAGTTTCATCAAAATCCGTTTACTAGTTTTTGCGTGAAAGAGGAACAAACATCCATACATACAAACTTTCGCATTTTTTAATATTAGTAGGATTATATTAGTTAGAAAAAAAACTTGACTGCGAGTAAAAGTTATAGGAAAAAATAAAAACATTATCCTTCTTCTGGAGCACTCAAGTTAAAATGGAGACTATCACAATATTGAAATGAAGACAAATGAAACGACACTTCGAACTTCAAAATCCGTTATATTTAATTATTTATGACATTTAGGCAACAAGCTTACAGTGTACATCAAAGCACCCGTTGCTTAATCGAATTACAGTACTAAAAATTTAAATTACAAACGGCACAATATATTTATTTATTTTTAAGAAAACTTACAGAACTAATTACATTTAAAAATATATATTTATCACTAGCTCGACGGTGAAGGAAAACATCGTGAGGAAACCTTCAGGGCTCAGAATTAATTCTGAGACATGTGTGGCTCACCACCTATCACGTTTAGGGGTCCAGTATATCTCGTGAAATGTGGGTATATCCAGTAATGGAATACCTCTGCCTACCCCCTCGGGGATAAAAAAGGCGTGAGATTATATTATTTTATTATTTTATTATTATTATTATATTGTGAATATCAACATATCCGTACAATCGCCCTCCTTCTAAAGCAGACGGGTAAGGATGGCGTCTAACGCACTCGCTTCATACTCGCTTTGCTCGCTATAATGTGTGCAAGCCTTATGGCTAGTGTTAAACGCAAATATTATTTGATCATTTGACACCTCAAGCGAGTAAGTAAACAGTGTTTCAATGGGTTAATATCGTAATTTACGGGATAATATTATGAAAGCGTTTTCGGTTTCAGTCATCTTATTACCGAAATTAATTCGGTTTTGGCCCATAAGGTAAATGGGTGGATGTTTACATTCCATTTATGCTATATCTTATTTAGGCTTGGGAGTTGGAATATATTACGCTCAGGTGTATGACGCACATGCACTAAATATTAAGATTTAGTACAAGTAATATTTTCTATGCATACATATTTTCTACTATAGCGATTATACCTACATAATAAATTTTTGCGCCAGAATTAGGGCAATGTTTTGGGTGTATGTAAATACTAGCATCGCCCTGCGGTTTGAAGGGCGTAGTTTCCTTTTAAATAGGGGAAAAAATAAAACCAAAAATATATATATGTTACTTCCTGATAATGTAGCTTACCATCGGTGAAAGAATTTTTAAAATCGTTGTAGTACTCGTAGCTTAGGCGTGAAAGCGAATGTCACTTTCACATTTATAATATTATTTAGGATGTATGTATCTATGTAACATTAATATGTAATTTGATTTATTTAGCTCCACCTGTAGCCTAAACAGGTTGATAGGTCATAAATGAGGTGTCATTAGATAGATTCATCTTACTTGTAGACGTGCTACCTTGCCGAATGGTTGACGTCATAAAACAACATGGTGGACACTTGCCACTGTAATGCATAAGAGAAATTATAGATTTTATTATTGTTAGATTTATTTTAATTTCTAATATAATAATAAATAATATAATCTCACGCCTTTTATTACCGAGGGGGTAGGCAGAGGTATTCCATTACTGGATATACCCACATTTCACGAGATATATTGGACCCCTAAACGTGATAGGTGGTGAGCCCGTCGCCGGACCGGGTCTATTTACACAAGTCTTAGAATTAATTCTGAGACTTGCGGGTTTCCTCACGATGTTTTCCTTCACCGTCGAGCTAGTGATGAATATGTACGTAAGTTTTTGAAAAACTCATTGGTACATGCCAGGATTTGAACCCGAGCCTCACTGATTTTCGGCCGGCTCTTTAACCGTTCGGGCTATCACTGCTCTAATTTTTATTTTATTTTTTGCTTTAGATTTCTATAAACAAAAATTCGAACACTATCCCGTATATTTTGTGGTGAACCCATTGCAGAACTGGGGTGCTATTACTTATGTCTTACAAAACCAATTCTTGGGCCTGGGTTTGTAGAAGATGTTTTCCTTCTTCGTCGAGCTAGTGATAAAATGTAGGTAGTTACCTTTTTACTATACATCTGTATTACGTTATTTCTCGTTGAGAAACTAATTTATTCTAATGAGAATCTGGAGACAGACCCATTACTCACTTTATCCACATCAAAGCATTTTGGATAACGTTTTCTCTTGAGAATTTTTTCTTAATTTGTCTAGAAAATATTGAAGAAAAACAAAATATTTTGGTAACTTCATTTAATATAACGAGTGTAAAGCAAATGTTGACAACATTTCGAAATGTCGTGGCATATTGAACAGTGGAAAAGAGTTTGACATCAAAGTTATTGAAAACGGTTCAATGTTTGCGACGTCTGTCATTAAAAATTCAAAGAAATAACAAGAACATAAACCTGCACGTACACCTACACCTCATCCCCGAGGGACATTTGATAGACGTTATCCATTTCTTATGTGTCCCCAATTTTTTGGACTTGTCACGTTTATGAGTCTAGCGCCATATTCACCACCCGTAACATTTATGAATATATGGCCATGTTACGTTTATAAGTTCATCTTCATACTCACCACCTGTCACGTTTATGAGTCCATTGCTATACTCACCACATGTCACGTTTATGAGTCCATCGCCATACTCATCACTTGTCACGTTCATGAGTCTAGCGCCATATTCACCACTTGTAACATTTATGAATCTATAGCCATGAGTTAATCTTCATATACACCACCTGTCAAACTTAAAAGTCCATCGTCATACTCACCACATGTGACGTTTATGAGTCTAGCGCCATATTCACCACCTGTAACATTTATGAATCTATAGCCCTGTTACGTTTATGAGTAAATCCTCCTATTCACAACCTGTCACGCTTAAAAGTCCATCATCATACCCACCACATGTCACGTTTCCAACAAATCCAGCCAACACAAGAAGACCTTGACCTAAAAATCTGTCTGCCAGCTAGACAGAAACGATATTATTCCTGACAGCTAACCCCGCCTCAATAGATTAATCTCGAAACATTCATCACTCGCCACAAAAGTCTGCCCCAAACGCAATTAAGGAAAACTCTGTGACGTCAATTCTCACCATAGCAGGAGGCGGTTTCCCAAAGGAATTATATGAAGACAAAAAACCTTTCACGCCGTCTGCACACGGCCTTACATCAACACGTCATGTGTTATTTTATAGAGGTATCTACATTTACCTTGAGTTAATCAAGTCCCGGGTCCTACAGGGCAAGATTAACCGGCTGGGACCTCTGGGACTACACACGGACGGATAAATAAATTTTGTGGCAGATTGGATGGCATTTTATTACTTAATTTTTGGTAAAAAAGATTACGAAGGTAAGGTAGAAAGGTAGAAAGCTATATATTTTCGTCATAGAGATACAAATGATAAAAGTTATGTTAGTGGTATGCAATCGTTTCAAGATTATTGTATCTCCTATATGAACTGAAATAGAAGCTGTTTTAAACTTTTCCTACTTACTTAAGTATATCAGTCAGACTACATGGTTATCGACAGTCAATTATAGTTACCGGACAACTTGCTACTGAAACTGTAAAGAGAGCTGATAATGATCTTTGAAATCATTGTACTTCAGAAGCTGGTTTCTCTATGTCCATCTTTTGCTTCAAGGGTTCAAAACGAAGTGAACTCCATCAAAACGACCAGTTTATCCGTTGACGACCTTGAAACTTGGAACTTTTTTCATTTGTGTTACGGAAACATCATACCATGATCATACCTCAAGAACATAAATCTGGAAGCAAACATGACCAAATTGGAATGTTTTTGGCAGGGATAAACCACCAGGGAAATAACATCAAATTACATGTCTAACCTTTTTGAGCATATTCCTATATCATCTGTATGTGAAAATTGACAAATATAAACCAGTATTTTTTTTCATTTTCTTCTAACCCATTGGGAGTGATATCCCCAAAACTGTTCCAAACGTCCATATAGAAAATGTTCTCAAAGATCTTCAGCAGCTTAATTTGGAAAGGATCATTCAAGCCATCTCTTGTGTGATTGATGGCTGAGTATAATCAAACCAACATGGCCGACGTTAATCAATTGTTTCTTGATTAATGCTTGATCTATCGTCACTCGATCGATACTTGATCGATTCTTTCGATTAGTGTGCTATGTCGAAATTAATGTTATGGGATATCAGTTTTTTGCAATAGCACATTAAAACACCAAAATCCTTAAAAAAATTGCACACATTAATCGATGTCGATGAAGTGCATCGATCGTCCGTGCAATAAAACTTAATGCCTTGATAATTCCTTGATATTTCTGAGCAATGCAATTATATTGACATAAGCCCTATGCATTATTACATTACATAACAGAATTAAGCGCCAAGTTTATTTTAAAACAATTTAATGAGATGGTTTTATTGCCACTGCTTCGTCCATTATGAATCTCACACATGTAAGTTTGATATTCAATTAGAGTATATAAAGAAGAATAGAGAAGAATATAAAATATAAAGAATATAAATATAAAGAATCATACAAAGAATCAAAGCAAGTACCTCACCGTTCACTCACATATTTACGTACGTACCTACGTAAAGTCAACACCACATGAAGCTTTACATTTGTAGTGCAAGTCTGACCTCTAAGGCGATTGTAATATGAACGTTACAAAGTCCAATGTGTCAAGCTCCACGTGCTCTTCACTGTATAATGGCCTTTCGAAGAGTTCACCTCGTTTCGCGTTAAAGGGTCCGAAAAATACACATAGTGAAAAGTGGCTATTTCCAACCCCGTTGGAGATAAGCCGTGATTCTAACAATGTATAGTGCTTTAAAGATACTCGCAACTTGTGCGACTTAAAGTTATAATTATTTGTGTTTTTGCAATTTGTGTTCAACTTCTGACGTGTGTTTTGGTGTTGCCTGTAAACCTGTATTGTATTGAAAGAAATAAATAAATGAAATAAAATCTAACTTATCTGTTTGTGTGTAATTCTCTCAACGAAGCGAAATTTCAACCCATCCCTGATTTAATTTACAGATTACCTACAATTTTTCGTTTGGATTCCAAACTGTCTCGCAAAGGATTTATTCCTCCTTAGTTACCTCCTGATTTGGGTACTTAAATTGTGCTACTTATTTCCATTTGTACTTGTTTACCATTGTACTACTACTACCAGAGGATGCAAAAAAATACATTTTCTTTTTTTATAACATAGCGCTCAGAAATAATGTTACAAAAGATTCAATATGACTCCCAGTAGTATCGGTGTGAAAATGAACTCCACGAACTAATTTATCAGCTGCCTTTATAAGTTACCCGAGAGCTTCACAGTTGCTGAAAATTTAAACTTTGCTGCAAAATCATTATCAATACTTCATGCTCACTCCAATACTAGTGCAGAAGTTAGAAGAAGGTTCTAGAATGCAACAATTTGAGTTGAACTAAGGCAAGTTACATACTATTTTAACATGGCAAAAACTTGGATGATTGTTGCACGAGAGCCAGACACGAAGACGCATAGTTACCAAACTATTCATGGCGCTCTTGGGAGATACTCAAAATATGCATCTTGTGTCTTCTAATATATATACAATGAATGTTTATTTGTTTGTACGTTATCTAGGTATCTTATTATGTAAATTTTTTGAGATTGTGAAGAGCATTCTCTTCATGAAGGCTTTAGAAAAAAATATTTGGAAGGAAGTAGATCAAATAGAAATTTCCGACCAAAACGTCAGAAACGACAGAAATGATTGAAATTTTCAAACTTTTATAGGAACAGAAAAAAACGATTACGTGCGAGGCGAGATTCACACACAAAGGGATTTTCTGTAAGGGAACCACTTTTTTTTTTAAATCGTATAATTTTTTGTTAAAGCGGCAAAGGAAATACACATTCTGTAAAAAAACCACTGCCTCCTGATGGACAGACGGACGGACGAACATGGGTACGGAGCCCTAAAAGGTACTACAGAAAAAGTCAAAAACTGGATATGAACGGAAATGCTAAGAGGTCAGCTATTACTAACTTAAATGTATCTGATTCACATCCATTCACTTCTTCAAAAGCAAGTATCAAATAATAACTTGGAATAACCTTATGGAGTGTTAACAAAGTTCTTTGAAAAAGTTTTTAAGGTTTTTTTTCGTATTGCTAGTTTCTTTATACTTGAACATCTAATAGTAGCATAATAGTATGTTTCGCTTTAGTTTGCTAATGTTCAGTCGTAAGACACACAGCCTGGCTCTAGACCGCAGAATTAAAGTTTTAATGAGATTACATCTATAAAGTCACTCTTCTCTCCGTATAAATCTAGTACGGTGGAATAATCAATTCCAGAGTTCAAATTGTCATTTCCTGTTATTATCACTATCCTGTACCGTTCCTATTTTTGAAATCGTTAAATACGATTCGTATTGCAAAATTCTTTGGTTTACGATTTTTTTTACTACCATCCACTTGCGTGACCGTCTTCCTCCGATGGAATGTTTATGATAATATGTTTGTTTTCATAATAGAATAACCTTTTTTTGTTATTAAAGTTTCACAAGTTCACCGATTCAGTCAACAGACTCCAGACCAAACAGACTAACCTAACCTAACCTTTAAACTTTAACCAATAAAACTGAGCAGCGCCCCGTTGTTTCACCCGCGTAGTTCCCGTTCCCATTAGAATACGGGGATAAAATATAGCCTATGTGTTATTATGATGTATAAGCTATATAACTGTTAAGTTCCATCAAAATCCGTTCAGTAGTATTTGCGTGAAAGAGAAACAAACATCCATCCATACATCTACACATCCATCCATAAAAACTTTCGCATTTATAATATTAAGTAGGATTTTGATACTTCGAACGATTTCATTATGAATTTTAACATAATCGGCTTCTTCTGCGTGAGCTTGTTCCTTTTTTCATGTGTGTCCTCAGGACTAGACTGAATAGTGAAGACTGAACTGAACGTGAAAGCAAGCCTAACAATATTTAAAAAAAATACGCTCGGTTTTGTGACACTGTGTTATACTCCTTGTGCTACTTGCTACTTGATATGTTTGAGTGCTATAATAAAATCGTCTCAATACATATTCAATGTAATGTGTCAAGAGTAAGGCCAAAATAAAGTATTTGTTACAACAATATTTATAAATTTCGATGTACGAAAATATCAGTTACAGCTACCCATTTCGGTGTCAATTTGTAAATAATATATTATTATATTATGAGGTCAAGCCTTTTTTGGTACTGATTAAAATCACCGTTCATTTCAAATGAAATGAAGGAGGCAGTTAGTGTGTAAAGTTTAATTTATTACGTAAGCATAGAAGAAGTAATTTTGAGAAGTCCCTGGAGAACTTTATATTGAGACCTTGATTAGATCTGTTAATGTCAGTGTTCAATCATAAAAAACTATTATATACTAAGATACATGTATTACTTAAAAATCGTAAAATCTACTATCGAGTTCGAACATCGATTCGCAACTATCGCTACTAACTTAAGTGTGTTAACTGGATGACGAAGCTCTTTGAAACATTCAAAGAAATTTAAATATAGAGGGGATAATTTTTCATGGCAAAACTTTCACATCAAAGCTTAGTTCATCATCAACACAGCAGCCCACAGCTGAGCTAAGGGTCTATCCTTAGACACGAGGAAGTACAGGCCATAATCTTCCACGCGAGTCCACCGCGGATTCGGAGATGGTGTTAGGCCACCTGGTGGTGGCCACCTGTCAGAATTTTTCAAGCCACTCAAAGGTATCATCAGTATGAACGCATCACACTAGACTTATGACAATTAGGTAATAACTTTTGGATTACAATAATTTGTTCGCTTTGGCCGCTGGAAAACGTAGTTTATTGAAATCTCTTTAGCAAGATTTACCAAAAACAGGCTCCTTCAACAGCTCTTAAATTATCATTTGCAGAAATCCCAACAAAGAAGATCCCTTAGGATTGTTTCCTGGAATTACCGGGTTGTCCTCCACAAAAACTTCTTTCGATGTAATCCCTTAAGTTATTGAGGTGATAAATTGTTTCGGGCACTGCCGTTTCGAGCAATATAGTAATTTATAAACGGAAGCGCTGTTCTCGTATATATATTTGCGTCAGTTTTTAGGGTTCCGTACTATACGGAAGCCTATCACTAAGTGTCTGCTGTCCCTCCGTCTGTCTGACAGTAGGCTGTATCTCATAACCCGTAGGTATATAGTTTTTTTTTTTCCTTTTTTTTAACCGGCTTCACTTATAATTACAAAGTATGTACCTATGTTATAAAGCACTAGCTTATACCCGCGAATTAGCCCTCTTTCAGACTAAAAGCAGTTTATTTAACTTGTCGATTCTTTACATACATCTATGCAAAAAATCACTGAGGCTGGCGACTTTAAAGAAGTAAGAACAAAAAAACACATTCATTTACAATATTATTATACTTGTATTTATAGATAGTAGGATGACTAAATTGAATCAATGATGTTTATAAAGTAACCTTTATAAACATTCTCTCCACCGTTTGAAGGTGTTTAATGCTCCTTAAAGGCGGCTAGATTAAGGGAATCATCTCAAAAAACTTGATAATGGCTGGACATTTTAAAAGGGAGGGTATTTGCGGGACTTATCTCAGATTACGCAATCTTTTGGTGAGGTCCGTAGAGCTATGTGACTGTGGAATGATCAGAATTTATTATGTTTTGTACCCTTAGGTCAGACTCTACCTAGCGTGGGACTAAATAATCGTGTGAAGTTTTATGGATAGGTCCGACATTTTGTTATTATTATTTACTAGATTTTGTCCGCGACTACACCCGCGTCCCGGATTGACAGTAGCAAATATGTTAGATGTAGGTATAGGTATATATCACTGATGAAAAGTTTAAAACGGTGATGGAAAATATCGTGAGAAAACCCGAAGGTTCCAGAATTAATTTTGAGACATGTGTAACAGACCCGGTCCGGCGATGGGCTCACCGCCTATCACGTTTAGGCGTAAAAAGAATTTACTCGTGAAACGCGGGTATTTTCAGAAATGGTATACCTTTGCCTACCCCATGGCGGATAAAAGCCTTAATTTGTTTTTACTGTAAAGTTTCATCAAAGTTCATTCAGTATATTTTACGTGAAAGAGCTACCATGTATCTATCTGTACATTTGCGATTATAATAATTAGTAGGATTTAAAATTTAAAATTGTACCAAAATATTTGAATAAAACAAGCGTTAACGTTTTAAACACCAATTTGTGATAAAGCCAATAAGTTTGTGGCATATAATTAGCCCAGCAGCTTTGCGCTGTGATCCTAGGTTTTCGGTGATAACATCGAAACACTATGGCAATTGCATGACAATATGTACGCAAACGCTGTGAATTTCAAATATATATATAAATATATAAAATGATAAACTGATTGACTGATTGGTGTATCAACGCGCAGCCTAAATCGCTGGGTCTAGAGACTTGAAATTTTGCACATATTTTTGCTTTTGCTTATACAGTGTAGGCATCCAAGAAAGGATTTTGCTAAATTCAGCCCCTAAGGGGATGAATTAGACGTGTGTGAGAGAAGCCGCGGGTAAAAGCTAGTTTCAAATAATTGATTCAGCTTTCCCAAAAAAAGTTGTTTGCGCACCCTTAAAATGACGTAGCGTGATACCAACTTATGTTTTACATTCAATTTTTTATAATAATTGGTAGGACTTAACATTTAAACTAGGTGATCGAGTTATGCGCAAACGAGCAATTAATAGATATAGTATTGATTTTAGTCAGCAGTAGTAATTACATTTACATTAGTAGTCATTCATTACATTACAGTAAAAACTAAAGTAAAAAAAACTGTTTATCATAAACTACCATTTTTAGATTCACAAGATATGTCTTTTTTATTTTGATTATCCGTAATGAAGCAATATCTATAAATGTAACCTACTTAATATTATAAATGCGAAAGTTTGTATGGATGGATGTCTGGATGTATGGATGTCTAGATGTCTGGATGGATGTTTGTTCCTCTTTCACGCAAAAACTACTGAACGGATTTTGATGAAACTTTACAGTTATGTAGCTTATACATCAGAATAACACATAGGCTATATTTTATCCCCGTATTCCCACGGGAACGGGAACTACGCGGGTGAAACCGCGGGGCGCTGCTAGTATACTAATATTATAAAGAGGGAAGATTTGTATTTTTGTATGTTTGTTACGAATATACTCAAAAACTACTGGACCGATTATAAAAATTCTTTCACCAATGGAAATCTAGAATATCCCTGAGTAAAATACGCTATATTTTATTCCCGTATTCCGACGGAAACGGGAACTACGCTGGTGAAACCGCGCAGAACTGCTAGTACCTTATAATTTTGTGATTAGGTAAAAGTATATAGGTAACATATTATAATAATAATAATTTGTGGGACACAATTCACACACGGTTATTTAGTCCCAAACTAGGCAGGGCCTGTACTATGGGTATCTACTAAACAACTGATAAACATACTTAAATAAATATTAAACTACCAGACACGAAGCCAACAGATATGTTCATGCACACAAATGTTGACCCCGAGCGGGGATCGAACCCGCGACCTCTGACTCAGAAGGCAGGGTCACTACCAACTGAGCCAACAGGCCCGTCATTCATATTATTAGTCATATTACTCAGATGACAGTACGAAAAAATCATAAACTTCACTTCTATCATTGAACGAATCTGCGGGGAAACTAAATTTCTTTAGGGCATAATAGCACCGATTTTTCAAAGGAATTACCAGTAATAAGCGAAGAAAACGAGTATCCTTACAGAATACCAAATACAGGTGTCGTTTTATAATGCACAAAGATGTTTTCTTTCTGTACAATATTTTGAAAATAATTGGTTGTGGTTTATAAATTCTGTACGCATTATTGATAACTCTGTGTATACCTTAGATAAAAGTAAAAAAGAAGATTCGGTACATTCTGAGAAAGCATGGTTAATATTTGGACTACATAGGTACAACTACACGCGCCCATAAATTATGTTTTTTGTTTTAGTGCTATTTGTACACTTTATAAAAGCACATGAAGGCATTGTATAGTGGTTTAACCATTTAATTACGTGTTTCCTTCTCATCGACTATCACGTACTGTTGATACGCCGGCTCGATTGAGATTGCAACGAATTACGTTCCTTGGACATAATTTAAGGGGCCCACATTCGAGAAGCTAGTACCGTCTCTTCCTTTTTTGCTTTTATATAGGGTCTTTACCACTACCTACTGTTACATATTATTTCTTTGAGTCGCATTATCATTCTTCAGTATTTTTTTAAAGGTTTCCCCGCCAGTTCCCGTAACTCCATCCACCACCATTCCTACCATGACGTCTTAAGTAGAATATATTTTTAATGACATTAAAAATTTCTACTGACTGAAAAAAAATATTATATTTAGTTGACTAAATTAGGTAGGTACTTACCCTAACCTTTTATTTAAAGATAGTTAAAGAACCTTTAAATACCAAAAAATGTATATCCGTATTATCCATGTATATCTATTCAATAATGAAATGACACTTAGAAATGAATTCACGTAATTTGCATGCATCATGGTACAAAGTTCCATTCTAATATTCACAATGCCACGATTCTGCTCTTTTTACAAGATCATAAAAAGAATTAACTGGTGTCCTGTGCCAGGAAATATCAATTAAAAAGTTTGTTGCCCCGGGATTTCCCCTTCAACAAGGTGCCGTTATAATGTCAGTAATTCGCCCCGACAATTTATTTTATTGTTTCTTTTCGCCGGAGTTTTTAGGTTACACTTTTAGGGTCTGTTCGTAACTCAACTGAAGTTTTTTTTTGTTTTCTCCGTTAGCCGAAAACTGTTTTTCGATCATAATTCAGTTTTAGATGGTAGTTATTCAATAAGTAGAGTGTTTTTTACTTGTTAACTCTTTTTAGTACCGATTGATGGATGTGGATGAGGCACGTGAGGTATGCCAAGATCGTATCAGGTGGCGGGCTGTTGTCTCTGCCTACCCCTTCGGGAAAAAGGCGTGAGCATATATATGTATGTATGTATGTTCTTATTAGATAAATACCTATTTCTGGCGGGGAACTAAGTATAATGATAATGAACTATTTATCTAGGGTCCGATAGCAAAATAGTTTATAGAAAGTTTCTAGACTTTTAGTGCAAGTATTTTTGTATGCAGTACCTAACCGACTTTGTTGGTCCCTAAGCCAGGGTTCATAAATTTTCAATGAAATACATTATTTACAGACAGGACTAGTGACGGAGTGAGCAAGCAGGGGTTGTGCTTGCTTTGAACAATCATGGCAGTTAATAGCATGTTCTTTCTCTAATTGGTCATAAATATGTTAAAATTTCAGTACCCATTGGTAAATATGTAGAGGGATATTTCCCAAAAGGAAAGTCGGGCACTTCAATTATTATTTTATTCCACTTTCAATATTATGTTCAACACACGTCCGTCCTCTATACCACGTCGTCCATTACTCTTCCTCTCTCTTCCACTTCCGTCGTCTCACTCGCACACACATCCCGTTCCATTATATGCATCCTCCTTACATTACCATTCCTACACTCGGCCATCCTGCATTCATATCTGTCCCCAGATATGCCACCGTACACTCCACATTATTTTATCTCATCATACATCACACATACTATTCCTAATACCTTACTACACAATACAACTTAAACATAAATCACAAAACAAAAAATCTAAATAACTTATTGACACAATTACACAAACAAACATTTACAAGTTACAATTAAATTAATTAAAGAATTACGAGTTACAGTACTCGTATCACTCACTTTTTCCTCTTTTCATCATAAGTTTTCTTATTTTCATCTTGTATCTTCTGTATCTGTACTTTTGCTATCTCTCTCGATTTTTCCCTGTCTTCATTATACTGTAGTAAACTTTCTTGTTGTAATAAATTTATTATTTCCAAATCCTCCTTTTGTCTCATTTTAATACCCGTCGACAACATCTGCTTTCGCTCCCCTTTATCTATCCAGAAGACATGAAATTTTCCGTCCTTTAACACCAACTCCGTTACAGCACTAAGCTCCTCATCTGCTTCTTGAGCTTGTTTGACATCATTGTGCAGACTCCCTGGTAACGCTGAATTAAAAGTCTTTAATACGGGATCCGTCGGCAATTTAACCTTGAACTCCTGATTTAATTTTTCCGGTTCTGGATATCTCACCACAGCATCCACTCTCTCAGGGTTTAGTCGTATTTCACAGTCCTTTTGTTCTGTGAGAGATAATCTTCTGGGTCTCTGAGCTACTTGCACATCATCCTTCAATATAATCTTCTGGTCTAACGGTGCATTCTTTATTTGAATTGACTGGTATCCCTCAATCAGTTGTGACACTTCCTGCCTTATCTTAGGGTTAGAAATATGACCTGCAACATCAACATCACTCGTACAACAATTCACACGCATTAAACATCTTTCGTCATGAGGTAACAAAACCACTGAACCTTCCATCATAATCATTATAACATCTTTTAAAAATTTTTGATCTAAAATTAACTTATGCGGCATAAAGTCTCTAGGTACGATGTGAAATATTACGTCGTTATAACACTGTCCGTCGATTGAAATTGTCGTGTAAATTTTTCCAAATGATCGCACTCTTGTTAGTCCTAGTCCAGATAAAATCATACTGTCGTCACTCTTCTTCAAATTTAATTCGTCGTACAATTCGTCAGAGATGATATTTACGTCACTGCCCGAGTCGATTAATGCATTAACCGGTTTTTCACACAAAATCAATTGCTTAATCGCCTTTTTTGTTGATTTCTGCTTTGAATCCGGTATGTTTACAATTTTTAAAAAAATCTTCGGTGCCGGTGACATTAACATTTGACACCTGATTGACATTTCCGCCGTCCAACTTAAATTTATTATCATGGCCGCCCAAATAATTCTCGTCATTGGTTGCAGTTCCAAACATAGCCGTCTTCCGTCGTGTGAAGTCGGATGTCGATTTTACCGTCTGAGGCGTCGGAAAAGTTCGCTGATCGGATCTATCAAAACTTTTTGGTAAAGCGCCGTACTGCTTTACCATCGGTCCGCCGTCTCTCGTAATAGCGCCATCTCCACTTCCGCTCGCTGCCTTACATTCTTGTCTGATATGACCGAATCCGTTGCATCCCAAACATTTTATCCCGTTTGGGCATACATTAGCCATATGGCTAGACTCCCCACAATTGTAACAACGCTGATTCGGTACATAGGACGTCGTCGCCGGATGCCTTTCTTGTCTCTCCAAATAAGAATTTTGCATTTTGATTTTTATTTTCTCATAAATTGATAACTTCTCCTTGAAATCCGCATATGTATTACATCCATATAAAATCATTTTATTTACTTCGCTGTCTCTAATCCCGTCAAAGATATATTGGATGGCTACGTAATCAAGAAACTTCGCTCGCTTACCCATTTCCTTCATCGCTAACATGTACTGGTAGCATGTTTCGTCCCGTTGCTTCTTACGAGCCGCCATTAACTCGTGCATCTCTTTCGGATTTATTGTTCCAGGAAATTCTTTTTGCAATGCCGCCTTCAGTTCCTCGTACGTCTTGTGTATCGTCTCCGTTCTCAGCCATAGTTCAGCAGTGCCTGCGAGCGATCGTCTAGCAACAATCAGCTGTTGCTGAGGGGTCCAACCAAAAATTTCTGAGTTATCTTCGATGTCCGTGGCCCACCTTTCGGAAGAGTAAGTAGGGTCCTCACCACTGAAACTTGGCGTGCTCCCATCTACCATGCTGAAAGGAGTGGCAGAGGGATTGATAGCACCTGATGGAGATCCGCGTTGTCTCCTCATTTTTCGAATTTCTTCAACGTTTTACGAAATTTGACGTAGGTATCGCCGTCGTCCTATTTTTTTTTGTCGCCGTCCCGTCGTCTTTATAAAATCGTCGTCGTCGTCGTAGTCGTCGTAAGAAAAAAAAACAAAAGACGATTTTTTTTCGTTTTGCGATGCACTTTCTTCGATCCGTCGTTGCCGCAGACTTTTTTTTGGGGAAAAATATCCCGGACGAGCCCCCAAATTGTAGAGGGATATTTCCCAAAAGGAAAGTCGGGCACTTCAATTATTATTTTATTCCACTTTCAATATTATGTTCAACACACTTCCGTCCTCTATACCACGTCGTCCATTACTCTTCCTCTCTCTTCCACTTCCGTCGTCTCACTCGCACACACATCCCGTTCCATTACATGCATCCTCCTTACATTACCATTCCTACAAATATAAGGTACCTAGGCTACTAAACAGTTTGACCACATAAATGACTAATAAGGTAATTAACAAAAGTTCAACGTAACTTTTTGTGAACAGTGATAGCCCTGATCAAGAGCCTGATTCTCCTGAGGCTCGGGTTCGAATCTTGGAGAGGCCATGTATTTATCTTGAGGTATTCCGCAAGTCCACGAATTGGGTCTGAGGAATGTGTACACCGATACACTGGTACAGGGGGCCATTTCTACTAAATGTCAACGGTCTTAATTGGATGACTATGACATATCAACGGTCCGACAATGGTGTTATTTTGACACTTTTCAGAGCAAATAACACCATCGACTGACCATGCCATTGTCATTGTCATCCAACTGTAACCGTTGAAATTTAGTAGAATTGGCCCCCAGGCTTACCGCTTGTCACATTTAGAAGTCAACAAATATACTCTGCCTACCCCCTTGGGGATATAAGGCGTGAGATTATTTATAGCTGTGAAAAGTGATTTTTTCCTGGAATGGAATAACTCCGCCCAGCCCCTCGGGGATGAAGCGTGAGTAAAAAAGTATTGACAGACCCGTGGGCGATAGAAAACTCGCTAGGTATAGACTTTTGATTTAGACATTATTTTTCTGCTTTATATTAGGACTAGCGGTTCCCTATCCCGTCATATCGCATAGTTCCCATCGCGTAGTTCCCTATCCCGTCAGAATACAGGAATAAAATGTAGCCTATGATACTCAGGGATATTCTAGCTTTCCATTAGTGAAATAATTTTTAAAATCGGTCCAGTAGTTTTAGAGTTTATTCGTAACAAACATATAAAAATACAAATCTTTCCTCTTTATAATACTCGTATTACGAGTAGCATAGATATAGATGAAGTGAAATTGGGATATTCCTATGCCTTGTAGCTTTATTAGAAATTGTAATAGATGCTCTTTGGCACAGTGTTCGCTTGATAATTAGTTTGAGGCTGACTGTCTAGTATTAATCTAGGTTATGTCATGGTAATCTAGAATCTAAGTCGCGAGTGACGTGAAAATTTGTATTTTTCACGTCACTTTTTTTTCCTTTATTCATTTTTTTTTTCATATTTCAAGAGGAAAGATTTGTATATATTACACAATATACACTATCACGGATCACGATATACACAATAAGATAATCAATTATCCTTATCCATCCGTTTGCGATAAGTTACCAACCATATTTTATTTAGGCATTTAATATTAAGTATGAATCGATTAAAATTATAAACTGTTGAAGAGTTTCTTCTTCTCTTTAGCAACACATGCCAAAGCTGTGGGGTTGCAATGACTTTCAATAGACTTTATTAGTCTACTTAGCATAGTCTATCCTTTTGTATAAAAGCATTTTGATTATAAAAAACGCGACTCGCCCCGGCTTCGCACGGGTGCAATGCTGACACTTAAACCTTCCTCATGAATCACTCTATCTATTAAAAAAAACCGCATCCAAATCTGTAGCGTAGTTTTAAAGATTTAAGCATACAAAGGGACATAGGGATATGGATATTGGGACAGAGAAAGCGACTTTGTTTTATACTATGTAGTGATACGAATTACAGAGTTACCTCATCAAAAAATTTCCCCATGATCTCGAGTTCATGACATAGCGGGGGTTCAAGAATAGAGACAGGACAGTGACCCGATAAATCCTTCTTTGGTCGCCCCACTGCAATGCGGAAGCCCCGGCGGCTGTCTTACCCACAATTTGTAAGAATTAAACGAGCGTCTAACTTTAGGCCTCCGACACACATTAGACACACGATAAATTATAATAATTATATAAAAGACCCGTCCTTGCTCGCCAGTCGTGTTGGAGATTGAACCACTGATATTACAAAAAAGAATAATGGGTAGTTTAAAAAGAAAACATAAATTAATGCGATAAATTGTCTATTGCTTCGGAGACTTTCGGACAATTGAAATAGCTTTTAAATGTTTGTATTATTTTTATATCTTCAAGGGGGTTGGTTGAGGAATTACCTACATCCCAGTTTATACTAATGTATTTCGGATCCTTAAACGAAGATCTAAATGGGAGTAAAAAACATACTGCGCCGACACCAAATAATGGGAAAAGGGCAAGTAAATGATCATGATGATGATTTAACGTGACAAGTGAGCTCTTTGCCGGGCTCCTGTTACACAAGACGCTGAACCGGCCTGCGGGTTACCTCAAGATGTTTTTCTTCACCGTAAATTTAGTGTTCTCAAAGTGTGAAAAAGTCATTGCTAGATGTCTTCACCTGCCTCTGGAATTTAGTATACCTACATCGATTTTCAGCTATTATTTAGATTTTGAATTCAAAACTCAACATTAAATTCAAAACAGGCAACGAAAAGAGTTAGCCCCTTTTCACACGTACCGGTTTCAGCCGGGCCGGCGGGCGGCGAAGTATATGGCCATGTACGTTCTCTTTCACCTTTACTTTTACTTTTACCGTTCACTTTTACCGCGGGCAACCGGCCAATCCACCATACATTTCGCCGCCGGGTAGCCGGCGTCGGCCCGGCGGAAACCGGTACGTGTGAAAAGGGGCTTAGGGAGTTATTAAACTCTATCCGGTCCGGACCGGCTAACATGTGCAATTAAATTGACGTATTGTCAAGGTCAAAACTCAGCTACAACTTACGAAACCAAAGATAGCTTGTCTGCAACCAGCCTAACCGAGCCAGATCATACTTTGTAATACTTCAAGTAGCTTTCCACTGAATCACTGTACAGCAAGATATTTTGATTAATTAACTCCGGTTAAGATTCTAGCAAAACTCACCCTTTGTTTTATTATAGTCGTCGAGTAAGCAAGTTTTATTGGATCAAGTCAGCGATTCTCCAACTGCTGTGTTTTATTTTCATTTGTTTAATATCAAATATTATGTTATCTTTAAATTAGTACTTTTTGAAGTTTTTTTTAAGGCCAGGTATTCCTGCAGCAGTAGGTATTTAGCGCTGTCACGTGTCGCGCGCAAAATAGTTAGATCGGACGCAGCGGCAGTGAACTCGCATGACCCCGCCAGCGACATAGTATAGAAATTAGCAGTAGGATAATTTTATTTGACTTTAGAAATGCATTTTATATATTATCAAACTTTGTTTATAGTATAGTAATAAATTAGAGTTACGTAAATAAATGAAGTAACTTCTCTGTTTTTATTTTGTTTGTTTATGTAATTATTATAACTATTATGTGTATACATCATGGTGACGAAAATCTAAAATCGAAAATTCTGTTTGACATAAATATTAGGTCCTTACCAATGAAATTGCCATTTTGTATGAAAAAATTAAAAGGAATTTTTTTCATGTATTTTTTATTCGTAATAATCGAAGTAATCAATCAGCTATGCAATTAATGCATCTTTGCCCACGCAGTGGCAGTTTATTGATGCCCTTCTTAAAGAAATCAGCAGGACGGGAGGCAACAAATTCTTCAAAGGCATTTTGTACCTACTGCCTCTCGGGTATTGAATTTTTTTCCCACCAAGAATTTATCCAAATTCTGGAAAAAGTTGTAGTCTGTAGGCGCAAGGTCTGGTGGGTAGGGCGGATGACGGGGAGCTTCCAACCCCAGTTCTTGCAACTTGGTGACCGTCTGCTGTGCAGTGTGAGGTCACGCGTTGTCGTGCAAGAGCAGCGGAGACGAGCGATTGACCAAAGCTGGTTGGAGATGTGCCTGCTTCTCCATCATTGTTTTCAGTTCTTCACAGTACACATCTGCAGTAATGCTCACCCCGTTTGGTAAGAAGCTGTGATGAATCACACCGGCACTAGAAGTTTTCGTTTAGGGCATTGTTTAGGTGCTGAACCTGGATCCAATCAATTTGCTGAGCGCTTGCGGTTATCAAACAGAATCAATTTTTCATCGCAGGTAACAATGCGGTTCAAAATTCCTTCATTTGTGCATCTGTTGAGCAGTGCAAGGCACGTCTCGCGTACTTCGCGCTGGCAATCATTGAGTTCGTGGGGCACCCATTTGTCAAGTTTTTTTACCTTGCCAATTTGACGCAAATGGACCAATATTGTTTTGACGCTAACGTCGAAAGCTGCTGCTAATTCAGCCGTAGATTGTGTATCATCAGCTTCCATAGTCGCCTTTGATTCGTCATTGTCGACCAAAGTCTTCGGACGACCGCGAGGTTCGTTATTCAGGTCGAAATTCTCAGAACGGAAGCAAGCAAACCAATAACAGGTGGTGCGTTGGTTTGTAGTGTTAGCTCCGTAAATGTCGTTGATGTTGCGTGCCGCTTGTGTCGCGTTGCTGCCACGACGGTACTCATATTCCATAATTACTCGAATTTTTAACGTATCTATGATGACGAAAACGATTGACCTTCTGCGATAGCGATATACTTCTCCACTTGAGCTGCTTCTTCCATTCCATAGAAGTATTTGCCGTCTTTTTCCATTTTTCAAATAATTCATCTTCTAATTTGGAATACTATTTTGAGCTGAATACCAAAATATCTATCACTGAACATAATTCCTCAAATTGAGAAAAGAGAATATCGGAAGCCACAATGCCAGTAGTGGCGGCTGTATTAAGATTAAACCCATTTGGACCCAAGCTAAACTTTGAAGAGGAAAATGTTTACTTTTTTCATTAATTGGTAGAAACTAATATTATTATAAGAAAAACACAAAGAAACTTTTATTTTTTGTTTATTTTTATAGAAAAAAAAGCCGTCCTCAAATGGGGCCACTGGGATCATATATAATGACAATTTTCGAAACATTATTTTTCAACGCACAATGTTTTAGACTTTTAGACACTTCTTATAAAAAATACAAAATGGTCTGGGATTCTTCAAGTCCAGTTCTTTGTCTCTTTGCAGATAAGTTTTCGTCGTCGCTACTGTCCCAGTCCTCTTCATCTCTGTGTAAATATTTCTACTCTAACTGGTATATCCAGCAGCATAACGTTGTTTTGTATAATATAATCGTCACCTTCGTCTTCATCGTTGAGAACGGTTCTGGAGGAAGTGCAACTAAAACGATATCTGAAACATCGTCGTCGTCAATCATCACGGCATCAAGTGCTTCCTGAAGACCGTATTGCCTAGTCATTTTGAATGCTAAATGCCCGTTGTAAATTATTTATTCGAAGTTGACCTGGAAACAAAAATACCAATTATATGCTATCTTACGTGCCCACTGGCCCCAATTGGGAACACTGTTATAAAACCACTATTTTTTCAACCAACGTTCAAGTATTCTATTGGAATATAATTTTATTTTATAGTTTATGATATATTTATATATAAAACGTAATAAAACAAATACACCTAAAAGAAAAAGTTACAAATAATAATTACTTACTTTTGAATTTCACTGATGCATGGAACAGCTGCACAAAATTCACGATAAAAACACTTTTACAATAATCTAATGACTGTTTTGTATAATAACACGAAGATAAACTATTTAACAACACTTCTCGTCATTGGAAACAAAAAAAAATGGAATACAAAAAAATTGAGGGTACTTTGACAGGTGTCCTCGTTTGGGAACGGCAGGTCCATATGGGTTAACTTGATCTCTATCGTTTAGGTCTTCAGAGTTAATCCAACAAAATTTCTTTGCAAATATTGCATTCAAAATGATATACTGATAAAAGTCCTCGTCGTTTTTCACTAATCAAGCGGAATTATTGTAAGGTGCAGTTAAATAAACCCTTATGACGAGCTTTCTCTTGTAACTCCTGTAAAATGTTATTTATATCAACAATTCGCCATCCCGAAACAGGTTGAAATTCATTTTTTTTTGAATGCATACTCTACGATAAGTGAGTCTTCCGCCTCTTCAGTATCTCTGAAACAGTGAACTAATATAGTAAGTATTACATATTTTAGATTAATATTAGTGCTAACATTAAAAAAATATAGGTAATATTTTTTTAATGTTAGCATAATGAAAAGTTAATAGACTGACAAAAATACACATAAAAATGTTAAGATGAATGTTATCATTTAAAATGTGATCCTTACGTAAGATTTACAGTGTCGACAAGATCGACAGAATTCAATTTACTGACAGAGTTTTCGGACACGACAGCCACGTCAGACAAGTGCCTAAAAACAACTTAAAACATTAATGTTAAAACATTTTGTTTTGAATGCAATCAAGACCAAGTTAATCTTAATACAGCCGCCACTACTTTCATTGTGGCTTCCGGTATAGGCTTTTCTCACTTTGAGGAATTATGTTCAGCGATAGATATTCCGGTATTCAGCTTAAAATAGTATTCCAAATTAGTCATGACGATTCGATGAAGCCCAAACTCGATGAGGTTGTGTCGTTTCATTGCGAAGTTCCTATGGCCACCTTCCAGCTCTATCATCAGATCAGCACCATGTCATCATAATATTGCATTTTCACGCGATTAACACATGTATGCAATATTTCAGATTTTAAAAATTGACGGCCTTACCCACCTTCATATTCCGATTTATTTGATTACTTGCCTAATTTCAGTTGAATTATACCTACTGATATTCTTATACTATGGCATGATCTTTTTATGAATTTATAAATGAGATTGAAGTAAAATGAAATTTAATGTGATTGTGTCAAAGTCGAAAATGACATAACAAATTAAACATTTACTTACTTCTTCACATATATTTTGAGATAATTATTTTTATTTATTAATTTTATAGTGGTAAACGCCTTTTTTCGCTTGCGTTGTTTATTACCCATTATGGATAACTTGCAACAAATGGGTAAATTTTCAAACGTACTTTTCTAGGCGTCCTATGCCCTTTATATAGAAACTATCATTCAAAACAGACTAAACACATGCTTTTCTGAAAGTATACCTCGTAGCTTAACCATTTACATAAACCAATAAAATATAATATAATAATAATATAATCTCACGCCTTTTTATCCCCGAGGGGGTAGGCAGAGGTATTCCATTACTGGATATACCCACATTTCACGAGATATATTGGGCCCCTAAACGTGATAGGTGGTGAGCCCATCGCCGGACCGGGTCTGTTTACACATGTCTCAGAATTAATTCTGAGACCTGCGGGTTTCCTCACGATGTTTTCCTTCACCGTCGAGCTAGTGATAAATATGTACGTAAGTTTTTGAAAAACTCATTGGTACATGCCAGGATTTGAACCCGAGCCTCACTGATTTTTCGGCCGGCTCTTTAACCGTCCGGGCTATCACTGCTCAAACCAATAAAAATTAATGTTAAAAACTTAACAGATATTCCACGTTGAATAATCCGACTTGTATGGCGGCCTACCCCTGGGAGGCTAGTCCCACTTCAAAATGCGCTCAGAAAACGACTCACTATAACACGAAATTTTAACGTATCTTTTATCAAAATATCTCATTTTAAAGATATTTACTCCATCTCATATTCAAAATCACAAAAACTTTACTAACTATTTAATAAAAAAACTGAGAAGCTAATATGTTTTTGTCCCACGTAAAACTGCTCTTTTGATGCTCGTATTTGACTACTTGTTTCATATTAGTCAAGCGATTTCATGCCAAATTTTTGTATCGTACCACACAAGCGTTTGTCGGACCCCAACTTGTGTGTGGAGAGGATGGCGTATACGCAGGTTTTTAAATGTTCCCGAGGGATTTTTTTCCTGAAATCTGTTTTGGTCACCGTGTGCGGCCAGTTCGGTGGCATGTTTTAGATAATGAACAGAGTGATGTATTGTATCGTCAAGTTAGTATGTTGTGAATAATTACCTCAATATTACGACCTGCCAATATCTTCCAAATTAATTAGGTATTTGGGTAATTATCATGAAAAAAAACATTTGGTCGTCATTTTGGTGGCGTCATTGCAGTGGTGCAGTGGGCGACCGTAATGATGAATGCCTGTATAATCAATTTATTACTAATAATATATTATGACATAGTACTTGTTTTTCATATATTATTACTGTGTTGTAAGTATTTTACCGTGATAATAGCATAACAGTAAAATTTACGTACTATCTAGGTATAACTGTGGTAAGTCTATAAGGCTACATACATTAAAGAAATAAATAATATTAGTAATGTTTTGGGTACCAAAAAAGTCGAATAATACAACATAAAACATGTGTGTACATAATATGGCTTTTTATTTGAAATATATAAGAAAAAGTCATTACGGTGGCGCAAAAATTTTGAAAAATATATTTCTCCAAAAGTACTGTATTTTCAAGGGCGCCTCCCAAATTATTAGATTCACATCATCTTAATCTATAATCTAAAGCATTTAGTTTGACTGAAATATGAGAAAAAAAAAATTGCCACCGCAATGACGTAAAAAAGGCCGGTTTGAAAATTTACCCAAATATATCAATTCGTCAAAACTGATTGATTGGTGCAAAAAAATTGTCACGGAAAAAATTTACATAGGTCCGTCATCCGTAAGCGCCAGCGCGCTACTGAACACGCCAGCTAAGCCACCGCGCTCGTGCATTTTGTAGTTTTTTCAACATAGTGATTAAAAAAATCATTTTATAAAAACAAACTCTGCGAATTTGTCTAGAAATATTTCGTATCTTTAATCTAGTACAAAAAATAAATGTAAAATATCAGTAGTTCAGTCATGACATAGAAAAAACAAAACAAAAAGGGGTAACTTTGAGATTTTTTTCTATCGAGTGAAGTTCATCAAATCGTGTAACCGAATGCGACTTTGACTAGAGTATGTCCTTAAGTTATATATATCTTTTTTTCAGAATTTTAAACACTATTTTCTATGTCTCAGATGATTTTAAAAATCACAAAAATCGGCCTCTGCTGGCCCACCCAGCCTTAAAGTGGTAAAAAAGAAAAAGAAACCCTTACGGTGCCGCTCTATTTGTCAGTCTGGGCTGTCTGGCACATCAATTATTACTAGTGTCATTGACTTAAAATTTGGAATCTTAAATAATTTCTTCAAAACTAATTGCGGGATGAAATTTTAAAGTGGGGTTACCAGGGTGGGGTTACCTTTTATTTTGCTTTTGTTACATATAGCTTTCGAATTTATAATGAGGACAATGATGAAAACTGTCTAAAAAGTTTAATAAGTACCCACTTTTACCAGTGCAAGTGGTGAACCTGTACAATAATAATTTATTATCCCATCAAAATACTTGAACCATCGGCGTCTAAGTCGCAGGACACTGAAACTCTTGTGAATGAGGCTTTTAAGAAGAAAGGCATGAAAGTGAATGTAAGCAAGACGAAGGTAATGGTTCTGGAGAAAGATAGGTACATGTCTGAATGTGATATTATGATTGAAGGCGAGAAAGTAGAATAAGTGTCAGAGTTTGTTTATTTGGGATGTAAGTTTACAAGAGACGGAAAGTGTGACAGTGATATTGAAAGGAGGGTGAATGCAGGGAACATGATTAACGGAGCTCTGCACTCCTTTATGAGGAGCCAGAATGTGACAAATAAAGCACGTCTGGCTGTACATGATGGTGTGTTAGTACCTTCGTTGATGTATGGCAGTGAGTGTTGGGTATGGCAGAAGAAGCATGAAAGTAGATTAATGCAGTCGAAATGCGTTCATTAAGAAGCATTAGTGGAGTAAGATTGATAGATAGAGTGAAAAATAGTGTGATCCGAGAGCGTTGCGGCTTGAAAGATGATATAGTGACTAGGATTGAAAGAGGAATGCTCAGGTGGTTTGGTCACATTGAGCGGATGAATGAAAGTCGTCTAACGAGACAAATATACAAGGGTGTTGTGAATGGGCGAGTCGGTAGAGGACGACCTAGGCGTACCTACATCGATCAGATCGGCGATGTGTTAAGATAAAGAGTACCCGAAACCGACGAGCATGCATGAGTCGTTTGATGGATGTGGAGGAAGCGCGAGAGATCTGCCAGGTTCGTAGCAAGTGACGGTCTGTTGTCTCTGCCTACCCCAATGGGAAATAGGCATGAGAATATGTATGTATGTATGTATGTATCCCATCAAAAACATAAATGTGAAATGAGAGCCAAGTTCAACATTATGATATTTGCCTTGGCTGTTGATCTCAACGACAAAAGAATTTACGTTATGTAACGTCTAAACTTCTGTACCGATTTTGATTAATGTGGTGCCAATATTATTCATTATGGTCCAGTCGGACCTAAGTGAGATAAGCTACACATAACAACCCCCCTAGCCAAGTGGCATTACACAATCTAATCGAATGTTCTTTTAAATTGACATGTGTGGGATTGACATTAGCGTTAACGCTCGTTGGCAAGTGCTTATGTCAATCCCATACATGTCAATCTAAAAGAACATTTGATTAGGTTGTACAATGCCACTTGATTAGGGGGGCTGATCTAGGCTATAAAGATTTATTTAAAATAGCATACAAAATAAAATAAAATAGCGTACACAACCATTTACTTTTAGTTGTTAGGAATGACATTACGTTCTCAACTGCTGACTTTATTTGGTAGTTAACCGTTTAATTTACGTGGTATGTCTCTCTTGGACTGTTTCATTCAGCCTGTAAAGTTTCACCTTTTGAAACTATCGTAGATTTCAGTCGGACGGAATGGTCTTCGGGGAAATTATCTCTGGTATTAATAACTGTATGTAGGTCTTTTACAATAATAAACAATATTAAATTGTGTAGCCTACATCGCTTTAATTAGTAGTTTCCTATTTCCCTAGTTCTGAATTTTAATGGGTACGTTAAATGTTTATGTATTCGACAAATAGTGTATATAGTCTCCCAATTAATATGACTGAAAGGTATGGGTAATTTTATCTACTTCGACCTCTTATTGACCCAGTTAAACCCTCATAAGCGACACCTCCGTAGGCGCTAGGCAGAGCAAAATATATACAACGCCAAACAAAATAAGCGCAATTCCTCATACCACCCAATTAGTAGATAATTATATTAACTTAAAAAAATTATGATGCATTCGTGCTTTAGTTGTGTCTAACCAATTTCCTTAAGAGCAGTAATAGTACGATTTCTATAGGTACACTAAATTCAGCTACACTAATTGATTTTTTGGAAAATTTTAACACAAATAGTTGTAATCGATTAAGTAGTCGATACTGAACAAAATAATTTCAGGAATTGCGCTTATTCTGTTACATAGTGTAGTAGAGTTTTTCAAAAACTTACGTACATATTTATCACTAGCTCGGCGGTGAAGGAAAACATCGTGAGGAAACCCGCAGGTCTCAGAATTAATTCTGAGACATGTGTAAACAGACCCGGTCCGGCGATGGGCTCACCACCTATCAAGTTTAGGGGTCCAATATATCTCGTGAAATGTGGGTATATCCAGTAATGGAATACCTCTGCCTACCCCCTCGGGGATAAAAGGCGTGAGATTATATATTATTATTATATTATTATATATAGTGTAGTAGAGGGCTACATGTTTGTGCCGTTTGGGGTTGAGACCGAGAACCGTGGGGTGGGATCCGGAAGTCCGACACCTTATCAAAGAACTGTTAGGGACGCGACACACTTGCGGAACGTACAGCGCCGAAGGTTCGGTGACCAACATACATTGAAGTTTCACTTTAAAGATAAATGGATCAGCCACCCGCGTCAACCGTAATGTATGTTGTTCACCGAACCTTCGGCGCCGTACGTTCCGCAGATGTGTCGCTATACTCTTAGTGAGTATGGTCGAGGCGTCAGGTGACCCGGCATATTCACGGAGATTCGATACTCGATATCGGAAAATCTGTCGAATCCTTATGTCAAATATGACATCTGTGTATAGCCCATCTCGAAACCTTTCGACAGATTTTCCGATTCCGAGTCGAATATCGAGTATCGAATCTCCGTGAATACGCCCGCAGGGGGCCAATTCCACTAAATATCAACGGTTACAGTTGGATGATAATGACAAATCAGTGGTCAGCCGATGGTGTTATTTGCTCTGAAATGTGCCAAAATAACACCATTGACATGTCATTGTCATCCAATTATAACCGTTGACATTTAGTGGAATTGTAGCTGTTAAAAAATCAGCCTATCTTTTCAGAGAGGGAATGCAGCCAGTTCTTTATGCACTGTTCCATATTATGTAACCTCTTTGGAGAAGTTTCTTTTTTTTAAAGTAATTATAGCGTATAAATAAGTAAATATAGGGTACCTAAGCAAATATTGAGGACCACTGAGCTACAGAATTGTATTTCTTAAGCCAAGTTATGTGAAGGAAAGTGAATAATAAGCTATCAGGGTTGGCAACTGTAATCTTCCTCGCTTAGCTTCTGTCTTTCTTTATTGAAACAGTTCTTTGTTTGGATTACGTACGATTTTAATTTAATTTCATGTTATAAGTACATTTTGTGTGATGGAAATTATTTGCTTAAATGAAATGAAATGAAATGTCTTTATTTGCCAGAACATAGTATGAGTAGAGGTGGTCACTTAAAATATAGAGTCATATGTTCTGCAACTGCGACAACGGCATGCAAATTTTTATAGGCACATACTTTATTACTATTTATATATATATAATTAAACTTCCTATTATCATTAAGGTACTCTTGGACGGAATAATAAGTTTTGTCTAAAAGAAATTTTATAAGTTTACATTTGAAATCTTTTTGTGTACATGTTTTGATGTGACTGGGAAGGCAATTGTACACTCGAACCGCCATACAAAAAGAATTATCCCTATAAACATTGACTCTGGCAGGAGGCATGAATAATCTGTCCTTAAATCTGGTTTCTCTTGTTACACTTTCTCCGTGTGTCTTAAAGTATTCGGGATGTTCTCTTACAAAAATACAGATTTGTTTAAGGTACATACACGGTAATGTGAGAACCTGTAGAGACTTGAACAGGGGTTTACAAGTATCCATGTGATGGGCTCTACAAATTGCGCGTATGCACTTTTTTTGTGCAATAAATGCTTTGTTTGCCTCTACCGAATTTCCCCATAGAATAAGACCATAATTTAATACTGAAGATATATAACCATAATATGCCAAAAGTGCTGTTTCCTTTGCAGCCGTTCGACTTAGCTTTCTAATTGCAAACACAAATCTGTCTATTCTTTCGCAGACATTATTTACATGGGCTTTCCAGTTACAAAACTTGTCCAAAGTAATGCCTAAAAATTTAATTTTGTCAACATTATCTATAGTATTATTTTTAAAATTTATTCGCCAACAGATTAAGAACTACAAGTAAATTAATTAAAAGGAGCTTGTAATATTTAAGAAATGTAGCCTCTACCTACCATTCCGTAATACGTGTAGGGTTTACCGTCATACAAGGGTTTAGGATTTCTGTAAGTAACTACTTTTTTATTGAAGATCAAATTTCATTCAGCTTGAAAGAAAAGGAAAAATTTCGACAGTTAGGTAGTAGGTAGTCGGGTTTTTCCGACACGGAACCCTCAAAAAGTTGAGTAGTCAAACAATGTAGCATTGCTTGGGGGTCGTAAACAAATAGCTATTCGAATAGCTATTCGAGGCGATATTCAATATTCGACTCAGAATCGGAAAATCTGTCGAACACTTTCGAGATGGGCTGATGTTGGGTGTCGAAAACTAACGTCATATGTGTCATAAGGAATGGGAAAAATTTTCACTCGATCTGAATCGAACGAAAACGATATCATACTGTCGAACACTTTCGAGATGCGCTGATGTTGGTGTCGAAAACTAATGTGACATGAGGATTCGAAAAAAGCACCGGTTTTATCAGTTGCTGACAACAAAAAAAAACTTGAAAATTGTCAAAGACCTAAATGTTCCCCATCCTTCAATAAATTGTTTTAATGAGAACACTGATTAAACCAGCGGTTAATGAATATTACTTAACTTGGGATTACTGCTGACCTCGAAACTTCTCTCACTTTTACGAGGCTCCCGAATCCGCTATTAAAATTGACTCGGACGTTAAGATGAAAATCTGATAATCCGAACCCATCTTAATATCTGCATAAATTGTTTTCTGTCTGTAACTCCGTCTATATTAATTCCTTCTTATATAATCGTGCTGTGTGCTTGAGGTCGTGACCACTACCAACCAACTCTGGATTTATCACTAGGCCGTATAGGCCGCGGCCTATGGGAGGCAGCAGTTTGCTGAGTAGATAGTTTCCGGACTTCAAGAAACGAGCATACTCCCACCACGAGCGGGCAACGGTAGTCACCATCAGGTGATCACCTGATAGACACCTGCAACTCGAGAGTCACAAGTGCAATGCTCGGCCTTTGAGGTGGGAGTATTGTCGTTTCTGACCCGTCTGCTCTTTTGGACCCTATTCTATAAAAAAAAACCTATTAGAGGGATTAACAAACTTAAGAAAAGTAAAAATCCGGTCCTGCATCGTAAAAGGTAGTGTTGCTGAACTACAATGTATGAACTTTATTGTATCAATAATTTCCCTATCAATAGTTGACGTTGACAATACATTACAATATAGATAGCACAAAAGCTAGTAACCCTAGTTCTTGCTTTGATTTATTAAAATAAAATAAAGCGTCCGCCTATAACTATTATTGGGATGAAAAGTATAATATATGTCCTTCTCCATGATCTAATCAAAAAGTTCATTGATTTAGGCGTGAAAATACGTTTTCACGCCTAAATCGATGAACTTTTTGATTATTACGATAAACAAATAAACGCACTTTATATACAGCCAGCGTCCCCATGAGAATTTCAAAATTCCATTAGTGCACCTCTAGGGTTACCTATGGAATATTTCTTAAAAATTCTTTATTTATAGGTATAGGTCCACCCTGCTTAGGCTGTGCGATGTCTCTCAACTATATACTCGTCTCGACTCTCGTCTCAGCTACTCGTTGGCGGAGATAGGCTGCTTACATTTAAATAATCTTCACTGACGAGTTTGGAGTGCCTTGTTATTATTTTTCACACCGAACCGAGATTCCTATATACAGCATATCGCTACCTAGAGTTGACTGCTACTTGCAGCACTCTCACTGAATAATGTATATTGCCTGTAACTTACATGTGTGGTTTGTCTACTGTTAGTGTAGGTTGGTAAATAAATAAATAAATAAATTATATTATTGACTTTTATAAGTATATTTTTGAAATTACCTACAGAAAATAAATTAATATATCTCGTGAAATGTGGGTATATCCAGTAATGGAATACCTCTGCCTACCCCCTTGGGGATGAAAGGCGTGAGATTTTTTTTTAATATTTTAAAATAAAGTGGCAATCTAAGAAAGTGACATTCTCAGAACGTGACGCTCTAAGAAAGTGGCCTCCTTAGAACGTGACGTCCACAGAAAGTGGCGTCTTCAGAACGTTACCTAACCAGAAAGTGACTGGTAAAGAAAATGACGTACTCCGCCTAAAGGATTAAATTAGTTTTTTTTTTCAGACAGTCCGACAGTTTAGTTCCGAGAATTTTGGTTTGACTCAGGCATTTTGAGGTTATAAAGAGGTTTGTGGGGCGACTGCTTGCATCTTTTATTAGGTACCTACTAACCTTTGCTTCGGTGCGGTTTATCAAAATAAAATGGGTATATTTCCTGAACCCTTCAACATACCGGAATGAAACATACCGATAAGTACCTACGTAAATTTAAGTTAAAATTTCTGTTTTATTTCCTATGAGTTCTGGGGTTCGAATCCTGGCGTGTTTCAAAAAAACATCGCAGGAAATCCCGCAGGTCCCAGAATTACTCACCAGCTGTCACGTTAAGGGGTCCAAATATAATACTGGTGAAATGTGAGTATTTCCTGAAACCGAATACCTATTCCAACCCAGTTGGGGACAAAAGGCTTGACATTTTTGTATTTTTTATTACCTATAATTTTTGTTGAAATCCGTAGAGCCGTTTCTGATTCTATTTAAGATATACATTTAGGTAGACATACAAAAATTAGGCATCGTTTAGATATCATTTTTTAACTAAGTTATGGCATTTTGAAGTCATAGACCGACATTTTATTTTATTTATCCAAGAAGGCAGCCAAAATTGTGGGCCCAATATTTAAAATTCTGTGAAAAATCCTAAGCGAAGACATCAGCTATTGTACGTATATAAAAGTTAAAAAGGTACCTTACCTGCGCCTTATCTCCCATAACTCAAGTAAATTCGTTTATAACAAGGCACCTTAACTAATATAAAACGAGGTTGGTCAAGTGCGAGAGGACAACGACAGTTTAATGGTTTGATACCAAAATGAAGGGACACCATTCCTTTGCTTACCATTGGAACTCGTGGAGAAGTCGAAAGTATGTCGCCGAACATTAATGATAACTATACGGAATATCTAAAATAGCTGCTCCGTGCGAATTCCTTCGCGTAAGTCCCGTTCCTGTGGGAAACTATAGCTAATGTTACTCCCAGAATTGTAAGCTGTCCATCAGTGAAAGAATTTTTAAAATCGGTCTACTTGTTTTTGAGTTTATTCGTTGCAAACATTAAAAAAAACTTTCCTCTATAGAATATACATTATTAGCAATCAGTATAGATAATAGATGTAGAGGAATTCACAACACAAACAATATGACAAAGTGTAAATGGCGATGAGAAGTTTTAAAAACACTATCATTTCTATGTAGTTTCTTTGTATTCAAAATGTAGCGAATGACAATAAGATGAAGACTACATAATAGACATTACTCTCCCTTGGGTCAGGTAAAAGCACAAAATGAGTTTCACAAACTATGTGTTTTATTATAAATCAATTTAATAGTTTATTTGCTATAATAATAAAGACAAAGCGAATAGCATGAATACCGTATTCCCGAGGGAGTTGACGAAGTTTTTTTTTGATAGAATCCAATTTTCAAACCGGGAACTTTGACCATATTATTTGTTTTAAGTCTGCTTTTACATGCACTGGAGGCCTACTATCTAAGACAATCTTGAAATATTCGACAGCATTTAACGATCTATTTGACGTTTGCAATTTTATTTGGTATGAAAAATAGCGCCGTCAGCGCATAAATTAACAGTTAAATGTTCTATGATTTTCTATCTTTGCTAAAAAACGGCGTCAAATTTGATTATCCTGTTACTAAACTTAGGTGGTATGGCTACTGGGGGCCAATTCCACTAAATGACAGCGGTGATAGTTGTATGACAATTACATGATTGTGGTCACTCAATGGTGATATTATGTCAAATTTTGACATAATATCACCATTGAGTGTCAAATTTTGACATAATATCACTATTGAGTGACCACAATCATGTAATTGTCATACAACTATCACCGCTGTCATTTAGTAGAATTGCCCCCCTGGACACAACCAAGCTAGTTTTGAACTAGGGTAGGGACTGTGAAAACTCTCTTATTAAGCAGGGCACCAACTCCACTTAATGTCTACGGTTATAGTTGGATGACAATGACATGTCAATGGTCAGTCAATGGTGTTATTTGACACTTTTCAGTTCAAATAACACCATTGACTGAACATTGACATGTCATTGTCATCCAACTATAACCGTAGATATTTAGTGGAATTGGGGCCCAGTTTTTTCCTCCCACCAACGCACGCAGTACGAGTTAACAATCGAGAACAGTTAGTAATCCCATCCCGTAACTCGCAAAGCCATTACCCGCTCTTTATAGTCGAAGTTGTTGCCGTAAAATGTTTCGACTGCATGCTCCGAATAGGTCGCATTGTTTTAAACTATCGAATGGGAGACTGTTTCCTAGCATTTTTATACGCCAACTTGTACAATACAAATTGCTACGTATTGTGAAGAGAGTCTTAAAAAATCAACCTAGGTATCGTCATGGATGGATACAATATTTAGTATTATTTTATTTTATGACTAGCGGTTTTGCGCGGTTTCACCCGCGTAGTTCCCGTTCCCGTGAAAGTACGGGAATAAAATGTAGCCTTTGTTACCCAGGGATATTCTAGCTTTCTAATGGTGAATTAATTTTTAAAATCGGTCATATAGTTTTGAGTTTATTCGTAACAAACATACAAAAATACAACTCTTGCTTGTTTGTAATAGTATTATTATATTATTATTAGGTATCATATTATTATTATTACATTATAGAATATCATATAGAATGAATTTGCGTGTGTAAAATTGTATAAGACGTGTGGATAGTGTAAAATAGATTTTTCATAAAGAACACTAAAAATCCTTTCATAGATCCGCCAAATAAAGTAAACCCTCGTTCACACAAGAGAAGTTTCTGATATATCATCCTAGACCCTATCGATGCCCAAAAGAATTTTCCAATTACTTAACGGTAAGAACGCGTGATGACTCGGCAGAAAAAATGACAAGGCCTACAGTCATCCTGAACCTTTGAACATTGGCATGAACGTGCTGCGTTTACATTGGTATATTTGTACGCCTAGTGGGTAAGATAGTGACGGTGGTATGATAAGCGCAATTCCTGATATTAGTTTGTTCAACTACTTATTGATTTCAGATATTTTTAATATCTGTAATTTTTTTCCGAAAAATGAATTAGCTTATTATGAATTTAGTGCTACATATGGAAATCGTAATAATATTGATCTTTATTTAAGAAAATTGGTTAGACACAACTAAAGCACGGAGGCATCATAATTTTTTTATATTAATATATACTAATTGGGGTGTATGGAGGAATTGCGCTTATCTGTTACGCGTTGTATATAGTAACTTATGTACATAATATAAATACATATTTTCATTTAGTAAAATAGGCTTATTTTTCTTACAATTACATCAACATGTGTAGGAGCGGAGATGAAATGTTCCGCCTTCGTGAAGAGAGAAGATATTAGCTAATCAAGGTGATCCTGATAAAGCCTGGGAGACCGCAGTCCAACGATCGATATTTATACTCTTGTGAGAATCGGCTAAGAACTTGTGACGTTACGTCTTTGCCATTTATTCCAATTGTTCGTTCAGTGTCGGGTCGATAGATGTCGCTACAAACAAATTTGTACCTGTTTGAGTAAACTTAAGACGGTGTATTCCCGTTGTCCCCATTGGCTGTATCCCCATGATGGGGACAACGGGAAGTAAAAAAAAATTCTTCCCGTTGCCCCCATTATAGGGATACGGCAGTGAGGACAACATGAATACATAAATTTCACTTGGCGATGTCCCAATTAAATCAGTATTTTGACAATAGTGACATGTGAGATACTAGAGCCTAAATAAAGTAAACCTTGTGCTTATTGACGGTGTTTCACATCTACTTAATGAAAAGCTAACACTGATTGACGGACAGACAACGCACAGCCTAAGTGGGTAAAGAAACATTAAATTTTGCTCAGGATTTCCACGAAGGTAAGCAACAAGAAAATTCTGAAAAAGGTCATCGTAACAAGCGCCGTTATTAAGCGGAAGCAACTTTTCTTTAGACATTTTTGGAATTAAGCGCCTAAACGAAAAAAAACTTGTAAATAAGATAAATTCTAATACAATTTTTCTTAAATCCACACCTTTCTAATATCAGGTAGGTACATTCTAGTAAGGTCTACACAAGGGTGGAATTCTAGTACCTACGCAGTAGGTATATTTCACAGAATATTAATTTAATTCTTGTTATCCCTTTTTTTCGGTACCCGACCCTGGCGGACCGACGTTGATACTAAGAAATAAAAACCTTGTTAATATAGATATAGGTACCTACTTACTTACTACTACGAGATAAAATATTAAGGTATATAACAGATGCATGCTTAAAATAATAAAAATACCAACTGTACTGCTGATGGATAGTTCACTTGTGAGATTTATTTACCACACAAGTACACATCATTTATATTAATTCAAACGGAGCTCTACGAAAATGACTGAATCTATACCAATATAATGAAATAGAAGCGTATGTATCTGATTTCAAAATAAATGACTAAGTAAAAACTCTTATCTGATCTCTAAGATGCAATCATAACTGAACGTTCCTAGAATTTTTGTCTATCTGTTTTTTCTCCAAAAGTGCGTCTCGAATAGTCTCCGAAACAGTTCTGGATTTCAATGAAAATGTTATTGATACATTTTCCTGTTTATTCCATTCCAATATCTTGAAGGATTTCGAAGATATACTTATTTAATTTGGATAAAGAGAAGCGAAGAGGGTTGCTATCTATACTTACTATTATATAAAGGGGGTAATCTATCTGACTGACTAACCAATGCATAGCCAAAACTCTTGTCTAGAGACTTATATAGATAACTTTTATGACCTAGGCGATGGAATAAAAGGATTTTGCGAAATTCCACGAGAACGGGGATAAATGATATCCGTGCGGGTATCGCCACTCCTAATATTAAATAAAATTAGATCAATCAATTATAAACTTTGTATGAGTGCAATGCTAATATTAAAACCTTAATCTCTATCTATTAAAAAAGCATTAAAATCCGTTGCGTAGTTTTAAAGTTTTAAGCATACATAGGATATAGGGACAGAGAAAGCGACTTTGTTTTATACTACGAGTATGTAGTGATATATATCTAACTAAATATAACTTTAATGTACCTACCCATGTTTGTAAATGTGCTGTTGGTTTTCCTATTAAAAAAAATGTTTAAGATTACCTACTGTCTCAATCTAAACACATCACCTTACAAAAATGTACAAGCCTAAATATCATTGCTGATATAAAATTCACGCCACGTGGGCACCGCTCAAGAATACTAATCGCCGTGTCCAAAGCGCTGTGCACATAGATATTATGTATAAGCACATGCGTACATGACAAGCATAAGACATTCTTCAGGGGTATCGCAGCCCTTAGAATTCAAGCGAAGGGTCTCAAGTAGCGTAGGATTCCGTAGTCATGAACACTAAAACAAACCTTTAAAAAAAACAATTACTTACACATAAAAAATGTCCACAATTAACACACCGTTATATGTATAGTCCCACACTAAGCAGAGCCTGTACTATGGGTACTAAACAACTGATAAACATACTTAAATAAATATTAAACGACCAGACACGAAGCCAACATACACGAACCTCGATCGAACCTGCGACCTCCGACTTAGAAGGCAGGATCACTACCAACTGAGCCAACAGGCGGCTATGTCCCCCCGCCCCCCTCATCGGGGCAGCAGGCGCGGGTTATCCTCGACACGGTTGCTACCCCTCTGATAGTTGCTGCGCCTAGCACTAATTTCAAAATTGGAGATTGTCATAATTTTAGAAGTGAAATTTCTATTAACTGACTCTGCTACTCCATACGACGATATTATTTACGCATTTTCTAGACTCAGTTTGTTTTAAACTATATCAAAGAGAAATATATTTCTGTCAAAAGAAATGAATATTAAAAACGAATTAGACCCCTCCATACTGTTTTCCAAAAAATGCAATTTATCATTTCGAATATTAAAATTGTCAGCCCTCCCCCGGTCCTACCCTATCTCAATTTACGGTTCAATTTAAAATTTTATTTGACAGTTCCATATTCAAATTTAGATTAGGCTTTTTAATAATTTTAACCAGGTATTTATGCTATATTGACTTTTTTCGGTTGCTGTTCAAAGGTCATACCTATTATTATTGGGTTTATTCTCACTAGTTCGATTCATTCGTTTTTTTTTCTTATTTGTTCGACCGTCGAACTACTGAGAATTAGTTTTCTGGTGATTGCATTTTACACTACTACTAAATAGAAATTAATTAAAACTGTAAAAGATGTTATTTCTTTTATGAAGAGGTGAAGGTAAATGAATATTCTACGTGACTTTTAAAAGACGAACTATATTCTTATTCAACAGTTTACAATTGCCAAATAACGTACAGACTAACGTTAGGCGTCACAAAAAGAAATAGATTAGGACAAGTCCCACAAGTCCGTTCCAAATAGGACGCGAACTGCGGATGCAAGCCTATAGCAGTCTACAAGATAACAAGCAAGTCCGGGAAGTCGTTCCAATTAGGACGCGACACCTAGAAGCAAGCTTGTAATGCAAGTTCTTAGACTACATTGTACTCCTGAGCTATGGAGCTGTGAACTGATAAACATTAATTCCACACGGAAGGTCATTATTCTGATGCGACCCTTGATAGCGCGATTCAGAGTTCGGTACAGCGCCACCTCGTGTCTGCGTAATGATTCACAAGTGCACGTATCGGCTGCATTCCAATAACATTCCTTTGCGCGGAATCTGCGATACGTTGGAGTAATTATGTTTACTGTTTTAAACTGTGATTCGGGGTGTTACATTCTCCCCCTCTGGCCCTGAAGTCGTCCCGACAAAGAGGACAGTAATTTTGATTTGTTTAATTTAAACAATATTCTTCCTTGGGCGTCCTCTTTTTCGTAAAGGTTGAACTGGTTCCGGGTGGTTGATAGCTTCATTAGTGTATGGAACTAGTGCAGAAGCGTGGTATACTCCGAGAGCTGTATCTGGTGTACTCGGTGCAGCCACTTGATAAGATGCAGGACCATGTTGCTTTGATTTTGAGTGCCCAAATTACTCCAAGCGCCTCTCTTGCTGTAGTGAAATAATTTTTCAGCTGAAGTGAGCAGCCTACTCGCATATTCCACTGGATGCTCATTCTCTCCCTCCCCCTGGACGAGAACCGCTCTCAAAGCATAATTACTCGCGTTGGACATCGTTACGGCCATCTTCTCAGTAGATGAAGACTTCTTCCTTCCACTTCTTCTTTGATAAGTGGTAGTGTGTCCCGATCTTGTCACGTAGAATTTTGGTTGTTGCCCACCGTTGGTCGCCAGTGTAAAAGATGGTATTTCTTTTATGAAGAAGTAGGTAAATAAATATTCTACGTGACTTTTAAGAGATGAACTATAGCTTTATTCAACAGTTTACAATTGCCAAATAACGTACAGACTAACGTAAGGCGTCACAAAAAGAAATAGATTAGGACAAGTCCCACAAGTCCGTTCCAAATAGGACGCGAACTGCGGATGCAAGCCTATAGCAGTCTACAAGATAACAAGCGAGTCCGGGAAGTCGTTCCAATTAGGACGCGACACCTAGAAGCAAGCTTGTAATGCAAGTTCTTAGACTATATTGTACTCCTGAGCTATGGAGCTGTGAACTGATAAACATTAATTCCACACGGAAGGTCATTATTCTGATGCGACCCTTGATAGCGCGATTCAGAGTTCGGTACAGCGCCACCTCGTGTCTGCGTAATGATTCACAAGTGCACGTATCGGCTGCATTCCAATAACATTCCTTTGCGCGGAATCTGCGATACGTTGAAGTAATTATGTTTACTGTTTTAAACTGTGATTCGGGGTGTTACAAAACTATTTAAATAAAACAAATGCAAAAACCAAAGCCTTAGAAATAATATAAAGAACATCGGCAGCTTTGGTACCCACTGAAATAGACACCCACGGGGTATCACACTATGCTTGTTATATTGACTCATAACAAGTCGAAATTTTCTATATTTTTAAATTAATCTAGCAGTTGAAAATATTGAGTCAAATAAAACAGAAATATCATAGAAACACGAATCGATCGATTGGGAAATCTATTAATCCCAAAGAGATTAAAATATAATATAAGGCATAGAGGGGACAAAGCGAGGATTATTTGAAGCCAAAAGTTATTCCAAGTGGAATAAGTCTAGTACAATTTCGACCAAATGACAGCTCGCGTTCATACTAACTGACATGACAAGGGCATGACGCTTGAGCTTCAAAGTTTTGTATGAAAATATTTCCAATGCCCCCTCTATGCTATTATATTTTAATGTATTTGATTAATACAAAAACTTTTTTGTTGTTGTGGTAAAATTGAACGTCGTGTCATCACGTCAACCATGTCATTACCACTAGGGATGGCCAAGTGAAAAAATAAATTGATATTTATCGTATCGACATTTCTAAATACTATAGATAAAAATCGAGTGAAAAATATCGATATATCGTCAGTTTTTACATTAATATTTATACATATTCTCAAATTCGTAAAAAAGGACGACGAAAATAGTATTTTTTTATAAATGCTTGAGTCTAAACAAGTATCTAGTACCTAACATGAAATGAAACACGAAACCAGAATTGCGTTAAAAATATATTAAAATTGATACGAATTCGATACTGTAAAATAAAAGTCGATATATCGCCATTAAAAATATCGACGATATATAATATATGCTAATTATGTATTTGGAAAAATATCGATATTTTAATATGGGTATCGATATTTTTTGCCCAAGCCATCATTTACTGCCATTATGTGGCATAGAGTAACTTATATGGCATGTGGTAGGCAGTGCTATTTTCTAACAAAGAGGTTGGAAGAAAATCATTTTCTTTCCTACAGAAACTTTTTCTTTACACGTCTTTGGTACCTAAAATATCATAATAACCTACAAAATACACTAGGTAACGAATAACTTGTAAACCTTAACTTATAAAAATGTGGTATGATTACATATTATCTTAGTCTGTCCAAGAACTATCGATTTTACACGGTTTCGTCTTCCGTGGGCAGGTGTAAGTGGGGTACCCAAAACACATGGACTTTTGCCATTGTTCTTTGAATTGAATCTTGAAAAAATCGATCTTTAGCCCCGAAAATCGAATTTCAGCAAATAAAAATTATATAATAGTCCTACCTATCCTGTTTACAGTCATAGTGTTAGATCTTTGTGTATAAATTAAAAATAATACGTCTTAAAGTGCGAGCATAAATTGAACTTAAACAAACTCGATATTATGTATAGTATTGTTGCTGACCGAAGGCAAAAATACTGTACGTATTATTCACGAAACGGCTTTCGCTAGCTGGATTATTTATTCACATGTTTTTACGGCTTTCTCCGCTTCGCTGTTGCTCTCATGGTTTCTGTAAATAATGACTTGGTAGATTCAAGGACGACGTTCAGTTTTTATCAAACATGACGCATTTGACATCTTTCGATAGTCGAGACGATAGCGCACGTGCTCCTTGAGTGCGTTGGCGTTGCCCAGATCCGCAAGAAAATTCTCGGAACACCAGAATCTCTTGCGGACGTCCTGAGTAGACTCAGAAGTCTGATCTGCTTTTGGAAGGAGATAGGATGGTTAGAATAACCGGCCGCCATGGCTCACGTACAATGGTCCGCTTTAGGGACTAAGTGCGGAAACCAAACCCCCTAACATAGAACATATAAATCTTTCGATCTCTCCTATAGCTCTCGAGTTGCTATTATTTTGGCAATCAAAACTGCACAAAAAGCTTTTCAATTGTCACCACCGGAACCAAGCGGCGTTCTATTGGGAATTTCCAAAAATCCCGTCTTCTGGTCCTGTTTTTGGAGGAATAACCAAATATTGGGCCATTAGTACGTTTAAAATGTCACTTTACCCTCTGGTTTGACAAAGCGTCTATTAGAAACGGAATAGAAAAGTTTTATTGCCCATCTTGGGACGCAAAGTGTGTCAAATAACAGACAACTCGGAACATAGCATAATATACAAATATAACTTCATTTACTTGACGGTGAAGGAAAGCATCGTCTCAGAATGAATTCTGAGACATGTGTAAACACGGAGCTTCGATATTCAACTCGAAATCGGAAAATCTGTCGAAGATGGGCTATTCACAGATTTCGGAATCGAAAACGATAATCCAGAAATGGAATACCTCTGCCTACCCTCGGGGATATAAGGTGTGAGATATTTTTTTTTATCTTAATATTAAAAAGTAAACTAACCAGCACTGATGCTCACTTCAACAATAAAACATCACAACTAGTAATCTTATCTCGTTTCCCGTCCAATGCAGCGCAAATAAAACATAGGCCAACATAAAACACATGGTAACACGCTTCCTACCGTATCACCATCAAATATTCATAAGGCCTGCAGTGACACAGAGCCTCGCTGTTAAAAATTATTTAGGCAGAGTTGCCAGTTAGAAAATGGAATTTTAAAAAGTCTTTAAATTTTAATGTACAGAGATAAAGTGTAAATTAATTCTGAATTGCAAGTAAAACATTAGACAGCTTGCATGTTGTTCAAATTTGGTATAAAATAACAAAACACGTACAATTTTCAAGTATGCATAGCCCAATGTTTTGTTCTGAATATTTTATGAACGAATATCGAATGAGTTCGATTATTGAGCGGAATATGCACATATTTTAAAATAGCTGATCCCCCGTCTTTCTACGCTACCTTTATACAACCTTTTTGTTAGAGAGCAGTGATAGACATGATAAGTCCGCCTTTCAGTATCGGGTTCGAGTCCTAGCCAGGCCTGTATCTTTTTTTAAAACTTACATAAATATTAATTACTAACTCGACAGTGAAGGAAACCATTTACACTAATACTGTAAAGCGGAAAGATTTGTATTTTTGTATGATTGTAACGAATAAACTCTAAAACTACCGGACCGATTTTAAAAATTCTTTCACCGATGGAAAGCAACAATATCCCTGAGTAACATTGACTATATTTTATGTACTACGCGGGTGAAACCGCGTAAAATCGCTAGTCGGGAATAAACCCTCAGCCCCAGAATTTGATATGAGGCATGTGTAACAGCACCCCCCAGTCCGCAGATTAATTGTAAAATGAAAATCGAAATACATTTTTAGAGATGTTTTGGGATAGATAATCTTTTTAATTAATGATCACTCACAATTTAATTTTGATACAGTCAAATACCCAATTAAAACACCTAAGGTGCTAGTTTATTCCTAAGTCCCCAAACACAATGAGGGTCTGCATTCTATTGTGGCCATTACGAGCCTCCTCCGAAGGTCATTCCATTGTTATAAAGACGTTATGAGGGAATTCGCCCTCGGAGGGTAATTGAGAGAATTTAGGGAGGTGTTTTTTTGAAGGCGAAAAATTTACGGAGAATTTTTTCTTTGGATTTTTTACGGCGCATTAGTATCTCGCGATTTACTTTTCCTTTTTTAGAAATGTTTGTTTGGAATAGAAATACAAGCTCTTACTGATGACCCGGGACAAGTACCTAACATTAGTCGTTAGGATTTTTATACAGGGTGCAACAAAAATGGTACAATATTTAAACAACTAAATGTGTATCTTATTCGTATATTTAATGATAAAATGTTCTTTTTGATTTACATACTAACAAGCAGAAAGGTATTTTTCTTTAATTCCAACGGGAACGATAAAACTCATTTTGAGGAATGGTGTTTGTAAATTAACCGATATTTTTTCAATATACCAGGTATGTATATCCATATCCAGGAATGGAATACTTCTACCGATTCCCTCGGGGATAATGGCATCAGCGTTTAAGTTTTCAATAAACTAAAATGTAAAAATAATATTATGTACTTAATGGTTTTAATATTTTTTCTATAATATACATAACGAATTTTTTTATGTTGATAGTTTAGTCTATCCCATTTCATTTCTCAATTATTATTTTTTACCTACTAGGTACTCGTTTGGCCGGCAACTTAATTTTTTGAAGTAACAAAACCTTTTATTTTTATGTCCAAAAGAATAAAGTTGTATTTAATTAAGTATATTTAGCTTTTATTGTATATCCTTTGAATAACCTTTTTGTTACACCTCTAAAAGTCTGTACAAAATAACGGAAGTATTAAAATGAACAAAACTTTATCCTTTTTACCCCCTTCCACTCAAACCTCCAAAAATAAGTGTAATATCCACCATTTTTTTAGTTTAACTGAACTGTGTCTTACAGTTTTGGTAGCACAATTACTCTTACGAGTATACTTATTTATATATATCTGTTTTGTAAAATACCTACTTTTTGACAATCCAAATAAATAAAAAATATGAAGATGTTTCAAATATTCGATCTACTCTATACACGACTACATTGATAATTAATACAGGATAACAATTTATTAACGAAACCACGCACTGTTTATTATACCCAGTAAACTGAATATTAATTACCACATCCATATTAATCAAGTTAATATACGGGGAGTTAAATTACTTGTTGAATTGACAACCTTGAACTTGAACCCCAGATTACGTCCCTCAAAAGTTGTTGAAAAGCAGCTACAGTAATGAACGAAAAGTAAATATTTGTAGGTATATAATTATACTAGCGACCCGCCCCGGCTTCGCACGAGTGCAAATCGAACACTAAAACCTTCCTCTTCACTCTATCTATTAAAAAACCGCATCAAAATCCGTTGCGTAGTTTTAAAGATTTAAGCATAGGTACATAGGGACATAGGGATATAGGGACAGAGAAAGCGACTTTGTTTTACACTGTTGTAGTGAAGTATAAAAGAAGAAACTGACTATTTTACTGACTGGTTGACTGATTGATCTACACACAGCCAAAACCGATGGGTCCACAAGCATGAAGTTTTGCACAAAGGTTCCTTAAATAACGTAAGTAAGTAACAAGTCTTTATTATACACCAATAAAAATATGCAATACACATGATTTAAAAAAGTAAAATGGGCGGTCTTATCGCTTTAAGCGATTTCATCTAGAAAATCTTGGGATAGATGTAACTGACGTATTTTTGGATATTCCCACGGGAACGGGAGAATCGCGAGCAACACTAGTGACTTAGTAAAACACCTAGTAGCAAAACATATTGGTATAATAATACATATTACATAATTATCTGTTTTCATGACAGTAGTAAGTTCTATAATTAAAATCATACACAGCGAAAACAATTACATAACAACAAGAAAGTGTGTGTAGTGTTTTGAAAGTACAAATGCCCTAACCAGAAATAGGAAATAGGAGGCCTGCATGAAACTGCTCTATATAAATGCTCTGTAAATAATACAGGTAGAATAAATTAACTAATTCGCCTTACATCAAATCGTTAATTTCCGAGGCACCCTATACATAAAGGGTGTGTAATAGAATATTGATGAACTGGCAGCATAATAATACCTTCTCTGCGCTGTCGGGCGGAATCACACAAGCGTTCCCGGTTATTTGGGACGCACCTGCGCCGCTACCATGGGTCTGGCTTAATTCGGCGAATTTCGCAAATTCCAATCCGGCTTTAATATCACGAATATGCGTTTTAGCTGTGTGTACCATGGTTATGCTATGATACGGAAAGGGTTCTTGCTTTTTTGCCGTCTGGTTGTGGTTAGCCCGCTACAAAAACTTGCAAGGAACATTGTTGCCAGTGATTATAAATAAAAAGTATTCGATGACTTTCATAAAGTAAAAATTTCTTTTTATTTTCTTTTTACTCCCCTGTCATCGAATTATCTTTTTACAAAAAAATCAAGTCGATCCGTCACTCCGTTGCTGTGTGAACGAAGGACCAACTAATAAACATACTTTTCATCTCTACGGGCGGAAAGCGGCAAATTTTTTCTATATAGTTGACAAAATATGTAAAGAAAAATGGGATGAATGTACTACCGTACTTGTAATGACAGGTAGTATTATGCATAGCAGTAAGCTAGAATTTAATAAAAATATTGAGTTGCTTCTCAACTTAAACAAGAAACAGGGTTGCAAATTCGTCCTATGTACTCTTCCTTATTGTCAGAATTTGTCGGAAGAACATAATAATTACACTAAGACTATTTATAATATAAATTCATTTATTTTCAACACGACATGCCGTCATAGCGACGCTATTTTGTATTATGACATTAATAAAATTACACTGTATCTATCAAACATTACAATGTATCTATCAAATAAATCTAAGCGACGACTAGCTACTTTGTTAGCTCCATATATACACGACATTGTTATAAGCAGTATAACACAGTCACTTGTACCTGTTAGTAGCACTACTAATGTGAATTTAAACTGTTAAGTCCGGCAGCAGAAAGTCCCAAACCTATAAATTCTTTAAATCAGGGACTTTCTGGCCATAACATTACCACCTGTAAGACGAAGGAAAAGCATAGATCTTTAAAGTTAATTCATCAAAACATTCAAGGCTTTTCCAGCAAAGAATTAGAAATAGAATTATTCTTAGAATACGAAAAAGTTGATATTTTTTGTGTGACAGAACATTGGCTTAGAGTCACAGAAATGATGTTTGGGTTTGTAAATTATACAGCTGTCAGTACTTTCAATCGGCGATTGGCCGCACGTGGTGGTTCCGTAATTTTTGTTAGAAATAATATCAAAGCGAAAGACCGCCAGGACTTAGGTAATTAAATTATCGGTGGAAAGTACTATTGAATTGTCATGCGTTGAGTTGGAGAAACACATCATTGTATGCGTATACAGACCCCCTTATAGTGTAAATTTTGATAATTTTGAGAACAAAATGGATGAGGTCTTAAAGTTGTTAAGTAAAAATAGTAAAAGTGTTGTGGTCTGTGGTGATTTTAACGTGGATCTGCTTGAACCAAGCTTGTACCTATAAAACTAGGATATTAAGTTTATTCAAATCTTTTAATTTAATGAATGTATTTACAGATCCTACCAGAATCACAGAAACTTCGGCAACTTGCATTGACAATATCTATTGTAATTGTATTCCTAATAGTAAAACTATAATAAACAAGCTAAAATCCGATCACAGCGGTCAGTGTATTTTACTCCCTGTGGACAATCGCGATTTATCAGTAAAAATTCAGATAAGACCTGTCACAGTATGTAAAATAGAGAAGTATAAAAGAGCACTAGAGTGTAAGTTACCTTTGCCCGATCCTGTTGATTCTGATCCAAACGGCTATTTTAAGAAATTCTTTTCTGTTTTAACCGAGGAATTTGATTCACATTTTGAACTTAAAAATAAAATACTTTCTAATAAATTTAAATTTAGCGAATGGGCTACCAGTGGTATTCGTAAAAGCAGGGCTAAATTATTTGAATTGTATGAAAAGTGATCATATACCCATGATGAAAAGTTTGTGAAATATGTTAGAAACTATTCTAAAACATTCAAAAAGGTTTGTGCTTGTGCAAAAGCAATGTCCATAAGTAATAATATTAAAAAATCGGATAACACAATAAAGGCTGTTTGGAAAGTAATAAACAGAGAAACGGGTAGAGTGAAACCACGTGACCATGACTTAGCTATTCAAACGGACCACGGCCTATTTACCAAGAGTGAGGATGTGGCTAGGGAATTTGAACATTTTTTTACTAATATACCTATTAAAACAACAGACAATCTGAACTCATCCACATCTGTTGCCATAACTTTTCTACGAAAAAATGTAAATAGCTGTAACGAATCTCTTATATTTAGACACACTAGTCCGGATACCGTTATTAAAACTTTTAGAGCACTTAAACTTAAAAGTACTGAAGATATATGGGGCATGTCTGTTAAGGTATGTAGCTTCATCATAACCTTAGTAGCACCATATTTAGCTTATATTATTATCTTTAACAATTGTATTGACAAAGGATTATTTCCTGACCTAATGAAACATAGTAAAGTTATTCCTCTTTTTAAATCAGGAGAGAAAAAAGACCCCTCAAATTATAGACCTGTTTCTGTTTTACCAATACTTAGCAAAGTTTTTGAAAGGTTATTGCTTGATCAAATGATTTCACACTTCAATCTAAATAACTTATTTCATAACGAACAATTTGGCTTCACCAAAGGTCGTTCAACTACGGATGCTGGAATAGCATTACTCAAGAATATTTTTAATGCCTGGGAGAAATCTCAAAACGCAATTGGAGTTTTTTGCGATCTATCAAAAGCATTTGACTGCGTAGATCATGAGACCTTGCTATGTAAATTAAATCATTATGGAGTCAACGGTAAAGCGCTTGATATTTTACAGTCCTATCTCGAAAATAGGATACAAAAAGTGTAAATCACAGGGCGCACCCGTAAAAATTGGGGTGCCTCAAGGTTCGATTCTTGGTCCTTTTCTTTTCCTTGTATATATAAATGATCTTCCATTCATGGTAGAGAGTTTGTCAAAGATAGTGTTGTTTGCTGATGACACATCTCTGATTTTCAAAGTAGATAGACAAGCTCAGAAGCTCGACGAGGTAAATGACACTCTTCAACAAATTCTCACATGGTTCACTGCAAACAATCTAGTGCTCAACGCTAAGAAGACCAAATGTATAAAGTTTGTACTCCCTAATGTTAGACGAGTAGAGAATGAGATAATTTTAAACAATGACAAATTAGATTTCGCTGATAATACAGTTTTTTTGGGGATAACGATAGACTCCAAACTTCAATGGAATTCTCATGTTTCTGCATTATCTAACAGACTGAGCTCAGCTGCTTATGCCGTCAGAAAAATCTGATGGCTTACTGATGTAGACACAGCAAGACTCGTTTATTTTAGCTACTTTCACAGTATAATGTCCTATGGCATCTTGCTGTGGGGCAGAGCTGCTGATGCAGAATCTATTTTTATTTTACAAAAAAGGGCTATACGCGCCATTTACAAGTTAAGATGTCGTGATTCCCAAAGAGAACTGTTCAAAGAAATTAATATTTTAACAATGCCTTGTCAGTACATTTATGAAAACATTATGTATGTACGGAAAAACATATTACTGTATACTAAAAACTGTGACAGGCATAATTGTAATCTAAGGAATAAAAATAAACTAGAGCAACCTCAGTCACGATTAAGTAAAATTAATAATTCCTTTGTGGGGCTTTGTATACGCTTTTATAATAAAATACCAGAAGATATTTTGAAATTGCCTGAAACTGTGTTCAAAACTCATGTTAAACATGTACTTTGTAAAATGGCATATTACAAACTAGACGACTATTTAAATGACAATGATGTTTGGAACAGATTTCCTCCAGTCCAGCGCAATACGATAGCGAAAAACAAACGAAATTATGTAACCCAATTTAGTAATATGTAACAATTGATTAAAAGAATATTGTGTTGAGGAGTTTCTTGCCCCGCTTCTTTTCCTCAACCATACATGCTGAAGCGGTGGAGTTGAAATGACGTTCAATAAGTGGACTTGTAAGTTCCTATTTTGAATAAAACATTTTGACTTTGACTTTGACTTTGACTTTTCGGTCTGCTGCGCTAAAAAAAGATGCTTTTCGCCTCCGTCGATAAAAAAAAGTATACAAACCTCGGGAAGTAAATAAGAAAGCCTCACACCTCGACTTCGCCTTGGTCGACAATTACACATTTCTTATTTTATTTCTCTAGGTGTGTAATATACTATTGAAATTTATAATATCTGCAAGTCTTTTCCGATCATTATTATAAAACCAAATACATAATCGACTCCTCAAAATACTTTAAAAAATGTATTCAATGTGGTTTAATATCGCCCTAAGTATGAGCTTCAGTATTTCACTGTGATTGATTAGTTATCTTTACATTGCATATTAAAAACATTTTAAACTACATTACAAAATGGGATGCAAAAAATATAAAAAAATTATTAAATCATCGAACATTAAATTGCAAAATATTTAATTATCCTATCGAGCTACAATAATTTTTTTTGACACACCGTCGTCGACGGTCCGACATATAATTACCTACATTGTTTTCGGAATACAAACGAGTTTCCATGGTAACGGGAGATGTATTATGTCAATCCCTATTAGTCTCTCTATGCATCAGGTCGTGTGACCAGGAAAATAATAAATGGCAAATACGATATCGAACGCAGTGAATTAAAGTAAATAGGAAGCCGGTATATTATTAACTATGATGCTCAATAATCATTTTTCGTCGTAACATAAGTAGGAGACAGACAATTACAATTTAATTACGCCAAAACCCATCGACCAGACTTGGGCAAAAACACACACACACACAATCTATTCATCTCTTATTGTCTACCCCTCTATATTTTCTGTCTACCTCTTCAGGGATAAAAAGCGTGAGACGTGCCGCGTGCCTCTGCAGGATTACGTAAAGAACCATATTCTTTATACACTCAACAAAGCTTAGTGTTAAGATTGATTTACTCGTAATTACCATTACAAAAAGAGCGGTGATAGCCCGGACGGTTAAAGAGCCTGCCTAAAATCAGTGAGGCTCGGGTTCGAATCCTGGCATGTACCAATGAGTTTTTCAAAAACTTACGTACATATTTATCACTAGCTCGACGGTGAAGGAAAACATCGTGAGGAAACCCGCAGGTCTCAGAATTAATTCTGAGACATGTGTAATAGACCCGGTCCGGCGATAGGCTCACCACCTATCACGTTTAGGGGTCCAATATATCTCGTGAAATGTGGGTATTTCCAGTAATGGAATACCTCTGCCTACCCCCTCGGGGATAAAAAAGGCGTGAGATTATTATTATACTTATACCATTACAAATTATTTTCATGGACTATTAATTAAATACTAGTCTAAAATATTTTCCTTACTACTCGTACATATGGTCGTTTGTTACTATAACACGTTTTTAAATTTAAAAATTGTACAACAGTTGATTAAAATAAAACAATATTTTTTTTATATTATGCTTAAAAAAGACAACATAATCTTAATCTCTGCCTAGCAAATCTCTATATCATATAGTCGATTTGCTGGTCTGTCTGTCTGTCTGTAGGTATATCAAAAGTACCTACCCTAAATATATTTGTACAGTTTACTAGTCTATTATGATTAAGCAAAATAATAATTATACAGGTAAGAAGTTGACCTTACCTAAACATAAATGAATTCTCGTCTCAACCGAAACTATGGTTTAAGTCCAACCCTTTAGGTTTAAGCGGATTAAATGGAGATCACATTTTTTCTGGGCCTCTTAAGCTGACTCCAAGGATGCCTTAGACCTTTTCTATCAGCTTTTCTGTAATCCAAATGTTTGGTTATTCTTTTATAGGGATTTTCTTTTATACAGGACATAAGGAGAAATGTGTAGCATAATGGGTTCGATTCTGCTTTACAGCAACTAATAGTATATTTTATAAATAGGGACTAATCGAAGCAATAATATACCAGAGTGAGGGAGTCAATGAAACCGAGGGTATATTAAGTTGGCGTTTAGTCTCGAAGTGCAAACTGTACTTTTCACTTTGAGTGCTCGAAAAATAGTCAATGTGGTAAAAAATTATTTAAAACCGAACAAATTTACACTCGACAAAAATTCTTAAATTTTTGCGGTCAGTTTTTTTTTCTGAACCTATCATAGACCACATATTAACAAAGATATTTAAATATCTTTGGAGATTAGCAATTTAAAACACAGGCGCCACCTTCTTTGCGGAAAAATCATGGAACTAAAACTCTCAACGTTGTCTCAATGAAAATGGTCCACACGTCCACAGATATTTACTGGCTGTTTGAGTTTGTCTATGTGTCATTAAGGAAATTAAAAAACTAATTACTCCCCAGGGCTTCGTAGGGCTATATTGGCGTACTTTTAGAGCATGAGAAGTGAAAGCTTATTTTAGTTTACACCTGTCATTTTCTTTCTCTTAGAAAAGAAAAGAGACGAGAGATATTTAGTCCTGTCAAATTAAATTTTGTCCTGTCAACTAAGGCAGCAAGCACGGTATGAAATTACCGTGTTTAGTGGGTAAGTAAAGAAATCAAAAATACAGCCTCTGATAGGACTAGTAATAGTCTGACAGGAATAGTAATTCGGTAGGTTATCTTCTATCCCTTCGACCCAATTTCGACCACTGGGCGACCACTAGTAAACATACAGCTTTTTGCTCAACTTGGCGGGGGCACTGCCGTGCCCTCAGATCTAGAACCACGGTAGCCGTTAAGTGGTGGCAAAAACTGGTATTATTCGCTTTACTGGCATTCGATTAATTGAGATACTTACTAATTAAGAACTACGTGCATGTCAGTGACTACATTTCTTTAGAGATTTGAGTCAAATTTACTTGGTGGCGCTACTAACGCGCAAGACGAGTCGAGCGCTAATGCCATTTTCATACATGTGTCATACATACGACTAATGTTTACGTTTTACAAAGCCTAGGACAGGCTAATTTCAGAGGAAACTGTAAAGTACTGCACAGAACATACAATTTTACTAACTTTACTTAGTACTTTAATTTGAGTAGTACCTACTGAGACAAAAAATATAACAGCAATATGTGTGCATTGACGGTCAACGCTTGGCAGTCTATCGCCTTAGGGATGGGAAAAAATTATAAATAATCGATTATTATTAAATAATCGTTATTTTAAAATAAAATAATAGATTTTAAATTAATCGATTATATTCTTACACATTTAAACAGCACCATCTGTGCGACGAAACAAAGAAATCTGAAGTTCAATATTTTTTCATAATATTTTTTTCTTATATTTACATACATACATACATACATAATCTCACGCCTATTTCCCATTGGGGTAGGCAGAGACAACAGACCGCCACTTGCTACGAACCTGGCAGATCTCTCGCGCTTCCTCCACATCCATCAAACGACTCATGCATGCTTGTCGGTTTCGGGTACTCTTTATCTGGCTTTTCTTCAACACATCGCCGATCTGATCGATGTAGGTACGCCTAGGTCGTCCTCTACCGACTCGCCCATTCACAACACCCTTGTATATTTCTTATATTTGATTTTCAATAATCGATTACTTTTAATAAAATTTATCGATTTTTCAAAATTTTATTATTATCAAAAAGAGAAAAATCGATTTTAATTAATCGATTTTTTCGATCAATGTCACATCCCTATGTCACCTGCGAGCGACCCTTGCGACTCGCCTGTCGAGTCAAATATTTACACCTAAACTGCGGAGTCGGACAGGCCTGGTAACTGTCTTACTCGGTTTCTGAATGGCAAATCAAACCCTTTGCTGACAGACTATTAAATTATATGTTACCTATTCTGATTGGTTAAATAAAATCATAACGCATTTCAACAACCAATCAGAACGGTCAAGTTCGCTAATTTTAGTTTGATTTGCCCTTTAGAAAACGAGGGTTAAGGTCACTTCATTAAATAACAGTCGAGCTCTTCTGTCAAGTGGCCACTAACCAATAACAATGGAACCTAACGCAACTCTAATTTGGCATTGTAATGGCTTAATAGCTCTTGACCTCTATAATTGGCATAATTGCCAAATGGTTAGTTTAGACGAAACTCCTGATAATCCGTTCCAACGAACAAGCCAGTTTAACTGCGCTTATGTTTTAATACACAAGAGATGGCGCTGCCGTCACGATTACATCGGCTCTGTTTACTAAACAATAAATAAAATGTATTGGCTTATTTTTAGCCAAAAGTACAGCTATTTTCAATTAGTTACTATGCAATAATGATACACAAATTGTTAAGTTCATAAATGTAAATTTTGTATACTTTTAAGATTGCACGTTGACGTAAATGTAAAAAATGTTAAAAGTAAACGACCAGACACGAAGCCAACAGACATGTTTATGCACACAAATGTTGGCCCCGAGCGGGGATCGAACCCGCGGCCTCTGACTCAGAAGGCAGGGTTAAAATGTATTTGATTGGGCATAACAACTCTTTAGCAATATATTTAGGGTAATCGGCACAAAATTTACAGTACAAAATAGACAATTCGGTATAAAACGACACCGCGTAAACATGGCGGTGGAAATCTGTTAAAATTATATAAAATATATATATATATATATATATATATACAAGGTGAATTTTTCAAGTGGGCGTGGTAGGCTATATCAGAAACTGTGAGGAATATCGAAAAGTACTCAAAGGAGCCTCGGGCCCGATTTCAATGAAAACTAAAACTGCATCTTTGGATTTTTGAAAAATCAATAATCCTAGCCAGGAATCGAACCCGTTGATTTTGAAAAAAAAAAATCACCCTGTATTATTACACCATTCGATAGTGTCGCTAATAAAGATCGAATTCTGGAAAGAAATGACATACGAAAAACTTAAGGAAAAGGTTGGATTTTAATAAACTGATTCATATTTCAAAGTAATGGTTTAATTCATACCTGCTTTACCTGTATCTTGTCCAAAATGATGCTCAATAAATTTTTCAACATAGACCCGCAGCGCGGCAATCTTCACAAAATTAAGGAACCATCCATAAATTACATCACACGTCACATTTGTAAGACCCCCCCCTCTCTAGTGTGACGTCACATAAATTGCAATTTTACAACTAGACGTCGAATTAAAACAGCAGTTCCGTAATTAGTTTTATTTCCATTTAAATTCTTGTTTATGAAATCAACAACAAATCAAAAATTTGATAAAATATTTCAAAATATTAGATTCTGAAATGTGACGTCACAAAAATCCCACCCCCTTGTCACACAATGTCACAATTCGTCGACCCCCTCCCCTCTCCCTCTTAACTTGTGACGTAATTTATGAAAATTAAATTAGAACATAATGTTGTGAAGACGACCACACTACGGGTCTATGTTGAGAAAATTATTGAGCATCATTTTGGACAAGGTACAGGTTATGCAGGTATGAAATTAAGGCATTACTTCTCTACTCTTTATTAAAATCCAACATTTTCCTTAAGTTTTTCGTATGTCATTTCTCAATTCGATCCTTATTAGCAACACTATCGAATGGTGTAATAATACAGGGTGAGTTTTTTTTTTCAAAATCAACGGTTTCGATTCCTGGCTAGGATTATTGAATTTTCAAAAATCCAAAGATGCAGTTTTAGTTTTCATCAAAATCGGGCCCGAGACTCCTTTGAGTACTTTTCGATATTCCTCATAGTTTCTGATTTAGCCTACCAGGCCCACTTGAAAAATTCACCCTGTATATTTAGGGTTCTATATCCAAAGGGTGCCAACGGGGCCTATAACTAAGCCCCTGATGTCGGTTCATCTGTCTGTCTGTCAGTGGGCTGGTATCTCATGAACCGTATTATGCATTACCTACCAACAGAATGTAAATTTTTATTGCCGCTATAACGAGAAATAACAAAATAAATATTATAAAAGAGTACTTTACCGATTATAATTACTGTTTTACGTGAAGTTAGCGATAAACAGACAAAAGTGCTTGATTAGCAGTTCATTAGGTTGAAGTAATAGAATTTATTTCACAAGAAAATTTTGATTGCTGGAGAGAGGCAACCCGTGCAAAATCAGTAGCTAACTTCAGATTAATTTATTCCGGCTCTTGCAGACAAAGTTCGTAACAATGAAAGAGGATAATTGGATTTGTAGTAAACTTGAAAAGATTTGAATCCAGATAAATATACCGTTGATATAAAGTATAGTTGACGTTAAAAAACAGATATGTAACTTCTTAAATTATTAATTTTGAAGGTATATAATATACCTTTTTACTTAGAAATCAGGTAAGGTAAAATAAGTTGCCTAAAAAAATTTAATTACCACTCTAGAGATAAAGTGAAATATGTGACAACTTGCACTTTAAAAACTTTTAAACCGTATAGGTCACAAAATAACAAGTCGGCCATATTTTCTGTAAAATCACCAACATTGTCATTATAATAATAAATAATAATCTCACGCCTTTTTATCCCTAAGTAGGTAGGCAGAGGTATTCCATTACTGGATATACCCATATTTCACGAGATACATTGGACCCCTAAACGTGATAGGTGGTGAGCCCATCGCGTCGCCGGACCGGGTCTATTGACACATGTCTCAGAATTATTTATGAGACCTGCGGGTTTCCTCACGATGTTTTCCTTCACCGTCGAGCTAGTGATAAATATTTTCAATATTTATTTGCTTAAATAAATATTGAAAAAAACAGGACAAGTGCTAGTGGGACTCGCGCACAAAGGGTTCCGTACCATTATTTATAAAAACGGCAAAAAAAAACACGTTTGTTGTATGGGAGCCCCCATTAAATATTTATTTTATTTTGTTTTTAGTATTTGTTGTTATGGAGGCAATAGAAATACATCATCTGTGAAAATTTCAACATTGCCTGGTAACAGACAGACGGACGGACGGACAGCGAAGTCTTAGTAATAGGGTCCCGTTTTTGCCCTTTGGGTAAGGCACCCTAAAATATAAACCTGGTTTTATTACCTATGCTCCTTCCAGTGTAGTTGGGTGAATGAAAATTATGACACAATGAAATGTTAACATTGATTAGCAAGTAAGGTCCAAAATTCAGCTTTAAATGCCTTTAACAAGAAAATCTGACCCAATCACAACCAGTTGTCTTAGCTACAAGCGTTTCACCGCGTGTCAGCCCTAACACCGCACCTGAAATGGTTTCTGTGCGGAACCCACATCAACGGTAACGACCCGTCGAGTTGGTGATACACTGACACCATAACCCTAACATAATTTCACTTATAAACGTACCTAACTTTTTTTGTTAGGCTGAGAATTGCTTTCAGTAATATATTTTAATACGAGTTTTTACAGAGCAGTGATAGCCTTTACGGTTAAAGAGCCGGTCGAAAATCAGTGAGACTCGGGTTCGAATCCTGGCATGTACCAATGAGTTTTTCAAAAACTTACGTACATATTTATCACTAGCTCGACGGTGAAGGAAAACATCGTGAGGAAACCCGCAGGTCTCAGAATTAATTCTGAAACATGTGTAAATAGACCCGGTCCGGCGATGAGCTCACCACCTATCACGTTTAGGGGTCCAATGTATCTCGTGAAATGTGGGTATATCCAGCAATGAAATACCTCTGCCTACGCCCTCGGGGATGAAAGGAGTGAGATTATTTATTTTTTATTTTATTTTTACGAGTTTTTGCAAGCCTTGGGAAGAGGGTGAAAGAAGAAGTTAGACATTCCTCAGAACCAATTGGGTTGTTGTAGCGATAACATAGAACTTTAAAGAGTAAAAAAAACAACTTCATCTTATAATTATGGTTTTCTCATGGATGCCATTGTCAGAACTGGACATAATTGAAATGGGACCACACGGGAAGCACCAGCTTTCAAATTAAAGAAGAATCATCAGAATCGGTCTACCCAAAAGTTCTGACGTAACAAACATAAAAATAAAACATACCGTCGAATTGATAACCTCTTCCTTTTTTGAAGTCGGTTGAAAAGTGAAACAAAACGTAACTGATTTAAATTCCAACTGCCTAGACAAAAATTCGACTTGTAGGATATAACTTAATAACAGAACTCTTTCACGGGCATTATCTCAATCGTTGCCACCATAAATTGAACTCTATTCAATTCAGATACGATTCAAATCCAATGGAAAATTTAAAAAGCTATGCCCGTAAAGTGTTAAATGCTTTCATGTCGCATTTTGAGTTTATAATATTCTACTTGTATACGCAAACATTTTGGAACACATTAGTAAGTTAAAGACCGTGTTGTGTTCATAAATCAAGATGATTGTGTAAAGTAAGTCAATTTCCAACTAAATTTAACCAGTTAGGCGACAAACGGAGCGTAAAGCGAACTACAACTAAGGCGGTGCCAAGAAAATATTTCATCCATATAAACGGGGACAGGGCAAAGATTAACACTTTAATTTTACAGATGCGCCTTCGTGACTTGATTTATAATAAAGATGTTACCATGAAGCCATATATTCAGTATAGTAGAATCGCTATAACTTCAGGTGAAGCAGAAATTGTGTCAATACCACAAAATATTCACTCTCGATTTACATTTCACACAAAATATGTAACATTTGTACATTAAACAACATATAAACGCAATGATCTATCACAGATTATAATACATTACTTGACGCCTAATTTGCGTATGCCAAATCGGTCATCAAATTGTGATTATACTATAATTGCTTTTAAATTTTTATTTGCCATTTCACAAGTAACGCTCAATTTGTTTGTCGTCGATGGGGCGCGCAAGATTGCTAGATTTTTATTTTACTTTGTCTGGTTAGCTCTATTGTTGCAATTACTCTAGTTGTTAATGGAGATAAATCCTTATGGAAAATAATGTCAAACTGACGATAGTAGGCTACTCGTATTTCAATAGTTTGAAAATTTTAATACTAATTACTGTCATCCGCAAACATTATATGACTTCAAAGTGATTTGAACTTCATGACATCGAAATGGTCTCACCAGGGTCCGAAAAATTCATTGGTGTTAAGTCAAGTGGGTATCTCCATGAATGGGATAACTCTACCATCAATCGATGTAATAAAACTCTAACGGGGCCGTGTCTGTAAAAGAAAAAAAAAGAAAATTTTAGCGGTAGTGTATGTATATACTCGTAGTTATCGACATAGATACCAAAACATATTTTTTTGAAATTTTTGTCTGTCTGTCTGTCTGTCTGTGCTCGCATCACGCAAAACCTACTGGACTGATTTTGATGAAATTTTGTATGTAGGTAACCGAGTACCCGGGCCAATATCTGGGGTACTTTTTATTCCAGGAAAATATCTCATTCCCACGGGAAAATAGAAAAACTGGTTAAAAAAGAGAAATACGTACTATTCCGAAACGATTACACCTAGAAACTTGAAATATCGCATGTAGAGTTATGAAAGGATTTTTGGAAATTCCCACGGGAACGGAAATAAACTGAATTTGCGCGGGCACCGCCGCTGAGCACCCGATATTATACATATAATAGGTAAATTAGAAATTAAAAGATGTGTCGCATCTATAGGCGTATTAAACTAGTCTATGTAGAAAATTCAGAGAGCGACCTTGCGCGGAAGCGAACCCACGCCAGCTCCGGGAAATGAGCCACGGCGGACATCGTCGATGCAGCTACATTTCACATTTCACACTACATCGTTCACAGTACGAGAATGCTGTGTTTACAGTACGTATGATACTGTATTCTTACTCTACTCCAGAAATTTATAAGGCTGATACACGATTATCTTGACCTTGCAAAAATGTAATTGTAAATTGTAAATGTTGAATTGTAAACAACTGTTATCAAGCATTAAAATTACTTAACACCTTTGGTCCCGTTCTGACAATTCTTAGCATCTATAAGAAATCCATATACTTACATCTTATAATGTGTTAATTCAATATTAAATCAATATTACATAAACCGATTTCGATTACTCTTTTTTTAAACGTTCTTAAGTTCTTAATTCGACTGTATTTTTGACGTGACAACGTCTTATAAATTGATGGAGCCAGCGGCATTCCCGAAAAAGTATGACGTATGCGTCGTTCCAGTGCAAGCGAGAGCGCGCAACGAGCGACAAAGGGGCACAATCCATTCCAACAGTATTTTCCATAGACCTATTAACATTTCTATGGTATTTTCTTATGAAGTTGTCACGTTCAACTATCGTCAGTAAACTGACTTTACAGACAACCGATTTTTTTTAATACTTTTCGTTGAAGTTGGTAACATATTCTATGTTATTTATAAAAGTGAACGTTATTTAGGCCTACGTCCAACAGTGGACTTTTTAGGCTGATGATGAAGAAGAAGAAGAACGTTAATTATGAAGTTCTATGTTATTTATGAAGTATGTTAAATTAATGATCATCACCAGACACCAGAGAACTCACCGGTGCCAATGTTTGGGAAATCCGTTAACTCGCCTTTTGAAGAACGCTTGTCATAGGGCGAAGGAAAAATCTGGGGTTCATATCACATCACAAATTACATGTGAAAATAATCGCGTCTTCGTCGCATGTCAAGCGTCCAGTATATTACAGTTCCCATATATCTGTTATCTAAAGATTAAAAAAAGAACTTGACTGGCTGACTAACTGACTAGTCGGTCAAGCCAAAACCGCTGGGTCTAGAAGCATGAAATTTTGAATAAAGGTCCCTTAATTACGTAAGTGAGAAACTACGACTAAGAACGTAAGATTAAACAGGATCCGCGCGGGCAACGCCGATGTTCGATAATTAAATATATTTAAGGTACGACGATTTACAATCCTAAAAATGATCCAACTTGGGTTGCGTATTTCGCCTTAGCCACACCCCTATCGTCACTCGCAACAAAGGGAGCTCTAGAGCTGTGCCTAAAAGGCAGCTTTTGTGTAAAACTATTCTAACCCTTTAATAAATCTAGTTGCCAATGGAGACCGCAAGCCTCAATGTAAATCGATTCCAACAGGTCCCAAAACTTGTGGATAGTAATCAATTCTCTCGATTACAAAAGTTAGTAACAACCGCACATCACTAGCCATATATCTTGAGGGACTGGGAACTAATCATGAGTTGGCAAGTTGAATCAAGTTGCTGAATTGTTGAACTGAAAATGGTATTGCTATTCATGTTATTTAGATACCATGTCTCCGTGCAAGTGTGACATTTCATTATCTACGCGTAATAGCGCCATCTGAGCTGTAGTTTTATTCAAACAAAAAATTAATTGCACTTTAGTGAACTTTGTTTATTGATTGTTTGGCGCGTTAAAATTACTTATAGATAAACTTACATTCGTTGTTAAGGTTTATTAAAAACAAAAAAAAACAGAAATATATACTCAGGTATATTTACATTAGTTTATGAACTTAGTTATTATGGTTAAATAAAAAAGGTTTTTTTTTTTCTTTTCAGTTTTTTTGGCGGTAAATTTTTCTTGCTAAAAAGTTTTTAGTTTATAGTTTTTTTGTGATACACAACTCAGCATTGAAATCTGTGAGTGAACAATAAAACACCCTTATTTTCTCAACCTTAGGGTAGGTTTTTTTTCCAAATTTATTTGGGACCAACTTCGGGGTATACCTACTACCCATTCCAATAATAAAAGAATTATCAAAATCGGACTACTGTATTAAGTCATGTGTGATCAATGATCATACATTAAAAAAAGATATCTACGAGTCGACTTCTGTTGAAAATACAAATCTTTTTTCTCTTGTAGTGTAGATGTAGACGCAGATTTCTGTGTATCTTGGTACAGAGACCACAAATCAATCTAATTTCTTGATTTCTAATTATAATAGAAAATAATAATTATAAACTAATTTTATACGTGCGACTCGTAGTCGGGCCAATACTCAAATACACTTGCCTTAACTAATATTATAAAGAGGAAAAAAGAAAAAACTTGGCTTAGGTTAGGTAAAATACTGAAAAGCAAAGAAACATAACACCATGAAGCCATAAACAACCCTAATTTCCTTTAGTAACCAGAAATGAGATGCACGGCAACGGTTTTATTGCCTTCAGATGTAGAATTTCAGCAGGAACATCACTGAACATCACGAAATGTTTTATGATGGGATTTGACAGGATCTTAGGACGCCATCTATAAGTCCTTGAAATAGAATTTCTGACAGAAATGAGCTTTTGTGATGCTGATCTAGTTTTGCGAATTTCGAGAAGGTTTAAGAGTCCGAGTAGATATATACAATAATGTAACAGAATAATCGCAATTCCTAAAATTAGTTTGTTCAGTATCAACAACTCAATAGATTTTAGCCATTTTTAATCCTATGTGTTAAATTTTTCGGAAAAATCTATTAGCATAGCTGAATTTAGTACTATCTATGGAAATCGTGCTATTACTGCTCTTTATTTAAGAAAATTGTTACACAACTGAAGTTCGAATGCATCATATTTTTTTATATTAATATACCTACTAATTGAGGTGTATGAGGAATTTCGTGTATTCTGCTACGCGTTGTAGGTATATAGGTATTTAAAAATTGGACACGCACACGAAGGGTTCCGTATTACCATACAATAAAAAAAGACACTTTTGTCTGCGTCATTTGCGTCTGTAAAAATACAAATTCCGAGGTACAGCCGAGGCTTAGAATAGGACTCCTTGGCAGTTGGCACCATTTGGGCACATAACTTTTTCACTTTTATAATGAACTAGCAGCGTACCGCGGTTTCCGTGGGAATACGGGAATAAGATATAGCCTATGTTACTCAGAGATCTTCTAGCTTTCCATAGGTGAAAGAATTTCTAAAATCGGTCCAGTAGTTTTTGAGTTTATTCGTAACAAACATACAAAACTACATATCTTTCCTCTTTATAATATTAGTATAAAAGTTAAGTATATACTCGTATGAATCGAATTATAAGATTCAAGCACAATAAACAATATAACAGCACTTTCTAGCGATACTGCTCATCGTAATGGTCTTATGTTCGAATGCTCGACACACTTGTCAACCATACACCCGAAACGTCAAACACATCACTCACATTAAACCAGAGCACAATATCCTGTTCGCAACAGCACCTATCCTGATTGATAGATCGTCTCAATCGCAACTGTTGGAGGCAGCCACATTAATCGGATTATTAAAGAGAAGGATAATCTATTTCAGATTGGGTTGTCTGCTATTAATTAATTTGTATCTAGCTGTGGCTGCCGTGATATATTGCCCTGGTTGTTAAAACGTAGTGTAATCTATTTAGGTACAGGATAAAGGTGGGCTTTATGGAGATTTAGGGCTTGATTTACTCAGAGACGGGACCAAGGGTGTGGATAAGTCTAGAGATGTGATCTATCCTACATATAGAAGTATTTGAAATTCAAATACAGAATATGTATTTTTATGTTATATTAGAAATATTTTCCTATTTTCATTTTGTATATTGTATTAAGATTCATCCTTTGTGTATCTTAGTATTTACAAAGTTACCTTTTTATGCAAAGACAAAAGTGAACGCACTTCGATAATTGTAATTTATTTACCTATCAATAGGACTGTATGTTATTAATTATTGGTAATTAGATACATTTTTTTGCCACCGCTGTCGTTCTCGCCACCCTATATTGAGGGTGTTCTGAAATGACGACCACCAGGTGGCAGCACCTAGGCGTTTGGTCCAGAAAGCTGTCAAAACTGTCAGAGCGCGTATATTTTCTATTACTGTGTGATTTTTTTGAATTTTCTAATAAAATTAAACAAGTATAACGAATATTCTCTCCAAATCGAAATGCCACAATGTTGTGCAGTTCCTATGTGCTCAAAAAAACCGAGTGGTCATAAGTTTCCTAAGGACAAAATACGTTTAAAACAATGGCTAGTAGCTATTCGTAGAGATCGGTTTACGCAATGTTATTATATGTTACTACTGGGTTTACGTCTAAAAATAATAGTCGTATATGCAAAGATCGCTTTAGTAAAGACGATTACGAGCTGCCAACAGACTTAGTGTTAGAGAACCGTAAGTATTTTAAAGTTTTATAAGCATAGTAGTTAATTAAGTCTTTCTTGTTGTGTAATTTTAAAAAACTTAAGCTCAAGTGCAAGTACCATAGCACTCAACTTTTAAAGTTTTTGCTACATCATAATAATAATTTGGTATACCTATTTCATTGTACAGTATGTAAATGGAGACTATTGCCTTCATTTGATTTAGTGAATTTCTTAATAAAACCATATTTATTTGATGTTTCAGCCAGGCTAAATTTGAAAAAAAATGCAGTACCGAGTAGATTTCCATGGAATGAAGCTGATTTATTACACCACAAAAGAAAAGAACAACAACGTTGTTTGGATCGCGATACAAGATCAAAATATCAAAATGTATATCTCTTCATAAAAGTGATATTATGCTTTTACCAGATTATAATATAGGTACCACAATTTCTGAAAAATACCGATGGACAGTTTAAGACTGATCAGCTGATACGACAAATACATGTTGAAAGACTAATTGCTGGTTTAGCTAAAACATTTGAGATTTTAAGTGGCAAGTTAGATTCCAAAGTGATGCCTCTTGCAGACCGCATAATATTTGTTTGTTTCATGATGACAAATTTTAAAAGTAATATTATTATGTAGATAGACATATCTCTAAAAACATTATATTTAGTTATTTCATAATAGATTTTTTTTGGCAAAATAGAAACAATGTATAAATAAGTTTTACTATTTACTTTCCTTTCTACACTACAAAACCTGGACAAGCTAGCTATAGTTATTCTTCGACAGAACTTTAACAATCATATTTTGTTTTTGCTATTGTTGGTAACAAAATATATTTAAAATAAAAATCCTTTATTTGTGGAACTATAATATTTTCAATAAATATATCATCTCTTTTGATGTTTATTATCTTTTCATCCACATTCGTCCATATGAACAAATCACAGCTTTCTCTACCCGTAACAAGTAATTGTGTTTGAATTTTGTAGTAATAGCTACTGTTTTCTTTGAGTTGTAAACAATTTAAACTGTAAACCACATGTGGATAGTTTTCTAGCCCTATACACTCATCCTTTATGGAAAATGGACATTTAACTTCCAAAAGTATAAGGTAAAGTTTTAATTCGGCAACCCTTTTTTGTCCATACGCACGATCCATTTAGATAATATTAATTTTAGGAACTAAAAACCTGATACTAACATATAATATCATTGCTAAAAACTAAAAAACGCTATGCAGAATTGCAAAAACTATGTGTTTTGACAGCGCGCATGACCTCATGACTAAGTGGCGCCAACTAGTGGCGTAAATTTTCGTAAACACCCTCATTGCGTTGTAGGTCGTATCATGTGTCAAACTCTCAAAGTTAAATTATTTCTAACAATATTACTTACCTATAAGGCAAATAAACCATAAGCTACGATTATCTTTTTCTCAGGAATATTTTATTTAAAAAAACTTATTTTGTATTTAGTATTTCAAATAAGTGCCTAAAACTATCTACAGCACTTAAAAAAGTATCCCCTAACCTGTATTCCAGATAGTTTTTTGAGGTATCTTGTATATCTTTGGATAACTGTAGGTTAAATGGTTAAATATGTTAAGGACAAGAGAATTAATCATTCAACTTTGCGTGAACAGGTAATTCTAGGCAGAAATTGCGCGAGGTGGACGTTTTGTTTTATGTTTTGCGAAATTGACATTTTGCGAGGGGAATGTTTCGTGAAGTAGACCTTTTTGTGCATATCTTAGTAAGATATTATGTTTTGTGCATCATCGTCGGTCTGAACCAGCCTTTAGCAAACGATCTTGCTCATGTTTTAGGGACGTAGGTTATAGATAACTATAACTGAAGATAACTGAAGCCACGACCGAATATTCGGTGTCGGTTTCGGTTTCGGTCGGACACTAATTAGGTATAATGTATATTAACGGTAGATACATGCGCTCAAAAACTATGTAGCTGTTAATTCGTCAGTTTTTGGTATCAAAGATATATCTATATATTTAAAATGATAATCTAACTGACTGATTGGTGATAATATATCAACGCACAGCCTAAACCACTTGGTCTAGAGACTTGAAACTTTGCATATAAGTACGTGCAGGCATAAAGGATTTTGCAAAATGCAACCCTTAAGGTGAATCAAAGGTGCGCGAGCGAAACCGCGTGTAAAAGCTAGTGTGCGATATACTAAGTTTTACGAAGAGTATTAACGATCCTAGCCAAAGGCTTTGTATTACGTAATATTATTCGAATAGAATGACAAGTGTATGGGATTGACATTAGTGCTCGACTTGATATAGGTAGGTACGTGCGGTTTTTTGGCGAGACCAAATAGAATTGACGCAACACTCTAAAGAAGGCATGTAGTTCCTAGTTAGTATTACAATGTAGTAAACGCCAACTAAACGAATAAAACCTTAGTTTTCCACTAGGGGGACTGAACGTTCAATTAACGATTTTAAACACAAAACTATCAAATAGTTTTATATCTTCAAAAGATCTATCTTTTCAGATGACTAACCCTTTATAGATATAATTTCCCAAGCGCCTTATTCATAACAATACAAATAATCCATCTATTACCGTGAGCTCGGTAAACCTAATCGATCTATCAATAGAACCACTATGGACAGGACCCCGCTCGCTATTAAAACTATCTTTGATAGTCGAAGTACATTAAAATTAGTGTCCGACCGAAAGTTCGGTTTTGGTTTCGGCCGAGTTTATGACAAAATACAAGTTTCGGCGGCAGTTTTGGTTTCGGCCTAAATTGGCCGAAACTAACCTAACTTCTATGAAAACTTAATTTAAAAAAATAATATGAATATTAATAATATTTTTTATATTATATTTAAAAAGTGTTTCCATTTCATCACGGAGTTTCGGTTTTGGTTTCGGCCGAAACTGAAGCCACGACCGAATATTCGGTGTCGGTTTCGGTTTCGACCGGAGAACCAGTTTCGGTCGGACAGTAATTATAATGTTTATTAACCAGTAGATATATATATATGTTATTTGCAATTTGATAAGTCGGGGCACTATTAATAATTTCCGGTCTGTATTCATAATACCCGCCTCAATTGGACAATGTGATTAAAACAGAATGATTAATCACTTATCCTGGCCATTATGAATAATGAACACCCTATCTTGGGCAAAGTAATAAAATAGGTGAACTGTACTGTTTTTGTTTATTAAATAAAATTAAACTTACAAAATTTACATGAAAAGTCAACAAAAAATAAACTATTGAAAATAGTAGTTACAAAATAAACAGTTCAAAATGTAATAACATAAGAATTACCTAACTTTTATTTGTTAAAGATATTACATAATAACAATAGTTTAAAAATTAGTAAACTGAGAAAAATCAACAGAAATATCTAATAATGAAGGACTGTGTAAGAAAGTTATTAAGTTAAGAATTATTTATTCTTGCAAGATGAGCTTTTGTGACATTTGGAATTGCAAAGAATGTTTGATTTCTTGCATTTACAACATTTTGAATTGCAGTCACCACTACAGTTACAATAGTGGAGTCATCAAAATGTGAGTCTCTACGAGCACATTCTCGAAGAGTAATATCAACTCGTCATAGGCCGCGGTCATTGCCCGGCTACAAGTAGGGAATTATTCATACTGATCGGTCCAAGTGATAAATTCAAGCTATCTCAAACACTGACTTACACTGAGAAAACTGGTAATCATAAAAGACATGAAATCAGGATAAGTAAGATGAATTCACCTCAAGGACGGAGAATACTGATATCACCAAAAAGAAAGATGATAACACGTCTGATGATGATAACTGCATATAAGATGACGTGTCACCATGGCTTTAGTCGGACGAGCATACATAACGTGATTAAGTTTACTACTATTTATGTTTGCTTTCATCATATCTCGAGTTACGTACTATTATATTTCCTACTATTTATCGATGACTTCCTCGTACCTCCAGTTATTATGTCCTATTATTTTTTTTACTATTTATCGAGGACTTCATCTTATTTCCAGTTTTGTAAAATTGTATTAATTATTGTTTAAATTGAAAAATGGTATTTATAATTATTGTAATTATTATTGATTGCCAAATAGTGCCCGAAAGTCCTCTCTCTCTACTAATGAAACCCTGCACTCAACCCCGAAGTGGATACAATGTCAAATGCATCTAAACTTATAATTACTATTTATTTATAAATACTTATATCTAAACCCTGAGTCAAACGATAGTGCGTTTTAATTCGACCATGGCGCCATCTATCGAGAACGTATTACAACACTTGTTTTGCGTTACGTGTGCGTTAACACTCTAGTGTGTTCCACTATAATTATTTTTCTACTATTTGCCGATGATCATTAATATATCCAGTTAGGTCTAGTCCAGGTGTCGAGGGGTCAGAGGAGTATGGAGGAGTGGAGGTGGAATCTCCATTGTGAAAAGGGAAGATTTTCCGCCAGGCGAAGTGATCGTGCCTGGGGACCGCGGTCCAACGGTTGATGTTGGACAGTTGTATTTATACAAACTCATTAGAAAACTTCGATAGCGCGGTTTAGAACTCGGCCGTCTATTGGCGCGTTTTATGTAGTGCCACTTATATTAATATGCTTAGCGCATAAAATGATATGACTGTAATATTAAATAATATGATGCTGGGATTTCATCGTATTTTCGGTGATACTTCTTCATATTCAACTAGGAAATCTATATAAGTACGGTGACGGTGTCATTGTGTTTTATGTTTATAATCTTACTTATAAATATCATACAAATTTATAGTAGGTACAGTGAGATATTATTCAAAAAGAGAATATTATATTGTGTGACCAATTTTTACGATGCTTGCTCCAGTTTTAGACAAACGTCACGTTATTTTATGATTACGAAGAATTAAAAAATATCATGTCTTTGTTATAATTATGTGAGCGGAATGGAGCGATTGGAGCTAGCGCCGAAAGTGCTGTCATCATATTATTTTTAAGGAATCACACAGAATGTTATGCATACTCATAGATGAGATTCTGTAGTCGTATTTTAGTAATCATCACTATATTAATATGATGCTTACTCTAAAAATAAGATTCTGTAATCAATTTTAGTAGGATTCACATTTTCACATTATTCTATAAAATTAAATGTGGTGCTAGGACTTCATCGTATTTCCGGTGATACTTCTTCATATTCAACTAGGAAATCTATAAAAATACCGCGACGGTGTCATTGTGTTTTATAATTATAATCTTACTTTATCAATATCATACAAATTTATAGTACAGTGAGTTATTATTTGAAGAAGAGAATATTATATTGTGTGACAAATTTTTACGATGCTAAGAATCATAATATCGCATTACTTACTCAAACAATTCGATTCCAACTAATATATTTCGATTATAGCATAGTATTAACCTATTATTTCCTTATTTTACGACAATGCACCTGTTTTAGACCAACGTCACGTTATTTTATGATTACGCCGAAATGACATTTTTTTCAGTGTATTACATGGACCACGGGCCGTCGGGCATTATTAATAATGGCCGATCAAAGTGATAAATTAATCACTTTGCACATCACTCTTGGGCATTATTAATAATGGCCGGTCCATATTAATAATGCCCAGTTAATCACGTTGCCCGTAACATATATATATATATATATAATCTCACGCCTTTTATCCCGAGGGGGTAGGCTAGATACATGCGCTCAAAAAGCCGTGTCAGAAATAGAACACAAGTGTTTTTCAAAGTCTACCTTCTCATATCCCTAGGCACCTCGAGTGTAAAGCCAAACATCAACATCTCGTTTTTCGCCGTTCCCCTGAAAATATTGTGCACACTTTTAATAGCTGCTTGAGTTGAAAATTTTATTTAAAGTTTCCTAGATCTAGCAGCGCTTTGGAGGCTGTGTGTTGATGAATCAAATAGTCTGCGAGTTTCTTCATCACTACATACTACTATATAAAACAAAGTCGCTTTCTCTGTCCCTATATCCCTATGTATGCTTAAATCTTTAAAACTACGCAACGGATTTCAAGCGGTTTTCTTAATAGAATGATTCAAGAGGAAGGTTTTAGTATTAGCATTGCACCCGTGCGAAGCCGGGGCGGGTCGCTAGGTGTAATAAAATTTTAGAGAAGTAAAGTTGAAGATGTGCCCTTCACTTTTCTTGCGAAATGAGCGAGTTTTCTCTGACACAAAGCTTTGCGAAATTCGCACGGCAGTTGGAGATAATGTTCAGCTGCGTTAACACCTTAGCCGAACTGAAATCAAGGTGCAATTTTGACTTATTATAAAAAAAGCCAAAATAAAACCCAACTTCAAGAAAAGCATAACAAAAAACTGCAGTATTTCTTTTTACTATTTTACCCACTGCTTAGTTAAGTTGATTAGTACATGAACATTGCTTACCCTCTATGACTTGTGGTGTTCATATACCCGTTTATAGAAGCAATCTGCTGACCAAGTTAACTATAATATAGTGCGTATTCCAGAAATATTTAGCAATACTTGCGTACATGTCAAATGAGTTACCGTATTGACTGAAACACCGAAACTGCTTGACACCGACTTCAAATAATACTAGGTACCTATACTTACCTAAACTACCGTTTCTTAATAAAAATATATTTTGGTATTTTTAGTGCTTTCCTTGTTTTTGTTAATTATTTTTCAAAGAACTTGCAAAAGTATGAGTCTATATCATTTGCGATCTCAGCATCAATTACCTACTGTTACCAAACCTATTGCACTGATTGCGAGTGATTTGAAGGTGTCCGTTAAGGAGTTCTTCAGATCTATACAAAATTAAAATGGGACCAACTTTAAAGTATACTTTTTCAAAAAAAAAATTTTGTTATTGATCATACATAAAAAATAAATAGATAATTTTGAATCTTAGAAATTACTACGGGAACGGAGCGCATGCTAATCTATTCTAGTAATAAAGAGGAAAGATTTGTATTTTTTTTATTGTTGTATGTTTGTTACGAATACACTCAAAAACTACTGGACCTATTTGAAAAATTCTTTCACCGATGAAAAGTTACAATATTCCTGAGTAACACTGGCTATATTTTATACCCACAGGAACGTAAATACGCGCGGATGACCTAGTCTTAGATAAAAGGGTACCAACTAAGTATCATACTGTGTAAAGTAACTGCACATATGCTAGGGACTTAATTAAAGTCCTTTGTTCGTCACTAATGGGACTCACCACAACATTGTGCAGTAACAGTTCTTATCCCTTTGACGTTGATATCGTTGTAAAGTCATACACGGAAAATGTTTTTGATATTCTAGCATGGACTTAAACTGTGATAGCAAGAATTTACTGTAGTAAATATATTATGTTAATACTTACTTTAAAATCTAGTATCCTCAAAATCATTGAAAGAAAAATATCTAGGTAATCCTACTAATAATATTATAAACGCGAAAGTTTGTTAGTCTCTTTCACGCAAAAACTACTGAACGGATTTGGATGAAACTTTACAGTTATGTAACTTATACATCTGAATAACACATAGGCTAAATTTTATCCCCGTATTCCTACGGGATCGGGAACTACGCGGGTAAAACGGCGGGGATCTTTAAAAAGCTGACAAAAAAATATATAAATTCAGTTACGACTGAATGGTTACCTACATTATATATCTAATTACATTATATATCCAATTAATGACCTACATTACATATCTAATTTATTCTCAGAATTAATTCTGAGACTTGTGTAAACAGACCCGGTCCGGCGATGCACCACCTATCACGTTTAGGGGTCCAATATATATTTATTAATCCAATCCAATATATTTTTTTGGCAGAGGGGAACGCCTGTCTGTGGCGTCTCCGGTGTGTAGTGTGAAAAATTGGCTACATTAGCCATATTCAGGCGCACCAGCGTCGATAAGCTGACTGGTGGTCGAAGTGGTCGCCATAACCGAAAACGGTCGGAGTTCACTATATCAAAAACTTAACACCAACTAAATACAGATTCAGATCGAAACAAAATAAAGCATGGCCTGAAGCATTTTCTACTTTATATTACATTGTAACTAAAAAGCTTTTTCAGTCAATTATCCATGTAAACGAATGCGTGGAAGCTGAACAAATTATGCGAAATTTCAGGAGTTTGGACGCGAATTCGCAAATAGGTGGGCGAATTTGATATTTAAATCACTACTTCTTGTGTTGCTTCATTATCATTAAGTCATCTACAGCCTTTAATATAACAAAAACATACTACTTTGTTTTATTTCGGTTTTAGGGTTTTGTAACAATAGGTATGGTTAAAAAGAAACACGTAGTGCCACTCTGCCCGTCTGTCCATCATAGTTGTTATATCTTGAATATAGACGGCTTGTTGGCTTAGTTGGTAGTGACCCTGCCTTCTGAGTCGGAGGTCGCGGGTTCGATTCCCGCTCGGGGCCAACATTTGTGTGTATGAACATATCCGTTGGCTTCGTGTCTGGTCGTTTAATATTTATTTAAGTATGTTTATCAGTTGTTTAGTATACCCATAGTACAGGCTCGGCCTAGTTTGGCACTAACAAACCGTGTGTGAATTTTGTCCCACAATTTATTTATTTATTTATCTATCTGAGCGACTACTGCTAAATTGAAATTAAAAAACGTCTTAGGTATCTATTTGCCCAAATTTATTCCGAATAATATTTTATTTTTGTCAAAATCGCCGGAAATGGCGGTCGGCTTAATGGTTTTAGAAAATGAAAAATATCATAGAAGAGGTTTAGGTATTATATAAAAAGAAATCAACATCTATCACTGTTTTATTAGAAATCAGCGAAAAGTTTTTACAAATATAGTTAAGGTCTCAACTTTTTTTATTGCGTATTAATAAATAGTTATACAATATATTTTATTCGTTGCAACCCTCCTAAGGTTAAATAGAAGAAATCGCTTAAAGGCCTCATATAGTACTATTTAACAATAAATATCAAACATTTATAGTACCTATACCCAAAATACTGTCACATATTTTTTAGGGCGTGCAAAAAAGAAGTGTTAGTTATTTATTTAAGTACAATTACAATCTCACGCCTTTTTTATCCCCGAGGGGGTAGGCAGAGGTATTCCATTACTGGATATACCCACATTTCACGAGATATATTGGACCCCTAAACGTGATAGGTGGTGAGCCTATCGCCGGACCGGGTCTGTTTACACATGTCTCAGAATTAATTCTAAAACCTGCGGGTTTCCTCACGATGTTTTCCTTCACCGTCAAGCTAGTGATAAATATGTACGTAAGTTTTTAAAAAACTCATTGGTACATGCCAGGATTCGAACCCGAGCCTCACTGATTTTAGGCCGGCTCTTTAACCGTCCAGGCTATCACTGCTTGTTTATTTGTTTGTTTATTTATTTACCCATACATTTATAGAGGTACAAAAGTCGCGGAACCCTCACTGGTCTAGTCCATCTCGTACCTACTTGACACATGTCAGTTTAACGTGTATCGTAAGATTCGTGAAAGAAGTTACATATTATACTCACAATAATATTGGTCATAATTATTATTTACAACTTGTAGTTTTGTATAAAATTTTAATTTTATACTTTCACCAATATGAATTCGGTATATTTGTAATTTTTTATTTAAAATAAAAAAAAAAGCTATGTAAAATCGTCACACTTTGTACATACATACATACATACGCTCACGCCTTTTTCCCGAAGGGGTAGGCAGAGACAACAGCCCGCCACCTGCTACGATCCTGGCATACCTCACGTGCCTCATCCACATCCATCAATCGGTTCATACAAGCTCGTCGTCACACTTTGTTTTTGCCCTTATCTGTAATTTTTCAAATTGAATCGATATAATACATAAATAAAGCTTAATATCATTGCGTTGAAAAAATTATGTATATAGATAAGCACATTCATATATGTTTTTCTTCATCTTGATGATGAAGGAAAGCATTGTGAGAAAGCCCAGATGCCCCTAAATTGAGGGAAGTGTAACAAGCAACGCTTGGCCCACTCTCACTTGTCACGATTAAGAGCCCGTAAAATTTAATAGTGAAAAGTTTATATAATCATAAATAAAATTCCTTCGCCACCTCGGTAATAAGACGTCAGCGTGTATTATTATTTTATTTAATATGTATTTTAACCATCAAAAGCTTTCTATCAAGTCTTATTGCGCTTATTTACATAGCTTATATTTATCAATGTCATTTATTAAAATCGTAAAAATAAATATATATTCATCTAAATCTTTTTTATAAACGTCGGCTTTGACGTCAAATTCTGAAATCCTTAGCGAGAAAGTCTTATTACATATTTCATTCACCATCTGTATGCAAGTGAGTCTCATAAAACGTCTAAATAATAAATAAGAACCGAAGATATACGCTTCAACTGACATGGTGGCCGATTTAAAATGGACTCTCTCCTCCCCCGAATTTATTCTACAATGGCTATTAAAAAGAACGAAGGTATGCAAGCGAAGAGATCATTTTAAAATGGTTAGTCACTTATTTTGTGGTCTAATATTCCTCAAGAAGATCTCGAAAAAATGGCAGTACGCTTACATTTTGCCAGTATGTATTAATCAAAGCAACAATCTGGCAAAATGTTTGTATTTCGGTCTTTTTAAAAGTTATTTTAGAATTTACGGTGCGCAATAAATAGACACATTACTTTCTCTTTCTATATTTTCATTTATTTTTATAGGCACCTATTATTGCAAAGTTTATGAAAAGAATAAATGCTTATAAAAGCATTCAAAATGTAAATACATGTAATGGTTCCAAAAATGTTACTTTATCAATCACAAATATTTAAACTCGGTGTTTTACCAATATATTTACTAACACAAAATCACAGAAGAAATTAAATGAAACATAAAATGTGTTCTTGTGAGTGAACATATTATTCCTTCATAATATATATATTTTTATAATAAAACTGTTTCAATTTAGTATACCTACCTACTAATTTAAAAATACAGTGGTGAACAGTAAGTATTTAAGCGAATAGAACACCTCTACCCAGATAAGTTATAGTGAAGGGTATTTTTTAAATTTAAATATTATAATTATAATTATAAATATATATTAAAAAATATAAATCATTTACTAAAACAAACAGAGTAGGTGTACCACAGGGAAGCATATTGGGTCCCTTATTATTTCTAATTTATATAAACGACTTACCAGATATAACAAAATACAATTGCGTGTTATTTGCCGATGATGTATCTGTTGTTATACCGTGCAACGATGCTAATACGTATAATCATCAATTAAATGAAACTATACATAGAGTAATTAATTGGATGAATAACAATAACCTAAATGTTAATCTGAACAAAACTACATACATCCAATTTATTAATAAGAACGCCAAAAAACGCTCACTGAACCTCACTTTTGCTGACCAAACTATCATAGAATCATACCAAACTTCGTTCCTGGGTATTATAATAGATGATAGATGCTCCTGGGCAGATCATATCCAAAAAGTATGCAATAAAATAAATTCTTTTGTGTTTGCACTATGGCGTCTTACTAAGATTAGCAGTAAAACGGTTGCTATTCAAGCTTACCATGGATATGTATCTTCCTTATGTAGATATGCCATCCTACTGTGGGGCAACTCACATCACGCAATTAGAGTATTGATAGCACAAAAACAATGCATTCGAGCAATCTGCAACATTGATGCATTAACATCTTGCAGACCACTATTCAAGGAATTAAAACTTTTAACCGTCCCTTGTATGTATATATATGAAATATGTTTATTTGTAAGAACCCAGACAGGCCTATTCAGCAAAATGAAAGAAGTTTGTAAATTTAATACGAGATACCCTCAAAGATTGCTACCACCTAATAGAACAACGACTTTATACGGCAAAAACACTTATCACATGGCAATAAATATTTATAATCGGTTAGGTGACGATATAAAGACACTGCCTATGAACCTGTTCAAAGTCAGATTAAAAAGTTGGCTTGTACAAAATTGTTTCTATTCTGTGAATGAATATATTGAGTTTCTGACACCTCGGAAGTAGTAACCCATAATAATATGTTTTGTTTTAATTAATTACTGTTATTTTAATTCTTGCTATTATTTGACTAAATTATGACATTTCTATTGTTTTTTTTTTATTATGACATTTTACTGTTTTAGTTTTGTTATCAAAATTTTATTCTTGGAATTATTGTTCATACATATAATTCTTGTAATATGTACCTATGAATTTTGCATGCCAGATTCTGGTGAAATTGTGTGAAATATTATATCATTTTACTGACCATCTCTATGTACCACATTTCAAGCGAAATAAAGATTATTATTATTATTATTATATTTTTACGTAGATATTCTCAATTTTAGGAACTTGTAAGGAAAATGGTGTTTTACAAAGTTATTTGTGTTTTCACGGCAAGCCGTCGAATCAAATATGATTCCAATATTCTCGGGGTGAGTTCCAACAATATTCTATGCATATGCAATGTGGTGGCTGGCGGCTAAGAACTTCTATTTGTTTTACGAAATTGGTATGAAAATGTAATTTTGCAAGCACCTATTTTGGAATATGCTTTGAGCCAATATTCCTTTAAGGATAATTTATGTTATATGATTAAAATTAGATTGGATTTAGTAAAGAATATATTTTAAAAAGTTTGAGACCAGGTGATTTACTAGCAGGCATTCCCCGCCGAAAACCCTTTTTTTCCGTTCTCCTTAGAAAATCCAAATTTCATTTCTTATTTTAGGTGTTTCTGTTACTGATATTTCGTAAAGCGTCAATAGTAGTTAGCTTTCATATTTATATACAATAAGTAAGAGAATAACCGCAATTCCTGAAATCACTTTGTTCAGATCGAATACTTAATCTATTTCATCTATTTTTAATATGTAAAATGTGTAGATTTTAGGGCTATCTATGGGAAACGTACTATTATTTCTCTTGATTTAAGAAATTTGTTTAGACAAAACTAAATATAATATCTAATATCTAAATACGTACCTATATAAATCATATTTATTATATTTATATACCTACTAATTCGGGGATATGAGGAATTGCGCTTATTCTGTTACGCGTTGTAGATTATTTATATTGGGATTAGAATTATACCAGAAACACTAAACTTGCCTGCTTATAGAAAAATATTATTATAGAATTCGAAATAATCAGAGTTTTTTAAGTGTACCTATACTATCTACTGCACTTGCTTGCTACCCAAAGTTTAACATAATCTCCTCACATTTTCTTCACGACTCGAGTTGTAGGTAATTTGAACAGTACAAATAAACCCAGTCTCATCCGAAGTTTTTCACTTTGCGACTGCAATGTCGCGTCCGCGTTCACTCCAAACTTTTCCTTCTTTTGGGATGCTCTCAGAAAGTTATAAAGTTCCTTTTTTCACAATGATGTCAGAAATATACTTAATTTAATAATAATAATAACAAGCACTGGGACGGGCCGCTCTGCGAGTTGGTGCTTAAGAATCTAACGGATTCATGCACCAGCACCTCGGAGCGTGCTCGTCTCCTCGCAGTGTCTCAAAAAAAATCGGGACATTGGCTGTGGGCATTGCCTTCTGCTACCGTTGGTACTCTATTGGATAGACAGACACTTTCCCTCGCTGTCTGTCTTCGGTTGGGCGTCAGGGCAAACCACCCCCATAGATGCCAGTGTGGGGAGCCTGTCGATCGACTCGGACACCACGGCCTCTCTTGCGCACGTAACGCCGGCTGCCTGTCGCGCCATGCATGCCTCAACGACATCATCCGCAGGGCTCTCAACACTGCTGGTATCCCAGCTATTCTTGAGCCTAACGGCATCACACGAATAGGTGGCGGGAGGCCTGATGGTAGGACTGTCGGGCCATGGAGACATGGCAGGTCGCTGGTGTGGGATGCCACATGTGCCGACACATTGGCCCCATCCCACATCGATGCCACCTCTGTGGGCGCTGGCGCAGCAGCTGCGGCCGCAGAACGCCTGAAGCGGCGCAAATATGCCGACCTCAATGAGGGCTACATATTTGTGCCGTTTGGGGTGGAGACCATGGGACCGTGGGGTCCGGGGGCGCGGCAGCTCCTCAAAGAGCTGTCAGTGCGTTTGGTCGAGGCTTCAGGTGACCAGAGGGCTGGCAGCTATCTCTGTCAAAGGATCAGCCTAGCTATCCAGAGAGGGAATGCTGCCAGTCTTCTGGGCACTGTCCCACATGGTTCCTCTTTGGAGGACATTTTTTATCTGTAATTATTGTAAATCAATGTATATTTTCTTTGCAAATAATTGTATATATATTAAACCATGGCTTAATCTATATCTATACATATAATAAAACTCTAACCGGGCCGTGTCTGTACATTAAATATTTTTTGAAAATTTTATTGTAGTGTATATTTATCGAAATAGATACCGAAACACCAATTTTTGGAATTTTTGTCTGTCTGTCTGTCTGTCTGTCTGGTTGTGCACGCATCACTCAAAAACTACTGGACGGATTTTGATGAAATTTGGTATGGAGATAACTGAGTACCCGGGTCAACATCTAGGGTACTTTTTATTCCAGGAAAATATCTCATTCCCACGGGAAAATAAAAAAACTGGTTAAAAATAGAAATACGTACTACTCCGAAACGATAACACCTATAAACTTGAAAAATGGTATGAAGGTGTCTGATATGTCATAGGAATTTGGTATGAAGGGATTTTTGGAAATTCCCACGGGAACGGGAATAAACTAAATCCAAGCGGGAAAACGCCGCTGGGCACCCGCTATTTGAAATATGGTATGTAGGTGTCTTAAGTATGTCGTAGGCAACCACTATGAAGGGATTTTCGGAATTTCCCACGGGAACGGGAATAAACTAAATCCAAGCGGGAAAACGCCGCTGGGCACCCGCTATTTGAAATATGGTATGTAGGTGTCTTCAGTATGTCGTAGGCAACCACTATGAAGGGATTTTCGGAATTTCCCACGGGAACGGGAATAAACGGAATCCGCGCGGGCAACGCCGCTGGGCATCCGCTGGTTTATAAATAAAATAGATACCTGTTGCCCGCGACTTAGTCCTCGAGAAACTTTAGTATCGCGACTTTTTGGTGTAGTTTTTCTGGGACGAAAAGTAGCCCATGTTCTTCCTCAAGGTGTAAGCTATCGTCCTTGCAAATTTCATCAAAATCAGTCAACAAGTTGAGCCAGGAACAGTAACGTAACAAACAAACCCACTGTTGCATTTATAATATTACTCAGCAGTAGAACTAATAAAACAGCCAAAATCTTAATATTATCAGCCCTATCTAGACACATGCACAAGTGACAGCCAAGTTTGAAAATTGTTTGTGTTGAGTATTTATTTTATATATTTATCCAAAAGTATACTACAGTTTTATTTACTTTTTCGGAACGTAAAATAAACCGTGAAATATTCCATGCAAGCTATGTTAAGATAAATTTTGAGATAAATATCACTCCTTTCTTTCTCGACGTTCTATCTCGATATTTACGCCGCGTTTCTACTAAAGATGGCTCCTTCACCCTGCGTACGACCTACTAATCAAAATAGGCTTCACAAAACAGTTTTAAGCCAAATGGATAAATACATTTTAGAGCAGCAAAAACATTTTTAATCTTGATCATATTTATTAATGAACCAATTAATGATACCCATTGTGTTCAAAACACGTTTTCGGTAAATTTTCTCGATAGGAAAAAATCATAAAATCATGTAAATTTTATAACAGTTTTTTGTGATTTTTATCGTAATTATAAATCTTTGCTCTTAATCTTCACAGCTGAATCATGTGAGAAAATTAACAAATTTAATCAAATGAAACTGGTATACCCGCTAGGTTGCCACATCTCTAGTTTTTACGCGTGACTGATATAATACAATGATATACGTACTGATTGCATTCTCCGCAGTGAATGCTCATGTAGGTTAAAACGCGGGGTGTAATTGGTGTTCTCCCGCGCCAGTAGATGCATTCCATTGTTCGTTCGGCAATAATACTGCGATATATCTCTTGCACCTCGCCTCACAGCCGTGAACTCCATGTACGCACACCGCATTGCACCAAATGCTCACCTCATAGTACAACAGTCAACATCATCTGTCTTCAAAGACGTATAGGATAGTATAAAACAAAGTTGCAACGCTTTCTCTGTCCCTATATCTCAATCTTTAAAACTACGCAACGGATTTTGATGCGGTTTTTTTAATAGATAGAGTGATTCAAGAGGAAGGTTTTAGTATTAGCATTGCACCCGTGCAAAACCGGGGCGGGTCGCTAATAAAATATAGTTTATGTTACTCAGGGATATTCTAGCTTTCCATTGGTGAAAGAATTTTTAAAATCGGTCAATTAGTTTTTGAGTTTATTCGTAACAAACATACAAAAATACAAATATTTCCTCTTTATAATATTAGTATATCAGCACGCGACTCAGTGAAGCATCAGGCGACCCCCGTGCAGGCGACTTTCTCGCTCAAAGGATAAGTACATTGCCATCCAGCTCGGGAATGTCGCCTGTGTGATGATCCACAGAGGCCTCATTTTTTACATCTATTGTAGTTAAGTTTAGTTCGTAGTTTTAGTTTTACTTTAAGTTTTCTGTTGTATCTATGTCTTTATCTTAATAAATTCTATACTTCGCTACATTAATATCCTTTCGGACCTTTAGATTGAATGTATGAGCATTACCGCGAGGCCGCCATGCGGTTGCCGGGAGCAATATTTCCGCGCGTACTCCCAGATTGCATTTCATGACATTTCATACGTTCCCGCTGACTGACGCTCAGATATTACGCAATTTGTTACATTTCATTTCATTTTAAACCATTGTTCAGTTCTTATTGCTCGGCCGAAGAATTGCCAAGGCATTGTTAACGTTGTTTAGAGAAGATTTCTTTGTAAGATTGTTTATGTGCCATTTTTCTTTTGTTCAGATTTATTGTCTTAGGTTTTAAAAGCTTTCATTTTTATTTTATAAGTAGAGGCCATCTTAAATATTTCAAATCTAAGCCTTATTATTATGCAATATTAGCTTGGGACAGGAAAAATAAAGTCATTTCAAGTTAACTCCGACTTGTCATTAGTTTAAAAGAGTCATCATCCACCTGTTTTTTTTTTCATTATTGGCATCAGCAATGTACTTTTTTTTCGTGAATGGTAATGGGTTTTAGTGTAACTACCCGCGATCTTATTTTTTATTTTAGTAACCGTTAATTTATCACGTGACCATTATTGCCAGTGTCAGCTATTAGAAAAACGACAAAGGACCACTTGGGTAATTTCTCCATCAAGATCCCTATCGTTAGAAAATAGAGTGTCATTTATTTTTAACACTCTTAAGATTGTACACAATGTTTTATTTAATTTTAAATTAATTGGGTCTGGAAGAGCGGAGGCTTCCAGCACAAGAAAATAATCTCAAACTTATACTACTATAACCATTTTTCATGTTAAATAAATGAACTTTTTCTTTTAATTTATTAAAATTAAGAACTACATTTAGAAATTTTTCGGCGCCAAGTTTCAGTGTTCAGTCAGTCCACATTAATATATACACTAATATTATAAAAAGGTTTACATTTCTATAAATATCTACATATGAGGTACTCCGGCCAGATGGGATGACGATCTGCGAAAGGCTGCAGGCAGACGCTGGGTGCGTCGAGCTGAAGACAGGACGCTATGGCGCTCATTAGGGGAGGCATAGGTCCACCAGTGGATAAATGTAGGCTAATGATGAAGGTACTACATTATGTAATAAATAGGAAATAAATCGATGGTCTAGAAGAGCTACATACTAATTAAATACTTGTAAAATTGTCAGAAGGAACGTTTTGATTCATCATAAACAGAAACAAAATATTTTTTTCATCATTTAAAAAAACAACATTTGTTATTCTTTCTCACGAAAACTAGCCCCGAGTATTGGTTTAATTTCGTAATCTTCAGATATCAGACTTTTTTCTTGATATTCTTATCATAGCTCAGTTTCAGCTTTGAATTCTCCCTAAATTAAATTTGACATAAGCTTATTACCTCGTTTAAATGAAATGCCTGAAGCACTTCGTAGGCCAAATATAATTGTAATAATTAATGCAGGCTTTTAATCTAGTTCAGGAACCCATTTGTACCTACTAGCTTGTCGGCCTATTAATTCAACCTACGATAATTGTGTAGCAAGTTGATGTAGGTGTGGTTTAAAGTTTCATTTCAAGGAGTGAGCTTTGTGCTTCATATTCAGACTATCGTAGTTCCCGTTCCCGTAGGAATACTGGAATAAAATATAGCCTTTGTTACTCAAGGATATTCTAGCTTTCCATTGGTGAAAATTTTTAAAATCGGTCCTGTAGTTTTTGAGTTTGTTCGTAACAAACAAAAAAAAAACAAATCTTTCCTTTTTAAATTATTTTTGTTTAATATTAGTATAGATGGATGACCCCGCAGAAACTTTCGCTGAGTAGTTCGATATCTTAATTTTTATTGAATATGTCGTTCGATTTCTACTTTCGGTGGTGTAATTGTTTTGATAAAAAAAGAACTATTTTACAATAATGGGGACTCCAATTTTAAATAATCTTCATCTAAGTTTCGCAAACGTACCCCTAAGGCTATTTAATTCTAAGGAATATGCTTAGTGCGTAGGTGTATTCTACTTAATTAAAGGGTAGTCTATCTTGTTCAAACTTCGTTAATTGCGGAGGAAAGGCCTACTAATGGAAAAGCTATGATCTTACGGCTTCAAATAGTTAGGTATTCAGAAGAAGCGATGCGATAGATTTCAATAAATAACAATCATAGTCACATACATGATTGTGAGGAGTGAAATTGTGTGATAGAGTATACGAGAGAAATGTTGTTTGAAAGAAGATGTAGTGACTAGGATAGAAAAGGGTATGTTACGCTAGATTGGTCATTTAGAACCATTTAGAACATATGGATGAAAGAAGAGTAACGAAAGAGATTTATTGTGCGAATTTTGAAGGATGCAAGGAAAGAAGACGCCCCAAAAGGACGTTCACGGATCAAATTAGTGACGTCCTTCAAAAATCTGGGGTCTGGAGTGCGAAGAATAAAAGAGCGTGCATGAAAAGCCTTATAGATGTGAAGGAAGCGAAAGAAGTATGCAGAGATTGAGCAAAGCGGCGATCCATGGTGTCTGCCTGCCCCAATGGGACAATGGCTTGAGCTCTATGTATGTATACTTGAACTGTTATAGCCCTATGGTAAAAACAGCACAACTATATTAGGCGCTTTATTCGCGTATGAGTTCGCACTTAAGTATAACAAGTATTTACTTAGTTTATTAAAATCAATGACATTAGAAAAATGGTCACTAGTCGACATCATGACCATGACGATGCATCAATGGTGGCTATTATGCCCAAAGTATTAGCTTAACTGCCCAACTGCCTAATTCTCATTCAGTCGATTGGATTTCTCAATCGATATAACTGTTTTTTTGATTTAATCGCTCAGGCGCCAGAGGTCTATATCGAAAAAAGTAAAATGTCACTGCAAAATATTGTATGGAAGTTTGTCAAAAGAACCTTAATCGGAGGGCAGATGGGAAATGCTCCGAGAATTTTTGTACGAGATGTTATAGATATCTTTAGTGTTTAAAAAATCGTATTTTCTGACCTTAAAACAAGTGAAGCTAATTTAAAGCGTGTACAAAAGCTATTTTATCGCACCAGCTGTGAACAAGGATAACTATAAGAGCTCCCCAGTAAGAGCACTTACATGTTCGGGCAATATCCGCATTTTCTCGCCGCATTTCTATTGTTCCCGTGATGTTTGCTTAATAGCCGGTGAACGGAAAGAGCGTGGAATAATCCTTCCATACAATATTTCGCGACATAGCTATTGAACATTATTCTGAAAAAAAAACTTTTTACAAAAAATTAAACCACCGAAAAAACTTAAAAGCAAGAAATAATAAACCTTTTTTATTTAACCTTAATAACCTTAGTTCTTAAACTAATGTAAGTAAGTATACCTACATAAGTATATATTTTTTAAATTATTTTGAGTTTAAAATTAACTTTAAAGTAGACCTCTGGTGCCTGAGCGGACTACCGTAGTAATAATATCTAAGAGTTTTGAGGCGCCAAACAATCAATGAATAAAGTTCGCTATAGTAGGTACTTTACATTTTGGCGCCGCCTACATTGTATCGGATTGACATATTAAGCAGGTGCTAACGTTCGCTCCTTGGCAAGTGCTTATGTCAAAGAGATCAAAATATAATACATAGAGGGGGCATTAGGAATAATTTCATACAAAACTTTGAAGCTCAAGCGTCATATCCTTGTCATGTCAGTTAGTATAAACGCAAGCTGTCATTCGGTCGAAATCGTACCTACTAGATTTATTCCACTCGTAATAACTTTGTCCCCTTTATGCCTTAGTATGTTTTAATATCTTTGGCTTATGTCAAACTCATACAATGTCAATGTATAAAATCATTCGCTTCGTTAGTATCTTGGCTAGGACTTAGGAGGGCTGGCCTACTATCTAAGACAATCTTTGAATAACCGTTTAACGTTCAATTTGACTTGAATTATCTGTCCGATTAGAGGGAATGTCTCCAGTCCCAAGTCACGAGGAAGTATGGGCCATATTTTCCTACTAATCGGTTGGCCTAATTTTATTGTTCCCAAATTAAACTTTTGACAGTCGATTAATTATGTTCTCGTACAGTGCAGCCGTTTTTACTTGACTTCTCTAAAAATGGGGTTCGCCTACGCAAACCCCCCCAGTACCGCCAAATGGTCGCTAAAAAAATATTATTTACGCAACTTCAGAGCTGCCAAGTTAAAACGGCCGTACTGTAAATCACTGTAACATCACATTAATATTAACTGCCTTCATATTAATTACAGTTAACATGTCAGCATCACACTCTTTTACATTAACAGATTCATGAAGCATCAACATAAAAGTTTATTCATTGAAGTCAGATTAAATATTTTATTGTTTCTTTTGATCACCATCTACTCGTACATGGTACAAGCGTGTACATGATTGGCAAACAAAGCGCTTGCCACAAATGCTTCGTGTAGCTGAAGCCGTCCTTAGTGCGTATGGTTAACCAATACAATTAATAGCGGTTACAATATAGGTATGTACGGTCAGAAACAAAATATAAATCAACCATAAATTTATTTACTTTTGTTATAAAAGTACTCGTTAGTAGCTTGTAGAAAATGTTACCTATGGGATCTATATTGTTAGGGATAAACGACAGCATCGACAGAAAATCAGCTGACAGTTGTCAGTGACAAGTTAGTGACTGAGTTAATTGCACACAATGTTAAAATCCGCTGCACCGATGAAGATGATGTATTCCAACCCACTTCTCAACAGTACCCACATCTTTCCGATTTAATATTATAAACGCAAAATTTTGTGAGTATGGATGTATGGATGTTTGTTGCTCTTTTTCGCAAAAACTACTGAATTAATTTTGATGAAACCTTACAGTTATATAGCTTGTACATCAACACAACACATAGGCTAAAATTTATTCCCGTATTCCCACGGGATCGGGAACTACGCGGGTGACACCCCGGGGCGCTTCTAGTATGTTATAGTTTTTTGACCCCTAAAACTGATAGGTATAATTTTTTTTTGTATAATATCGCCGACCGAAGTGCACACATGCTTCAAGAATAAATTCCTTCCAGGTCTCCTCACGATGTTCAGCGTCGTGCTAGTGATAATTATGCCCGTAATTTTCTAAAAAACTCATTGGTAGATTATAGTAAAACTCAAGGCATGTTTACAGCCTCCAAGTGTAGGTAGATTATACCTAGTAAGAAGGTATGAATACAGTCCTCTGAGTGTATTATTACTAAGGTACGACTTGCACACAAACCTTCACTTATCTTGACAACTGAATCGATCTGTGCCCACTTGCTGGGGTAACGGGAAAACAATCCTGCGCAACAATAAATCACGTGCTACTGATAAATGCAATAGGGTAACGCACGCAAAGATCCGAAATTGCTGTCAGTGTAATACACGAGAGATTGGCGGATTTTTTTATTACCTGACGAGATTGTAATGTTATTTCTAAAGTAGGATTACCCTTGGCAGTTAATATATATATATATATATATATATATATATATATATATATATATATAAAATGATAAACTGACTGACTGATTGGTGATGTATCAATTCACAGCCCACACCGCTGTCTCTACCACACACATCATAATATGTGACCACACAGTAAACCGCTGGGTCTAGAGACTTGAAATTTTGCACATAGATAGCTTATACAGTGTAGGAATCCACTAAGAAACAACTTTTCAAAATTCAATCACTAAGGGGGTGAAATAAACATGCGCGAGCCAAACCGCGGGTAAAAGCTAGTTCTTTATATATCAGCATAATCTATAGACGTCTGCGTATCTGAAAACTTTTCTCCGGCGCACAATTTAGAACAATAGGTTTATTGACTGTTTGATGATCCTACATAGGTATCGTAGTATTCTATCCGCGGTTAGAGTATGTATGTAGCAAAACGCGAACATCGATTTTCGACCGGACAAAAACCCGCCTCGAAGGCCTAACAACTAAAATCATAATAAAATTAGGGTTGATAGATTTTAATTAAATAGGTGTTAATAGACTTGTTAGTTGTGGACAGGGTTCGATTAAAAAAAAATATGGCACTATTTTTGTATTAAATTAGGTATATTAAAAAAAGGTTAAAATATCTATCAATTTCAAACTTTCACGCGAGTAGCGGCCAGAATTCTTGACTTGTTCCATGTCCTAAGCAATATATAATAGCGCCTGGTACCACCTTCCATACCGCCAATATAACTGTAATAGGATCTATCACTCGGTAAACTGAATTTCGTACACATTCCTCAATGTCCACAGACAATTTTAATATCCAGGCTAAAAAAGATTTAACCTTAGAATTCCCTAGAATTACCAATGATGATAAGTAATTATAGTTTATGAAAACTAAAAACCATGCTTTTGTGTATACTAGGTACTAACATAGTTTATAAGATCATTGTTACTAACAATTATAGGCCAAATAGCCTGAAAAATATGTGATTTAAATAAATTTAATTTATTACAAATCAAATGGTTTCAGACTCGAGAGGTTTACGAGTACCTAGCTATTAGGGAATGCTCCTATCCACCCCCTGGCTCCATCATCAGATCAGCTCGGTGGTACCAGACTGTTTCATTACCACCGAACTTACATAAGAAGGTATGCCAATTTTCAGCTCAATCGTGATCTAAAATTCAGTTTCAAGATTTGACCTAAACTAAAAAATATTGCAAGTTAATAAAAGCGTTCGTCGTGAGAAGCGCTCGTATCCCTGCGATGCCAGTGTGTTTTAGCGATCACACTGGTTAACCAAAGTTGGGTGCGGCAGTCAGTGAATGCAATGGGTGACCGCCTAGTGGCATTTATATCACGAGCGCTTCCGTGTTTCGGAAGGCACGTTAAATTGTTGGTCCCGGTTTTCGTTGTGTTTACGCACAATGTAAGTCGTTAAGCCATGTCAGATACCCTTGGGTGGCTTGAAAAATTCTGACTGTTAAGTGTCCACTAGCTTAACACCATCTCCCAATCCGCAGTGGGCTCGCGTGGGAGATTATAGCCCATACTTCCTCATGTGTGAGGAAATAGCCTTAGCTCAGCAGTGGGCTGTTACGGGTTGATGATGAAAAGCGTGTATAAATAGTCAACAAAGAATTTGATAAATAGCAAATATTTTTTAAACTTAGGTATCTACCTAGGTAGGTATATTGATTTGCTACAAACGTGGCAGATCTCTCGGGCTTCATCCACGTCCATCAAACGACTCCTGCATAGTCGTCGGTTTCGGGTAGGTACACTTTTTCTGGCTTTTCTTCAATACATCGCCGATCTGGTCGATGTGTATGGTTCGTAGCAACTAGCATTCTATTGTCTTTGATTTGTAAAAAAAAACTCACGCCTTTTATCCCCGAGGGGGGTTAGGCAGAGGTATTCCATTTCTGGATATACCCAGTTTTCCATTCTTTGGACCCCTAAACGTGATAGGCGATGAGCCCATCGCCGGAACGGGTCTGTTACACATGATTTGTACATTTTGCCTTATATTTGTATTGTACCTTTTATACGTCTGCCAACAAAGTTGTTTTGCAGTTTGGCGTAGAAATATTTCTGTGACTAAACACTTTTCCTTCTTTCTTTTATTTATAATCCAGTCCGGGGGCAACGCCTTATATGTTACTAGATGATCGCTGGAATTTCACCCCTGTTCCAAAAACGTAAGCTTTCCGTGGTAAAAGAATTTATAAAATCCGTCCATTAGTTCTGAGTCTATTGATTAGTGGTTACAAATAAACATTCATCTTTCCTCTTTATAATATTAGTGCAAAAGTAGTTTAGTATGTCATTCCAGTTTATTTCTCAATTTCTCGGTAACTAATTAGAAAAATGGTCATTAATGTTAATGACGTCATAAAATCACTTTCATGGACATTATTAAAGTTACTACCGATCTTTAAAAACCCTTGAGTGTCAATAAATCTGAACAATTGAAGTTAATGTTGATTGATTAGTTTCTGATTCACTTGGTTGATTATTCAGAAGGAAATTATGTTACTGAAACGTAAGTCATGGTATTCTTGTATGTAAAAGACTGTCCCTTGTCTCTAGAAGTACTACATATTTTACTAAAGCGACAAGCAAATTGTACTACAAGAATTGTTTTACAACCCTTATTTATTACGTAGTCAATGATCAAAGATTCAATTTCAATAGCCTGAGGTTAATATCTGTGGGCATAAAATAACAGTTAATAATACGAACAAAGTATATTAAAATATCTAAGGGCAAATATAACAACAATATAATATTAGCAAGATGACTTAGGCATAATCTAAATCTACACTAATTTTGTGAAGAGGTGAGTTGTTGTGTACGTTTGTTTATAATAAATAGGTTCCAAAACTACTCCACTGATTTATTCTACTAGAAACATGGGCTATAATATTTCCACGGAAACGGAGATCGTCAGAAACAGCTAATTTATAATTTAAATATATATATATATATAATTACCTAAATATTCGTAACAAACATACAAAAATACAAATCTTTCCCCTGTATACTATACTAGCGGTTCTGCGGGGTTTCGCTCCCGTAGTTCCCGTTCAGGTGGGAATACGGGAATAAAATATAGCTTTTGTTACTCAGGGATCTTCTAGCTTTCCATTGGTGAAAGAACTTTTAAAATCGGTAGTGTAGTCTTCGAGTTTATTCGTAAGAAACATACAAACAATACAAATCTTTCCTCTTTATAATATTAGTAAAGATATAGACTAGGGAAGCAGGAATACAATGCAACTTGCATTGTTAAAGACAACTCTTTGACTCAATTCAATGTATTTATCCAGCTGAAGCAGCAGCTTGTTAATTAACAGATTTTAATATAATAGTGCAGAAAAGTTTTAAGTGCAGTCTGTTTCAGGAATTACTGTGGCTTAAGCTAATATTCCTTTCCTACACGAGAATTCTATTTCGTTCGTAACTGATAAAAGTCTACACAATTAGGTTCGTTTGAAATTATCTCACTTATTTGTTTTTTGAGATCCGTTTGCTAGATCTTATCAGACTATGTCTTTCTTTAAACTTACGTCTATCTCGCTGCTTCACATCTACTGACAGAACACACAACAAGGATACCAAATACTATGTCTTCAATGTTTTAAGGACTATTCGCACATTTGGGACGAGGCAGGGCCGTGAACGGACCGTGCCGGGCCCGTGTCCAGCTAGGAGCGAAATCGAAATCACACAGACATTCATTTGTGGACGAATCCCTACAAAATATGCGCAACGGACGATACCCGGTCCGGCCATGGCTCTGCCCTGTCCCTTACGAGCGCGAATGGTAAATCCACTCAAGTGATTTTGTGAGACGGGCCTGTTGGCTCAGTTGGTAGTGACCCTGCTTCTGAGTAAGAGGTCGCGGGTTCGATACCCTCGGGGCCAACATTTGTGTGCGTGAACATGTCTGTTGGCTTCGTGTCTGGTCGCTTAATATTTATTTAAGTATGTTTAATATAATAATAATAATATAATCTCACGCCTTTCATCCCCGAGGGGGTAGGCAGAGGTATTCCATTACTGGATATACCCACATTTCACGAGATACATTGGACCCCTAAACGTGATAGGTGGTGAGCCCATTGAAGGACCGGGTCTATTTACACATGTCTCAGAATTAATTCTGAGACCTGCGGGTTTCCTCACGATGTTTTCCTTCACCGTCGAGCTAGTGATAAATATGTACGTAAGTTTTTTGAAAAACTCATTGGTACATGCCAGGATTCGAACCCGAGCCTCACTGATTTTCGGCCGTCTGGGCTATCACTGCTCTATGTATGCTCTAAGTATGTTTATTTGTTGTTTAGTACCCATGCCCTGCCTACCTACTAAATAACTGTGTGTGAATTGTGTCCCACAATTTATTTATTTATTTATTTCCAGTCGCAATGTTGCTTCTTTTGGTCTCTCACGTGTACACGTGGATTAAAACCAGAGAGCGCCTAAAACACCTCGCTCAATATAGTTGCAAAGATTGTCCACGGGTGTACGTTCCGGTCTGTGGGTCCGACAACCGTACGTACATCAACCACTGCAAAATGCACTGCATGAACGAGTACACGCCTAAAAAGAACTGGACATATGTCGTGAGGTACGTCATTGTTAACCTTTCAAAAAGGCCCAGCAAAGGAGATCGTTAATTTGGAAACCTCACCATGGAATTGAGCTGCCCCCTATCCAAATGGCATTGTACAATCTAATCGAATGTTCTTTTAGATTGACATGTATGGGATTGACATAAGCACTTGCCAACGAGCGCTAACGCTACTGTCAATCCCATACATGTCAATCTAAAAGAACATTCTATTAGATTGTGCAATGCCGCTTGGCTAGGGGGGCTGATCCGATAATGCCAGCTAACCCAGAATTTTTCTGAGGCATGTGTTACTGGACCCCAGTTAAATGAGCTCAACATTACGTTTAGGGGTCTGAAAATTGCACTGGTGAAGGTGCCAACTACTTCGGGGAAAAGGAGTGTATGTAAATATTTATTTATACTAGTGTATTTTATCATTTTTTTACAGATTTGGACCGTGTATGTTGATAAGGAGAAGCAACACAATTATATTGGCGACTGATAACTTCACTATCCCAGCTGTAAATTCATCGTTTTACTTGAACCTCACTGTACCTGACCTGAATATGCCAGATGAGAAGTTCAACGTATCAGATGGAAATAGTTCAATCTCTGTTTTGTCTATACATGATTATTATTGGTACAACAAATCTAGTGAAATATTGGATTACCAAATTTAATTAAAAGATATATTTTATGTTTCGTCTTGGAGAATACCCTAAGCCAAAATCCAAATTAAATATTATAAATGCGAAAGAAACTTGTGATATCTGTTACTTTTCATGGCTAAATCTTTTTTAAGCTATTGCATAGCTTCTATCGAGGGCCTTAAGCGCGGGGACCGAATCCAGAAATTCCGTAACGAAAAAAAAACCTCACGCTCCCCACTCCGACGGGCACGGAGGTGTGGCTTGAAGGCCGTGCATTGTCTAACGTCGTTTCTTTTCGGCAGTCTTGTTGATACAAAATGCTATGCAATAGCTTTACCGCGGCAGTCCCCGAGTGCCACACGTCCTTTTTTTTTCAGAAATATAAGGAAAAATCACATAGTTCCTATGGGACGTGATAACATAGGTACAGTACCTAATAACATAGAACTCTCAGGAGTAAAAACGCCGACTTTAACTGTGGTTTTCTCATGGATGCCATTGTCAGAATTGGACCAAATTGCCACTAACTTTAAAATAAAAAAAAACAATCATCAAAATCGGTTCACCCAATCGAAAGTTCTGAGGTAATACAAACTCCTCCTTTTTTGAAGTCGGTTGAAAAAGGATATGATTAACATATGCTTAACCAGCACTGCATCGCTTTTACATAACTTAATGCCAAGTCCAGCCATTTTGTGTTTCAACTCAAATTCTTCAACGTCAAAATATGGAAATCGTCTATCAGATATTAATAATAAAATTATAAGTTTTACAACTGCAGCTAATTTGTAGTTACTGACGTAAATGTGTTATTCCTCTTATACGGTAGGCTTACCACCTTGGTCCAAAAATATGTATACTGGTGATGTCGTAGCTATATCGTAGAATTGATCACTTCATGATTTGGTTAGGTTACAACCATTTCATAAAATGATCGACTATTTCATGAAATGATCGACTATTTTATGAAATATTCAATTCTATGGTCTGGGCATGACATTGGGTAAACTGGGTATTTTCAGGAACGGAATATTGCTGCCTACCCCCTTGGGAATAAAAAGGCGCAGGCATTTTGGTATTGGTACATGACAAAAATTTGTAGCACTACGGCAACCATAAGCAGTAACGTAAATCACAAACAAATTTTACTCTCATTAAAACTTGGCCACCCACACAGCCGCGCACCCTAATATTTTTAACTCGATTCGTATGCCGTTCGCGACAAAAGTTCTACTTGCCCAGCCAATTTCCCGCAGATTCCCGGTCACAAACTTTGGGACTTTTCTAATACCCCGTGGGACCCCACTCCAATGTTAAGATTGCTGTTCTATACATACTTAGATAGATAGACAAATCATTTTATTTGCAACACAATACACACAAATACATTAAAATACTAAAAAAAGATAAACAAATATAAAAAAACACAATACAAATCAACAAATAAATAACAAAATACCTACTTACTAGCTAAACATGTGCAAAGGGATACAGCTCAGTGTGTGTGTAGCTTTGCTCAAATAGCAAAAAAATGATTTTCAGCTGCGACCAGAGGTACGGAAGGTTCTTGTATGCTGAATTTATATAGATACCTAAGCCTGGTGATCTGCTTCTTATAATATGCATATTATGTCACTTGATTAAAGTAAAAACACTTAGTTTATAATAAATCTAGTGAGATTGTAAACTGGCGATAGATTGTGAACGGACACACAATATCGCGAGAGATCAATTGTAAGACTGCCAGTGATTGGTTCTTGCATTTATATACTTATGTAGGTACTTACGTCTGCAGATAGTAAAATAGATTATGAACTGACAGCTAGCCTTGGTCAGTCTATAAACCTACGAAAATGTATGCGTTACAAATTAGTAACTGCTTACAATATATCTACAGTTTACAATTTTACTAGACTGATTATAAAATAATAGTTCGTACAATAATTAGGTGACACATACATAAGTTCGATTCCTGGTTAAAGTAGGTTCCAATAAACACTTGCGCACATCATCATCATCAACTAACAGCCCAGTGCTGAAATGAGGATCTTTCCCAAATGAGGAAGTATAGGCCATCAACTCCTACGCGAGCCCACCGCGGACTGTGATTAGAGTGTTGGGCTAGTGGCCACCCTAACTGTCAGTATTTTTTTGTGAAATAGACTATAGTTTATAATCAATCTAGTGAGATTGTAAACTGGCGATAGATTGTGAACGGACACACAATATCGTGGGAGATCAATTTTATTGTAAGACAGCCAGTGATTGGTTCTTTCGTTTATAAATTTACTCGTACGTATGAATATAGTAAGATTATAAACTGACAACTAGCTAAGGTCAGTTTATAAACCTACGAAAACTTATACGTTACATTGCAAATAAGTAACCGCTTACAATATATCTACAGTTTACAATTTTACTAGACTCATTATAAAATAATAGTTCGTACAACAATTAGGTGACACATACATAACTTCGATTCCTGGTTAAAGTAGGTTCCAATAAGCACTTGCGCATATCATCATCATTAACTAACAGCCCAGTTCTGAACTAAGGATCTTTCCCAAATAAGGAAGTAGGTATAGGCCATGAACTCCAACGCGAACCCACCGCGGACTTTGATTGGAGTGTTAGGCTATTGGCCACCCTGTCAGAATGTTTCAAGCCACCCAAGAGTATCTGACTATTCGTGTAACGACTAGGCTAGTGGCTTGTACTAGCCGTCCATGGACCCATTTAACGTGCCTTCCGAAACACGGAGGTACTATTTCTGCCTATCTTCTATATATTCTGTCCTATGTATCGGAGCCAGCACTTTTCGGGTAACGATGTATGATGTGAGAGATTGGGTGTGTGGCGCATAGTAAGTGTATGTAAAGGACATACATTACATAATATATCCCAAAGGGTACAAGAACAAGGGTAAAATGAATACATTATCATAGTATTAAACATACCAATAACATCCCAAATCCTTGGGTCTAATTCCCCATGTTGTTGGATTAAGGAGAAAATTATACTTTGCGGCCTGCAGGTTGCTTCACATACCATTTTTCCGAATTGCTCTAAAAAGCTGAAAAAAAATCCATCGATTACGTCATCTTCCTTGCCAATAGGTTTGTACTGACATCCTACTATCCTACTATTTTTTTTTTATGATAAAAAAGGGGGCCAACGAGCAGACGGGTCACCTGAATTGTGACGTCCGTCGCCCATGGACACCTGCAACTCAAGAGTCACAACTGCGTTGCCGACCTTCGAGGTGGGAGTAGGGGGAGGAGAGGCGAGGGGCGGGGGGGGGTGGCTCCGTCGGAGTGGGGAGCGTGAGGTTTTTTTCGTTACGGAATTTCTGGATTCGGTCCCCGCGCTCAAGGCTCTCGATAGAAGCTATGCAATAGCTTAATATTATAAACACGAAAGTTTGTATGGATGGATGTTTGTTCCTCTTTCAAGCAAAATCTACTAAACGGACTTTGATGAAACTTTACAGTTATATAGCTTATACATCATAATAACACATAGGCTACATTTTATCACCGTATTCCCACGGAAACCGGAACTACGCGGGTAAAACCGTGGGGCGCTGCTAGTTATACATAAACTACCGACCCGGTCTCGCTTCTCTCAGCGGTCTAGGCTGTGCGTTGATATATCACCAATCAGTCAGTCAGTTCATCATTTTATATTACGAGTATAAATATATTTGAGTTCATTTTATATTAAAATAAAAATCGAAAGTCACGCTATAAGAGCAAGTGGTTTTGAAAACGAAATAATAGTCAAATAGGATTAGTATTACTACTAAGCGAACCCTTGTTTGAGACTTGGATTACTCGTATTACGCATAGATATAAAAATAAAAGACATAATACAGTTACATTGCTCGTAGACGCGCTCGGAAAATAAATTTTCTTTTGTCCATCACTAAGTTCATTAAGCCAGCCTACGTTTAAGCGGGCGTTTTTTCCAAATAAATAAAATGTTTTAAATACCTCAATTCGTTCCTCAGTTTGAGGAAAGACCTAAGGTAAGCTAAGGCTCAGCAGGCTTTTACTGGTTGATGATGATAATAACCAAATTAGTAATTAAGGGTGTAAAAGGGTTTTTGTTAATTATATTCCTTTTTTATTTTATTTTATTGTGTAATATGGGTTAAATAACAAAATTCCAATTACTAATCTCCACCTATAGGTAACACATTACTTTAGACTTCATAAATATTGAATTTAAACAAACACAATTTAAATTTACACATTGCATTTACATTAAACTATGTGTGCTTTAGTCCAACGCCGTTATCCACAGATAGCTTTAGGTTACATTCGGCGAGGCCAGAAAAATGGCCGACCTCAATCTCAACCTAGATAATGCGTATAGACCATAAGAGATAAGACCTGTCATTTTTTCCTGCTTCCCCCATTATCATTATGGACCCAAACAAACACATGAGACATTATTCGACAATGTTCTTGCCACTATGAAGTTAAGTAAGCTGTACGTACCAAAGAGATTTAAATATACTTAATAGGGCATATTGGGGACAAAGCGAGGAAAATTGGAAGTCAAAAGTTATTCCAAGTGGAATAAGTCTAGTACAATTTCGACCGAATGACAGCTCGCGTTCATGCTAACTGACATGACGCTTGAGCTTCAAAGTTTTGTATGAAAATATTCCCAATGCTCCCTCTATGTCCTATTCACCACATGCCGCAATAAATTAGATGACTATGACTATTATATTTTAATCTATTTGGTACGTACATACTTAATTTACACACGATTTTTCAGTCTTAAGGTAGGCAGAGCCTGTATTATGGTTACTAAACAATATAATATAATCTCACGCCTTTTTTATCCCCGAGGGGGTAGGCAGAGGTATTCCATTACTGGATATATCCACATTTCACGAGATATATTGGACCCCTAAACGTGAAAGGTTACTAAACAACTGATAAACATACTTAAATAAATACAAAACACCCAGACACGAAGCCAACAGACAAGTTCATGCGCACAAATGTTGGCCCTGAGCGGGGATCGAATTCGCGACCTCCGAATCAGAAGGCAGGGTCACTACCACCTGAGCCAACAGGCCCATCGAAGAGATAATTTTAAATAATAAATAAAAAATATATACCACGCCTTTTATTGTCCATGGGGTAGGTAGAGGTATTCCTGGAAATATCCATTTTTCAACATCAGGTGAGCCTATCGCCGTACCATGCGTTATACGTTTGTTTCAGGGTGTTGGGGACCAGGGGGTTTCCTTACGATGTTTTCCTTCACCGTTGAGCTAGTGACAAATATGTACATCAGTTTTTGAAAAACTCATTGATAACATTCAAACTCGAGCCTCAAACACGAGAATCTATCACCTGTTCTTTAAAAGTCTTGGTGTTAAATATTTTTATTTTTATAATTAATTACTTATGAATTCCTACATTCAACCTCGACAAACTCCCCTATACAAAAATAAATACAAAAAAAATCTCACGCCTTCTATCCCCGAAGGGGTAGACAGAGGTATTTCATTTCTTCCACTTCCACTTTTCACGAGATATTCATTGGACCCCTAAACGTGATAGGTGGTGAGTTCATCGCCGGACCGGGTCTTTTACACATGTCTCAGAATTAAGTCTGTGACCTGCGGGTTTCCATCGTGAGGAAACCCGCAGGTCACAGACTTAATTCTGAGACACGTAAGTTTTCCTTCACCGTCGAGCTAGTGATAAATATTTACGAAATTTTGAAAAACTCAATGATACGTGCTAGGATTCGAGCCCGAGCCTAACTGATTATCATCATGTGAAGGCTCTGTAACCGTAAGGCTCAACTAAACAATGCATAAATAAAACCGCGGGACCGCGGTCCAACGGTTGATGTTGGACAGTTGTATTTATGCAAACTCATTAGAAAACTCCGATAGCGCGGTTTAGAACTCGGCCGTCTATTGGCGCGTTCTATGTAACGGCCTTCTATTGGCGCGTTCTATGTAGTGTTGCTACACAGCTTAACAAAGAAAGGCCTACCCTTGCTCGATTACTCAAGAGCTGCAAGTAAATATTTCGTGAACAGAATCGCTCGCCGGCCTAATTGGTTTTTAATTATGATTTAAACGCTGCCCTAAACAAACTCCGAATGAATGCCGTTAACAGGTTAACAGATTAATCAAGGGCCCGTTAAAATAATTTGGATCCATTATTTTTTGTTAACGGTCTGTAGTTAAATAAATCGCAAGAACGGCTGGGTCGGTAATTAACAAGGGCTACTTTTGGATTTGAAATACTATGGCTTAACCATGGAATTGTCTGTATTTTACAACAAAAAAAAACTTACGTCTTACTTGTGTCACTTGTTGCTTATTTTTATTGGTGTAAAAAAAAGAGTTGTTAGTTACTTACTTCGAAATATTTCAAACCGAATCTATGGTCTTCTCACAAACATGTCTATGGGTCTTCTCCACCAGAATATTGTATATTCAGAATGCAAATGCTTGAAGTGATGGTGAAAATATTAAATTCAGTACATGTATGCACATAAAATTCGGATTTTTCTCAATTCTATAACCGGATTTCAGATTTCGGATACCAATAACTGGATTTTGATAAAAACGAGACGAAATATTCTAAATCTGTTTATAAATGATGAAGTTCTAATGTAACAAAAAAAAAACTGAAACAAAATACAACTGTATTGAAAACCTTTCATTTATTTTTAATTGGTATAAAATCTCCTTTATTTATTTCAGAAGTCATATTTAGGAGCAGTGATAGTTCTATTGGAAGTAACACAACCACTCATGCATCGCAGCCACTTGTCGGAGTATGTCTTTTTTAGGATTATACCGGTGAAATGTGGGTATTTCTAGGAATGGAATACTTTTGATGACGTCTTCAAGTGTGAGCATATTTTTGTTTGTTTCAGGAAACAGTTTCCATTTAGATCCTTATTGCAGAAAATAATATCGCACTTTTTGGGTAAATTGTAACTGCCCAAGTTATAATATGCCGGTAAGTATAAATACCAATCTACAGTAGGGCCGTTTTAACTTGGCTTCTCTGAACATAGGCTTCGCCTGCGCAAATCCCCCTACTACCGCCATATGGTCGCTAAAAAATGTTACTGCGCAGCCATTTGCGCAATTTCAGAGATGTCAAGTTAAAACGGCCGTGCTGTACAAGTGTACATCTACACTAATAATATTATAAAGAGGAAAGAAAAAAAGATTTGTATTTTTGTAAGTGTGTAATGAATAAACTCAAAAACCACTAGACCGATTACCAAAAATCTACATTATTCCTGAGTAACATAGGTTATAATTTATTCCCGTATTCCCACGGGAAAGGTAACTACGCGGATTAAACAGTTATTTTAAAATACTTACTTATCTAGCGGAAGTTCCTGTCTTCGTCCCCATAATGACCTAGTTTAAATAAACACCATGTATGAAGGTATGGATAATATTGCTTCGAAGCCGCTTATCAATATAAAACATATATTCCTCCTATGTTAGACCGTCAACAATATAACTGTGATACCCGTATCTAAGTTGGTGCACGGTTTTGCGTGATAGACAGACCAAAATTCTAAAATATTTGTTTTAGCTTCTATTGATGTTATAAATACACACCTATAGATTAAATATCTCCTATGTATTTTATGTAAGAAGATTAAATTTTAATTAGGTACCTAATAAGATTAATTAATCTTGTTTATTATGAATTAAAATTTATCAATTCCCCGAAAAGGCCGAAATTCTTGTAAGTAAATGTTATTACTAAGGGTGTTTAATATTCTAATTGAGCATTAATTATTAGCCAACATGGACATTTTATAATAAGCTATAGGTAGGTACCTAGATACCGCCCTAAGCCTTATCCCTACCTATTACTAGTATTTCCCAAAGGTGTCAGAAATTTCAGTTTTGGAACACAATCTTTTTGTGACAGTTTATTTTCTTTTAGCCTTGAGAAATTATTTACGGCTTGTGATTCTAAAATAAGTAGGAATACACTATTTTCACACACACACAATTTTCTTTTTAATCCAGACAAATATCAGCGTCGTTTTTTTGCTTTTATCTAAGCTATTGACGCCTTTATTTACATGACAATTCGGTTCACTAATTATTCTATAAAACGTGAAACAATCACCATCAAAGCCACAGATTAAAATGGACGTAGTGTAACCGCGCGTGACTATAGAAGTTCTTTGAAAGAGGTATCAGAAAATTGGACTGTCAATGTCAGAATTGGCAGTGGTCCAACCGGCCGAGGGCGGTATATAAACCGGTTAGCTATTGATATTCCGTGTAGGCTTCTTAATACATTATTTATCGGCCTCGTAGGTTTCGATGTTTAGCAAGAGGGTTAAGCTTTCGATTATGAACCGTTTTGTTTATTTTTCCGTTTAATAAGTTGAATATCTATGCCAATAATCAAATTACAATAGCACACCCAATAGGGGTGTGCTTCACGTGCTTGGAACTGCATTTGGAACCAGCAGCTCGTCGGTGGAGATGGGCTGTTGTTTACATTTAGGCAATCTTCATGGACGATTTTAGGGTGCCTTGTTATTAGACTATCGACTTTTCTCAGTATAGGCTTTTCATACCTACAGAAAATAAAAGAAAAGATACATATTTAGGGAATCATATGTGGCGAATGTGTATTTGGCACAAGCATGTTTATGAATAGCATGCTGAAGCAAAGCAAATAAAATGTAAACTCATTATGGAATGCTACAAATTAGCATGCGTGCTACTTATTAGAATGTGTAGGTATCTGTGCCATACATAGATTTAGTATACTTAGATTGGCATTGCGACAGAGAAAGAACATAGGTACTCGTGTGTTAGAGCGAGATAGAGAGACGAGACCATTCGCGTACACTCTAAAGACTTTAGCGGCCAGACGTCACGTTGGGAACAAAACAAATCCCGCTTATTTTCATTAAAATCGCGTATTAAAAGAGTAAGTTTGATGTTTAATAGACGTAAACAGCTATGGTTACGTGTGCAGTACCGGTTGTAATTCATCTAGGAAAGAAAATCCACAGAATTTGTCATTTTACATGTAAGTGCAATTGAAAGATTTAATTCTCTAAATGCAATGGTTATAGAAAACTGAAAAACAAATCGTGCACAAATAGATAGGTAATAACATTGCTTTTTATTATATAAATGTTCTGAATGTATAAGAATTGATTTAAGCGAAATATTAAATACGTGAATTTCTTGTATTTCTAACCTCAATTTTATAGTGATTGACGTAATATCGATTAACCACATTTCGATAACGTGACTGGCGAAGGTATTAACTACACAATATACCACACGCCCATTTTTTATCGAGAGCTACAAGTTTAGGGAGAGCACTATTTGTCTTGCACACATCCACGTTACACGCACAGAAGTTTAAATTTTTTTGGTCTCGCCGTACTGGGTCTATTGCCAATCTTTAACGTTAGTATACTAAATCTATGGTGCCATAAGTCCCGAACGTAACTTTGGAATTTCGGACTTCGGAAATCGAAGCAATTCACAGCAGAGTATGATAGCTTAAACCAAAGCATTAAAAACCTTTTTGATTGAGTAAGTATTTAAACACTGGTAACACTATAAAGAAAGATGTGAACCAAAAAGCAGTAGTAGTAATGAAAAACGTAACCAACCTTACAAAGGCGGGGAAATAAAAAAGTCATAATGTCGACAGCCGTGCCACTAGAGCCGTCTCGAGAGCCCGTGATGGCTGCACGCTGCAAATCCTCTTTTACTGCTTCATACTCTGGTAATAATTAAATTTTTAGGGTTAAAAACAAAAAAATGGCGTGATAGCCCAGTTGGAAGGAGGCGTTTTCCACGACTGCTTCAACTGTCTATTTCACATAACGAGTTCGGTGACAGTTCACATTTCTCCATTTTACTTATCTACTTTCGACTAATAAAAATTATTGTATTTTTGCAATGATAAAATAATAAACTATTATTTATAGTTTAATCAAATCTCTTTATTATTCGAAAGTAGTAAGTGAAAAACGAATAAATGTGAACTGTCACCGAATTCATGCTACATGAAATAGACTATAATATCACATAGATGGCGCTTGAAGTTGAGCGCTGTAAAAACACCTTGCTTGCTTTCGAAAAGGTTTCATAAAAAAAGAAATGCGAGGTCTCTATTGCAGCCAATGGCAACAAACAGTATCTCAAAAAATACGTAAATATTGATGACTTTCTCATCGGTGAATCAAAACATCGTTAAAAAATTTGTAGGCCCCAGAACTGGTCCTGCAGGCGTATTCAGGGAGCTTCGATATTCGATATCGGAAAATCTGTCGAACACTCGAGATGGGCTGATGTTGGTATCAAAAACTAATGTCATATGTGACGTAAGGATTCGGAAAATTTTCCGTGGCTGTCAGAAACGCCTAGAATAAAGTTTCCAAAGTCGATAGATTCGACTTCGGAAAATTTTTCACTCGATCTGAATCGAACGGAAACGGTATCGAGTCTTAGTGAATACGCCTGCTGAGATATGTTACAATACACATATCTCAGGACCAGTTCCATTGAAAGGGAGGATTGAAACAAAAGCCGAACAAACATTTTCGATTTTTAACCTGTATTTCACTACGATAACAAAACTTTTCCGAATAGTGACAGAATGCAAAATTAATTTACAAATTGATGTCAAATTACATTGTTGCGTGGTTTAAATTATTAATAAAGGAACATCAGCTGTCACTGCCGTAATTAATTACTAGTATACATTATTATCCATTTTGTAACGTACAACATACGTAAATTTCCTACAGTGCTTTTGCAGTAGAACGATGGTCATGTTTTTTGGATGAATATATGTATGTAATTAGGTTGGTGAGTCTGTCAGTCAGTTATAGTGCAGCCTGTATCCTAAACACTTTGACGGATGCTGTAAAATGGAACAGCTGATGATCAAGATCACAAATTCCAAAAGTTATACCTATTTTATTCGTTATAATATTTCACACCATACCTACAGTACTATGTTTAGTGCAAATAAAGTTCTATTTTATTACATTCCTTTCTGTTTACATCGTTTTCTTAACACGCTACTTCGATTTTCTAACGTACCTGTGTGACTTCGCCTTCACGCTTAAATCCTGGTTCCCGGACCCACGTCCTGATTGTATTTTATGTAGTATAAAATAGAAATGCACTCTAGGGAAACGTGAGAGAGCTAAGTTTCGTTATTTAAAAGTCTGCTTTCAATGGGACTCTCGGGATGCCTTTTGTGGGAATTAATATTGACTGACCTTTACCGTAGTACTATTACTTATATTCTGTGCCTTAGCTTACCGGCCTTTTCCAGAATTAATGTGAGTAATGTAAATCAATTTCGCCGTGCTAACTGTAATTTAAACAAGTTTAGAGATTTTAATAAATGAGGTATCGTTAGATTCGTCTCAGCTGTTGGGTGGATGACGTCACAAAAAACTTAAAAATTAAAAATAAATTAAGGTCATCATCTTGCACGCATGCCACAAGAGGCCGTTATGCTAATGATCGCTTGTTATACTTTAGGGTCGCGACACACCTGCGGAACTTATGCCGCGGAACTTTCGGTGAACAACATACATTACGGTTGATGCGGGAGGCAGATCCATTTATCTTTAAAGTGAAACGTCAATGTATGTTGGTCACGGAAAGTTCCGCAGGTGTGTCACTACACTCAAACCACAAGAAGATAATACAATATATTATACGCTTTTACTTCTTTACTTTATTTTGAAACCGAAACAGAAATCTACAAACTGCTTATTTCTGATGATTCACAGTGCAACAAGACGTTTAAAATTTATAACCGACTACCAGCGCCGTGCGGTTTCACCCGCGTAGTTCTCGATCCCGTGGGAATACAGGGATTAAATATAGCTTAAGTGTTATTCTGATTTATAAGCTATATAACTGTATGGTTTCATTAAAATCCGTTATGTAGTTTTTGCGTTTAAAGCTTGGGTCCCACGGTCCGTAAAATCGCGGATGCACGCAGACCAGCTCGCACGACGCACCGTGGGACCGGCCTCGTCCGTGATAGCACCGAACGTCTGTGGCGGTGCGCCCGTATCCATCGTGAGTCGGTAACTTCAAAGGTGCGCTCTTCTCTCTCTTTCTTTCGCTTTGCATTATGACAACATAAAAACATCTACACACACCGACACGCACCGTTGGACCGGCCCTGCCTGTGGTGCGTCGCCGTCCGTGCTCGTCGGCTGAGTGTAGCTGATCCGTAGAATAGCGGACCGTGGGACCCCAGCTTAAGAGCGACAAACATCCATACATCCATACTCACAAACTTTCAAGTTTATAATATTAGTGGGAAGGAAGTAGGATGAAAACTATATATCACATTTAATTTGTGAAACTAATAAGTAGATAATTATTACTTACCTGTGATTTCATTTAAGTATCATTTCATCTATCCTCTAAAATTAAAGACTAAACATTGGTTAAGAAATATGATTCAATATTTTAGGCGAATAATAAACAACCAAATGGCATCCGAATAAATGAAAGTCTGAGAGCCCTTGGAGTTCTAAATATTAATATTTCGTCTCGACTCGAATAAATCTGAGATTCGCCTTTCGAGCTGACAGTTATTACAATGGGTGTGAAAGCTTCATTAATAGTTATTATACTTCATGTTTTATTGGACATTCATAAGGGTTTTTGTGGGATTATGGTATAAAACCATCTTCTTATCCTACTATAATTATTATTACTATCGGTTCTGCGCGGTTTCACCCATGTAGTTCCCGTTCCCTTGGGAATACGGGAATAAAATATAGCCTATGTTATTTATGGATCTGCTAGCTTTCCATTAGTGAAAGAATTTTTTAATTCGGTCTAGTAGTTTTTGAGTTTATTCGTAACAAACATACAAAAATACAAATCTTTCCTCTTTATAATATTGGATTATATTATAAGTTTATTTAAATACAAAAGTCCATGAAGCACGAGAGATTGGTCTATCTATTAGATGCAGGTGTCCCTATATAGCTAGGTTACCAATTTTTTTTCTTTTTATTTTATACAGTATTATTTCATTTTATTCGGCCAATTATTTGCTTTTTGTGTTCTACCCGCGACATGACAGGCTATGGGAGAATATCAGCTGTTAGGTAAGTACTGTCCACAGCCAATCCTGATTCTCAGACCCTTTTGTCCACGCTAAAAACTATTTAGGTACATACGCACCTACCTACCTACGCACTTACATACATACATTTATACATACATACGCACAAACACTACAATCAGGGTTGACACCTCACGCAAATAATAGTAACTTAGTTTAATAGTAAGTATAGTAAGTATATATATTGGTAGATTTAAGTTTATATAAGTTAATGACTGTGAGCGGCAACAGGCCATAGAGGAGTAGTCTGTAAACCAGCGCTGGGCGTCCGTAGCTCAGCATACGCTGAGAGTACCTCCTTTTGCTGGCTACCCCTAGATTGTAAATGTTTTAGTTTTAAGTAAAATGTTAGCCATCAATAAATACGTTTTTATTAAGTTATTTTATTGTTTTTATTCCTCGATTCAAATAAATTCGACGGTCGCACAAATGAGAAAAACAATATCTCAGTAGTTCCAAGGTAGAACAAATGAGAGAAAAATTCTCACTAGTTCTACGATCGAACTAATGAATCGAACTAGTGAGAACAAAGGAAGTTTTGTGCTCGAAGAATTAATAGGACAAATAAATATTTCTTTCTTTCTATTGTCTCTGTCAAATCCAATGGGAAATTGGTGTGAAACTATGTTTGAGTGTTTGTTGGTTTGTCCATGTTAGAAAAATAGATTAACTACACTTTAAGATAGTATAGTAAGTTGAAGAAATAAATAAATAAATCTTTCAAGCAGCAGAACTACAGTACCCGGCGGTAAGTATTGCACATCGGCAATCATCGCATTTCCGAATACAAACGAATGCTAATTTCCATGTCCGTCAAATATTGGATTTATCGTATATCAAATTTGAATTCAGAACTAAATACTTTATTGTTGTTTTGTTTTGATTCAAGCGTGAACTAAATAGAGCTGTAAAACAATTTCTCTTTCTAAAATACCATTTATTCATTTTCAAAAAGATGAGATTAATAAGGTAAACTATTTCAAGTTCTGGGGTTTTAACAACTCTGTATATATCGTAGGTAGGTCGTGTCGTGTGCGACAGAGATAACGCTCTACGAAGCCGAAATCAACCGATAGTCTTTTTCCAAAGGTGCAATACTTACCGCTGGGTACTGTACGCAACAGTGTTACGTATTTTTTTTAATGTAGGTAGAACTAGTTAATGACATTCGGGAACGCTGACATTGTAGCGGGCGAAAGGTAGTATTACAGAAATACTATTGTTCTAATAGGATTATCATCAAATATGATACCTGTAAGGATCTAAAAATTATGCGCCTGCCAGCTGATGAAGTCGAAGTAGAAGAAGTTAACGGATGGAAGTCCGAAATAAGGTTTTTATTAGACAGAAAGAGCAGTGATAGCCTTCACAGGATGAAAATCAGTGAGGCTCGGGTCGGGTTCGAATCCTGGCATCTACCAATGAGTTTTTCAAAAGCTAACGTACATATTCATCACTAGCTCGACGGTGAAGGAAAAACATCGTGAGGAGACCCGCTGGTCCCAGAATGAATTTTGAGACATGTGTAAAAGACCCGGTCCGGCGATGGGCTCACCACACCTATCACGTTAGGGGTCCAAAGAACATCTCTTGAAAAGTGGGTATATCTAGAAATGGAATACCTCTATACCCCCCCGGGGATAAGGGGCGTGAAATTATTTATTTTAAATATATCAATTGGAACACCCCCCCTCCCTCCTATTGCGACCATAAAATCTTTCACATTATGGAGTCCAAAAAATGTGTTGTAAAGAGGATATTTCCAAGAATTGAATGCTTCTCCAACCTCGGGGATAAAGGCGTCATATTTAACTTATTTATTTATCGAGTACTAGCGGGTCGCTAGTAACTCACTTCGCTTCAGTTTATACTTTTATACTAATATTCTAAAGAGGAAAGATTTGTAGTTTTCTATGTTTGTAACGAATAAACTCAAAAACTTCTGGTTCAATTTTAAAAATTCTCTCTCCAATGGAAAGCTACAATATCCCTGAATAACATAGGCTATATTTTTTTGTTTCCAAATAATATAAGTACCTACTTGTAGGATACGGTTAAATACCTGTTGGCTCTGTTGGTAGAGATCCTGCCTTCTGAGTCGGAGGTAGCGGGTTCGATCCCCGCTCGGGACTAACATTCGTGTGCATGAACATGTCTGTTGGCTTCGTGTCTGGTCGTTTAATATTTATATAAGTATGTTTATCACTTGTTTAGTACCTATATTACAGGCCCTGCCTAGTTTGGGAATAAATAACCGTGTGTGAATTGCGTCCCACAATTTATTATCTATTTAAATATCGATTACAATTCTGGTCCATGTGTCCCTTTGTATCATAAAACTACATGGTTCAGAGATCAGTGGAATTAGAAAAATGAGTTCCCTTCGGAAGTCTGATCACGCGCAACATATGTTGGCACGTACGTCACTAATGATACTACCCATTAGCAAAGGTTTTGCTTCCATCTCATTAATACTTAGTCTTGTTAGTGTAATTACTGGTGTTATAGTTTGTACTGTTCTTCTCGGGACTGCATTTGGAACCAGCAACTCGTCGGTGGAGATGGGTTGCTGTTTACGTTTAGCCATTCTTCATGGACGAGTTTAGTGAACCTTTTTATTGACGTTTCAAAGTCTATTTTATATACCTTCTGAAATAAATGAATTTTGAATTTGAATTTGAATTCTAAGTGTACTTTTTGTACCTACAAAAAATAAATGTTTTTTGACTTTTTATATGCCCTATTATTTGGTCGCGTTATTAATTTCACGAAAAAAAAGTATAAGTATAGTATAATCTCACGTCTTTCATCCCCGAGGGGGTAGACAGAGGTATTCCATTACTGGATATACCCACATTTCACGAGATACATTGGACCCCTAAACGTGATAGGTGGTGAGCCCATCGCCGAACCGGGTCTATTTACACATGTCTCAAAATTCATTCTGAGACCTGCGGCTTTCCTTACGATGTTTTCCTTCACCGTCGAGCTAGTGATAATTATGTACCTACGTAAGTTTTTGAAAAACTCATTGGTACATGCCAGGATTCGAACCTGAGCCTCACCGACGGAAAAAACTATTAAGAAGAAATACCTGTAACATATACCTACCTCACACCGAACTGACTTTGGTTCTTGATTACCAGACACCATTATTATCCCAGATCAAACAACATTTTAATCGCACTTCGTCAAATATGAAATAGGTTACCCACCCTTGTCAAAAAGGTGAATCTGAATTTATATTGTCTCCCCAAAGAATCGTTTGACCCGCAATCTCATCCCAACAATTTTTGAGATCAGACTTGGCCATTATTTGCTTTGCATTTTTCATTATTAAGGTTCTTTGCGGTTGCTTGGGATATTTTTTGTCTCGAAGGAAAATGTAGATTTTTCGTTATTGGAAGTGTGATTGGGATAGACTGATTTGGTATTGTAACAAAAAAAAAGATTCATCAATGGCGTTAATTTAAGGTTTTTGTAAATATACTTCTATACTATTCAAGGAAATTAATATACTGACACTGGCGTCACAGTATATTTACGAAAACGTATTGTATGTTAAAAAGAATATATCACTTTACAAAAAAAATAGTGACAGACATTGTATAAACACTAGAAATAAGAATGAACTGACTGCTTATGTTAGTCGATTATCTAAAGTAACCAAATCCTTTAAGGGTCAATGTATACGTTTTTACAATAAGATTTCCATTGAATTACAAAATTTGCCTTTTGACAAATTTAAAATAATAGATAAGCAAAAATTACATAAAAAAGGCTACTATAAAATTACAGACTACTTAGTAGACCAACATGCATGGGATTAACCGACTCGACGCTATGTAAGGCTATTAATTATAATTATTATTGTAAACGATATTTATTAGTAAGACATGAGATTAAAAAGAGCTGCCCTTGAGTTTCTTGCTGGCTCTTCTCGGGGTACTGCATTCGGAACCGGCAACTCGTTGGTGGAGATGGGCTGCTGTTTGCATTTAGCCAATCTTCATGGACAAGTTTAGAGTTGTTACTATAAAATATTGACGTTTCTAAGTGTATATTTAATACCTATAGAAAAAAAACGATTTTGAATTTGAATTTGATACTAATATTATAAAGACGAAAGATTTGTATCTTTGTTACGAACAAACTCAAAAACTACTGGTCCTATTTTAAAAATTCTTTCACCAATGGAAAGCTAGAATATTCTCTAAATTTAATATTTTTTACTTTTATCTTTTATCATTTAAGAAACGCAAATTGTTTTGAAAATACTTAAACTAATTTGTTTAGAAATTTTAATTGTACCTACCTACTTATGTATAACTTTTGACAGAGTTTATTTTATTTTATTTCGTTTATTTCGTCATTCCATAAACAATTTGTACACACATACTTAAGGGTTGCAATCTGTCTTATACCGGAACTGTCTTATTACAAAGCTTTGTTAATTGTAATCTGTTCGGTTGCGGTCATTTGTTTTTTTAAAAATAATAAGATATTAAATAAAGCTCCATTGACACAACTGAATTTCTAATTCGTAAAAAACATTCAACTCTATTTATTCTTTATTCTCTATCTATTCAGTAAGTGTTTATGAACATTCCACTAGAAGTAGGGTAGATAGTTGGAATAGAAATTAAAAAAAAGTAGTAGGTAGGTACACTTTAGCCAGTAGGTATATTTTTGAGGTCCATAAGTATAAAAAGTGATGAACAAATCACTGCTGTAATCACCAAATCATCCAACAAACTTCTTTAATTAAACTTTTAATTCGGTAGGTTTATAGGTTACTAACTGTTCCCCATAATTTCAGTGGTGTATGTCCCATTCCCGTAGGAAAATTAGACCCCATGTTACTCCCAGAAAAGTAAGTTTTCAATTGGTGAAAGAATTTTCAAAATCGATCCAGCAGTTACAGAGCTCATTACAAACAAACATACTGAAACAAATATTACCTGTTTATAATAATAGTATATAGAAGTACAGAATGTAAGCTGTCTAATAGTAAATAATAAAGGTAAACTATCGCCAAAACTACTTGAGAGACCGAATCAAATCTAGTCCATACTACTGCGGTGGCAACTACCGAACTGCTCATAGAACTTTATCTGTCTACTTGGTATTCAAGTATGAAGACTCATGGCACGTCTGTACCTATAGGAGCATTTACTTAGTGACATTGCTCGTACAAGTTGCAAACTAGCTAGTCGACTAGCCGAGTAGATTGCCCTTAATGGGAATAGTATATTACACACCTAGGGAATTAAAATAAGAAATGTCTTAGATCACATGTAATGCCGAGGTCTACAAACATGTGATCTGAGGCTTTCTTATTTACCTCTCGAGGTTTGTATACTTTTTTTCTTATCGACGGAGGCGCAAAGCAGCAACTTCGTTTACGGGATGAGGCCGAAATTTGCTGCTTTTCGCCCGGAGAGATGAAAAACAATTTAGCTGCCCTTTGACAACCTTTGATAGTATAATGGCTAGATTAGTTCAATGCTAATTCGAAGATTGAATCCTAAAATGTTTTTGTGATTTATTCTTTGGATAGACTGGATTACAATTTGTCTGAATCTGGGCTTCAGGTATGTTGCAAATATTTTTTCAAAAACTTACGTATTTATTTACGACTAGCTTGACGGTGAAGGAAAACATCGTGAGTATTGATTCAGAGGCATGTGTTGCAGGCCTGGCCTGGCGATAGGCTCCTCGCGTATTATGTTTACTTAAAATGTCAAGTCTAATAACAAGGCACTCTAAACTCGTTCATGAAGATTGGCGAAATGTAAACAGCAGCCCATCTCCACCGACGAGTTACTGGTTCCAAATGCAGTACCCTGAGAACCACCAGCAAAAAAACTCACAGGCAGCTCTTTTTAATAAAATAAAACTGGTGAAAAGTGGGTGTTTGCGGTAATGGAATACAAGAAATGGAATGGAATACACCATTGGGTGGGATACAAGGCAATCTATTATTATTTTATTTTAGTGGACAGTAAACAGAGCTTGAGACTCAAAGTAAACGCTCCTCTCTACACGAACACAGGTTCCCACAGGAACAGGATAGCGTTTGCAATGTGTTCGAAGCTTATTTTATTGCATAGAAATTGAAAATTTATTTTTAATATCCCCTACAGTCGCGAGAACACTTCCGGATGGTAAGAGATATTTTAGATACACGCTTCACCTTTATCCCGATGGAGTAGGTAGAGACAATAAACCGCCACCCGCTACAAATCTGGAGCTCTATTTGAGTCGTGACTATGACTACGACAGTGACGTAGAAAATTCCGTATTTATAGCTTCACAATACAATACAATCACAATATGGATTCCAACATTAACTAAAGTACAAAGGGCAATCTTATCGCTTCGCTCACTAACATTTTAAAATTTATAAATTTTAGGAAGACTTACAGAACTAATTAAATTTAAAAATAAAAAAATAAAAATAATTAATCTCACGCCTTTCATCCCCGAAGGGGTAGGCAGAGGTATTCCATTTCTGGATATACCCACATTTCACGAGATATACTGGACCCCTAAACGTGATAGGTGGTGAGCCCATCGCCGGAACGGGTCTATTTACACATGTCTCAGAATTAATTCTGAGACCTGCGGGTTTCCTCACGATGTTTTCCTTCACCGTCGAGCTAGTGATAAATATGTAAGTAAGTTTTTTAAAAACTCATTAGTACATGCCAGGATTCGAACCCGAGCCTCACTGATTTTCGGCCGGCTCTTTTAACCGTAAGGGCTATCACTGCTCTAATTACATTTATAAATATAAAGATACTGTGAAGCTGATGAAGTCTCTACATCACTTTACTATCTCTACATAGTATAAAACAAAGTCACTTCCCGTCCGTCTATGTATGCTTAGATCTTTAGATAGTGATTCAAGAGGAAGTCTTATAGTGTATATAATACATGCATAATGTAGTAGAGAAACATTGATTATCACTACATAGTATAAAGCAAAGTCGCTTTCTCTGTCCCTATATCCCTATGTCCCTTTGTATGCTTAAATCTTTAAAACTACGCAACGGATTTTGATGTGGTTTTTTAATAGATAGAGTGAGTCAAGAGGAAGGTTTTAGTGTTAGCATTGCACCCGTGCGAAGCCGGGGCGGGTCGCTAGTCTATATATATAAAAATCAATGCCACTTTTCGTTGTTATTTTATAACTCAAGAACGGGCTCACCTATCCAATTTAAGCTTTATTTGGACTATTTAGCAGATGGTTTATGTGAAGTTTGCTTAAAATCTCTCGAGTGATTCTTCATTTATCACATTTTTACAGGACAGCTTCTGTCATCAGGATCAGCTAGTATCCTATAAATCTAAGCGAAGCTAGGGCAGATCGCTATAGTAGACAATAGACATATACAACAGCCTAATATATTTCCATACTGTTTTCATTGTGGTAACCCGTTTTAATCTTTTATATACATTTAGAATTATATTGCCAACACCTGCAAGACACCATTCAAAAATACCGAAGAACAACATCATGCAACTAGTCAAATTCGATTTAGTTCCCATACGATGATATTCATAAGTCAAAACTAGAGCTTCAAGCAGCAACCCACTAGCTTTCAATAGAGATTTGGTATCTTCCAGAGAATACTAAAATACTTCTCAAGGTTTTTGTCCCTTAAGTAAGTCTACTCCATTAATTTACACTTAGGCACTCCGCTAAATTACTTTCGAATGAATCCGATTTTTCGTATGTAAATTCAGTTCAATTTATTCAGAACATTGATTCACTGGGTACTTTATTTGCATTAGTAAATTAGGAATTTAAATAAATTAAAGGTGAAACTGACTGGACTGAGTGACCAATCAACGCACAGCCGGAACCGCTGGGTCTAGAAGCATGATATTTTGCACAATGGTTCCTTATAGGATTAAACCCTTTAATGGGCACAGACAGTTTAAATTTTTCATTGGTTTTGAATCTTATTTCAATAATTGGTGGTAACTATTTGCCCTCTCCACAATTCTGTACAATCGGTAAGTACTAAATGTATAAATAAATAAATAATCTCAAACCTTTTTTCCCCTCGAGGACAGGAGACCTCGGGGTACCTGCGGGTTTTCTATGTAAAGGTTTCTTTTAAAGTCGAGCTTGTGATACGTATGTAGCTCTACTACTACTCTACTTCCTATTACTGCTCTCGGTACTAAACAACTGATAAATAATTATGTATAATCTCACGCCTTTTTTATCCCCGAGGGGGTAGGCAGAGGTATTCCATTACTGCAAATACCCACATTTCACGAGATATATTGGACCCCTAAACGTGATAGGTGGTGAGCCTATCGCCGGACCGGGTCTATTTACACATGTCTCAGAATTAATTCTGAGACCTGCGGGTTTCCTCACGATGTTTTCCTTCACCGTCAAGCTAGTGATAAATATGTACCTACGTAAGTTTTTGAAAAACTCATTGGTACATGCCAGGATTCGAACCCGAGCCTTACTGATTTTAGGCAGGCTCTTTAACCGTCCGGGCTATCACAGCTTTTGACACAAACCACAACTCTGATAAATCTAGATAATATAACGCTCCGACACGAAACCAGCAAATCTGTTCATGCGCAAAAATGTTGGCCACGGGTGAGAATTGAACCGAAGACACACGAACTACCAATTAAGCAAACATGCCCAACACAATATTTTTTTAAAATCTTTCCATTCAGTCACGGACAGGCGAATTGATTCATTACTCTTTCACAGTTAGTCTATGTATGGGCACATCCATGCATCCGAAAATATGAGTCGCGATCAATGATATTCGCTAGGTAGATGTGCTATCTGAACTCAAAACATGGCAACACAAACATTGGTAGATAGTGGTCAGAAAATTCACGTAAATTTATGTAACCCAATTCCAGTTCAAATACTCTCAATTAAATGTTATTCTGATTAATTTCAATATTTGAACTAAAATTATCGATCAGAAAAGTATTTTACATCAGACAATTGCTACCGTATAATAAAATATGTTGTTGTAGTTTTTTTCTTTTTTTTATCTGTTCGACTCTATTGGGTGACTGAAAATACAAGTACATGTTTCATAGTGTTACTGTATACTCAAATCGTTACAAAGTGAATTGGGAAAATTGGTGTTAGTATCATACATCAAAAGTTTGCCAAAGTGTATGAAAAGTCAAGCCTGCAAAAGTGAAAACTTGTCTCAGGTAGATACGAGTTATCGTAAACTTAGTCGCAGTCTTCATTTTGTAAATAGTACTGTTAGCAAACAAAGTTATGGCAAACTCAGTTTCACATTTTAACCTAACGGAACCAATATATCAACTGACACTCATACCTGACAAAATGTCACAATTATTTTAGTGCAATCTATAAGAGTATAACATGTCTACGTATCAAATGTCATTGGTAGCGATTGGAAAAATGTTACGAAATAATTGGTGAGGGAAATCCTCTCGTCCCTGGGTGGGCGCCATGTTTTATATTCAACACCTCCCTGTCGAAAGCTCAAAACGTAAAGTTGATGGATTGTGAAATATAAATTGGAATGTCTATATTTTTCCATTATAATTAAAATTTCTAATCTCTAAAAGAATGAAATAAAGTCCCAAACTAGGTTGAACTGTACAATGCGAACTAAACAGCTGACAAATATACTTAATAATAATAATATAATCTCACGCATTTTTTATCCCCGAGGGGGTAGGCAGAGGTATTCCATTACTGGATATACCCACATTTCACGAGATACATTAGACCCCTAAACGTGATAGGTGGTGAGCCCATCGCCGGCCCGGGTCTATTTACTAAATATACTTAAATATATAGTAAACAAATGTGGGCTCCTGGTGGGAAACAAGAACGCGACCTCCGGCTCAACCGGCGGAAGGCAGGGCACTAACACCCCGCATCAATAAGAAGAAGCTAAGCTTTGTGTCGAAATTTTTTTTTCAGCATCGGTTTAGTAGTTCCAAAAAATACTTCACATCCGTACAAAAAACTTTACCTCTTCATAATATTACTAGCGACCTGCCCCGTCTTCTAACAGGTACAATGCTGATGTATTAATACATGTAAAGCTTCCTCCTGAATCCACTCTATCTATTTAAAAAACCGCATCAAAATCCGTTGCCTAGTTTTAAAGATCTAAGCATACATAGGAACAGACAGACAGCGGGAAGCGAGTTTGTTTATGTAGTGATTAAGGAATGTTTAGCTCATAAGTATATTTAAATAATCAGTAATAATAATTTATTTATTTATTTAACTCCATGTACACAAGGCGAGATTTATTGCCCAGATGCAGTCAACCAACAATCTAAGCAGAATCAATTTGTACGAATTGGCCGAACATAATAAAAACAATTGAAAAAATATAATACTCGTCTAACAGTAGGTAAACCCTATAATACTAGTAGTATCTATATATATATATATATATATATATATATATATATATATATATATATATATATATATATATATAATAGTAATAGAACCCTAATACATACGATATAATAATAAATATAAAAACAAAAATCGATTCGATTTCAAAATCAATTGTTAATCTGGCAGGACTAGAGTCCCCGACACTTCCCCATTGGTCAATAGAATAGAGGGTCCAATGGTGTCCAGGGTGTGCTTACTACACACTGTGTATTTCGGAACACAAATAAGTGTTTCGCTTCAACTTTTAGTAGCAACACCTTTATGGCCTAAAATAAATATTTCAACATATCCCTGCCCGAAAAGGTAGCCGCGATAAGACTAGGGTTCCGGTAACTTTGTATAGAGCGGAACACAATCTTACTAATATTATAAACGCGAAAGACAAAAAAAAGTATATTTATAATGCTGAGTCAACAAAACAAAAAATCTCTACCAGATGCTTGGTCAATAATAATATAAGTATGATGAAATAAAAAACTACCTAGTTACACGTTCTCATTTTCTGATAGATATTTGACAAATCAAAAAAATTACATATAAGTGTTGCCTGCTTTACCTCTTAATACTCTCCACTCCGCTTCCCGTTCCGCTTATCACCCACCGACAACTTAACTATAAATAAATTCTAGCATCCATCCAATGTCTCCTGCCGTCTTACATAATGTAGCCCGCATAAATTTAGTAGTCAACTTCATCTCGTAAAATTATAAACACGTGTTGTTACTTTTACGACCTACCTTAACCGTCCAGATTACGATCCCTTAGGGACTCCTCGTAAACCGGGAATTCCTTTTGATTTTTCCTTTGTTCATGTCGCTTTGGTAGTCCATAAAGATTTATGACTGTTTATGAATTTACGGGTTTTGTTTTGTCGCGAAAATCACGATCTGACTTTACATTCTTTGTGTAGCAAAATATAAAAATATTCCAAAAAGACAACTTGCAAGGAACAAGTTTTCGTTGTCAAGAGTCTCCGTAAGGAGCATCAAAAAAAATTCTAAATCTATGGTTATGATCCTCCGGTCAAGGTAGTATTTTGTTAATTCATGAAGTCGGTTAAAAAGAGCTGATCTTATACATAAATATAGTCGGGGAACTACATTTGGAACCATTCTATTAACGTTTCTAAGTCAAATTATTATTACTTGCAGAAAATACAAATTTTGACTGTTTTTTTAGACTACATTGTTTAACTAGCGACCCACCCCGGCTTCGTACAGGTGCAATACTGATTACATACATATAAATCTTCCTCTTGAATCACTCTATCTATTAAAAAAAACCGCATCAAAATCCGTTGCGTATAGTTTTAAAACACAGACAGCGGGCGACTTTGTTTTATACAATGTAGTGATGTAAGTAGGTATCTATTATTTATTTATTCCATTTACAATATTTTACAATTGTGTCGGAAATTTAAGAAAAACATATCATTTTAATTATTAACTAAATATCAAATAGGTACTTAATAATGACCATAATTTCACTATCATCTTTTTCGATTCCGTCATCCCACGGTCACCAATTAGTACTGCCTCTGGTCAATTTTCTAATTCAAAGAATAGCTGGATTTGAAAAGAGTCGCCGCCTTAGCTTACGACAGCGAGATAATTAACTAGTTCTTCGATGCTTCCAATTAAGATCGTGACTTCAATCTTGCACTGGTTTTAATACATCTAGTATGGAAACAAGTTACTTTGTTGCCATTTTAAATTATGTGTTACTAGATTAGTAAGACATGAGATCAAAAAGAGCTGCCCTTTTGTTTCTTGGTGGCTCTTCTCGGGGTAATGCATTTGGAACCAGCAACTCGTCGGTGGAGATGGGTTGCTATATATATTTAGCCAATCTTCATGGACGAGTTTAGAGTGCCTTGTTATTAGAGAAAATATTTTTTTATTTCGAAAAATCTTTTGTAAGTTGAAGGAAAAGATCGTGAAAAACCCGGCTTCGGACACATTGGTGGAAGGTAGGTATTTCCAGTAATTGAATACCTTTGCCTAATAAATAATAAATAATAAATAATAATAATAGCGGAATAAAACCGTGAGCATGTACGTGTACGTACCGTGTGAGCATATGCCTCCGAATCAATTCTGGGACCTACGCGTTTTCTCACGATGTATAATTTCACGGTTGAGATGTTGATAAATAAGTAGGTACGTTTCTTTTAAACTCTTTTTTACATGTTCAACAGGATTCGAACCCGATCTTCACGCATGAGTGGCAGCCTCGCTAACCACCAGACTATTTCTACTCAGTAGGATCAGCAAAAGTACAAAGGGTCGGCTGAAGCTAAAAATCAGTGCTTTAGTCCATGTTGTAGCATTATGCTGAACTGTGGCCTTTTCAGCATAAAAGTGTTCTTATGTAGGTATTGAAAAAAGTCAGATTAAGAGTACCCGAAACCGACGAGCTTGTATGAACCGATTAATGGATGTGGATGAGGCGCGTCAGGTATGCCAGGATCATAGCAGGTGGCGGGATCTTATCTCTGCCTACCCCTTCGAGAAAAAGGCGTGAGCATATGTACCTATGTATGTAAGTGTTCTTATCCTTTATTTCATCATTTGTTGTTTATGACAAAAGATAATGAAAGAAAAAGATTTGTTGTATCCCTGTTTCACCAGTGTTTTTGGACTCCGTAACTTGACCGACGATGGTTGTTTTAAAATGGATGTTTATTGAAAAAGGCCTAAAACAGATACAATTTAAAACGTTGCGTTTATCAAACGGAAAAGGAATCGAACGAGATAGGGCCTTCCTCAATCAGAGTTAATGCTTGCCCGATGCGATCCGATCTCGATATTCACAATTACCTTAGGACGTGATCTTATTTAGGTTGTCGATGTACTTACGTCACAGCTTTCGTGTATGTAGACGAGCCACAGCCTTGTACAGGTAAAGGTTACGTAACAGAGACAATAATATTGTAACCTTGAATTGCTTAATCACCTAAACCTACTTATTTTGATAAACCAAAGCAAAGCGATGGCAATTCGCTAGTGCATATTATAAATGGTACTGTATTTTATATTTCACTCATTGTTTTATCAATTTCACAACTTGCTTAACTATAGTCTAAGATAATTTTCATGTAAACAAAAACATCTATACCAATAATAAGATTGAAGTTTATGGCTGTGATTTGAAAAGAGATGCCAAAATTGGATGTACTTGGGCTTACCCTATAGAAGAGAAACAGACCATTAGTCCCTAAGTAAACGACGGAGCTACCTGCAACTTTGTATATATAGTATTCTGTTTATAATGGGTATCACATCAATAGTCCATGTTATATGAAGAAAGAGAGTTATCTTCTTATATACAGAGTTTCATCAATGAATGGTGTGACTGTGGAATTGCAAAGGAGGATTTTGAAATTGTACAGTCACACTTGTCGTGCTAGTTTGACCTCTAAGGTGATTTTAATAAGAACGTTACAAAGTCCAATGTGTCAAGCTCCACGTGGTCTTTACTGTACAAGCAACGCTCAAGAAAAGGTAAAAAGGTATTAAGAAGGAAAGTGAAGATACTCAAGAGAATAAACGAAGACAATAAGAGTGTCTGTATTAAGAAGAGTACGGAGTTCCCACCGTGATATTGATTTCATGGCTGGCAGTGGACGCCGTTGTATCCAGATATGAAACTTGTTCTTTATAACGCAAGTAATATTCGAGCCTTCATTTGTGTTTCCGGAGGAAATGCTTCTTTACAATGCGATTTTCACTTCGCAAATAATGAAGATTGGTTCGTACTAGTTCTGCCGTTCGCTCTCTGCTGCTGTCTCGTTCTTTCACATCCTGGCACCTCGTATACTCAACTTCAGCTCTATTTGTTTCCACAGGCACGAGACACTTAGAGTCTAAGTCTTCAACCAGTCATCTGCGTATGTTATAGTAAGGCACAATAGGTATTTATACATTAAGAATCTGAGGTGTTCTTATAAGCTAACAGCCTATGAGTTTATTTATATAATCATGAGTCTCTTATCGTATTCTGTGATGGTATATTAGCTGTGAGCTCCACATCTGGTTCAGCAGGAGTAGGACAACAACGCCGCCGGAAAAAGTATAAACAACTGCTAAATAACATAATGATGATGACAATGCCTGATGTAAATTCAACATTGCCAAGTTGTATAGTTTTTTCTGTGTATAATATTGTGTCAAACATTTTAGTTTCATTTTTGACAGCTAAACGCTTTATTTATTTTTTCTTTATTTCGCCCAACTTGTGTTGAATAGGCAGGAGTCATGGACCATACTGCCTCGTCTTCAGTCAAGTATATCTTTGAGTGTTCCAGAGTCCATGCACATAAATATTGTGTGTTCAATACTTTCTATATCTTTTTTTGACCTCGACAGTTAAATTATAGTGTTCGACTTTACAGCAGTCCTCGCCCCAAGGTAATCCAAAAATTTCCATCCTGTTTCTTTTGCGTAATATTTGCTCCCTTCAGTATTAAGAGAACTTTTCATCCAGGTACAGATCAAAAATTCAATTTAATCTTTCTAATGTAATATAGGGTTTTCTAATTGAAATTTCTATTTTAATTAATAGATGTAGATCTGACAAAACTGTCATTAGGCGTAGTATACAACATGATCGTAACACCGAATCGGATTCTAACATTGTCCGAGGACGCATCGCTAAACGCGCACTATTGTGCCCATTGTTCGTAGACAGAGATTGATAAGGGCTGTCTTCTGGTTGACTGGCGTCTTTAGCTATTCGGAAATCATTGTCTAGTGTGTGCTATGCTTAACGTTTTACATCGACATAGATTGCATACATAATCTCACGCCTACTGCCTCTTGGGGTAGATAGAGGCAATAGATTTCCACTTGCTTGCTCGCTACTGCTTGACTGGCTACAGCTACTAAAATTAAAGATAAACTTTTAAAAATCACATCACTTCATCCAGATATCATAGATTTTTTTTAAATTACTTTTTTCTAAACAGAAAAGATATGTGAGAGCGGGATCTTCTAGCACAGTTGTTCTCACACTTAAAAGTAGATTCCAATCACAGATAAGTTCCAAGACATACAACTTAATTAAGTTAAAGAAATAGACGTACCTAGTTTCTTTTTAATTTTTTTATGTGTTACTAAAATCATGTTCCTAAACACAAATGTTGGCCTTGAGCGGAAATCGAAAACGTATAGTTTAATAAAGAATACACGGTCACTACTAACTGAGCCAACAGGCTCGTCAAAAATATATAGAACTAGCGGTTCTGTGCCGTTTTACCAGCTTAGTTCCCATTCCCGTGGGAATACGTGAATAAAATGTAGCCTATGTTCACAAACTCTATAATATTAGTGTAAGTACGAAAAGCAATCAATACATTCAGATAATATGTAAATTCACCCACGAGCTGAAGCATGCGATGCCATGTCAGCATTCTCGTTATCAAACGAAGACAGAAGCGTGACGTCATAATACACTACATAATACAAGTACTTAGGGCGTAGACACACGGTATTACTACCGGATCGGAGCACGAACTTGACAGGATTAATTAGTGTTTGTGCACATATAAATACGTGACTGACGGTTCTAGACCTCTCGACATGAAACTGACTATTCAATATCGATTAGTCGACTATAAAATAGTTTTCATGCAGCTTTTGAATAGTCGACTACTGATACGCTATTCAATAGTCGAATACTGATACGCTATTCAATAATCTAATACTCATACGACTATTCCAAAAGTGGCGCGAAAGTGATTGAACAATGGAATTGATGTGTCTCACATATGTGTGTATTTTTCTTGATTTCATTGGTGTGCATCTTGTGGTGCTTCTTCAGTTTAATAGTAACTAGCGACCCGCCCCGGCTTCGCAGAGGTGCAATGCTGAAACTAAAACCTTACTCTTGAATCACTCTATCAATTAAAAAAACCGCATCAAAATCCGTTGCATAGTTTCAAAGATCTAAGCATACATAGGGACAGACAGACAGCGGGAAGCAACTTTGCTTTGTACAGTCAAGAGCACGCTAAGCTTGACACTTTGGACTTTGACCTGGCCCTATATTCTACGGCGCGCAGTATAAATCAGAGCTCAGCTTAAACTGGTAGTGTAAAGCTTGACTTGCTCTTGACTGTACTATGTTGTGATATTCAATCCCTAAAATAACACTAAATATTTTGGAAAGTCCTCCCACCAGGTAGACTGACGACATGGTTAAGGTCGCGGGTAACCGGTGGATGCAAGTGGCAAGTTGCCGTTCGTTGTGGCGTTCTATGGGCGAGGCCTTTGTTCAACAGTGGACGTCTTGTTGTTGATTTTGGAAAGGGCCTTTACTGCCTACAATGCCTCGCTATATGTAGCATTTATTATCTTTTCTTATGGCCGAGTTATAATCCATACGCTGGAATGGTGGAGTTTGTACGTGCCATTATATTCACTCTACATGTTTACTCGTGACTCAAAGGAGTCGTGTGTTAGTAATTCCGCTGATTCGCGTCTGCAATTTGTCATGAACTCGACAATGTTTTATTCATGGCCCACTTTGTATTGTCTAACCCGAAAATAGACGACTGCTTACGACGCTGCGCAAACGTAAACACTTTTTGTTTTTGCCACAGGACACTATCACTAAGTTTGACACATTGGGTTTTGTAACGTCCTTATTACAATGGCTTTTAGAGGTCAGACTCGCACTACAAGTGTAAAGCTTTATGTGTTTTTTTAATTTTGTTTTCATCTTGAAGTTAGTTACTAGTTACTTACAAAAACCATTTAATGATTTGCAATCCGTGTCTGTAAAGTCAACTGGAAAGAATTAGCGTCAGATATTATCCGACACAAAACATAAAAGTCTACTTTGTCTTATACTCGTAGATTGCATGGTGTACCTAGTATAAACTACTTGGTACGAGTACATCACATAGAAAATACAAACAAAAAACACCAGCCAAGTAGGATATGTGTCGGACCACGGATAGTGAAGGGTTTTGTGATAGCATACACGATATCGGGTAGGTGAACGTGTTCTGTAGTGGAGACCGCGACTCGGCAAACGTAGTGTAGGACGTCCTCCGGCTAGATGGGATGACGATCTGCGAAAGGCTGCAGGCAGATGCTGGATGAGTCAAGCCGAACACAGGGCACTACGGCACTTTGGGGAGACCTATGTCCAGCCGTGGACTAAGATAGGCTGATGATGATGATATACGATATTAATTTAATAGGCGGCAGAAATAAGTTTGTATTTCAAGACACTATCAAAATGTAAGAATCGAGACTTTTTCGAATAACCAACAGAACAAAGACGTATTAAGGAAAAAGGTTCTTTGTAATGATTTTCTTCCAACCTCTTTGCAACAGAACTATAAAGAATATTATAAAAAGTACCTATTGCTTCTGTGTCATTTGTTCGTGAAAAGAAAATGATGGACTCCATTTTTATACATCACAAATATACCTGTCTAATTTTATACGGTAGTTTTTTGCTACTACATTTCTTATACACTACTTTTATTTTTTAGTATTTATTTACATTCAAATCAATTTGTAAGGTTCAGAATGACCAGTCTTAATATGGAAGACTCTGGTGAAATAATATTGGATAACACGAATTGCGAAAATTCTGTGATAGTAGACATTTCCGATGGACAAGACCCAAAGCAAGTTGAGGTCGATAACTTAATCCAGGATAACCTGGAGAATAAAAGACACCATAGTATGAAGGTGAAAGGAAGCAGAAAGAACGAAACTGTCCTTAATTCGGGTATTTTTACACCTCAAAGAAGTTTCTGGGTACTATTCAAACTTGGTGAGTTTTCGTCTTTTTAACTTTCTAAGACTTTAAAAAGGAGGAGTTTCTAAGTTCGACTGTATTTTTAAGTATTATTTAAATTAATAAATAAAATAAATAATTTCACACCTTATATCCCCGAGGGGGTAGGCCGAGTAATTCCATTTCTGGATATACCCACTTTTCACCAATTATTCTTTGGACCCCTAAACGTGATAGGTGATGAGCCCATCGCCGGACCGGGACTGTTTACACATGTCTCATAATTAATTCTGGGACTTGCTGGTTTCCTCACGATGTTTTCCTTCACCGTCGAGCTAGTGATAAATATGTACGTAAGTTTTGAAAAACTCATTGGTACATGCCAGGATTCGTACTCGAGCCTCAATGATTTGCATCATGTGAAGCAGGTTTTTTAACCGTAAGGTTATCACTGCTCATTAGTTATTATTATTAGTATTATTAGTTGAAGTCGGTTTTTTACATTACAGTTATATATTATTGTTTAAATTTTTGAATATACAGGTGACTTTTTTTAACGTCTGGAAAAAAATGTGGTGTGATAGGTAAGTGTAATAGATTCATTTGGCATCTTGCTTTAACTAATATACATTACTCAAATGTAGTCAATATTACACACTGAAATATTTGATACAGTATTTTAAAAAGAAAAAGGCGCGTAGCTGCCATTTACGCGCAATCTACCTACAACCGCCGGCTGCTACATAGTAGTGTGCGTAGTTTTCTAGATTTCTTAATGTAATTAAACATTACTATTTAAAAATTAATCTCATGTATAACTTCGGCTCTAGATACCTTATACGTCATTTTTTTTTCCAGACGGTAAAAAAAATCATCAAGTATAACTATGTTACATATATTGTTTTCAGAATCCCCACGTTCCGAAGGAGATCCTTTTGTATATGAACCTCAATCTAGGAATCCATTTATCATGCGGGTATTCCTATTGTTGCTAGCAGCGCTCTCCGTCACTGCAGGTTTCACAACTGTAGCTTACATAATGTAAGTAATTGGGTAGTTGACCGCATCGAAATTCAATTGCGAGTAGTCATTCATTAAAAAGAATATCAAAAAACACTTTTGAACATGTATTTCTTTTTTCACTTTACAATTTTAGCAAGTTTAAAAATAATAAAACAATCAAAAAAAGTACTTCAATTGAGTACTAGAAACTATGACGTCACACCTTGCTATTTCAGTACATTTTCCATAGTAAAATTTCGGTGACAGATCATAAAAAGAAACTGATTTGACTAGACAGGACACTACCCTATCTATATAGGTCGAATATACTAGACTCTGATTTGACTAGACAGGACACTACCCAATCTATATAGGTCGAATATACTAGAAACTGATTTGACTAGACAGGACACTACCCAATCTATATAGGTCGAATATACTAGAAACTGATTTGACTAGACAGGACACTACCCAATCTATATAGGTCGAATATACTAGAAACTGATTTGACTAGACAGGACACTACCCAATCTATATAGGTCGAATATACTAGAAACTGATTTGACTAGACAGGACACTACCCAATTTATATAGGTCGAATATACTGTGACAATGGCTCAGATAACATACAACTCTAAAGAGTAAAAAAACTACTTAAACTTATATGGTTTTCTCATGGATTCCATTGTCAAAACTGGACGAAATTAAAATGGGAGTAATCTGGAAGCACCAGCTTTCAAATAAAAAAAGAATCATCGAAATCGGTTCATCCAGTCGAAAGTTCATCAAACATAAGAAAAAACATACAAGCGAATTGATCACCTCCTCCTTTTTGAAGTCGGTTAAAAAGAGGGTATTTCCAGAAGTGGAATATCTCTGCCTACCCCCTCTGGAATAAAAGTCGTGGTTTTTTTTTTCTATATCCTATTAATATTATAAACGCGAGTAGTAATATTATTGGGCATTCTGGATCAAAATCGATACGACCTCACTCGCGTTGCTCGCTGAGTCGCTCCGTTTTACTACGCTCCTCGGTCGTATCGATTATGATCCAGAATGCCCAATAATATCAAATGAAACACTGCAACACCGCTCCGATAACAGCAGGAAAGCTAATGACTGATCGCTTACCTACGTTAAATAAAACTAAACTTATCCTACAATGTCATGAGAAACGTTTCGATAATCGTGTGGAGCTATTGACTGACATTACGTAAAAAAATTAATTTATACAACCGTTTAAACTTCTTATAAAAACTCACCTGATAAAAGAAAGCCATTCCTAAAATACCATGAACGAACACCGATCACACTATAACTAAACACATAGTAGATATACACAATTCTACAGTTACTTCACTTTTGCAAAGTTTTTAAATTATGAGAGTGATTTAAAGTAGGTATCCTGCACAATATCTATTCACGTCCCAGTCCTGCTAGGCATTGCACTCGATTAGGTATTTCAAAATTATTTAACGGTTTATAGAATTTACTGTTTCTCGTCTGCTACCGAGCAGTCTGAGGATGGACCTAAGTCCTCGCCACAAACGCTGTTTGAGTCCTAGTCGTGCTAGGCATTGCATTTCCTCATTACAGTGAGTTTACTGTATCTCGTCTATAACGAGCAGTCTGAGGATGGACCTGGGTCCTCGCCACAAACAGTGTTTGAGTCCTAGTTGTGCTAGGCATTGCATTTCCTCATTACAGTGAGTTTACTGAATCTTGTCTCTAACGATCAGTCTGAGGATGAACCTAAGTCCTCGTCACAAACATTGTTTGAGTCCTAGTCGTGCTAGGCATTGCATTTCCTCATTACAGTGAGTGTACTGTATCTCGTCTCTAACGAGCAGTCTGAGGATGGACCTGGGTCCTCGCCACAAACTTTGTTTGAGTCTGAGTCCTGCTAGGTATTACGTTACCCCTTACAACTCTCTAATAAAATATAAATCTTCGCTGTGAAAATTAAAATAACCTGCGCCGCGAATAGATATTTTCCGTAACGTACTTACAATCACTATCATTTGAGATATTTACGTACATTTGAAATACACTGTTACATAGTCCGCACTTCACTGATCATAATGACAAATGATATTCCAGTATATTTTTTCCCACAGTCATTTTTATCATATGCAGCAAAAAAAAAGAATACACACTCGTACGAGTTGCAAGATTGCAATTCTAATTTGACATGATACTTTTGTTATACATGTTTCGCGTTTGGCTCTACTTGTTTTCAAATTATTTTTAACCGATTTAAAAAAGATAAAAAAAAAAAAAAGGTTCCCACATAGATACCTAGTAAAATACTGTTACCACCTTGTCCTTACTTTCTTACCAATATTATAAATGCGAAAGTAACTTTGTCTGTCTGTGTGTTACGCAATCACGCCTGTACTACTGAACCGATTTTAAAAATACCGATCGAAATATTTTATATCCGTAATCTTACGGGAACGGGAACTACGCCGCCGGTTAAATCGCTGGCTAGTTTAATATATGTATATATAAATTTAATCATAAAACTAAACTCATAATATAATATCATGTGAAACGTTTCGATTAAGCAACTTTATTGGAATCGAAAACAAAGTGCTTACTCTGTGAAATTTTATATTTTGTTCATCGAACGTTTCCGACAAAAGGATTGCGCTCTTTTGTTATTTGAGACAATTATTTGTCACTTATTGATTTTGCTGACTTGAATATGTGAACGTGTGGTACTTATTGCAATTGTGTGTGTTTTGTGTACACACTGCATTTGAAAATGATATAAATACTCGATATTTATTGCTAAAAATTATATAATAATAAAATAATAATATATTTTTTTTTTATTATTATATAATTTTTATATAATAATAAAAAAAAAAAAAATTATATACGTTATTGTGATTTCACCGTGAAAGCTGGTGCTGCATTCGAATTTGTTCGATCCTATTTGAATCCAAAATTCGATTCAAGTGTGTTGCAATAATGTTCGTAAGTTTGATAAAAATATTATAAGTTTGAATTTTTTCATTCAGTTAATAGAATATGTTTATTCATATTTTTTATATTTTGTACGAAGGTCGGAATCGGAGTACAAGAAATCGTACAAACGCGCTTTTCCTGAAGAGGAATCTGATTACGAGTCGGAAGAAACCAAACGGTAACATTGATTTTACATTCATATTTTATACTTTTTGTTTTTATTATTTACTAACGATGTTTTTACTATTCTTTTGCAGCCCTGCAAAGAAAACACCGCCAAAGTCCACTAAAAAGGACAAAAACCAGTCGCTTTTTTCAGGCGATGATTTAGAGTACGATTCAGAGGAAGAGCCTAAACGGTAATTTACTTTGTGTCTCTCTAGTCCTGCAATTGTCAATTGTTTTTTCATTATTTCGGTTTTTGAAGCCTTTAAAGTTAAACTTTTATAAAATTATTTATGTATGCGGATGTTTAACGTAGATTTTCCTTTTGCTCCACAGCACTACAAAGAAACCACCGCAGCAGAAGACCAAGCAAGCCAAAAATAAAAAATCTAAAGCAGCTCAGCCGGCTGTAAGGTAGGTACAATGAAGTCGACACCAGTATTTCTTAGATTAATAGTACGGTATTACCTTATATTATTAAACATCTGATTAGGAACTTTTAATTTGTCTAATATTAGTTTTCTTATTGTTTTAGTGGAAATTCGGCTGCAGATGAGTTGTTTGGGGACGAAGCGGTTCAGGAGACGCATGTATCCCCGTTGTGGTCATCTCTATCGCGACGTGTGGCAGATGGAACCCTTCGCCAGGCCGCCTTACTCGATGGGGACTTCTTTGTAGAAGTAAGGGTGTACAACACCGAAGACATCCGCCATATATCGTACAAACAGCGATACGAGAAGGCAACGGCCAATCTTCGACTGCAGCTCTCCCACAGAGATCCACAGTGGGATATAATAAAGCGTCTCTTCGCAGACGCGAAAAAAAAATTCCAATCAGAGGCTACGTTTTACGGCGATAAAAAGCCGTAGTTTTTTTTTCTTTTTTTTTTCTTTTTAATTATTATTATTAAAATATATATATATTTTTTTGTACTTTCTAATTAGTATAGTTAAGTACCTACTTACTAGATACATAATTACATAATAAATAATGAAAAAATAATACTTACTATTTAATTTTTGTACTTAAATTGAAACTTAAACGTTAAAACCTATACATAATTTTATTATAGAAATTTTCCTCAAGTAGTTTACCTTTGATTCTAATTTCATCATGAAAACCATATTTTGTTCAGTTTGTAATAAATCAATCTTCAGCAAAGGTTTTTCTGGTCATTTGCGTAGTATTGCACATAAAAATAATGCAGCAGTAATACTTAACAGTAATATTGAACAAATAAATTGCGCATTCAAAGGTCGTATAGCTAGTTACCGGGTATACTCTGAGGCCACGAGTGCGAACAGGGACGGAGGCGACAGCGGTGGCGCGAGCGCACCTGTCAGCTCTATCCCTCAATTTACAGTGTCGATAGCGCCACTGATTCGTCAGCTGCTAGATACGGCACTGACTAGTCACATAAACATCAAGGTAAACTTTGAATTGTTTGTTAAAGTTATTTTGCCTAAAGACGACGTTATCGAGACTAAGTCTTTTGTCACACAAAATATTTCTTTACATCAATCGTATGATTTTGATGAAGTTATGCACAAATTAATTGAGACTCTTTCTTATAAATTAGATGAATTTCAAGAGACTGGCAGCGGGTGGTCTCTTTTGGATATTTTGTACTTAGAAGTCAATATTAATAAATACTCTCCTTTCAGAGGGTCATCGTTTTTACCTTTGCCAAAGCAAATACAGGCCAAAAAAGCATGTCTTAATATTAAGAACGATGATGAGTTTTGTTTTGCGTGGCAATTTATGGCTGCCTTGTATCCCGCAAAAATTAACGCTAATCGCACTTCATCTTACTATCATTTTAACACCGTATTGAATTTAGATAATATGACATTTCCTGTTTCATTGTCAGATATTCGAATTTTTGAGAAAAATAATGAAAAAATAAGTGTTAATATTTACGGATTGACCAATGGTAAAGTTATAGGACCCCTGTATAAAACATCTACCCGAAAAGAAAACCACATTAACATGTTGTTGTTACAAAAAGACTTAAAGTTCCATTATTGTCTTATTAAAGACTTAAGCAAATTAGTAAGAAGTCAGTTAACAAGACATCATGAAAAACTATTTTTCTGTGATACTTGCTTATTATTTTTTCAAAGTGCTAATGAATGCAATAACCATGTTTGCGGAGGTGTTAAAACTATATTACCTGAAAACGGTGCTGTTGTTCAATTCAAAAATTACTCGCGATTACAAACTTTACCTTTTATTATTTATGCTGACTTTGAAACATTTTTAGAGCCTTGTTCTGAAGAAAAAGGTAGTCATACAGTTAATATACAACAACATGTACCAGCCGCGTTTGCGTATTATATTGTTTGCAGTTATGACAGCTCTCTTAATAGTCTTGTGTCTTATCGAGGTGCTGATAGTGCTGAATTTTTTATTGAGTCATTAGAAAAGGATATCAAGCGAATCTATAATATATTAGAAGAAAAATCCGCTCACCCGACGCCAATATTATTTCATAATAACGATAGGCAAAATTTTAATGATTCGGAATATTGTCACTTGTGTTCAAAATTATTGTTAAATGATAAAGTCAGAGACCATTGTCACTTTACTGGAAAGTACAGAGGCGCTGCTCATTCATATTGCAACCTCAATTTTCAAATACCTAAATTCGTTCCGGTGTTCTTCCATAACTTATCAGGCTATGATTGTCATTTATTTATACGTCAGCTAGGTTCCACTCCTGGTATGATTAAAGTTATACCCAAAAATAAGGAAAACTATATATCATTTACTAAATTCATTCATATTTCGGAAAATAAATTTGCAGCAGTTCGTTTCGTAGATTCATTCAAATTTTTAGGCACTAGCCTTGATCAGCTAACTAAAAATCTTGATACGAACGATTTCAATCATTTATTTTTGTTATGTATGAACGAAGAACAGTTTGATTTGCTTTGTCGAAAAGGCGTGTATCCATACGACTATATGACCAGTTGTCATAAATACACGGAAACATGTTTACCGTCAAAAGATTGTTTTTTTAACAAACTTAACTATTTCTGAGAGCGATTACAACCACGCTGTTAAAGTATGGAATAGTTTCAAAATTGAAAATCTTGGACAGTACACTGATTTGTATGTCAAAAGCGATGTTTTATTATTGGCCGATATTTTTGAAAAATTCTGACTGCTCCGAGTCTCAGTTTTGATGCGATGCTTTTTAAAACAAAAATTCAATTAGAACTCATTAATAATTTAGAAATGATTCGAATGATACAAAAAGGTATACGGGGCGGCATTTGTTTGTGTCCTAGGCGATATGCTAAGTCTAATAATAAATATCAATTAAATTTTAATCCGTCCCAACCAGAAACATTTTTGGTATATATTGACTGTAATAATTTGTACGGATACGCGATGTGTAGCTTTTTACCACATTCGAACTTTACTTTGCTTAATGAGAATGAATGCGCACAACTTGAAGTAACCAATATTTCTGATGATAATGAGTTTGGTTACATACTAGAAGTCGATCTTAACTATCCTGAATATTTACACGACTTACATGATGACCTACCATTTTGTGCGCAAAATTTTGTTCCGCCAGGATCAAAAAATAAAAAATTAACTCCGAATTTGTATGATAAATTCAATTATGTTATTCATTACATTCATTTGAAAACATGTCTTAGAAACGGATTAATTCTTAAAAAAATCCATAGAGCAATCAAATTTAAACAGAGTCCATATTTAAAACAATATATAGATTTAAATACAAAGTTAAGGCAAGAATCCAAGTCAGTATTTGAACAAGATTTTTTTTAATTATTAAATAATAGTATTTTTGGTAAGACCTTGGAAGACACCGAACGTAGAGTTGATGTAAAATTAGTTAACCAGTGGTGCGATAAGCGGAATAAAACAAAGAAATATTTTTGTGCGCAAGAACTCATCGCACGACCTAATTTCCATAGTTCAACAATTTTTGCTGAAAACCTTGTTGCAATACAGTTAAATCGTGAAAAGGTTGTTTTGGATAAGCCAATATATATAGGTTTTTCAGTTTTGGAACTGTCAAAGAGTCATATGTATGATTTCCATTATTCGGTAATGAAGAAAACATATGAGGATAACTTATCACTCTGTTACACTGATACAGACAGCTTTTTGTATTTAATTAAAACAAATGATTTTTATAAAGATTTAAAAGAATGGTTTTTATGTTACTTTGATACGAGTAATTATCCCGTAAATAACAAATTCAATATACTTCAAAATAATAAGAAGGTTCCAGGACTCTTTAAAGATGAGATGGGAGGAAATATCATTTTGGAGTTTGTTGGCCTAAGATCAAAACTGTACAGCATTAGAACTTATGATGAGGAAATCAAAAAAGCAAAAGGAATTAAAAAATGTGTGACAAAAAACATTAAATTTACAGATTATACTGACGTTTTGTCGAGTGGTAAGCAAATAAGAAAGAAAAATGTTCATTTTAAGTCCATCAAACATGTTATTTTTACTCAGGAACAAAACAAAGTAGCTTTATCACGTAGAGATGATAAACGGTTTATTTTAAAAGATAATATTGTAACAAAATCTTGGGGGCATTATTCAATTACAATGTGATTATTAATTGAGAAATCATTCGCATAAATTTATATATATTTTTAAGTTATAAATTTAGTTAGTTAGTTTAGTTATAAATTTATATTAATTTTAGAATAAACTTTACTGTAAATAATAAATAAATTCTTTTATAATCATTAAACAAGATATTTTTATTAATATTAGATATCCACCCTAACATTATCATATATTTTATATCCTATGCATGTTACCTTCGATTTGTAAATCGAACCCACGACTTCTGACTGAGAAGGTGGGGCACTACCAACTGAGCCAACGAGTACTAAGTGTAAAGAACTGGATTTGCAACAAATTAAATGGAGCTATCGATTCTATGTTTGTTTCACAAAAATGCAAAGGTAATAAATAGGTTTATTCAACAGGTTTAAACTTGTCAATGAATGGAGTAAATGCGTCACACGTGCCGATGCACAGGTGTTATTTTACAAGTCAACGGAATTGCAAGCTTGCATTTGTTCAAGTTCTGACATGAATATTACATTCAACGAAATGCGATTGGTATCGTATATCTTTAATTGTACCGTTACAAAATGATTCAGTTCTTAATTAACGCTCTTACTCGTAGCATTCGATGGCTAATATGTCTGAAAACCAGTATAAAGTCAGTGCAAGTTATGCGGTAGCAGTGAACTCTGAAATTCCAAAGTACGTGATAAAACTAGAAATCATGGACACTATAGACTCTCCGTCCGAAGTAGAATTTAAACTACTTGGAAAATACCAATATTTGGTTTTTGATGAGGGTGACAATATTCTCTACAGGACTCAGCAGCTCATAAATCAAATGACTGCTGAGATCGGAGAACGCTGCGCATCCAGTTAATAATCCAGGTGAGCAAGTGTTTATTTATTTATATTTCAATTGTATACCTACTTATTCACACATTTTTTTCTTGTTTATTCATTATAGTTCTTTTAATTGTTAAAGATATCATGACGGATTGCGGCGATATTGGTCTATGTCTCCCAGAATACGCTCTAGACCCAACCGACCTAGAACAATCCAATCAAGGATTACTTAGTTGCTGTGCCCACCAACCACCGAATCCAGTCAACAAGCGAACCAAGAAAAATAAGTTGAATAAGATAAAGAAGTCACCCACGCAAGTTCAATCATATGTCATTAATAACGAACCAAGAAAAGGGATTCGCTTAATCAAAATATCTGTGCATGATATATCTTCATCTTCATTGTTCCAAAAAAATAAAAAAGTGACTATGTAGAAGTGATGAACGTGCAGTATGTGATGGAAAACGAACACGATGAAATTATGGATCAAACAGAGAGTGTTATTAAAAATATTTCAAAAAAACTAATAGGATATAATTTTTAAAAATAACTAGGTATTACTTAATTTCCATTAATATTGTTAACATTTACTTAAATAAAATGTATATAATTTAGCAAGTTTGATTTATGCTCTAAATTGATTAAAATAAAATGTACTATAATAGGACTAAATGTATTAAACTTATCTTTGTGTCATAATGCTCTGAATGTATCTGTCACCAACTCACCACCTGTATATACCATGTTTTTTGCAAATAAATTTGTATTTGTAATATTTGGTTTTATTTTATATGGGATAGGTACTAAAACTCTTGCAAAATAATTTTCAAACCCGTTTATTATAGAATAAAAATGTTTACTTAATGAAATAAATTAAATACACACATATTATTTGTATTATACCACTTTCTTATATACAAAGTACATTTTTAAGTGCACACATTTTTGTATGATGAACACAGTTAAAAACCGATTTTTTATCAGTAGAATAATCATTATACAATTTCATTATATTTGGGCAACCTTTCTCACCCAAATCTACCACTTTACAGTGTGAACACAATTCTTTAATCCACTTAATTTTTTCCAGACCTTTTGTCAAAAATTTTTTGTTACTTATATATGGAGTAACAATGCGTTTGAATTCACAATAGTCAACAAATCCTTCACTCCAATAGATTCCACGATTATTTTCTAACCACCGCACTTGTTTACTTTCCTCTTTTGATAAACGTTTAAATGGATACGGTGGTTTAATAAGGAATGTTTGTGTATGCTCCTGATAGGCTATTGCAAACTCCTTAACAATAAATTTATTTTCACCATCTTTAAATCCTTGAACATCTACAATAATTATATCAGTACTCATGATATTTTTCTGACTGTATTGCTGAGAGGTTTGTATTCGACAATACAATCGTTTAGGATAAGACAGTAAGCCGATGTATGATCAGGAAATTCAGTTTCGCTTTCGATCTCCACTCGCACATCCACGACCGGCCCAGACTTCAGGTGATCGTTTTGTCGAGAGCAGTCGACTACAAACAGTGGGGCCTTCTCTTTAAACTCTTTCACGCTAAGCAAGGGTTCAGTTCGACGACCGTAGTACGACTGTTGGAATCTAGCATATTGTTCATATAATAAAGCAGTTCTATCGTTTTCAAAATTCACGTTAAGATTTTCGTAAGGATAATAAGTTGAGTTAAGGTAAACTTTAATATCGCGTAAATAGCAGTGATCAAACCGAGACATGTCTTTGGTTGCTTTATGTTTTCGATCAGTCTGCAAACCGATTACAACATATCTTGGTTTTTCAATTTGCGATGATGTTTTTATTGCCCAAGTATGTTTCGTAGTTTTAGGTAGTAAAGGATATTCATATAAGTCCCAGTTTCTAAACGTTAACTGTATAGAACGATCCTTTTCCAAGATTTTGAGCAAGTAGATTTTTTCTCTATCGGATACTCTAACATGTGGCACTCGCCACATAATCTGTTGTATCTCGATATCTTTGATAACTTCATCAGCGTTTAGTTTCACTGCGTTGAGGTTCGTGTTACTTCGTAACAATATCAGTTCATGTTTACAATTGATTACTAGTTTTTTATAATCTTCAGCGAAACCGAGAATGTTTTTTAACGGAATAGAAGCCGAAAAGCTGCCTCCATTCGAGGTTGTAGTTCCTTCGATATCCCATCCCCAAGTTTTCGACATTCGTGCCTCATTTTCGTTCATAGATATTAATGACTTGATTGTAGTAGTAATTCCAGCATTTTTTATTTTATCTATTTCAACCCCATTAAGCTCATACCTAATATCTTGGAAAAGATATAACAGTGGATTATTAATGAAGTGAACATTTAAAACTTTTTCTTTTGGGGTGCCTTTGTGTACATGAACGATTCCTTGTAAGTAGAGAGTGCTCTCTGATGGTAATATATACATGTCTTGTCATGTCTTGTTGATTAATCGGTATGCGAATCTCATCATTTTTGTTGAAACTGGTTACGTAAGGTTTATATGAATGAACTTCGATGCCTTCGATAGCAGTGTCCTGGACTGGCGTATTTAATATATCTAAAATACTACTCATTTTAGTGATCCAATTAATTTAAGAAAATTTTTATTTTCTTCTGTTATTTGTTTTGGTTTTCTTCTATATGTTTTTTTATCAATAGCTCGATCAATACTGATACGTTTGATTGGGGGAGTCATGTATTTATTGTAGTCAATCATTTTTTCTTAAGATGTAAATATAGTTGCACTTCTTCACCACGCAAATTTATGAGGTTGTTATTTATATCCAGTAATCTTATATTGATAGCATTAATATTATATTGATTAACGGAAAAGTAAATAATATTTTTCGGAATTTCTATTATTCTATAACCAGGTGGCACGTTTGGAGCAAATTCGTGAATTATATGACTTGGTTTTCCATTAATATATGATCCGCTAATTATATCACATTCTATTCTCACCACGGTCGTCGATAGAATGTTGACTGGATGTAACGACTCATGTAATATATTTGCCTGAAGTGTCTGATTTCCAAAACCTAATAATTTTCCAAGCGAATTATTGCTCTCAAAGTGAACATCTTTTGTGCAAATCAAAGAAGTTTTTAAAGTATTATTGTTACAGTATAGTTCTATCTTGCCACCCACTATTTTTGATTTTAAATAGTCACAAATGTCTTGAAATTCATAGGTTCCCACAGGTATCTCAATGACACTATTAGAATCAAAATGAAATGTATTATTATTTTTAACAATATTTGGAATAGAATTAAATGTAGATAAATACAAAAGTGCACACTCGTATTCTCCTTCAAGTTGAAGACTGGGAGAATAATTTGTTGATAAAAGTGATGTGTTACCAGTAATAGACAGGGTGAAAGACATTGTGTTAATGATACAAATAAAAAAAAGTACGTCATTTTATATGTTTATTCCAAAAATTCCATAAAAACGCTAAACATAGATGGCCACAATTAACGGTATTGAAGTTTTGATATTTATTGTAGTTATAAAATATATCTTTATTTTTGAAATATTTAATTAGTTCTACTGGAGGTTTTAAATCACCAAAGCTGTCAAAATATTCTATATAGTTATTAAACTTCACATAGGCTACCCAATGAGTTCCCTGGCTATAAGAGTTATCTAAATTTACAATACCACATTCAATATGTCTTGGTGCTTTAGGTAGTTTATCTCTCATAAAAACACCTCTGAAATGCGGTATACCATTTGCATGATTTAGAATGTCTAAATTAGTAAGAGCACGATTAGGCAGCCTTTTATTTAGTTTTTTGGATTTTTTAAGTACAATCCATTACCTTTTTTATAAGGTTTTATGTACAAGCCTTTCCCCAGTGCAATAGACTCCATAATTTTGTTATGTCGTTCAGACTCACGAAGATTTTGCTGTGAGGATTTATAATCATTTACGGTTTTTGCTATCCCAGCTGCACCTCCAGCTAAGGTTCCCAATGCTGACAGCCCAGCGAAAATAGGTATTAGCGGTAGAATACCTCCAGTCTTTGGAAGAGGGATCACTCGTGGAAGACGAATGTTGTTATTTCTTGAAAGCAACTTCTTTGCAGCTGAATGAGCAAATTTGATAGCTGTCTTAGTGTTTTTAGGTTTAAACTTCATGAGTTGGGAATGTATTTTTCTTATTATTGCTTTAAATGTTTTAACCCCTGCTCCAGTCTTCAACTTAGTCTTCATCACTTTACTAACTAACCAGGAAGCGAGCTTCTCACCTTTGCCTGCATCTTTTGAGTTTAGTCTCTGTTTAGCCATATTCATTAATTGTAAATCAGCTTTATGACGATTTTCTAAGTCAGAAAAGTTTGAATATGCTATATCGTGATGCATAAAAGCTTCATCCAATTTATTGATTCCTTTATCACCACGTAGTAAACGTTTATTTAGCTTTGTTCCAGGCCCACAATAATTATAACCAGGTAAATGTAACTCGAACGGTAAATTGTTTATCAAATTGTTAACAAGTCCTTTGCCTTGCATATCTAACCAAATAATGATAACAATTCTCAAACAATAGCCTTTTTATCAATCCAACTGTTTTCATTATCACTAAGACCCAACCATTTTACAAATAATTTATTACCCTTCTTCCTCATAATTTTCTCTTTTAGGTATACATTGGGGTATTTAATTCTTTGTAACTCATGCTCATAAAAACTTCCTAAAATTGGTTGATTTTTTAAATCTTCAATTAGATAGGTTACTGGTACAGTATTATTGATTTTTTTTATCTTAAATTGTTCACTGGACCAATTTGGAGTATAACCTTTATCAAAACTAGTCTTATATTTACTTATGCGAACATAATCATCCAAACGAAACTTAATATTTTTTGGTATGTTTATCTTATTTTGAAAAGATTTAATATTTTTCATTATAATATGTTCATTTTTATGGTTGACACTACTAGGCTTATACTTAGTGATGCGGTGTTGTGTATTATTATAACAGCGAACAATATTATCTAAAGGTTCACCAATCCATTTATAACATCCATTTAAACTAAAATGTTTATACAGATTATTCTTTAAGGTTCTAATAAATCTTTCAACTATTGAAGCTTTTTTTACTGAATAGGTTGAATAGTGGTTAATATTAAATGATTTCATCAGTTTTTGGAATTCACTGTTATAAAATTCTGTACCATGATCAGTTTGTAGATTAACAGGCCGCCGATGAGATTTAACTATTAATTGATCAAAGGCATTTGCTATTTCTAACATGGATTTTGTTTTAACGGGGAAAGCCCAAGCAAATTTTGTAAAACAATCTATTACAACTAATATAAATTTGAAACCTTTATTGTATGTCTTTAAGTTTCTTATATCAATTAAATCAGCCTGCCATAAATCATCAATTCCTTTTAAAATTACAGACCTTCTAACGAAATTTCTACGCGCTGGTTTATGTAATTCATTTACCACTTGTTGTTTTACCATTTTCACTTTTAGTTATTTGATCTACTTCCTTTTTATTGTAGTAGTTCTCTTGAAAATGAGCTAAGAAACTCTGTATCTCTGGTTTTATACTAATAATGATGTCATCTATTTCATGTTTATCATAAAAACGGTGAGTAATTTGATCAACATATTCTCTGTTAACAACCTCGTCTGCTGCCAGAGGGGCTTTCACACCTTTAAGTGTTGTCATTTTAAAATCGAATTCACCAGTTTCTGTCTTCATCAAAACTTTATCGGATAAGTTTAATATTTCAGACAAACGTAAACGTTTATGAACGTGATGACCGAATTTGTCAACATCCATTTTCCTAAAAAGACAACTGTAAGGTACAAAGAATAGGACTGAAATGAAAATAATCCATTTAATACATAACATTTATTAGAGAATAATACCAGATTCACGTAATTCTTCAATTATAGATATTATTTCATTATCCAATCCAGTGTTTCCAGCATCTCGTGAAGCAATTAATAGTTTTAATCGTTCTACTAATTCGTTAGGATCGTCCCAGTAGATGTAGTCCACATTTTTTTTCCACTTTTTCATAACTGGGAGTCCTGTCCCTATAGGTAGACTACTATCTGTGCTGACAGAAATTTTACGTAACTTAAACAGCGGTTTTATGACATTTAAGTATTTTCTTCCTTTGTTGCTTTTTATAGGCTTATTTAGATCAAAATCTCGTCTATGTGCATTTGTGGCCAATAGCATTAACTTATAATTTTGTGCATCTTGATCTGTTACAAAACTTAAATCAGGCACTTTTTGGAATAATAGCTCTTGTATGCCTCTCGTATTTGCGTATTCACGTCCAGCTACCATAATTTTCTTATCTTTAACAAATACACTACCAGAACCCATCATAAGTTTACCACGTTCACGTCTAACACCATATGGAACATCTTCAAAAGCTTCGGACGATAGCAACCATGATGATACATTCAGGCTAGGGCTTGTCGGTGCAGATTCAACTGTTCGAAATGATTCATTGCTGATATTGCGTCGGTCCTCCACACTGGACACATTTTCATCACTTCCAAAAAAATTTTCATCATAATCAGAAGAATTATATTCGGCTCTGGAAGCATCATCATCATGAAATTCAATTTTAGAATTCCTTCTTAAAATGGTTTTATCATTTTCCGACTCGCTTGACGAATCAGAACTATCTTTTTCTTTTTTCGATTTAGTATGTTTAATTTTCTGATCTTTGGACGGATAAGATGTTTCTTTTAAGGTTGTGTTTTTGTTTATATCCACCAATTGGTTGAGAGGATTTGTTAAAGGCTTAAAAACATTTTCTAAAACTTTTTCGTTATCAATCTCAATATTGCGCATCTTTTTAACTTTTCTCTTAACAGCTTCAGCAGCACTAACTATTTGTCTTTTTAATGTTTTTTCCATTTTAAATAAAATAATTAGTAGGTATGTTCTAAGCTCTCAGTAACTTGCGTTGAAATGATAGGGAGTCAAGAAAAAGTGGTATTTTATATCATTAATCAAACATTACAAAGGTATCAAATTTCTTTCTATAGCAACCTTTATTTTTGTTACAATCTTTATTTATTACCAAATAATTATAGGGTTCAGTCCATATTTTTGAACACATATCTCTAAACTCTGTCCATGACATGTCTGTGTTAACATGCTCTTCGTACACGTGTCTCAAGTTCACATCATCTTGCTTAAACAGAACTATTAAATTAGCGTTATCTCTGACTAGCTGTTTAGGGACCTTACTATATGTTTGATTTAAATAAAAACAGTCTATATATTTATGTCTGCCCATAGCAAAAAAGTCACGTATATTATTTTGGTTTTCACATGCCACGTCATCGAAAACTATAACAGAATTTTTCTTAGCATGCTGAGGACTCAATACTGTCTCATTTTCATGAAATTTTACGCAAGTGATGCCAGGAACTTTTTTTAAAACATGTTCTAAGAATAAATACTTCGGTTGGTGAAGAGTTTTTGAATATACGTAAACATTTCTATAGCTCAATCCGTTTTCATGTAAAAGAAGGCCAATCATTAAATTAGTTTTTCCACAGTTTGATGGACCACAAATTATACAACGAATTGTGTTAGGCAAAAGTTTCCCATGACGATAATTCTTCTTTTTTGAAACTGTACAAACTTTTTCAACGTTCAAGGATAGTGGTTGTTTCACAAACTTCATGTTGTTGTAAGTAATGATATTTTATTAATGACAACTTTCTTTTATCGGGTAGGTTTTTATATAGCGTTTTAACGGTTTAGTTTTTTACGTAATATCAATCACATGACATTGTAGGATAAGTTTAGTTTTATTTAACGTAGGTAAGCGATCAGTCATTAGCTTTCCTGCTGTTATCGGAGCGGTGTTGCAGTGTTTCATTTGATATTATTGGGCATTCTGGATCATAATCGATACGACCGAGGAGCGTAGTAAAACGGAGCGACTTAGCGAGCAACGCGAGTGAGGTCGTATCGATTTTGATCCAGAATGCCCAATAATATTACTACTAACGCGAAAGTTTGTATTGATGTCTGGATGGATGTTTGTTCCTCTTTCACGCAAAAACTACTGATCGGATTTTGATGAAACTTTACAGTTATATAGCTTATACATCAGAATAACACATTGGCTATATTTTATCCCCGTATTCTCACGGGAACGGTAACTACGCGGGTGAAACCGCCGGGCGCTGCTAGTAGCTACATATAATTTTAAACATAAAAAAAAGACTTCAAACAGGAAACTAAAAAAATAATACAAGCACAAGTCGCCAATACGATTTACGAAGATTCCCCTAGATTTCTCTGGGTTGCCACCATTAGATCCTGGGGGTCGATTTTTGAATGTCACCAAGTGACTAATTCTCACCGATGTGAGTGATTTCCGAATGTTCGTATTTTTGAAACTCATCGGTGACTTACATTTGTCATACCTATGATATCGATTTACGAGTGCCCCCACCCACTCGTAATTGAAATCACCATGCGATTGTTTTTTACAGTTGACGTATGTGATATCTGCCAACAGTGCCAAAGTATGTTTTTCGGAAGAATTAGCAGCGGGGCTCGATTGTGATATTTTGTGATTGCGACGATTTATTGAAAACAGCGTGTGACTTTCAAAAATACGGCTTTTGGAAAATGGTGACAAAAAAGTCATCGGTGATAATTTTAGTCACCGGTGATTTTGATATCACCAGTGAGATTCAAAAATCGCACTCCTGGTACCATATACCATATGATATTATGGTACCACCCTTGGGATATCTCGTTTCCAACAAAAAAAAGAATCATCAAAATCGGCTCATAAACGACGAAGTTATTCGCGAACACACATAAAAAAAGAGAAGAATCTGACGGCTGACTCAGTCAGTCAGTGACTGACTGATCGATGACAGTGACCGGGTAGTGAGCCCATCGCCGGACCGGGATGCTGTTACACATGCCTTCTGTTACCTGTGGGTTCGTCACATTGGTCACGATGTTTTCCTTCAGCCATGAACTAGTGATAAATATGTAAGTTTTTGAAAAACTCTTTGGTACGCGCCCTCGAGAAGCGCGGTCACTTACAAAATCGCTATAGCATGCTCTCTTGCTATTTTCATATTGGCTATGCTACGATAATTTGATAGGTATTTTTTTTAATGAACCACTACTTAGTACTGTAGTAATTACTTTTATTAATTACTAGCGACCCGCCCCGGCTTCGCACGGGTACAATGCTCATACTAAAACCTTTCTCTCGAATCACTCTATCTATTAAAAAAATCGCATCAAAATCCGTTGCGTAGTTTTAAAGATTTAAGCATACAAAGGGACATAAGGACATAGAGCTACAGGGACAGAGAAAGACTTTGTTTTATACTATGTAGTGACGAGGTAAAAGTAAACCAGTGTTCATGTACATACCTTTAAGAAATTGAAATACTTATCTGGTAAATAAAAATGATACCTACCCTGTCTCATTTAACACAAACCGACATCGGAATATAAGTAAAATAATTAAATTGTTTTGGTGTTGAATTGCTAGTTATATTTTTATGTTTTTTTACTTTCAGGGAAATCTTTAAAGATAAAATGGTTAACATGATTGTAGTAATAACGTAAGTAGTCCTACACTGCTATAAACTATTTCGTGAATTTATTCATCCCTTAGATTAAGACAAATATTAATTAGCAAATTGATCAACGATCGGAATGGTTACACTAGGTTACGAATTAGTTATCTACACTAATAAATCTATATCTATACTATCTATACTAATATTATAAAGAGGAAAGATTTGTATTTTTCAATGTTTGTATCTTTGTTACGAATAAACTGAAAAACTACATTACCGATTTTAAAAATTCTTTCACCGAAGGAAACCGAGCAGCACCGCTAGTAATATTATAAAGAGGAAAGATAATATGTTGTATTTTTGTAACAAATAAACTCAAAAACTACTGAGCACATTCTAAAAAATCATTTCTCCAATGGAAAGCTTACTGTCTGGGAAACATGGGCTATAGTTATTCCTTGGGAACGGGATTTACTTGAGTGAAATTGTGCGGAACTGCTACTTGAGATATAAATTTAATCTTTATCTTATTTTAGCGTGCTCAGTATAGAACCGTCTTGAAGCATACTCATTTAGTTAATGGAGGCTATATTTCCGAATAAGATGAGACTTTTTAGCAGGGTTATTGTAAAAGCTGTGATAATATATTATAATTTCCGCAGTGGTTATTACTTTTGTCAATCGTCTCCATTTCATACAATATCACGGATAATCTTAGTTACATTACAATTTCTCTAGGTGCATTCAGTGGCATTATGGATCACTTTATGACAAGTGCCTACAAACTTTATTGGTCTTATTAATAAATTCCGACTAGAGAAAGATTAACTTTACTCCAAGTATTAACTCATTACTAACCAATTTCAGTATTAATAAACACAGAGTAAGCAAGGAGTAACCTAATCCATGCCTACTCCCGGAGTAAAAGTTACGCCTTGGTGTCACCTAGTTTAAGCAGGGATTAGCCATGGTTTAGGTTTTATGCTAACCTAAAAGTTACTTTGACATTCATCGATGACGGAAGGATGACGGTAAGGCGATAGGATCAAAGAGATTTAAATATTATTATATTTTAATCTATTTGCTACTCACTAACCACAAATACGGATGTCAGATAGTCAGCTGTCACTTGTGAAACACATTTTTTTAGGGTTCCATACCCAAAGGGTAAAATTGGGACCCTATTACTAAGACTTCGCTGTCTGTCCGTCACCAGTCTGTATCTCAAGAACCGCGATAGCTAGACAGTTGACATTTTCACAGATTATGTATTTCTGTTGCCGTTATAACAACAAATACTAAAAAACAGACTAAATTAAGGAGGGATCCCATACAACCAACGTTATTTTTTTGCCGTTTTTATAGGTAATGGTACGAAACCCTTCGTACTATTACCGACTCGCACTTGGCCGGATTTCTTCCATTTTGGAAAAGTTCTTATCTCTCTTTTTACTTTTAAATTCATCAGTATTGCCACATTTCAGACGTAATCTAAGTGTAAGCTAGGTGTAAGGAATGTTTAGTTAGTCCGAGGATACTCCGTGTTTATTAATGACATAAAAAAAACTGAGGTAATACTTGGTTACTCAGGGATTAACTACTTCTAGCGTAACCTCTGATCATCCTAGGAATAGGCCATTTTTATTAATAAGACCGTATGACGTTAATTTTGAAACGGTAACTGATTGGTCAGCATGACATGGCAACAAAAATACAAATCCTTCCTCTTTTATTTATTTATTTTATTTATTAGTGTAGATAGGCATTACAAAGTCTAGCATAAAAATCTAGCCAAACTGCTACGGCAACTACTACTCGGTTTTACCAAATGATACGTACTTAATAAATTAATATAACTAAAATTATATGAAATTGAGACAATTCAGAAAAGTTATTGATATTATAAAATCACGGTCAAAGAGGTTCGAAGAAAAATATTGTCTGAGAATTTTTTTCTTAAAACTTCTTTGATCTCGACTTTTACTATAACCCGACTATAATATACAAAATCTAGCTTTACAAAATGTTTTTTTTATTTTCAGTTGCCTCATCATCTTCCTAATAATACAATACATGTTTTCATGTTATCCATATTGCAGAAAAGGACCCTTGGGCTACACTCTATTTATAATAGGGGTATAAGTAGAGATTTATATTATTAAACATCATATAAATTTATCATACATTACATATCATTTATATTACCATCAACTTAATGTAACAGAAGATGTAAGTACACATGAATGACTGAATGCCTAATGATTGTAAGTCAGCCCATTCGTCGAGCGAAAGCAGAGAATGCTACAAGCAAATAACTGTCACATAGACTTTTTACCCATTAAATTATATATAGTCATCCAATTATACATTATTCCTAAAATCGAACGTCTCCACCTCGTCTCATGTACTTTTTATAATAATATACAGCTTTAGTTAGATTAGATTGTTTAATTAGGTTAGATTAAAAACCTTAAGGTATCTGCTCCTCTGAAATTGAAACTTATGTTTAGGAGCAGTGGTATGATTTATGATTGGCAAATAAATATTTGAATTGAATTGAATTGATTTTGGGCATTTCGGGACTACCGTGGTTTACCGATTCAAAATATTATAATAAAATTAAAAACAGAACTCAAGCTACTGATAATTAATTACTTAAGAATGTTTTTGAAAACTCATTGATACATGTCCTCAACAGGACTCAAACCAGAGTCTTTTGCATAAGAGGCGGGCTTACTAAGAAGACTATCATTGCTCTTATAAAGTTCTTTAGGTGTCTAAGGAAGATATTTTTGTGAAACTTAGGTATTTCCAGAAATATACCTACCTACCTCTGCCTACTCCCACGGGTATAAAAGACGTGAGATTATTATTTTTCATCTCTCCGGGCGGAAAGCGTCACTTTCAGCCCGCTGCGCTAAACGAAGTTTTCCACCTCCGTCGAACTGAAAAAATATACACTCCTCCGGAAGTAAATAAGAAAGACATTACCTACTTATTTTACTTCCCTAGATATGTAATATACTATATTACTAGCTGACCCGGAAAACGTTATTCTTTCATATAAATGGGGGGTGTGGGTAGCTTAAAAATACTTTCCGACCTATTCTCATACTTACCAAGTATACAAAAAAATCGTTCAAATAGGTTGAGCCGTTTCGGAGGAGTTCAACAACAAACACTGTGTCACGGTTTTGTTTATTAGAGAAGTTAGATTATACTTTTAGTAGATTAGATTATTATTAGTATTGTAGTTATCTAGTTGTATAAGTGATCGAAGATTGAACCCTGTTATAAGCATATTGTATTTGATATTGGATGCTGTTTGTAATTAAAGCTAGAAATACATTGCGCCAGCGTGGTGTGTCGTTGCGTTGTCTGTTCCATACGGCATCCTTTTGCACTTACCATACCTACTGAACCCGTCACGTGAAGCTATAAATTATGTAAACAACGAACTAGTGACAGTTTAATTCAATAAACTTAAATTTACGTAGGTCCCACCCCAATTACTATATTTTTTTTAAATTATGGATTATTAATTTAATGTTGTCTAACTAAATTTCTTAAATAAAGAAATAATAGTACAGTTTCCACAGTAAGCCCTAAATTCAGGTATGCTAATAAATTTTTTGGAAAAATGTAACACATATTATAAGCAGATACTGAACAAACTAATTTCAGGAATTGCGCCTATTCTGTTACATATTTTATGGTACAGGGACATATAAACATTGGATCTGCGTTTTTAAAATATGCGCGTCATGCTCAAATACAAAATATTTATTAATTTATTAGGGTAATCAACAGGACATAATATACTGATACATTGCGAAAACTTTTTCTACAATACAATACTGTTAAATGCTGTCCTACTTACAGATGTGATAGCCCGGACGGTTAAAGAGCCGGCCGAAAATCAGTGAGGCTCGGGTTCGAATCCTGGCATGTACCAATGAGTTTTTCAAAAACTTATGTAGATATTTATCACTAGCTCGACGGTGAAGGAAAACATCGTGAGGAAACCCGCAGGTCTCAGAATTAATTCTGAGACATGTGTAAACAGACCCGGTCCGGCGATGGGCTCACCACCTATCACGTTTAGGGGTCCAATATATCTCGTGAAATGTGGGTATATCCAGTAATGGAATACCTCTGCCTACCCCCTCGGGGATAAAAAAGGCGTGAGATTATATTATTGTTATTATTATTACTTACAGACTACCACAGCACGACCCATCATTACGTGATTAAAGACAAAAAAGTTAATATAGAAACAACATAACAAAAATAAAATATTATTGATCATAAATTAATTATCAATTATGGAAAAATTATAGAAATTATTTTTTTTAACCTGAGCAATTTTGCTACACCTCGATTGTTCTCTGATGCAAAGTTATATAAACTTATCAATCTATTAATGTATTCTATTCATAAATGTAATTATTAGAGACCGGATTATATGCAACATAAAAAGCTTGTTATATGCATGCAAATATGCATGAAATATGCACGAAAATTGGCAGAATATGCAAAACTAAATGAAAAATTTTAGGAACCCCCAAAAAAAGAGAAAAGTAAATTTTCATTTTTTTATTTCAAAATTAGCATACAGTGAGTAAATTATTTTTTGATAGCCTATAATAAGTATAGTAACATTACATGACATTAAAATTATTTAAAAAATTTGTAAACGTAAACAATCAAGTATTTTTTCCAAATTTTGAGTGGCAAGATTGTGTCTTCGATCATTTAGAATATTGTTGTAAGTGGAAAAGGTTCGTGAATTCGCGATATTATCACTTTTCTAGCATTTCGGAACCCAGGGTGAGTGCACTGCACTCTGAAAAATATTGTAAATGTACCGATAATATGCATCATGACTAGATCTTAGGTAAAATATGCTATTACCGCTGAAAATGGCTTAAATAAGCAAATGCATATGCAAATATGCAAATGCATATAATCCGGTCCCTAGTAATTATAATAAAAATAGTATGTTTTTTATTTAATCCAAGTGTTGCTAAGCACTGAATGTTGTTTACATACCTTCTCGTGGCGGGTACTTTAAATGTAATGAAACCGATAGACACCCGCAATTTAGTTCTGGCTGAGTTTGTGAAGTGTATTGTTACTGTTTACAGGTAATAACACTGACTGGGGCATGTGCAGCGATTACTAGCAAGTACAAAACTACCATAATTCTCGCAGCGACGATTGCCTTGCTTCTCTTAACCCTCGTCTGTCTTTTGCTAGCCTGCACTAGTGTAAGAAGCTCAAAAATATTTATTCACGGTCCTTTTTAATTAAGTGCACATATTTATAGGATACATCAAATTATGAACAAGAAACTATTTTTCATACGCTGCTGTACCTACTAGTTCACATCGATTATTACAAAACTTAAAAAAAACTAACACGATCTACATAAACAATACACGTACACTACTAAAATAAATAAATAACTGGCATTTTAGTGCGGTAGGTAGTAGCATGTTTTCAAAATAATATTCTTTTTGCTAGAAAAGAACAAGTAAAAATACAAAAGAATGTTTTTCTCTATAAATGTTAATTCTATTTGTCTTGCGTATCTGTACCTACCCTTAAATATTTGCACTTGATTTAAAATGACCTTATATAATTTAATTAAGTCTTTATACTTATGGGAAAAGGGCAAGAAAATGAGATAAGAACTATAGGTAGAGTCAGTCGTTAAAATAGTCGGATTATGTGAAGAATAATTATTTTAATTTAATATATGGTTACATACTGTAGTTTTTAATGTTTTTCTACAAAAGTTAAAATCGCTAATATACTCGTAGTAGTACAAACTATGTATAACTTACATTCGACTTGACACAGTTCCATAAAAAAATCATTTGTTCCAAGAAAATGTACCTGTATACACATGGCGAAATCAATGCCTAAAGGCATCATCTACCAGTGAACCATTAGGCTATGTACAGTCAAGAGCACGCTAAGCTTGACACTTTGGACTTTGACCCGGCCCTGTATTCTATGGCGCGCAGTACAAATCAGAGCTCAGCTTAAACTGGTAGTGTCAAGCTTGACTTGCTCTTGACTGTACACATAATTCAATTACAAATCTTTGTTTAAATTGTAATATTTTCAGTTTTTCATTCATACAGTGAAGAAAAACGATAATTTAATTTTTAAATTACAATTGGAATTAAAAATATAATAATAACATTGCGGGACACAATTCTCGGTTATTTAGAGGCAAAAGGGTTTAAATTTGCTCTCTGGCTTCGGAAGCGTTTCTCTAACATCTTGGGAACGGAGTGTTAGGGATACACTTCCGAATCACCAGCCTGTCTTCGTTTTTCGTTCGTTCTTCCTTTCCCGAACATCATGTATTAATAGGACCAAAATTCCCACAAATAATTTTTTTGGGACAATCCGTAAAACAGTTAATTGATAATTTTTTTCAGTTTGATTTCACGAGGTACCTTTTGATCGTGGTCGGCTTCATGGTAGCTATTTTCGCCGCTAGTATAGTTTTGATGACGATTAAATTCGCTACTGGAACTAGGTTGTCAACACTTTCACTTGTATTGACTATTATTTCATGTGTCGTCTGTTCAATTGTAAGTAACCTTTTAACACTATTCTTAGCATATACAACATGTAACAGAATAAGCGCAATTCCTGAAATTAGTTTGTTCAGTATTGACTACTTAATCGATTTCAGTTGTTTTTACGTGTAAAATTTTTCCGAAAAATGAATGGTAGCTGAATTTAGTGCTATCTATGGAAATCGTGCTATTATTGATCGATACTTAAGAAAATTTGTTAGACACAACTAAAGTTCGATTGCATCATATTTTTTTTATATTAATATACTAATTGGGGTGTATAAGGAATAGAGCTTTTTCTGTTACGCGTTGTATTTGCCACAATACCACTGCTTCTGGTCCTGCCCTGGGCCTAGCCACAGTAAATAACAGTAATACTAAAGGTTCTGAGTGGTTTCCCGTGGGAATACGGAGATAAAATATTGCCTATGTTACTCAGGGATATTCTAGTTTCCCATTAGTGAAAGAATTTTTAAAATCGGTCCAGTAGTTTTTGAGTTTATTCGGAACAAACATACAAAAATACAAATCTTTCCTCTATGCTTTCTCTACTTAAACTGGCAGCATAGAGTAACTTATACCTATATACGGAAATAGAGGTATCAATAATGGTGTTATTTGTTCTGAAAAGTGCCAAAATAACACCATTGACTGACCATTCACATGTCATTGTCATCCAACTATAACCGTTGACATTTAGTGGAATTGGCCCCCTGATGTACAGTACCTACAGATGTTTTAACTTGGCAGTTATGAAGTTTTGCAAATGGCTGCGCAATAACATTTTTAGCGACCATTTAGCGGTACCAGGAGTTTGCGCAGAACTGTACCGAATAATCAACGTACGTCAAAACCAAGACGATTGTGATTAAGTTTGTAAATAGACAGGAACCCATCTGTATTTAGCACTTTGAGTATTAAACCAACCGGAGACGCCACTGACAGGCGTTCCCCTCCGCCAAAAAAGTTATGAGCAACAGTCATACCTGATAAATTCAACTAGTTTTTTTGAGTTCACGGAGTGTTCGGATTGGTTGTTTCTGTGTGTAAATGTATTTGTGTGCATCTAGTACAAGCTAGTGTTTAATTGTTTTGTCAAAAAATGCGTTTGTGATAACATTATTTGTGTGCGTTTCCTCGTCCCCCGCTCAGAAATTGGCAGACTTTTTTGCAAAGAAACTGGTGCGCGTGACGTCTCCTGTTGGTTTAATACTCAAAGATTTAGCAGTAACTGATACGATAATAATAATCATCCTATTGATATTTTTCAGATGTTGATAATCGAATTCCAAATGGTTTTAGGAGGCAAAACAGTGGAAATATGCGAAGATGAACATGTATATGGGGCTTTTCTTTTATACGATTCAATAATTACTTTGTTCCTACAGCTTTTGTACATTATTAATAGTTTTATGGGAGATGATTAAATTAAAAAAAAAAGTGTATTAAAATTTGTTTTGACGTGTTGTTTCTGTTAATAAAAGGCATCATAATAATATCATCATAAAAGTCATCCCATCTGGCCGGATGTCGTCCTACACTACGTTTGCAGAGTCGCAGTCTCCACTCCAGGTGGCCAATTCTACTAAATGACAGCGGTGATAGTTGTATGACAATTACATGATTGTGGTGACTCAATGGTGATATTATGTCAAAATTTGACACTCAATGGTGATATTATGTCAAAATTTGACATAATATCACCATTGAGTGACCACAATCATGTAATTGTCATACAACTATCACCGCTGTCATTTAGTGGAATTGGCCCCCAATACGTTTACCCCAACGGTTGTCGGTTCTTCGCGAGATATGGCCGGCCCACTGCCACTTCAGCTTGCTAATTCTTTGAGCTATGTCGATAACTTTGGTGCTTACTTCCGTCATTTAAAAAACTTTTGTGCAAAAATGCTTCTAGACCCCATCTGTTTTGCCTGTGCGTTGATTGATCAGTAAGCCAGTCAGTTTCTTCTTTTATATGTATTTATAATAGCGGTTCTGCGCGGTTTCACCCGCGTAGTCCCCTTTCCCGTAGGAATACGGGAATACAATATATCATATGTTACTCAGGGATATTCCAGCTTTCTATCGGTGAAAGAATTTTTAAAATCGGTCTAGTAGTTTTTGAGTTTATTGGCAACAAACATATTAACATACAAAATACAAATCTTGCCTCTTTATAATATTATTATTATTAGAAGTATATTAGTATAAGTATAAAGTAAAATGTAAGTATTAGTACCTACATATAGATATAGATTTAATAAGTCCGTTAGATTTAATAAACACTGGATCTTAAATGTTCGCTCAAAGCTGTGTGGTGTGACTTGTGTGTTTTCTAACACAAGCTTGCTTTAGAAAACACACGTAAGCCACAAATATATTAAAGTAAAGATTAGTGTGTACCTCTACGCAGCGGGACCCTCGGCCCTAGAGAGATATAGTTGGTATATATCTATAGTACCCTCGCCCAACTTACTGAACGTGTATTGAAATAATTTGTACCCCGATGGTTTTAGAGTAAATTAAAAAATAAGAAAGTCTCTATCCAGCGGGGCCCTCCGTAAGTATGCATTCAATGGTTTTTTCAATTGCATTTAAGTATAGTACCCCAAGACCCCATTTCAAAATAATAATTACTTTTCATCTAAGACATATAGTTTTTATATAAAATCAAGTGGAAGTTCTAATCGATCCAGCGGGGCCCTCCCTGGATTGGCATTGAACAGCCTTTTTGTATTTTTTTTCGTTTAGTACCCTTAGTAAAAATAACTCCTAACAAATAATATGTTTAAAAATACATAATAAAAAAATAATATGAACAAAATAAAATGACGCGCCTCTCCATACGATTAGCGTGATTTAGAAAAATAAATCTAGGGATGATTTTAGAATCAAATAAAACTAGACTTATTGTTAGGCTTCTAACTAAGTATGGGCTTTTATTTTAAATCTATATAACATAATATAGAAACCACAAAATCACTTTAGCATAGGTAGGACAGTTAAAAAAAATCTATAAAATAGTATGGAGAGGCGCGTAATTTTATTTTGTTCATATTATTTTTTTAGTATGTATTTTTAAACATATTATTTGTTAAGAGTTATTTTTACTAAGGGTACTAAACGAAAAAAAATACAAAACGGCTGTTCAATGCCAATCCAGGGAGGGCCCCGCTGGATCGATTAGAACTTTCACTCGATTTTATAGAGGTATAAAAACTATATCTCTTAGATGAAAAGTAATTGTTATTTTGAAAAGGGGTCTTGTGGTACTATACTTAAATGCAATTGAAAAAACCATTGAATGCATACTTACGGAGGGCCCTGCTGGATAGAGACTTTCTTATTTTTTAATTTACTCTAAAACCATGGGGATACAAATTATTTCAATACACGTTCAGTAAGTTCGTACTATAGATATATACCAACCATATCTCTCTAGGGCCGAGGGTCCCGCTGCGTCGAGGTACACAAGATTAGTTATATTCATACAGCGCGCGTTTGAAAATTGATCCGCTACGAGTGGTTACAACATGTATATTTTTTATTTTATTTTTTTTATTTTGTTTTATTTTGGTAACAGACAGTCATGTATCTTAAACAATACAAACATAGTTTCTCTTATAGACTTAGAGTACCAACAAATTAAAAGTAAATACATAATTAACATGTGATTCGGAAACGGCAAATTTCACAAAGCAATTTGCTACGGTTTTCTAAGAAGATATCTGAAGTTTACTGAACTGGTGATCAATTACAAGTTTCATATATGTCTTTTTGTTATTTGAAAACAAATCTATATGTGACAAATCCTTGTTATAATTGGAGAGAGTGCGTCTAAAGTAAGAGTGTAAGGCATAGTTGGTTGAGGCTGGAGGTATCGAAAATAACTGGTTCGTTCGGCGTACAGTCCGTGGAATTTTGAAATAGATTTTTTGCAAAAGCTCAGGGGTATCCAAGAGATTATTTAACAATTTATATAAGAACATATGATCAAACTGGAGACGTCTAAGATATAAGGGTAACATTTTGTGGGAAACAAGCGAGGTCTCATAGTTAAATGAAGTACCTGAAAGTCTATAATCGAGAGTTTTTAAAAAAGTCTTTTGTATCCTTTCAATACGATTTACGTGGCAAGCATAGTATGGATTCCAAACTACACAGCCAAAATCCAAAATTGACCTAACGAGAGAATAATACAGTGTTTGGTAGGTTATCATTTGCCTAAAGGGTTTACATGTTCTTAGGACAAATCCTAGTTGCTTGTATGCTTTTATTCTTTATATGTAGTGTACAACATGTAGCGTATTTATAGAATACAATAATGACGGCTAAAGATGATACGGAACGAATAATACAGAAAGAGACAGCTATCAGTCAAGAACTGCGCTTGTTATACGACTAGGTGAAAAATTCAAACATTGCGACTAAAAAAAATTTGGTCAATTTCCTACATTTGTCGGCCTCATTTTTCGCGCTCTAGTAAAATATCGTTTGCGTAAGTCATTTGCCCTATCCATGGATTCTTATAATCTTCCGATGTCCTTAGTCCCATAGCTCACGTAAGCAATACCCAATTAGACTCAACTCGGAAGAATCCCAATCAGTCTTTATTCACGTGGAGACGTGACACTTCACACTTTACAATTCTTACAAAGAAGACGTTTCACCCGTTTGAGCCACCACTCACTTTTATTTATTTATTAAATCCAATATACAATGTATTTGAATATTACTCATGATTATTAAATTGAATAGTCATCATCATCATCATCAGCCTACACTTGTCTCCCATAGGGCTCCCATAGGGCTCCCCTAATGAGCGCCATAGCGCCCTGTCTTCAGCTTGACGAATTCAGCATCTGCCTGCAGCCTTTCCCAGATCGTCATCCCATCTGGCCGGAGGGCGTCCTACACTACGTTTGCCGAGTCGCAGTCTCCAATCCAGAACACGTTTACCCCAACTGTACTTTTTTACTAGTAAACATTATAAAAAATATATTATAAAGTAACTTACTAACCAACGAACATTAAGTACATATTCCTGTCCTCCATAAAATCATTCACGGAATAATAACAGGTTTTCCAGACGACACGTACATTTTTTTTATGGATGACCACACAACTTTTTACAGAGTGGTCCGATTTTGACGATTTTTTGTTTATTGGATAGGATAATATTAACCCCATTTTTCTTTTTTCAGTTCATGTTTTCGTCGGTATTATTTTTTTTTATTATCTTTGTAAGAGTAGCCCATGGCAATGATACACGAAATAAAGTAGAGTCTGAAATGACAGCCGTAAATTATGCTCCCTTACCGCGTCCGGGTATCCGGTTCACCCGGACGCGGCCCGGTGACGGATACCTTCCGGGGCTGTCGGCTAATTGTTGGCCATTCCAAATTTGTCTAGTCATTCGTGACTTGAATGGTGAGTTTTCACTTGTCAGCGACCGATCCTTGAATCCGATGAACGTGATGTATTTTGGGCGTTGTTTCCGCGGAACTGTTACTATAGAGTCAGTGGAGAATTTGCCCTAACGCCCGGGCCTTGGGCCGTGGGCGACCGCAGAGTTTTTTAGTAACGGCCAATCGTGACTAAAAAATTCTGCGAAAATAACAAAAAATAACTCAAGAGTACCTAAATATTCTTAAGGCTGATCACACTGCACTGTATTATATAAAAATAATCTTCCTAAATCACTTTCTACATTTTATGTATAAAGAAATAAAAGTTGGCAATAAGGTAAATTCAATATGTCGCCTATATGATCGGTATATACCTATTGAGAAAGGGGCGGCTGGTACCTACGACATGACCTGGGGCCTAGGGTGGCCAAGACCTACGCCAAGAGTGCGAAATGCGAATCACTCACTCTCACTCTATACAGTTGAGACTGTATAGAGTGAGAGTGTTGTGTTGTTTCATCTTTCAAAATACACGACAGAGTCACTACATAGTATAAAACAAAGTCGCTTCCCGCTGTCTGTCTGTCCTTAAGTATTCTTAGATCATTAAATCTACGGATTTTAATGCGGTATAGAGTGACTCAAAAGGAAGGTTGTAGTATCAGCATTGCACCCGTGCGAAGCCGGGGTAGGTCGCTAGCATAGTATAATGTCAAAGTGTTATTATAAAAGTCGTAATATTATAATTTCACTTCTGTAATTCCTAAATATTATAAATGTGAAAGAGACTTTGTTTGTTTGTTACCCTTTCACGCGTAAACTAATAATAGTATATTTTATATCGAGGGACTAAACGAAGCCATTTTATACTAGAGGAAACCGAGGGTATATTAAGTTGGCGTTTAGTCTCGAGGTGAGATACTGAACAAACTAATTTCAGGAATTGCGCTTTTTCTGTTACATGTTGTATAACGAAGTTAAAAGGAAAACTATCAAAGCTAAGTAGGCTTTATAAGTTAACGAGTGGAACTAATAAAATTTTGACGGTCAACTACCATGTTATTTCATTTATAAATATTGTTTTCGGTGTACAATAAAAAGAATACCGCAATTCCTGAAATTAGTTTGTTCAGTATCGACTACTTATTTATTTATTTATTTAATGCACATCCATAATTTATTTATTCACTGACTGATTAACTGATTAACTAGGTACTTATTCGATTTCAGCTATTTTTTTATAAGTGTTAAATTAAAAAAAATGAATTATCGTAGAAGAATTTAGTGCTTTCTTTGGAAATCGTGCTATTATTCATCGATATTTAAAAACATTTGTTAGACATAACTGAAGTTCGATTGCATCATATTTTTTTTATATAATGATATACTAATTGGGGTGTATGAGGAATTGCGCTTTTTCTGTAACGCGTTGTATAGAAAGATTGTTGTTTAACTAGAGCACCCTGGAACGAATCAACTAAATCGTAATAAGCCCCATTAGTAGTTCAATGAATTTCGACAATTACAGCTTCTAAAATATGTTTCTGGCGCGAAACCAAATGGCGGTTTTCGGACCGCGCGACCGCGGCCGCATAATGCGAGTCCAACCGCTAATACGAGCTAATGCGGACACAAAGCTTTGTTCGATTTGCACAATTAATTAACATAATTATACATTATGCTGATCACGAGTTAATATAAACATTTCGTACATTATGTTTATGCTTCATTAGGCTTTACGCAAACATGTATCACTTATTTGCTCACACCGCGAGTATTCGTTTAAGCAAAAAATTATAATGTATTTTTAAGTGTTACAACAAAATGATGAAGTGCTTTTAAAAAACCGGCAAAATGCAAAAAAATTTTTAAGGTAAAAATTATTTTTACCTTCAATATTTCTTAGGTATTTAAGGTAAGGTTTAAAATTGTGTTAATTTCTCTTTCAAATAACAATACCAAACTCCACTATTCGGGTAAACTATGTAGGTCAGTGGTCCCGAGGGATCTATCTTCCGAATTTTGCTTTAAACAGTCCTGTCAATTAAGATTACAATCGAATTTGGGATGCCAAATGGTGCTAAAGGTACGGGGTTGCTAATTAACGGGGTTCATTCTCTAATCAATCATTCTCAGGCTTTGAGTATTAAACCAACCGAAGACGCCACTGACAAGCGTTCCCCTCTACCAAAAAAAAGTGTCGGTCAACGATCATACCTGTTATATACAACTAGCTTTTTAGAGTTCATGGAGTGCTCTTATTGGTAAATGTATTTGTGTGCATCTAGTTCAAGCTAGTATTTAATTATTTTGTCAAAAAATGCGTTTGTTTTAACATTATTTGTGTGCGTTTCCTCGTCCCCCGCTCAGAAATTGGCAGACTTTTTTGCAAAGAAACTAGTGCGCGTGACGTCTCCTGTTGGTTTAATACTCAAAGTTCTCAAGTGCTGTACTGCTCTACGTACGCACAGACCAGTTTAAACTAGTCTCTGACGTACGTAAGTTTTTAAAAACTCATTGATCAATTACTAAGTAATATCTGATGACTTTTCTAACAGGGGGGCCAATTCCACTAAATGTCAACGGTTAGGGTTGCGACACATCTGCGGAACGTACAGCGCCGAAGGTTCGGTGAACAACATACATTGACGTTGCACTTCATTACATAGTATAAAACAAAGTCGCTTTCTCTGTCCCTATATCCCTATGTCCTTATGTCCCTATGTCCCTTTGTATGCTTAAATCTTTAAAACTACGCAACGGATTTTGATGCAGTTTTCTTTAATAGATAGAGTGATTCAAGAGGAAGGTTTTAGTGTAAGCATTGTACCCGTGCGAAGCCGGGGCGGGTCGCTAGTTAAAGATAAATGGATCAGCCACCCGCGTCAACCGTAATGTATGTTGTTCTCTGAATCCTTCAGCACTGTACGTTCCGCAATGACAATGACATGGTCAGTCGATGGTGTTATTTGCTCTGAAAAGTGTCAAAATAACACCATTGACTGACCATTGACATCTCATTGTCATCCATGTCAACGGTTATAGTTGGATGACAATGAGATTGTAGAATTGGCCCCCAGGGCTATTTACTTTTTAGACAGATTTATACACTCGGTTAGATATCGTGTTGGAAACCCTAAATGCGCTGTATTTAGATCACAATCCCCACTCGCAGTGAAACAGCCTAACTGTTGTTTATTAGTTTCCAAATGAAACTACGCCCTTTGCTTATTGAGGAGCCGAGAGGTGTGGTCCGAGTGTAAACGATGAATGTAGCGTGGAGGAAACTAAAATTTTCTAGACATTTTTACATGTTATGGACTGACGGGCTTGTTGGCTCAGTTGGTAGTGACCCTGCCTTTTGAATCGGAGGTCGCGGGTTCGATCCCCACTCGAACCCAACATTTGTGTGCATAAACATATGTGTTGCCTTCGTGTCTGGGTGTTTAATATTTATTTAAGTATGTGTATGAGTTGTTTAGTACCCATAGTACAGGCTTTGCCTAAATTGGGACTAAATAACCGTAAATTGTGTTCTGCAATTTATTATTATTATGAGAAAAATAAGTAGTAAAGTTTAAGTACGTAATGCAATTATCTATTAAACCCCAGTATCCAAAAGGATAGCCTTACGGTTAAAGAGCCGGCCGAAAATCAGTGAGGGTCGGGTTCGAATCCTGGCATGTACCAATGAGTTTTTCAAAAACTTACGTACATATTTATCACTAGCTCGACGGTGAAGGAGAACATCATGAGGAAACCCGCAGGTCTCAGAATTAATTCTGAGACATGTGTAAATAGACCCGGTCCGGCGATGGGCTCACCACCTATCACGTTTAGGGGTCCAATATATCTTGTGAAATGTGGAAAACCAATTGATTAATTTTATTGGCGTTTACAGTTCTTTCAATGCCCGTGTTGTGTCTCTTTTAAGGCAAAAGTGATGATTGCTTCATAATTTTTTTAACCCACATCTTATTTTCTTACCTCTGTGAAAGCATGCTACAGCAGTTAGATAAGTATCCCACTCGCTAACAATGGGGCCATACCCAATAAAGAGGGTCGAATTGTTTTTGTTACGGCCAGAGGGCCTCTATTATTGTACTTAACTCTTCCATTAGAGCGCGGATTATTTCTGGCAGACGCTCAGAGAAAATTGTGGCCAAATGTCTTGTTGTTTATTTTATTCCCTGTTTACTGGCTACGGAAGTAAAGAGATTGAAAGCGATGGTATACGTATAACTTTGCAAACATATCCATTCAGTTTTTAGGATATCTTTAAAGCGCGACTAAATAAAATTGACACTACACTAAAATAAGTATAGTCAGCATCACGTTGTCTTAATAGTGAGTACCTAACAGTATAATGAAACTTTTCTATTTTATTGTAAACTAGCGACCCGCCCCGGTTTCACACGGGTGCAATGCTAACACTAAAATCTTCCTCTTGAATCACTCTATCTATTAAAAAAACCGCATCAAAATCCGTTGCGTAGTTTTAAAGACTTAAGCACACAAAGGGACATGGGGACATAGGGATATAGGGATATATGGACAGAGAAAGCGACTTTATTTTATACTATGTAGTGATATAATTAGATACTTACAATAAAATAGAAAAGTTTCATTTGCAATTAACCTAGTGTGATTTTCATGTCAGTTGAATAAGACCTTGTGGTAACATGAGGTTAAAAAGAGCTGCCCTCAAAGAGATTAAAATATAATAGGACATAGAGAGGGCATTGGGTATATTTTCATACAAAACTTTGAAGCATGTTTGAAGCTCAAGCGTCATGCCAGTTAGTATGAACGCGAGCTGTCATTTGGTCGAAATTGTACTAGACTTATTCCACTTTGAATAACTTTTGGCTTCAAATTTTCCTCGCTTTGTCCCCTCTATGCCCTAAATTAATATTATATTTTAATCTCTTTGGCTGCCCTTAAGTTTCTTGCTGGGTTCATCGGGTACTGCATTTGGCACAAAGAGATTTAAATATAATAGGGCATAGAGGGGGCATTGGGAATATTTTCATACAAAACTTTGAAGCCTAAGGCGTCATGTCCTTGTTATGTCAGTTAGTATGAAAGCGAGCTGTCATTCGGTCGAAATTGTACTAGACTTATTCCACTTGGAATAACTTTTGACTTCAAATTTTCCTCGCTTTGTCCCCTCTATGCCTTATTATATTTTAATCTCTTTGATTTGGCACCAGCACTCGTTAGTGAAGATGGGCTGCTGTTTACATTTGGCCAATATTCACGAATTTTCTTCCTTTTTTTTTCAATTCTTTTCTTTTTACTTCAATCTTCAGAAATGAATCGGGCTGTTTAAAAATATGTCAAAGATTGTCATCCATACAGCCGGTCCAGCAGCAAAAGCGGGCGCAAGATAACAATACACAAGCTATGTATAACATATAACTTTAAAGAGTAAAAAACCGACTTCAACTTATATGGTTTTCTCATGAATGCCATTGCCACTGGAAGCATCAGCTTGCTTTGAAATAAAAAAAAGAATCATCCAAATCGGTTCTCCCAAGTCAAAAGTTCTGAGGTAACCAACACAAAAACAAAACATAGGTAAGTGTCGAATTGAGAACCTCCTCCTTTTTTGAACTCGGTTGAAAATGTTACCTGACCGGGTAATATATAATATATAATCTCACGCCTTTTTTATCCCCGAGGGGGTAGGCAGAGGTAATGTCTTAAGTTTATTATACAGCTTGTCTCCAACTAGTCTTGCAACGAGTGGTCATAATTCAAAAGTAGATACCTACGGAATTTCCAGTATCATTGTCATATTTCAACTAGCATCGCCCCGCGTTTTCACCCGAGTAGTTCCCGTTCCCGTGGGAATAATAATAATAATAATAATATAATCTCACGCCTTTTATCCCCGAGGGGGTAGGCAGAGGTATTCCATTACTGGATATACCCACATTTCACGAGATATATTGGACCCCTAAACGTGATAGGTGGTGAGCCCATCGCCGGACTGGGTCTGTTTACACATGTCTCAGAATTAATTCTGAGACCTGCGGGTTTCCTCACGATGTTTTCCTTCACCGTCGAGCTAGTGATAAATATGTACGTAAGTTTTTGAAAAACTCATTGGTACATGCCGGGATATAATCCGTGGGAATACAGGTATAAAATATAGCCTATGTGTTATTCTGATATATCTATACATATAATAAAACTCTAACGGGGCCGTGTCTGTACATTAAATATTTTTTGAAAATTTTAACGGTAGTGTATATAGTTATCGATATAGATACCGTTACACCAATTTTTGGAATTTTTGTCTGTCTGTCTGTCTGTCTGGTTGTGCACGCATCACTCAAAAACTACTGGACGGATTTTGATGAAATTTGGTATGGAGATAACTGAGTACCCGGGTCAACATCTAGGGTACTTTTTATTCCAGGAAAATATCTCATTCCCACGGGAAAATAAAAAAACTGGTTAAAAAGAGAAATACGTACTACTCCGAAACGATAACACCTAGAAACTTGAAAAATGGTATGAAGGTGTCTGATATGTCATAGGAAATTGGTATGAAGGGATTTTTGGAAATTCCCACGGGAACGGGAATAAACTAAATCCAAGCGGGAAAACGCCGCTGGGCACCCGCTATTTGAAATATGGTATGTAGGTGTCTTAAATATGTCGTAGGCAACCACTATGAAGGGATTTTCGGAAATTCCCACGGGAACGGGAATAAACGGAATCCGCGCGGGCAACGCCGCTGGGCATCCGCTAGTCTATACATATAATAAAACTCTAACGGGGTCGTGTCTGTACATGAAAGATTTTTCGAAAATTTCAACGGTAGTATATATAGTTATGGATATAGATACCGAAACACCAATTTTTGGAATTTTTGTCTGTCTGTCTGTCTGTCTGTCTGTCTGTCTGTCTGGTTGTGCACGCATCACTCAAAACTACTGAACGGATTTTGATGAAATTTGGTATGGAGATAACTGATTACCCGGGTCAACATCTAGGGTACTTTTTATTCCAGGAAAATATCTCATTCCCACGGGAAAATATAAAAACTGGTTAAAAAGAGAAATACGTACTACTCCGAAACGATAACACTTACAAACTTGAAATATGGTAAGTAGGTGTCTTCTAGACGTATACTCTCAACTACTATAAAATTATTTTTGGAAATTCCCCCGGGAACGGGAATAACGGGATAATTGGGAACCTAATAAATTGGGTCTGCTAATTGTTATATCCATACTCTTTTCTGCTTTACTGCTATTTTATTTTTCTTTGACACTGTCTTAGTGACGTTTTTGATATTTGTTCAATGCAAATGTGAATTGAGTTTTGTATTTATTTGTTACAAAATGAAGAAGCTGAGAAAAAATATTACCAGAAGATCATGTTGAAACTGAAATTACAAAGAAAACCTAATAAATACCAATACAGAACAATACAAATGTCATGCAAACAGAAGGAATGCACGTACCAAGGTCAGTCATCCTTTACACATTCTGTTATTCCAATTAAAAACTGGTTAAAAAGAGAAATACCTACTAGGTACTCCGAAACGAACACATCAACTTGAAAAATTGTATGTAGGTGTCATATGTCGTAGGCAATCGCTATGAAGGGGTTACACTAGATCCACGTCTGCGACGCCGCTGAGCACTCGCTATCTTAAATAAAGAGCAACAATACTACGGTTTCAAAAGGTATCCCTAAATTCAGTGACGCTAATTCATATTAAAAACTAGCGGTTCTGCGCGGTTTCAGTCGCGTAGTTCCCGTTCTCGACGGAATACATGGACTATATACCCTATGTTACTCAGGGATATTGCAGCTTTCCATTGGTGAAATAATGTTTTAAATCGGTCCAGTAGCCTTTGAGTTTATTCGTTACAAACATACAAAAATACAAGAATAAACCTTTCCTCTTTTTAATATTGGAAGACTTAGATTAGTGTAGATGTAGATAGCTAAAACCGATTAAGTAGTCGAAACTGAACAAACTAATTTCAGGAATTGCACTTATCCTATCCTATCCTATCCTACTAATATTATAAACGCGAAAGTTTGTATAGATGTGGATGTTTGTTCCTCTTTCACGCCAAAACTACTGAACGGATTTTGATGAAACTTTACATTTATATAGCTTATACATCAGAATAACACAAAGGCTATATTTTATCACCGTATTCCTACGGGAATGGGAAGTATTTTATCCCCGTATTGCTACGGGGACGGGAACAACGCGGGTGAAACCGCGGGGCGCTGCTAGTAAGCTATATAACTGTACAATTTCATCAAAATCCGTTCAGTTAGTTTTTGCGTTAAAGAGGAACAAACATCCTTACATCCAGACATACAAACCATTCATTATAATATTGGAAGGTTAGGTAGGTACTTGTCGGCCCTTATGCAAACAATACTCTGTCCTTGCATCTCAAAATTTTCAAAGTACCTAGCTGATTAATAAAAAGAACAGTTTGGGGATATAAAAATTCCGGACATCAAAGGCGTTTTCCGAAAAGACTCGTTCCGGTTATTCGAAATTAAATCATGTCCAAAGATACGCGGCCTAAATAACAACAAAAGTGATGCTCGTGAAATACCACGTCTATAGTTTATCTGGAAGAGCGTTAGTGCCTTTAAAGCGTAAAAATACTTTTGTTTTTTAAATTATTAATTATCACGTCTTATCTTCGATGGGGTTGACAAAGGTTCTATGTACGGATAGGTGTCTGTCCGGCAGTTGAAGTTGTTTCTCATTCTATATAAACTCAAAAGTGACAACAGTATCTTTGAGCAATGCCAGAGAGAACTATCAGCTCTCTGAAGGAGGTTAGCTGTGGCGGAAATGAAAATAGTTAAAAAAAATACCCGCCTCAAGTATATAAAACACACTAATACCGAAGTTATACGGCCAAAGTTCAGCATAATGTGTCCCTGGTACTTAAAAAAACGGATGTGAGTCGGATCGCTAACAAAGATTCCACCGTACACGTTTTACCTTTTTTTTATTATAATTTGTTGTTATATCACCAATAGAAACATTCTATGTAAAATTCAACTAAGTATCTACCTATATGATATGGTCATGAGCTAAAGCCCACTGACAGACAGACAGACAGAGAGATGAATGGACGGACAAAGGAGGCTTAATGTAATAGGGTCCCGTTGCTACTCTTTGGGTATCGAACTCTAAAAATCATTGCAGACGTAACTACGCCGAACTTTTGCCGCGTAATATCCTCATATAGACCAGGGTCGATAATTTTTAAAACCAAAAAAAATAATAGTAGGATGAAACCCATTACAAAAGGAGGGGAATATTATAAAAATGAAAGGAAAAAGAAATTACGGGCGATCTGAGGTCGGGAAGGGGATGGGGGTGGTTTTAAGGGTAAAAAACGGTTTTTCTCGATTTCCGGCAAAACTAAAAGTCCTATCGAAGAAAGTCAAATGGCAAAGTTGTAGGTAATATAAAGATCTAAAACTTTTGTATTTACACTTTTTTCACATAACCTCAAAATTTATGTGAAAAATTTAAAAAACCAAGTTTTTGGTTTTTTATTTTTATCTTGCACAAATTTATTTTTATTTTTAACGAAGTTTGGTGAAAACTTACCTTATTATGTCCCAAATATGCTGTAATTTATCTGATTAAAAATATTTATTTTTTTCACCTTATTTTGAATTAATATCGGAAAAACACCCTAATTTTTAATCGAAAATTCACCCGTCAAAATATCAGCTTTTTTCGCAGCATACTATTTTTTAAAGAAAATATTACGATTTTTATTTGTTTCTATCTGTATCAATCAACTCAAACATAAAAATCGTAATATTTTCTATAAAAATTTGTATGCTTAACGTAACATAACATAAAGATTGAAATTAAATGATATTTCAGTACAAGATTTTTTGCATTTTCTGAGAAGATTTACTATAGTAACATATATTTGTCGATACTGAACAAAATAATTTTAGAAATTGCGCTTATTCTGTTGCATATTGTATGTAAGTAATGATATAGATGTGTAAGTAATAAATTGTGAGACATAACGGACACACGGTTATTTAGTCCCACTGTGTACTAGCTGCAGAAAATCTCGTAATACTAAATGTAGCATTGGGTGTCACTAGTTGACGATAGTATGTTCGATCCCCGCTCGGGGCCAACATTTGTGAGCATGAACATGTCTGTTGGCTTCGTGGCTGGGTGTTTAATATTTATTTAAGTATGTCTATCAGTTGTTTAGTACCCATGGTACAGGCTCTGCCTAGTTTGGGACTGAATAACCGTGTGTAAATCGTGTAGAACAATTTATTAATTTTATTTTATTTATTTGTAGTGGGGTGACACTGGGCGTGGTAAGCAATTGGATTTACCAAAGTGACAATTATTCTGCCCCTAGTGCAAAAAGTAATCAAAAGAAATAATGTATAGTCGATGTAACCACAATATGGCACAGTTTATGTGTTCAGAGACTTTTTATCACGCAAATAGCCCCGAGAATTTCAACGAACAGAAAACATACCAACTTTTCGAAAAAAGCAGATATTTTGACGGGTGAATTTTCGATTGAAAATTAGGGTGTTTTTTCGATATTAATTCAAAATAAGGTGAAAAATAAATATTTTTAATCAAATATATTACAGCGTATTTGGGACATAATAAGGTAAGTTTCCACCAAATTTAGTTAAAAATAAAAATAAATTGTAAAAGATAGAAATAAAAAACCAAAAACTTGGTTTTTTAAATTTTTCACATAAATTTTGAGGTTATGTGAAAAAAGTGTAAATACAAAAGTTTTAGATCTTTTTATTACCTACAACTTTGCCATTTGACTTTCTTCGATAGGACTTTTAGTTTTGCCGGAAATCGAGAAAAAACGTTTTTTTACCCTTAAAAACTCACCCCCATCCCCTTCCCGACCTCAGATCGCCCGTAATTTATTTTTCCTTTTATTTTTATAATATTCCCCCTCCTTTTCTAATGGGTTTTATCCTACTATTTTTTTTTTCACTTTTTATTATTTTTAAAGGCTTTCTACCCTGGTCTAATAGTGTGTTTGTGTTCAATAAAAAACTTGTAATCCTATTTAAACCATAATTCCACCTTATAATATCAAGATTCAAGTTGACATCTAAAGCAATAACGACAGGCATGAAATAATTACATTCTCTCTGGTCGAAATCGTAAACTTTTATACCACCATGTCGAAATGCATGAAGCCGTATTATAAATCAATAATTTGTGTCAATAACACAAAAATTGTTTTTTACAGAAATCTGCGCAATTCGAAAAGAAAATGAAAATTCAAACTTAAAAACCTGTTGCATCGAAGTTCGTTCAAGTATTCAAAGTTTTACAACTTTAAACCAATTTTAACAAAACTTTTCAAAATAGAATCTTCACAATTCGATTTTCTTATACTTATAAGAGTTTAGGTTTACGTAAAACAAGATACGAGATAAACTTCTTTAGTATTCATGGAATAAGGCTTAAATGAAATGGACTGGAATTCAATAAAACTTTATAAGATATCAAGCCAAATCTTTAAAACTAGAGATCAGAGTTTAATTGCCAGTGGCAGATAAAAGATTTCATATTAACGGAATTCTACCACTACCTACGTTAACTGGCGGGTCAATTCGGCATTTTATAATCATACTACATGCGTCTATCAGTGACAGCCTTGGATAGAGACCGCTTCTCATGCGTGAGGCTCGGGTTCAGTCGATACATCATCAACCCGTAACAGCCCACTGCTGAGCTAAGAATCTTTCCTCACACATGAGGAAGTATGGGCTATTCTCCCACGCGAGCCCACCGCGGATTGGAAGATGGTAGGTGATAGGTGACTTCCATTGAGAACGCAAAAACGTATCGTCCCCTCCAAACACGGTCTTTTTTCCTGAAGTATGAAATATATATTTAAAGTTTGTATAATAGAAGGAATCCCATCGGGCGTACTGCTAGTAGACGTAGATACTGTGTGTAAGAGCTGCCCTTGAGTTTCTTGCTGACTTTTCTCGGGATACTGCATTTGGAACCAGCAACTCGTCGGTGGAGATCGGCTGCTGTTTACATTTAGCCAATCTTCATGGACAAGTTTAGTGTGCCTTGTTATTGACGTTTCAAAGTGTTTTTTACATACCTACTGAAATAAATGAATTTTGTATTTGTATTTGTGAGGATATGCCGTAGGTACTATCAGAATTTTAAGCCATCCAAGGTTGTCTGATATGGCTTAACGACTTCCATAGCGATCACAACGGCATAGCACAAAGGAGTTAAATAGAGAATGAAAGTTTGTATAAGAGAGAGATTCCATAAGACGTGCCACTTCTAGACGTAACGATTCTTCGTGAAGGGCTCAAGATTTCATTTGTAAACAGCGCGCACGGATTGTTTCGGCTGTCCGTCCATCCAGCAGGTACTTCCTAATTTTGATTATGAATATACGAAGCAACCACATATTATGGACGAGTTTGTTTTGTTTAATCTCAAACCTTAACAGTGTCTTACACAAATGTTTCAGAATTAATTCTAGGACCTGCGGGTTTCCTCACAATATTTTCCTTCACCGTCAAGCTAGTGATAAATATGTACCTACCTACGTAAATTTTGAAAAACTCATTGGTACATGCCAGGATTCAAAGCCGAGGGTCACTGATTTTCATAATGTGAAGCAGGCTCTTTAACCGTAAGGCTGTTCTACCCGGTCCAGCGATGGGCTCACCACCTATCACGTTTAGGGGTCCAAAGAATATCTCGTGAAAAAGTGGGTATATCCAGAAATAGAATACCTCTGCCTACCCCCTTGGGGATAACAGGCGTGAGATTATATTATTTATATTATTAATTGAAAGAGGATCCTATAGTGGAAGGAACATTTCTGTAGTCTTTATTGTATTTTGAAATCCGTGTCTTTCAAGACGTGCAACTAAGCCCAGTCCTCGGCTCAGTCCACTCCAGAAAGTCGACCAGAAAGACGGCTGGGCTTCATCCCATCTATGCGCACGAAGCGCTTTTCAAGATCGTTTATTATGCTCACCGCCAAGGAGTGGAACTACCTGCCAGCGTCTATATTTCCGAGTTCATATAACCGTCACCCTAAAAGGCTCGAGTGAACAGGTATCTTTTGCTCGCTCGTGCCATCGTAGGCCCCGTCTTCACCCTCGGGTTAGTCTGGGGCCAAGAATAAGCCCATCAATTATAATTAAGCGTTTGCCACAACGGTTGTCGTTCATTTAAACTATGTCGATCAAAATCTTTCTTTGTCGGATAACCTCATTTCCGAACTCTCTCCATAGCTCGCTGAGCGACTTTGGAGTTGTTTGTCAGGGGTAGGGTTGCCAGGTCGCCAAACCCAATAGCCGGACAGACCAGCCAGTTTGGCCGGACATTCGGGTAAAAAGGACGGACAACTTACATTATTAAGGATTTTGTGTATCAGTATTAATAGGTAAGACAATTTTTTTTACGTAAAATCAAGCTTTTTTTTATTATTACCATAAATCTTGTTAAAAGCTAATGTATAAATAAAATCATGAATAAATAAAATCGAAGTACTTTATTATTAATCAGTCAAATAAAGTTATCAGTCAAAATTGTACTCGTTTGCGAAATGTAAAGAGCCTAACAAAAGCCGGACAGGCCGGACACCGTTTATTTTTGCCGGACACGCAATCAAAAACCTAACTATGTCCGGCTTTATCCGGACGCCCTGAAAACGCTAGTTATGGGGGAAGCGTCATATCCATTAAACCATCATCGTGGCTCCTAGGGAATGTTTTATATAAACCCTTAAAAAACTCGTTATCCCGGGATTTGCCGTGACAATGGATTAGGAATTCATAAAGCGGACAGGTGGGCAGGATTAGATTTGATTACGAACAGACAGATTGTGTCGCGGCTGTTTGTTCTTGTTTCCAGAGCCGCAAAGGATATTAATCTATACAAAACTTTTTGTAGACTTAAGTGGTATTACAATCAAAGTTGATTATAAACCGCCCGCAACTTCGTCTCCGTACTGTACCTACTATGTAAAAAAAAACACTCTGTATAGGTATGTAGCGACACCTGGCGGTACTACTTATAACTGTTCTATCCGCGCTATCGAAGTTTTCTAATGTGTTGGTATAATTACAACTAAACATCAACCGTTAGACCGCAGTCCCCAGTCACGATCACCTTGCCTGGCGGAAGATCTTCCCTTTTCACGAGAAACGTTCCACCTCCGCTCCCCCATATATAAATCAATATCGATCTCTGTTAGACCGGCAGCAACACAGCTGTGAAAACTACATCTTCTTTGATCTTTACGTTTTCTAAAAGATTGTTAATTTGCGCCAAAGAGATTTAAATATAGAATGTCTTGATTTGCGCCTTAATTGCGCTCATATAATTATTTCATGTTAGCAAAAAGTATGTTATCGAGAATTCTATGTGTTCTTCTCAAATTTCAAATCTATGATTCTAAATTACAAAAAAAAAAAGAAACGTCACTTTCATAGACGAGCGCCGAAGCTCTCGTATTGTTTTTTAGAAAATTTATTAATTTCAGAATATTTATTTGGAGCCGTCTACAATATTAAAACGGTGTTGCCATGAGACTGAGGATACGAATATTTCCATTAAACAAACAATTGTTTAAGCTTCCCCTGATATGGATGCTGAATCGAAGCCAGAGGAGAGTAAATCGAAACCAGACTCAGAAGCCCAAAGACAAGAACGGGCGGCAGCAGACTCCAGTTCCATGTGCTTAGTTTAAGACCCACAGAGAAGAAAATGATAAAACCCAAAAACATACTACTTACTCATATTTAGATATAATATACAACGTGATAAATTGAGACGTTTTATTGATTTAAGTTAAGAAAAAAATAGATATAAATATATATAATAGCGACAAGGATAGAAAAGGGTATGTTAAGCTGGTTTGGTCATATAGAACGTATGGACGAAAGCAGAGTAACGAAAGAGATTTGTGGTGCGAATGTTGAAGGATGCATAGAAAGAGGACGTCCTCCAAACAGCGGTCCGGATTGCGAAGAATAAAAGAGCGTGCATGAAAAGGATGTAAAAGAAGCGAAAGAAGTATGCAGAGATCGAGCAAAGTGGCTATCCATCGTCTCTGCCCGCCTCTGTGGGAAGAAGGCGTAAGATTTATGTAATGTAAGTGCAAGTTAAAAATTCTAATTTCAACACCATAATATACTTAATTTACTAGCGCCTCTCTCTTCATTTCGGTTCATATGAGACCTATACAAAAAAACTTTTGCGGTTTATTATTGGTGAAAACCACATGGTTTTGACGATGTAGGACAAGTTCTTTTAAGCTATTTGCTTCATCCGTCCATGTCTTTGTATACCCAATTCTGGTTACAACTCCTCCTATATCTGTTTCTGACCAATTCAGTATTGACCAATTCAGTATTCATCGACTTCTGGATTGGTCGATCCTCGATACAGCCTGCATGTGGATGAGAGCTGGAATATGATATGGAGCACCTGGAAACAAGGAGTAGGTATAGGGGAGTTAATCTAAATCCGTTGCGTGGTTTGAAAGTTAGCGGATATTCAGTCTCACGTCTTTTATCTCCGAGGGGGCAGAGGTATTCCATTTCTGGAAATACCCACTTTTCACGAGAATACTTGACCTAAACATACATGATTCGCGATTTCACCCCGTAAGTCCCTTTTATATGGTAAACTGACATCCCTTTCAGTAGTTTTGTGGCTTTTCATTAGTGAAAGATTTGTTAAAACAATAAATAAAATAAAAATAAATGTTTTATTTCAGAATTAAAATCCATAATGTGTTAGTACTTATTTAAAGAAACAAAAAAAAACTTAAGGCTAGTGTTAGTAATGACATAAGTTATTATGATTTATTTTTGTTGACGTGGGCTTGTACCCAATTCTGAACATACCGAGTGTCCAGCCGGCTAGCTATAACCCTTTACGCGAGGTGTACCTAATTCGTAAATAGACTAATTCGCGTTATGCCTAAATGTCATTTTCAATTCGCTTTTAGCAAGACTCTTTGTTTGCCTAAATTAGATTTTTGTCTATGTCGCTTAAGAACTACTTCGCTATATGCCGAATTCTTAGTTGGTCTACATCGCGTTATGCCTAAAATCCTTATATTACAATATTTTTGCTAAATCAAACTTTTTGCTGTATTTATGTATCATAAATAGTAAAATTAATGGCTATCTTCCAGCTTCATCATCAGACCTTGGTTACCATCTAGCACCAAAGTACTCGTCAAGACGAACCATACGAGCCCAAACTCGAGGGGTTTACGAGTAGTCATTGAGGAGTTGCTATATTTACCTCCTGGATCCATCATCAGATCAGTACCATATCACAGATGGTACCATAATATTGCATTGTCACCAAATTTACATAGGTATTCCAAATTTCATTTCAATCGGTTGCAGATATCTGATTCAATATTGATTTGCAAGATTCCACCCAAACATACATAGTTACATACCTACATTGCAAGTTAAATAAAAGCTTGTAATAATAATTCCAAATTTCCAATTCCATATGTATGAGTTAAAAGGATCCAAGGTCATAAGTCGTTGTACATTGATTATGAAGCAAAGTGGCAACAGCGCACAATAGAAAACAACCAATCATGAAAAAGGTGGCTTCTGATTGGTCCATTTGAATCGGATCAACAATTGATGGAGTGGATTTGTATAAAAACTGCGAAAATGATGAATGAATAGTTCGTAATTTGTCCGCTAGGGGAACAGCAATTGTTGATCCAATTGGATAAACAATTGTATGCAGAGTCATACATTAGATCAACAAAAGCTGTTCTATATCTACATATAAGTATATTCAATGAATATTAAAAAAAAAAATCGGTTGTCTGTAAAGTCGGTTTACTGACGATAGTTGAACGTGACAACGTCTTAAGAAAATACTGATGGAATGGATTGTGCCTCTTTGTCGCTCGTTGCGCGCTCTCGCTTGCACTGGAACGACGCATACGTCACACTTTTTTGGGAATGCCGCCGGCTCAATCAATTTATAAGACGTTGTCACGTCAAAAGGTATAAATAACTTTCTAGCAATTTATTAGATCCTGGTCATTTTTATTAATGTTAAATGAGCCGCCTATTCCACCCCTTGCTACGTCATAAATGTATAAGGTATTTGGTCTAAAGATCTTTAAGTCCATTTAGGGTTTAGCCTATTTCAGCATATACCAACATCGATTTAAGTCTAACTCTCTTTATGCCTACTTTGCGTTAGGTTTTAGACGTAACGCGAATTAGTCTATTTACGAATTAGGTACACCTCGCGTAAAGGGCTATAACGACCAGCACGCTGTTGGTGCTGGCGCGCACCCTGCAGAGCGCCGTGGCATACCGCTTTCGGAGAATGGCGTGGAATCCTGGATCGTGGATTATTAAAACCTGTGAAATAGTTTCGGAGCCTATTTATTACAAGAGGTAAACAACATAATATTGACTAACTTGCTTTTGCGTGCGACTTTGCCCGCGTTCCAGCATTAAAAGTACCCCTGTGTTATTGTATAAACCATAGTACTGTAAAATTTTATCACAATCCGTTCAGTAGTTTTTCTTTCAACCATCCTACAAAAAAAACTTTAGCGTTTATAATATAACTAGGAATAAAAATGATCAGTTTCTACGTTAACAAGTTATTTGGTTGACGAATAATCTAGAAGTTCTGACCGTTTCATTCAATTAGCGGTTTGTTTGCCTCCACGGACAATTGGTTCTACAGACTATTATGATTTTCCCTTAAAACATCCGCAATTTCTAGTTCAACTTTTGGGAGAGTTCGCCAGGGCCACCATAAACAAATTCGCAACATTATATTAAGAACAAAAGCACAAAGATTGTTCAAGAATTCCTTAACTTTCAGGAATATTATAGAGTCTGCTTTCTGGGTAGGGTTTCCACGAAATGCAAATTATTGAAACATTTCTGTACAACAAAAATTGCCACTTCAAAAGTTGTTAAAAGTAAAATTGACTTCGAATTTGGCTTAAAAACTAATCTAAAGCCAACATTTGTCTTAAATTCCATTTCTGTAAAGTAAAATAAATACTAAAATTAAACGGTTTTTTTAAATTTAAGTAGCTAACTTTACCTTGAATTTATGTGGTACTCCATGTTGCACGTGGTAACACCCGCGTAGTTCCCGTTTCCGTGAGAATACGGGGATGAAATATAGCTTATGTTACTCCTTGATAATGTAGCTTTCCATTGGTGAAAAATTTTTTAAAATCGGTTCAGTAGTTCCGGAGCCTATTCAATACAAACAAACAAAGAAAGAAATCATTCCTCTTTGTAATAGTAGTACTTTGTAGTAATAGTAGTTTCGGAAAAAAGTAGCGTAGGTATATGATATTCTGATAAATAAACTATATTACTGTGAAATTTTACTGAGTTACGGGTTGATGATGATGATGATGATGAAACTATATTACCTACTTTGAAATTTCATCAAAAGAGTAACGAGAATTCATCCATCCATCCTCGCAAAACTTTCTTGTGAACAATATTATAATAGGATTTACGAAAAGCAGCGTGGAAGTCGACTATCTTACTTAGTCTATTTTTCAATAAGCAGTTAATTTACCCGCTAAAAGTCTGTCAGTCCCAAAATTTGATATAAATGTGGTGTCAGTACACTAAGTAAACTTTGCAAAAGGTTTTAAGTGGGTTTTCAAATAAAAGCGTCCGAATTAAACCGTTACAAACAAGACAACAAGAAAATTGACTGTGACATTTTAAAGGACTTTCTGTTGAAATTATACAGCGCTCCAATTTATAAGGTAATTCTATCTTAAGAGCGAATTTTCTCAAGAAATACCTACAACTTGCACTATACAAACAACTTCTAAATCGCTGAAAAAACTGCTGTTAATAAAACATAATAGAAGGTAAAAGTTCAACATTATAGTATATGATATAGATAAATGCGCCGTATACACGCGTATCAGGGTCCATATTGGCTCACATACAATATTTCCTCTTACTCTTTTTTTCCCAAATGTTTTTTTTTCTCATTAGGCATAAGATTCGTCTTAATAATTTTATTTTTATAAAAGAACTGTTAGGTAATAATTTCATACTTCCTAACCTAAGCTGTTAAAAAGCTAACGTTACAGTCTTTACTGATAATATGTCTAATTCATATTTTTATATTTCTCACTATAATCCTACACGCAAGTCGACACATGTGGCGAATCACAATAAAGCTTCCAAAGATGTTTGTAACTCCAACCAGACTCTTAACTAAATGGGAATCCGGATCCGGACATGCAATAAGCCCAAATAGATTGCCATTCCTTTCCTTTTTCCATTTGCGATTGTCGGATATTTCGCATAATCACCGGGCGTTTGCCGGGGGATGGCACGGTGGCCGAATAAAAAGAAATGAACTTATCAGATTGTTTTGTTATCTAATTAATTTATTGGTGTTGGGGAGAAAATTCTCGTAGCGGAAACTTTCTCGATACTATACACTATACCTACACACACACATAAGCTTACGGTTTTAACTACTAAGGGTCGCCATTCCTGGAAATACCCACTTTTCACAAATTTACAACGCGTCACAGAACAAGCGCAATTTCTCATACACCCTCATTAGTAGGTATATTGATATAAAAAAATATGATGCATTCGTACTTTAGTTTTGTCTAACAAAATTACTTCAATAATAATCGTAAGGTTTCCATGCATAACTATTATATACATTTAGTGACTTGCCAATTCAGAACTGAGTTTAATTTGTCGAGCACCGCGCGGTTCCAATGCGCACCGTAACAATTAAAAATTAATTTTATTGTGTTCTGAGAATTGGCTTATGAGGTTAAAGACAAACAGACAGACAAAAATTTTAAAAAATTGGTGTTTTGATATCTACATCGATAACTATCTACACTACCGCCAACATTTTCCAAAAATATTTCATGTACAGACACTGCCTCGTTAGAGTTGTAAAAAGACTAGACCTGCTAGACTAGACATGCTTCTAGCTTCTGCTTGTGTATTCGCAAAATATTTTCGTACCAAAGTTTTCTGTTCAAAGAGGAATTCCGTTTTAGTCAGAAAAAAACAGCCCATATTTTTTTCTGACGAAAAAGGAATCTGACGAATGCGTCCTACATCAATTATCGTTGCTACAAGATTTAAAAAAAAAAACATAACATAAAGTTTTTAATACTGACTTTAAGAATTTGCGTACCAACTGAAATTGACTAAACATTATAAGGTGTTCTAAAATACATACAAAGTTTTCTACCTCCAGCAAGTATCAGGATCCAACGGGCGATAAAAATCAATAAATAACACCTATTGTGTCCTAATAATAATAAATAATACCTTTGAGACATGATATAGTGGGTATATAATAGAGGCCCGGGGCTTTGTTCTGCTACAGAAGCATCATAGACGATAGCGCCTTTGATCGGGTCCACGGAGACGCCACTGACAGGCGTTCCCCTCTGCCAAAAAAGTTCGGCCTACGCTCATACCTGTTATATTCAACTAGTTTTTTTTTTATTTACGGAGTGCTTTGATTGGTTGTTTCTGTGTGTGAATGTATTTTTGTGCATCTAGTTCAAGCTAATGTTTAATTATTTTGTCAAAAAATGCGTTTGCGTTACCATTATTTGTGTGCGTTTAGGTACTCGTCCCCCGCGCAGAAATTGGCAGACTTTTTTGCAAAGAAACTAGTGGGCGTGACGTCTCCTGTTGGTCTAATACTCAAAGGGTCCAATTGTAAATCTGAACCATCCAGAGACCATCTTAGAGGAGTTCAATGACCTACACATGTGTAATACATACAAATATCTTTTTTCCACAACATATAATCGCTCCGCTCAACACACAGATCGCTCCTCAATTTCACAACTGTATAACTCTTACGTATTCGCTAAATGGATTTCATTTCGGGAAACGTCTTATATTTTGCAGTTATAGATAAGGGATGTGGACGAACAATATTTTAAATTGCTAATTAAAACATACAATACGATGTCCTTTGTGTCCAACTCTTTCACTGTGCATGCCATCAGGCTTTGGAACACCCTCCCCGTTTGCATTAGGAAATCCCAATGCAAGTTTTCTTTTAAGAGGAAAATTCGTGCGTTTTTATCAGGTAAGACATAAATTATTTGAAAGAAAATCATCCTTAGACTATTTTATGTACCTAAGTATTTTTGTTTTTATGTTTATTACGATATATACATATATAGTATGTATTTGTTTATTTTATCGACATATACAAGTATTACCGAAATGTTATGTTTCATTAATTACTATTATTACTATTTGAGGCCAATTCCGCCAAATGATTTCTGCTTAGCCTGATGGTTGACTGGTAGATAATGCCTTTAGGCATTGAGTTCGCCATGTGTACATTTTCTTGGTTCATGAAGTTAAATAAATAAATGTCCTAGTGAAAGTGAAAGATGCCCCAAGCACGCACGCTGAATCAGATAGCAATTTTGTTTAGACAGCTCATAAAATGTTACTCATTTGACTAAGTATATAGGCTTTCAAATACACTATTGATTAAATTTGATAGAGAACGATACCTATCACCTCTTCGGAAGAGGTGATAGGTAACGTTTTAAGAGCGGTCTTCCGCAACGCGAAGCTAGTTCAGCAACTCCCTACACGTAGTTTATTCAATTTAAAATAACTATTATGTGTGTAAATGTCTTCATACTGTAAAACATTGCAAATTCATTTTAAACTGGGGCAGAATTTCCATAAATTTGGAAAATAAATCAAAGATAGCGGTTCCCAAAATGACTGTTCAATAATAGTACTAGGTTCTACAGTGTACACTTGATGGCAGTAAATGTGGACCAATCTGGAGATTCTGGAGAAGAATAAGATTAAAATACAATAAATAGATGTCCTATAACATTAAAATCAGGCGGACTGATAGCCGCTGGAGTCGACACGTATTGGAGTGGAGACCGCGCTTAGGCAAACGAAGTGTAGGGCGCCCTGCGGCACGATGGACGACCTAAAGAGGGTGGCTGGCAGTGGATGGATGCGGGCCAAGACCAGAATGGTTGGCGCTCCTTGGGGGAGGCTTTTGTCCAGCAGTGGATAGCAATTAGCTGAAATGATGATAACATTAAAAAAGCAAGGGTCTTGCGATTCTAAGCCTGGTGAGGGCATGCACCAATTAGTTTTGTTTTTTAAACTTACTTACGTACATCTTTATCACTAGCTCGACGGTAAAGGAAAACATCGTGAGGAAACCAGCAGGTCCCAAAATTGATTCTAGGGCATGTGTAACAGCAACCCAGCTATGGGCTTAACACCTGTCACGTTTAGGGGTCCAAAAGTCTTATTCCAAAAATGTGCTACCTCTGGGTGTTTATTTATTTATTCAACTTCATGTACCAAGAAAATATACACATGGCGAATTGAATGCCTAACGACATTATCTACCAGTCAACCATCAGGCTAAGCAAAAATAATTTGGTGGAATTGGCCGCAAATAATAAAATAATCAATTAAACATAACCTTACGGTAGAACCTAATACCTACTTAAATAAAATTTACTTGCCCTTTTCCTATTATTTGGGGTTACTTATATACCTATGTTGATAAAATAAACTAATACATACTATAAATAAACATAGATACAATAATACTTAAAATAATCTAAAGATGATGATTTTCTTTCGAACAATTTATGCCTGACCCGATAAAAACGCACGAATTTTCTTTCCTGATGCGAACGAGGAGGGTGTTCCAAAGCCTGATGGCGTGCACAGTGAAAGGTGTTCTTTTTTCACGTGTCAAATTAGAAATCGAAGCTAGATTTTAAGTTTATTAATCGGAAGACTACGCTTATTTCGCAATATTGAGAAAACTACGAATAAATAAACTATTTCCTTAGATAAGCCAGCCAGCGTGAGCTAATAAAACTACTGGTTTATAAGTGAGTTTGCCAGTGAGTGTATTACAAAATACTGAGTAAAGAGTAATAATTCAAAGATGCGGTGTAAGTTTTGCGGAGAAGTGTGCGACTGTTGTTGAAATAAACAAGCCGAAATTGAAAATTTCTAGTTATTTCGTTTAGTTAGCTGACGAATAAAATTTATTAGCATAAACTAGACACACAGTGTGTTTATTTGTCTACAATCTATCAATAACAATACCATGTATGGAAGATAAGGGAAGATACCATTAACGTAACAACTTTTCTTTAACTGTACTTAATAATAATAATATAATCTCACGCCTTTCATCCCCGAGGGGGTAGGCAGAGGTATTCCATTACTGGATATACCCACATTTCACGAGATACATTGGACCCCTAAACGTGATAGGTGGTGAGCCCATCGCCGGACCGGGTCTATTTACACACGTCTCAGAATTAATTCTGAGACCTGCGGGTTTCCTCACGATGTTTTCCTTCACCGTCGAGCTAGTGACAAATGTACGTAAGTTTTTGAAAAACTCATTGGTACATGCCAGGATTCGAACCCGAGCCTCACTGATTTTCGGCCGGCTCTTTTACCGTCAGGGCTATCACTGCTCTGTACTTACACCAATAAAAATGTATTAGGTATTTTAAGTTTAAAAACGCAATGCACAATGAGCGGTTTTATCGCTTCGCAACCTTAGGATGGATTTAACTGAGATAAACAGATAAATGTAACACATAATATAAAAGTCATCAACTAAAAATCTGCCATTTCCCAAAACGCCGCATTTGACAAAGTGCCCGCAACCCTCGGACTCTGAATTCAATTTCCGAGAACATATTTCATTTCACTCGCGATTCTGCTGTACTCAAGTACGAATGAAGTTTCCAACTGTCGAGTAAGCAGTTTTTATTTTTGTCTGTTTCAATATTTAACCGACCTATCACGGTTCATGAGATACAGATTGCTGACAGACAGTCAGACGGACAGCGGAGGCTTGGTCTCGTTGGTACCCTTTAGGCAAAGAACCCTAAAAATGATGACGTTACAGGTACATCTTCCATAGTCAGTCATTCTCGACGTGCAGTTTAGAGTGTCTTGTTTTGTTATTAGACTATATTCTAGCTGAATTTTCTTTTACCTACTGAAATAAATCCAATTCATCAATTTTTCTTTTTGACAGATCATAAAATGTACTCATTTGGCTTGGCAGTCAAAGAGACCGTCAAGTTAGAAGCCTCACCATGGAATTGAGCTACTTCGGGCACTATTCGAACTATTTAGGAAGAGTTGTTTGGCATTATCAGATAAGCTTAATTCCATGGTGAGGCTTCCAAGTTGAAGGTCTCCAGTCAAACTACAATAAGCGAATTCATATCCATAATCCATAATATAATACATATTTACAACGAGTAACAGAAAAAGCGCAATTCCTCATACACCCCAATTACCTAGTATATTAATATAAAAAAATATGATGCAATCGATATTATTATTTTTCCATAGAAAGCACTAAATTTAGCTACGCTAATTCATTTTTGGGAAAAATTTTACAAATTAAAAATAGCTGAAATCGAATAAGTAGTCGATACTGAACAAACTAATTTTAGGAATTGCGCTTATTCTGTTATAGATATACTTATTGTAATTATATTCCTCTTGTAAGTAGGTTTGCTCATGGCTTCCTACTAAAAAAAGAGAAGTAATTAAATGGGCAGCAATAACAAAATTTGGTTAGCCACAAAAAATCAGCATTTAAATCATTTGGTCGGCATACAAAGATTTTGTTCGCAAATAAAAAAATCAGGCAGCAATCCCTGTTCGGCAAATAATTTTGATAATGGTCAAAAATTAAATCAGAAATAGGCAGCTTACAATAACATGGGTTTGCATAATAAACATTCAGTCCGCAAAATAGTTACTTGGTCCGCAAAATAACTACTTGGTCAGCAAGACTTCATGATTGAACAGCAGAGAAAACATGTCGTAAAAAATTATACTATAGCCACTCCCACTCCCACTCTCATTCCCACCTACCCGCTCCTACCCTCTCATACCTCCTCCAGGTGGTAGGAGGAGGTAGTAAGAGGTAGGAGGCGGTAGGAGGAGGTGGTAGGAGGAGGTGGTAGGAGGAGGTAGGAGGCGGTAGGAGGAGGTAGGAGGAGGTGGTAGGAGGAGGTAGGAGGATGTCGGAGGAGGTAGGAGGAGCTAGGAGGGGGTAGGAGGAGGTAGGAGGAGCTAGGAGGGGGTAGGAGGAGGTGGTAGGAGGTGGTAGGAGGAGCTAGGAGGGGGTAGGAGGAGGGGGTAGGAGGAGGTAGAAGGATGTAGTAGGAGGTAGTAAGAGGTAGGAGGAGGTAGGAGGGGGTAGGAGAAGCTAGGAGGGGGTAGGAGGGGGTAGGAGGAGGTAGTAGGATGTAGGAGGAGGTAGGAGCTACTACCTCCTTCCTACTCCTACCTCCTTCTACCCCCTTTCCCTCCAACTACCCCCTCCTACCTCCTACTACCGCCTACTACCTCCTACTACCGCCTACTACATCCTACTACCTCCTACTACATCCTCCTACCACCTCCTCCCACCTCCTACTACCTCCTCCTACCCCCTCCTAGCTCCTCCTACCCCCTCCAAGCTCCTCCTACCCCCTCCTAGCTCCTCCTACCGCCTCCTAGCTCCTCCTACCTCCTCCTTCCCCATCCTACGCCCTCCTAGCTCCTCCTAGCTCCTCCTACCTCCTCCTACAACCTCTTAGCCCCTCCTACATCCTCCTACCCCCTCCTACCTCCTCCAACATCCTCCTACCTCCTACTACATCCTCCTACCTCTACCTCCTATTACCTTCTACTACCTCCCACTACCTCCTACACCGAACTCCTACACCCCATTCCTACCCCCAACTCCCACGCCCACTCCCACTACCACTACCACAACCACCACAACCACCACCACTGCCACTGCCACTACCACTAACACCACCACCACCACTACCACCACCACCACTTGTAATCGTAATAATAATCATAATCATAAAAGTTGCATAATCCAAAGTCCTTCCTAATCTATGTAAGGAATGCGCCCATTTTGCGCATGACAAGTTTGCTACTTTTATATGAAGCTCAAAAAATATTTTGTGGCTTCCCCTCTGAGTGCTTACCAAAATTTTATTAAACAGTAGCAGCTCATTGCAGCTCAAAAATAATTACAGCCATCCAGAATGACATAAATTGCTGATAGGTTTTGTAATGTTTGCTGGCCATGAGTTGCTGACCAATTAGCTATTTCTGCTTACAGATTATATTTTTCTGCTTACAAAAATTCGAATACTCTGCTAACCATTTAAATAACACCCCTAAAAAAATCACACGTTCACAGGCAGGAAAATGAAAAACAAAACACGAAAAACAACGCAGCAAGCGGCTTCGAAAATATAAGATTGATTAGACTCCATTTCGGAGTTAGCGATATTTCATGCGGCCCATCGATCATTGCAATGCGAACTGACGTGTGAGTGGATATTATTTTATTAGAACCTAGGTAGACTTCCGTGAGTCGCGGCCGATCGCACGGTAGCCGCAAGCTTTAATCGCATGCGACTGACGACAATAGTCAACGTATGAAAATGAGACGTCGGCCGCAAACATCTGTCGCCAGACTTCGGAAATGGCGCTATACATTTTCATACATTGACTGTTGTCTACTTTAAAGGTACACTTCCGTGGGTTGCGGCCGATCGATCGCATGCGACTAACGCGTGCGGCTGATGCGACAATAGTCAACGTAATAAAATGTATGGTGCCATTTCCGCAGGCGTATTCGAGGCTCGACACCGTTTCCGTTCGATTCAGATCGAGTGAAAAATTTTCCGAAGTCGATAGATTCGACTTCGAAACTGTATTCTAGGTATTTCTGACTAACACGGAAAAATTTACGAATCCTTATGTCAAATATGACATTTGTTTTCGATACCGACATCTCTGAATAGCCCATCTTCGACAGATTTTCCGATTCCGAGACGAATATCGAAGCTCCGTGAATACGCCTGCCGAAGCCTGCGACAGACGCGTGCGGCCGACGTCTGTCATTTTCATACATTTGACTGATCGGATCAGCCGCGCGCGTCAGTAGCATGCGATAGATCGCACGCGGCAGCGATCGGCCGCGACCCACGGAAGTCTACCTTATAGCCTCTTGTTCACTAGGTGTCACTAGAGCCCTCTGGCGAAGTCGGGTGAATTTAAGCGATGTTCTGAGATACGTTCAAAGTTTCATATCTATAGCTCATCGCGAAGTTAGTTTTAAAACGATTGCAATTTGTACCCAATAGATAAATAAGCGCTCGTAACCGTGCAAACCAGTGTGTTTGTAGCGATCACACTGGTAAAGCAAAGTTCAGTCAGTGAATTTGACCGCCTAGTAGCATTTTGCAAGAGCCTCCATGTTTCGGAAAGTACGTTAAACTGTTGCCCCCGGTTTTCGATGTGTTTACGCACAATGGAAGTCGCTAAGCCATGTCAGAAACCCTTGGGTGGCTACAAAGTGTGAGGAAAGACCCTAGCTCACAGTGGGCAGTTAAGGTTTGATGATGACCCAAGGGTATCTGACATGGCTTCCACTGCGCGGAAACACAAAGAAGGAAATAAGTCGGAGGCTGGTAAGACCTGGAACCGGCTGTAAATACAAAGACATAGAGTAAAGCCTAATGACTTAAAACTGTTTTGTCCTAAACGGTTGAACTGAGTCAAACTCAATCAGTGTGGGATTCAATAAAACTGAACTAGGTCTATGGGAGAACTTTATAAATAAAGTTACAAGACAACGTCTGCCGCGTTCCAAAACACGGCACACGATTCTTGCTCATATATTTATTTTGTGAACAGCATTAAAACTTCCGCGAAAAACACTTAGAAAAACCAAATTTTATAGTGATAAGTCTAACTGTGTAGGAGTTTATCAATCTCATATAAAAATATCAATTTTTATATAATATATAAGTGAGGCAGGCAGACGTTATGCTGCCACAGACAGCAGCGCCACCTGTGAATTCAGTTTAGAATCTAAACCATTCAAACAGACACAAGAAAATTGTCAAAATCGGTCCAGACATTGAGAAATTCACGTCGCAGAGTTATTGTAAATGCTGCGATATTATAATTTCACTAATCTATATTTATACTTATAAAAACAGAAATTGTCTGACTGACTAATCGATCCATTTTCATCCGAAATCTCTGGTTTTAAGAGAATAAAACTGTGCACAAAGGTTACCTAAATGACGTAAAAGAGCCACAAGAAGGAATTTTTGAAAATCCCACGGGAGCGGGAGAAAACAAGTGAGCAAGCCACGGACTTTTAAAGTGAAAGTCAAAATATTTTATTCAAAGTATTTTTCGAATACTGGAATACAGATATATAATTATTATTATTACTTATTCAAAGTAGGGACTTACAAGTCCACTTATTGAAAGTCATTTCAACTCCACCGCTTCAGCAAGTATGGTTGAGAAGAAAAAGTTTTGTCAGTCGTCTCTATTTCATACAATGTCACGGTACATAATATATCGAGTTCCTGGCCATACTCAATTCTTTTGTGGACGGTTTAAGTACCTATGCTACTTCTTTAGACTTGCAGATAATTTGACGAAATCGGTAAAGGAGATGGGATCTAATATTCCGAAGCTACAGCCCAACCTAATAAACGTGTCCGAGACTCCTGCCCTCCCTGAAATCACATCTCATTCAACCTTATCAAATCTAATTTATGGAAATTAGGGTTGGAAGTGACAATTACCATTGATTGTTAATTTTCATGATGATAATTATCAATAATAATTTCCGTGAAGTAGATAATTAAATAAAGCAATCAGCAAATACTGGAAATACCCAGTTTTCGCTAGTGCTTTTTACTGACCCCTAAACGTGATAGGGGGAAGCTCATCTCTCTGCCGGAGTGCTGTTTCACATGCTTTACAACCCATACTGAGGCCTACGGGTTTTTGTTACATATAAGTAGGTACCTACTTATAGTTTTAATTTTCTAGCTGATTATATACTCGTAAATTGGTTTTCAGAGGAATTTCATTCTTAGAAAAACCCACTTTTATTCCATGTATTTTTCGGCTAAGCTATGGTATCAAGAACTGTCAGGCATAGGGGAAACTATCGCCAGAAGGGATTTGGTACCTACTAGCAAGAAAGTAGTATCCAAGGCAAAGACGTTTAAAAAGAAAAAGTTTCTCTCCTAAGAATGATTTTCTTCCAACCTCTTTGATCCAAGATCTAACACACAAACAGTAATACGAATCGGAACGAAGAAGGTACAAAGACCGTGTTCCTAGTCCGGGTCGTAAAATCAATTATTACTCCAGTAAAGTATCGCTGGATTACTCCCCCAGCCCATCTACATAAATTGGGATCTATTTCGGTAGGTAACCGTCTATGCTACCATTTTGACCGAACTACAAAGCTTTATGTAGGTAAGTAGGTAACAAGTTTTTGTACCACAATAATATAATAATAATAAATGTTTATTACATAAACTTAGTCTAATTATAATAATGGTTAAAAGAGTAAAACTTGTTGCTAATTACATTTTAGTGATACCTAAACTAAGTAACTAAATACTTGTGTCTTAGGTATCATGTTAGTAACACAATAAATGGTTAGTACAAAAAGGTTTTATTTAATAACAACAATATGTAAATATGTGTGTGATGAAACGTGCTCTTTTTAAATTTTATGCCATTTTGTTTCGTGCATTTCGCTGAATTTGTACACATAAAGTGTCAACAACTTAAATACTTAGTGGTCAAAATATTTAAAAAACTGAGTTAACATTGAACGAGCAGTTCCAGTTCCGGGTTAAATACGTAAGTTCATTACATAATCCCAATTTAGCCGTTCAGGCGTTAGTTTAGCGTCCCATGGACGAACAAGGGCAAAAGATAATTCTATTGTGTCTGATTTATGTTACGGCACGAGATAAGTACATATATGTGATAAGAGTCATATTAGGAGCAGGACAAAGGTTTACACGTTACAAAATATCTGCATCTAGGTACGTAAGTTTCGTTGCTCATCCGCACCAGGAGTCGAACCCAAACTACGAGGTCTACGAGTTTCTAGTACTCACTTCCAACCGAGCTATTCCTGCAACAAACAAACGAAACACTACCAAAAGTTTTCACCTGAAAGGGGAGTCTTTTCTATAAAAGTTTGTCTTTCAAGGATTTGCAAAGGCGTTTTTTTTCTGCTCCATTATTTCGTTTGAGCCGACTTCTGAAGAGAGCGCGATATATCTACACCAGCGTGACAGTCGGCCAAAAGGTGAAAAATAGAAACTGTTGGTTTTGTTTGACGAACGAAAAACAGCAAAACTGTATGTGTACTTTTCACTCTTGCGCCGCGCAAGGGAAGGTTTACATGGGTTATGTTTTCTTTAATTTAAATCCAGAGACCTGACCTCGCTTCGATTGGGTTTATCAAAATACAAGATATTGAAAAGAAACATACACGAATGCTTAAGAATCCTGCAGGACTCGAACTAGTGAGATTTATTTTATTTTATTTCATTTCATTTCATTTCATTTCATTTCATTTCATTTCATTTCATTTCATTTCATTTCATTTCATTTCATTTCATTTCATTTCATTTCATTTCATTTCATTTCATTTCATTTCATTTCATTTCATTTCATTTCATTTCATTTCATTTCATTTCATTTCATTTCATTTCATTTCATTTCATTTCATTTCATTTCATTTCATTTCATTTCATTTCATTTCATTTCATTTCATTTCATTTCATTTCATTTCATTTCATTTCATTTCATTTCATTTCATTTCATTTCATTTCATTTCATTTCATTTCATTTCATTTCATTTCATTTCATTTCATTTCATTTCATTTCATTTCATTTCATTTCATTTCATTTCATTTCATTTCATTTCATTTCATTTCATTTCATTTCATTTCATTTCATTTCATTTCATTTCATTTCATTTCATTTCATTTCATTTCATTTCATTTCATTTCATTTCATTTCATTTCATTTCATTTCATTTCATTTCATTTCATTTCATTTCATTTCATTTCATTTCATTTCATTTCATTTCATTTCATTTCATTTCATTTCATTTCATTTCATTTCATTTCATTTCATTTCATTTCATTTCATTTCATTTCATTTCATTTCATTTCATTTCATTTCATTTCATTTCATTTCATTTCATTTCATTTCATTTCATTTCATTTCATTTCATTTCATTTCATTTCATTTCATTTCATTTCATTTCATTTCATTTCATTTCATTTCATTTCATTTCATTTCATTTCATTTCATTTCATTTCATTTCATTTCATTTCATTTCATTTCATTTCATTTCATTTCATTTCATTTCATTTCATTTCATTTCATTTCATTTCATTTCATTTCATTTCATTTCATTTCATTTCATTTCATTTCATTTCATTTCATTTCATTTCATTTCATTTCATTTCATTTCATTTCATTTCATTTCATTTCATTTCATTTCATTTCATTTCATTTCATTTCATTTCATTTCATTTCATTTCATTTCATTTCATTTCATTTCATTTCATTTCATTTCATTTCATTTCATTTCATTTCATTTCATTTCATTTCATTTCATTTCATTTCATTTCATTTCATTTCATTTCATTTCATTTCATTTCATTTCATTTCATTTCATTTCATTTCATTTTATTTTATTTTATTTTATTTTATTTTATTTTATTTTACGATTAAAAATATTTTTTGAACTAAACACATGAGCTAAAACTAGTCTTGTTTTTAATGATAGGTACTAGCGACATAAATCGGTGTCACTTGTACCATCAATGGTACAAATCGATGGTACCTACTACTGACACCGCGCCGAACAAACGCTATCTAAGACATTTTTAAATATCCGATAGCGTACCATGTCATTTGATTACCATTTACCGATCAATTTGACGTTTGCAATATAAACCCAAAATGATACCGCCTGCGCATCTATACTAATCAAAGAGGTTGGAAGAAAATTAGGAGAGAAACTTTTTCTTTAAACGTCTTTGATACAATATTATAAAGAGGAAAGATTTGTATTTTTGTATGTTTGCTACGAATAAACTCCAAAACTTTAAAAATTTCTTTCACCAATGGAAAGCTAGAAGATCAATGAGTACCATAGGCTATATTTTATTCCCGTATTCCCACGGGAACGGGAACTACGCAGGTGGAACCGCGCAGAACCGCTAGTAGAGAATAAAAGATCAAGCGTTGTTTTTGTCTGATTGTCTTTTATCTATACATCGACGAGTACCTATACATATAATAAAACTGTAACAAGACCGTGTCTGTGCATTATTTTTTTTTTGTTTTTCACTGTCGTGTAAATATAGTTATCGATTTAGATACCAAAAGTCTGACTGTGTGTGCACGGAACACATAAAACTACTGGACGGATTTTGATGAAATTTTGGGTTTGGAGATAATTGAGTAACCGGGTCAACATTTAGGGTAGATACTTTTTAATATAGGAAAATATCTCATTCACACGGGAATATATAAAAAGTCATTCGCCAATCGCTCATTTCGTTTTACTTTGATCAATTTCTTTGTGGCAGTCACATAAAAGCAGCCATATAAACCCACCGCTATGCCAACAGAAGGTGGAAACTATTGAAAAATGCAGCGAGGAGCCTCGTACTGAGCGTTTGAATGAACCGTATTTTTTGCAGACCCGATTCGAGTAATGGCCCGTTTGTCTAGCTGTTGAGAGTCCGTACACAATTCCTTAATTCTCAATTATTTTTACTTGTGAACGTGTTGCGTTGACCGGACTTTTGCCGTAATAATGCATGACTCATTGTCACGTTCCGCCTGAGCCGAGCGAGCGTGCAACCGAGAGCGCCGAACAAGCGTCGAGAGGCACGATCGGCCTAAAGCGTTCGATACCAACCATAATTGGTGGTACCTACCGTTCTGTATAATATATATGATATATATATAATATATAAGTACAAAAATATTTATGACGTTATCACGTAAAATTATCGTCCGTAAATCGACTTCACAGACAGCCATTTTTTTAACGTATCTTGCGAAACGGAATTCTGTGTCCGCGGATAAAGATTTTTTTTTTATTCTGACGTGGGACGGATGTAACGCCCCCGGTCATTTTCCCGTTTCCGTCCGATTGACGCTTTCTCGGTTTAATTTAGCTTTTAAGAAACAGCTCCTAAACGTATATGCACAATAACACATTCCGAAGTAGTAGTAGCTATAAAAAAAACAATAAGATTTGACATTTATTTATTTATTTAACTTCCTGTAACAAGAAAACCTGCACATGGCGAACTTAATGCCTAAAGGCATTATCTACCAGTCAACCATCAGGCTAAGCAAAAACACCTAATTTGAAAAAAAACACCACAAATAATAAAAATATAATTAATTTATCAAAACTCTTTAAAATTTTTCTACCATTATGTTTATGAAAAATATTATTGGTTAAATGTCAACTTAGCCCGCGGGCCAAGTGGTCTGTGGGCTCATTTGACCACAAAGCTAAATAAAATTTCACTTGGCCCATTTGTCATTTTTACAACTTTAAAACTACGATTTTATAAAGTTCTTAGAAAAACCATTAAGTGTAAAAGGCGCAATACGTACATTCGTCATTTTTACTTATAATTGAAGTGTAGTTATCTAGCGATATATTGGAAACTTGTAAGTCTTGTAACGCATCTATCTCAATTTACGTAGAATATCATTGACTTTTACCTAAAAACTGATATCATCAATAAAGTAATATGGAACTCGATATCCCCTAATACAATACTTGCCACGCCAGTCCATTATGTTGGGAACAGGGATCAGAAAATGGGATTACGGCCTGGATACAGTGTTGCAATCAAATCAAATCCAGAAAGTTAGTAATCAATGAGGATACTTTCGTTGATGTCGGTGAGTTAGATACCGGTAGACGTTTCACTTACCAAAATATGCGTAAATTAATTTCCTAACTAATACCAAAAGAAAAGTCTACAATCATAATATTATAAAGAGTAAAGATTTTTTTTTTGTTTTGACACCGTTTATTTACTCTCTAGAGTGAATAATAGCGTTCCATATTATTCACTCTTACACAGTCATAAGTTTTTGCGTATGGTAGAGTTATGTAAATGTTTATTAAGTCAATTTGTTTAATGCTTACTAGATTATTAAGATTGTAGAAATCCCAGATAGTAAAGTTATTTTTACTAAATATGTAGGAATTTTATATTGGCATGCTGTGTCTTGACGAAACATGTTGTGAATTTATAATATTATGTATTATTATCTTCGCTCGCGCACGTTTATTTCAGCTCCTTAGTGGTTGAATTTAACGAAATCCTTTCTTAGTGGATGTCTACACAGTATAGGCTATACATTTGCTAAATTTCAAGTCTCTAGACTTTAGGTTGTGCGTTGACATATCACCAATCAGTCAGTCAGTTTATCATTTTGTATATATACCTAGACGATGATTTCTAAATAAATTTGTATGTATAGATTAATACACAAACCAGTCCACCTTAATGGGAACTCATACAGCACTAACTTCGTCGGATACATGAGTTTTATCACGTCTCCCGAACGTGTCTTAGCTCTCTCCGGGTCTCAGCAATTATATTATCTCTGAGATTGTTTTAATTTCGGCGTTATTAAAACTTAGGCGCTTGTTATTATCTAGTTTGTTATTACGCCACATTTAGTTAGGCAGTTCTGGGACAAAAACTTTTTATACCACAACTTATACAACTTACGCACCTATTTATTCGTTCGGCAATTCGTTCCCGTGAGAATTTCCAAAAATCTCTTAGGTACTTAGTCAACACGTACGTCATTTATGGAACCTAACTTTTGACGGGCCTGTTGGCTCAGTTAGTAGTGACCCTGCCATCTGAGCCGGAGGTCCCGGGTTCGATTCCCGCTCGGGGCCAACATTTGTGTGCATGAACGAACATGTCTGTTCGCTTCGTGTCTGAGTGTTTAATATTTATTTAAGTATGCCTCTCAGTTATTTTGTACCCATAGTACAGTCTCTGCCTAGTTTGGGACTAAATAAACGTGTGTGAATTATGTCCCACAATTTGTAACTAAATCGTAAATCAGAAGACGGTGGTAGCGACCTGGACCTCGGAGTTGAGAGTAGGCCCTTTTTCTTGCCAACGTTTACACTGAGGCTGGACTTATTATCTCAGCTTTTCGGTCCAGTGCGTTTTATGTGAATCATTCATTACTTCACAGTTAAGATGACTAGTCGCTAACAGCGACTTCTCTCGTATTAGATAAAAAGCAATATTCCTAATGAATAAGATTTTTTTGACTAAATGTAGCCTTTTTAAGTTTATTGCACACAACGGTATCGACTCGTCCACGGATCGTCACCGCCTCGACAATCTTACTCGAAATTGTCCCGAGGCGATACAGTTACGATGATTAGTGTATAGTAAAAAAAATCATAAAAATAATACGGAACGACTTGAGTTGAGGCGGTGCTGCTCGGTTTCTGAGTTGATATGTGTGCGACAACCTATGTGTACCTATGTGTATGTGAAAAAAACACATCAGTCTGTTACTCCGTTGCAACGTGAAGCAGTGACAAACAAACAAACAAACATATATTTCTACTAGCAGCGCCTCGCGGTTTCGCCCGCGTAGTTCCTGATCCCGTGGGAATACGGGAATAAAATATAGCCTTTGTGTTATTCTGATGACTGTACACAATTGTAAAGTTTCATTAAAATCCGTTAAGTACATTTTGCGTGAAAGAGCAACAAACATCCATACGTCCATACTCACTAACTTTCGCGTTTATAATATTAGTAGGATTTATAATAGTTAGGATATTTAGCAAGGTCAGATAACGCGGTGATCATTCGCGGTAATCAAGAATTACTTCATTAGTTTCTGAATGATCATTAGTTTTAACATTGGTTTTACCTCTACGGTTACTTTTCACACACTCGGGTCTAGGTTCAGCTACGGTCGTCCTGTAGCCGAAATGATTAACAAAGATATAAATATACCTTTATATATTGCCTGTAACTTGCATGTGTGGTATGTCTATATAAGTATAGTATATTATATACAATAGACCAGACATACAATCTTGGAAATGAATTCTTTTCATAAACCCTTAACTTAATTGCACTGCACTATGACCAAGATTGAAATAAGCTAGGCAGACTAGTCTCGTCTCATCACATGAGTTTCGTTTAAATAGATTGTAGTGCACGTAAATTCCAGATGGGCCATAAAAGCTTATTTAAATGTGGCTACCGTAAAAGTGTCTATATTGGAAATAGTAGAAACATTTTCTTAAAGAAAATTAACGTTTTATTATAAGTAGCCAACGCGTAGTAGCTACGACACCATAGCATAGCATCTACGCCAGCAGTAGCCTAGCGTAGGGGGTGCACCACCAGCACACCATAGTGACTACATCTCCAGTAGCTTAGCACAGCGTCTAGGCTAACAATCACATAGCAAAACAGCTGCACCTCCAGTAGCTCCCCAGCTCCAGTGGCTACGCCACCTTTAGCCCCAATTTAGCGGTTACACCACCAGTAATCAAGCCACAGAAGAAAAATAGTACTAACATACCAAGCGTAGCGTCTACGGTAACAGTAGGCAAGCGTAGCGTCTACGCCAACAGTAGGCAAGCGTAGCGTCTACGCCAACAGTAGGCAAGCGTAGCGGCTACGCCAACAGTAGGCAAGCGTAGCGGCTACGCTAACAGTTGCCAATTGTAGCGACTACGTTGCCAGTAGCTTACTATAGCGACTACGCCAAAAATAGCATAGTAAATCAGCTTCACCGCTAGTACACACACCATTTTAAAGCGGTCACGCCACCCGAAGCTTACTATGGCGAATACGCGAACCGTAGACTAGCATAGAGGCTACACCATCAGTATCTTGCTAAAGCTACTACGCCAAAAATAGCACAGCAAAACTGCTACGCCACCAGTACACTATCACAGCGCCATGCCACCAGTAGCTTACTACAGCGAATGTGCCTGCTGAGCTGAGCTGTGTAGCTGAGCAGAATTGCTACGCCAATAGTAGCTTTGGGTAACGGCTACGTAGCGCGGCGTAACGCTACATACCTTAGCCTTAGCCTTTTGACTCAAATTAGCGCAATGTAGCGTAAATCAGCGTAGTTTAGCTCTTGTATCCCGCTGATTTCGCAGCCCCCCCTTCCAGTACGCCGCTTAACATAGCGGACGTGTGAGTGACGCTATCTGAAATGAGTGTCTAAAGAGGAGACGAGGGAAATAAATAAAATGCAACCTCCAGGATAAACGTTGTGAGGACGCATCCAGACAGCCAACGCTCGGGTTGGGATGTCTTCCAGAAGTTTTTAATCTCGTTTATACGCCAACTCGAGAACATGGTTTAAATCTCATCTACATCCTCACTAATATTATGAAGTAAAGTTGTTTGAAAGTAACCTGTCGGATTCTAGAAAACTAGGCAATTCCCCTGTGAAATATTTTATAAATTACGTACGTACAAAGATATTATATATAGAAAGACGTAGATATGTTACTATAGAACGGAAAATGAGGCCGACAAATGTAGTTAATTAACCACATTTTATTTAGTCGCATTGTATTTCAAGTCGTATTTTAAGCGCAACTCTTAACAGATAGCTCTCTTTTTCTTTATAATTCGTTCCGTATAATCTTTCCCCGTCATTGTTGTATCCTATAAATACGCTAAGAAGTAAGTATGTGCATATTGTGGCACACTTGTAGGGGATCAATTTTCAAACGCAAGCAGTATGAATATAACTCATCCTTACTTTAATATCTTTGCGTACGTACGAAACTGCAAAGTGCATCTACACTAATATTATAAAGAGGAAAGATTTGTATTTTTATATCTTTGTAACGAATAAACTCAAAAACTAGTGGACCGATTTTAAAAACTCTTTCACCAATGGAAAGCTACAATATCCCTGAGTAATAAAGTCTATATTTTATTCCCGCACTCCCACGGGCACGGGAACTATGCGGGTGAAACCGCGCAGAACCGCTAGTCTATTTATAAGAAAAAAGAATCGATCTTATTACAACACATTACAAAAAATTACACTCGTAAACCGCTAAAACCACGCCATTTGCCGGTAATTAGAGATTATTTTAAAAAAATGTGTAAAATTGTGTTTCTACAGAATATACAACTATGCAGTCAAAATTAAAATTGAAAAGTGTATCTATATCGAGATTTATAGATTTCATCAAAATCGATAGATCCGTTTCTGAGATACCAGAAATATATATAAATATATGAAATTTTAGTTTATAATATGATATACATAAATATAAGAATTGCTCGTTGAAAATAATAGGATTATCCACTTCAGTTTAATTTTTCAATAAACGCCAAGTAAAGAAGTATGAAAATCCAAGACGGTCCTGTTTTGTTGTAGATGACAATCTACAGAAATAGATCGCATGTTCAATTCCCACTTGGAATCAACAAGTTGTCCTTCTCATGTAGATACTTCGATTATCATCTCCTAATTGACTGCAAACCATATCACTATCACTACATAGTATAAAACAATGTCGCTTTCTCTGTCTCTGTATCCCTATATCCCTATGTCCCTATGTATGCTTAAATCTTTAAAACTACGCAACGGATTGCGATGCGGTTTTTTTAATAGATAGAGTTATTCAAGAGGAAGGTTTTAGTATAAACATTGCACCCGTGCGAAGTCGGGGCTCGGGGAAAATGTACTGTAAATGAACCTTTTCTTGCTATACACAAAGCCTAATTAAGCAAAATGTCATCTGAGACAAAAAAGCTCCTCGGGTAATTAGGAGGCCGAACAAACATTTTTTACCCTTAATGTCGTACGACAGGAACGTAACGAGCTGCCCGGTAATGTGTTGCCAGCTTTTGTTTAATCACCCTGCCTGCAGGAATTATTCAGATTCAACTTTTTTTTAACTTTTTTTTAAAATTGGGGGGCGTGGAACTTCGCTGCCTTACAATATAAAAGCTTTTATTTAACCTGCAATGCATGTATGTATGTAACTACGAGTATGTATGTTCGGGTGGAATCTTGCAACTCAATTTTGAAGCAGATATCTTGAACTGATTGAGCTGAAATTTGGTAACTTATGTAAGTTCGGTGACAATGCAATATTATGGCACCACCGAGCTGATCTGATGATAGAGCCAGGAGGTGGAAAATATATTTACTCTTAATTTATTTAGTTATAAAACTGAACAACTTTAATGAAAAAAACACCATCTGTATATTTTAGTCATCTACGGTATTACTTGTTGGTAATACTTAAAAGAGTTTTTTCTATAGAAATAGCCAACACGACAGGGTCTACCCACTTCTAGCAAATTACGACCAGTTGCACTTACTTCTAGCTTACTATTACACCTATTTTGTAGTCAGTCGGTCTAACCCACCGACCACATATCCAGTAGAGCTACCGTACCAACTCGCTTTGTGTCAACTACTCAATGGTTTAGCACATAAATAAAGCGACGCGTACTAATGGGGATGACTGCTTTACACCGACTAAACTTATTTTAGTTTAGTCCTGTCTTTTTCTTACCTTAGAAAAAGAAAAGGGATAGAAGATAACCTACCGAATGAAGTCCTGTCATATGCTGTATTTTAGTCGTGACTTATTTACTTATGCACTAAACACGTTATGAACCTATATTCAACGAATCGTTGTTCAGGATTAACTTTAATTTGACAGGACTAAATATCTCTCGCCTCTTTTCTTTTCTAGGAGAAAGAAAATGATAGCAGTATACTAAAATATGTTTAGTCGCTGTGAAGCGGAATCAGAACAGTTAACGCATTAACACTGACCTGAAACTTGACAGTGCAGCGACACCTACTTCTAGCATCCGTAACCGGCAACTACTTCTAGCCAACCACGTCCAGCGACTTCTAGCCAGATAAAACTAGTTCTAGCCGCACTTGGTGTTATACCCGTAACACACCCGCGAAGTCATCACTCACGTAGGCACTCAGACTCAATTACGAGGTGGAATTACGCCGGAATTAAGTTCCAGTCAGATTGCTAGAGGACGTGCTCCAGGATTAGATTTTAAACTAGTCTTAACAAGGTGCTGCGAGCTATAAGAGGTAGCGACTGTGAGGTATTATCTGTAAAATTGCGACCCATTACCCACTTTTAGTGACAATGGGTTCGATTCTGCTTTACAGCGACTAAACTTATTTTAGTTTACTCCTTTCATTTTCTTTCTCCTAGAAAAGAAAAGAGACGACAGATATTAAAATTAGTCCTGTCAACTAAGGCATTTCATAACGTGTTTAGTGCATAAGTAAAGAAGTCACGACTAAAATACACAGGACTAAATTCAGTAGGTTATCTTCTATCCCTTTTCTTTTTTTTTAGGTATGACAAAGACAGGACTAAACTAAAATAAGTTTGTCCGTGTAAAGCAGAATTGAACCCAATGACGATTACAAAAATGTTTTTTTTATATTAAGTAAATAATACCTAAAATGTCGACCACAATTCACAAACTGTAAATTAATCCCAAAAAGATACAGCCTGTGATATGGATACTCAATAACTTATTCTAATATATAGGTAGACACCCAGACGCAAAACTAAGAATACTCAATACTCAATCGTTTATTGCATCCCATAAGTTTACATAGGTGGTCTTAACTAAGTGAGATCAATTTATGGACCCTGTCTAGGGCACAGCAATAGTAGAAGAGAGGACTACTTTATAGATTTATGTTAAAGTCAATGAATTTAAAATTAGAAAAGTACAAGTATAAAGTTTTTATTTAGGTTTAATTATGCACAAAAATAAAAATAATGTGTGTGTAATAGAAACGGTGCTGATGGGTTCACCGCCCATCACGTAGGGGTCCAAAGAATATACAGGTGAAACGTGGGTTTTCCATAAATGGAATACCTCTGCCTACCCCCTCGGAGATAAAAGACGTGAGATTATTTATTTTTATTTTTAAATAGCTACACATGTTTCAGAACCAATTCTGGGGCATCCTGGTTTCCTCACGATAGTTTTCGTCACCGTTGAGCTATAGTGATAAAAAAAGAACATCGCCATCATCATCAACCCGTAACGCCCCACTAAGGGTCTTACCTCACACATGAAGAAGTTTAATAATTAATAATATACTGGATGATTATATGATTAATTTGATTGATTTTTTTCTATTATTAATGCCACACTTACCAATCACACCATATTTTTTTCCAGACAGTAAAAAATGAGATGGTATGATAACATATAACTATTAAATCTCTATCGCTCATGCTTTGGACCACAATAATTAATCCGTGAGGTATAACCAAGCAGTACATCCGCATGTTATACAACATATTAAATTATACGTTAGGCCTACTCTAAACAACTAGATTTATTACAAATCTGGGTTTTATTCATTGCGTGTGTAAGTTCAAACAAACATTATTCAAATCAAACAAAATTCGCTCTCCGACTGTTTAACATATACGTTACCTACTCGTACTCGTCTAATGTAAGCGTAAAGTTTCACGCCTTTATTTAGGTACTCATTTTTTTACTGTCTACTCGCGTCTGTTCGTGTCCTTTAGAAATTTTTAAAACAAATTTTGGTAATTTTATGGAACTACCTCACTACCCGAAGTTCCTATTTTAAATATTGACCTCACTTTATTAAGAAACTAATAGCCGTAAGTCAACCTAATAATAATAATAATAATCATTTATTTCGAGTAACTTTCAGACTCATATTTATATGTAAAGCTTGGCTCTAGGAATAAACTTTATAATAATTACTTACTACTAGCTAGAGCCAGTGACTTGTTTGCGTTTCCCGACTCCCAGCATAAGGTATAAGATCATGTTTATTAGTATTACAGAAATAATATTTACACGTGTAGTGTATTCTAACAAAGCAAATGCGACTCGTTCCAAGACAAATAATGCGGAATAAGTAGCAGGAGTGCACTCCAGTTAAACAAACTAACATACGTAAATTTTCATTAGTGAAGATATCGCGGGACCCAGGTGAGGTGGGACTAAGTCTGAGGCTTGGCCCACTTAGTTATACCGACGAGGCTTTTTGAGCCAGAGCTGGGAGTAAATGGGAGGAACGCTCATAAGAGTTAAATCTAAGCATAGGCGTATAAAGAGGAGGGGGGATCGGGTGGACCGTGACTACGCCAATATGGTCTAGTCTCCCATTATTTGCTAATTTGTGTTCTACCCTCGACATGACGGGCTATGGCAGAATATCAGCGGCTGTGGACTGTCCACAGCCAATGCTGAGTCTTAGACCCTTTTGTACACGTTATAAAACTATTTACATTCAGTTTTGTACTCTTATATTTAATAGGACAAATAAATTTTTCTTCAAGATTCTAGACTGAACACCGAAAACTTCACACATAAAACATTGAAATTAAATAATTTAATTATTCACAGCCAAGAAATCTATGTACCTACCTAAATACTTACCTACTTAGTATTTATCATGTTACTTTTATACCACAAACTTGAGTTCAGGAACCGGCCTGAAGAATCCGTACCTACCATCCGTTTCATGTTTTAACATCCTAACCTCCGCAGAGTAGGTAAATGTCAAAATACGAAACGAAAGCTTCCGATCTGTCATATTTCGTTTTTATCGAGTCAGGTATTCTACTGAAAAGCGCTTTCTGTACCTGCGCACATTCGTTACATTTTTAAAGTGTATTTGAATGTGTACCTACAGACTGTTATAACGGCAATTATTAGTTGATACACCTCTCATTCATTATTTATACACATACTGGTGTAGGGGTAGGTGTTTACTGCCTACCTACATACTACATACATAGTTACATACATACCTACATGTGTGAAAATGGCAAAGGGCAGGAATGATCATGATTTGTAAGCTTAATGCTGATAATTTTCCTCAAACGTTTCGCGAAAACAAGGTGGAGCCAAATTTTACTCCAAACAAATGCTTGGTTCTGTTATGCCACTAATTTTGTTCTAGGTATATTTTCGTGCTCCTAGCATAGAGCAATGAAGAAAGACGCTTTAGTTATACTTAGTTAATTATAAAATGAAAATGTATTTACTTCCGTAGGTAATTGAAAATTACACTTAATTCAATAGTCTAATAACAAGGCACTCTTCGTCCTCGTCCATGAAGACTGGCTAAATGTAAACAGCAGGCCATCTTCACCAACGAGTTGCTGATTCCAAATGCAGTAGGAACTCCGAGAAGGACCAGCAAGAAACTCAAGAGCAGCTCTTTTTACTCTTGTCTTACTAGTAAATATGGTTTGCAATATTAATTATAATTAACCGACTCGACGCTATGTAAGGCTACTTACAGCGTCGAGTCGGTTAATTCCATGCATGTTGGTCTACCATTCTTACTTCCAGGAATAGACTGCATTCATGGGATCAGACGCAATAGAAAAGCGGGTGCCGCGCAGCGGATCCTGTTTGTTCCCGTTCCCTCAAGAATTTCCAAATAATCCCTTCTTAATGCTCACTCACGTAACTTATGGAACCTTTGTGCAAAATGTTATGCTTCTAGACCCATTGGTTTCGTCTATAAGTCGATCGATCAGTCAGTGAACAAGCCAGTCAGTTTAAAATTAAAATAAAAAAATCGTATTAACGGACAATGTAAGTCGTTAAGCCATGTCAGCAGACGTATTCACAGAGACTCGATACCGTTTCCGTTCGATTCAAGTCGAATCTATCGACATCGGAAACGAATCTATCGAGATGGGCTGATGTTGGTATTGAAAACTAATGTCATATGTGACACCAACTGTCATAATATGTGACATTAGTTTTCGATACCAACATCAGCCCATCTCGATAGATTCGTTTCCGATGTCGATAGATTCGACTCGAATCGAACGGAAACGGTATCGAGTCTCTGTGAATACGTCTGCTGATACTGTATTGTACCAGAGACCAGTTTAAATAAATAGACTGACAACGCCATACAAAATATCGTAACTCGAAATCTAATTACTTACTAGGACGCGAGATGTCGTTAGGTGTATCGAATGGAGAAATAAATAGAAACTACAACCACAGCTTCAACTTATCTTCACCTATAGCTTACTGCCACGCTTAGTGCGGCCAAACAAAACGTTAGATGGCGCTATATATATTTTTATTTTGTGCTGGGCTGTAATTTTTATAAGGTGCGATGTTGCCGATCTTACACGACTTAGTTTTTGGAGAATTGTGTGCTTTTTATTTATCTTGCAATGTACCTATATACCTATGTATGAATGTTTGTTCGGGTTGAATCATTCAACTCAATTTTAAAGCAGATATCTTCAACCGATTGAGCTGAAATTTGGTGTACTTTTGTAAGATGGGTGACAATGCAATATTATGGTACCACCAAGCTGATCTGATGATGGAGCTGGAAGATGGCTATAGGAACTCGGTAATTAAACTACACAACCCCATCGAGTTTGGGCTCGTTTGATTCGTCTTGACGAGTACTTTGAAACTAAATGGTAACCAGGGTCTGATGATGGAGCTGGAAGATGGCCATAGGAGGAACTCAGTAATTAAACGTCATATTCTCATCGAGTTTGGGCTCGTTTGATTTGTCTTGACGAGTACTTTGGTACTAGATGGTAACCAGGGTCTGATGATGGAGCAAGAAGATGGCCATAGAAAATCAGTAATTAAACGACATAAACCCATCGAGTTTGGGCTTGGTTGATTCGTCTTGACGAGTACTTTGGTGCTAGATGGTAACCAGGTCTGATGATGGAACTGTAAGATAACCAACTGAGATGAAATTTTGTACACACGTTTAGTTTTAATGAGAATGCAAGGTTATCCATATGATGCTATTCTAAATCCAACTAAAAAGGCCCTACATTTTGTGACGGCATATTTCAAAATCTAATATTTTTAATTTTTTTTCAAATTTCTGATTTGTTGTTGATTAATTTTATTAAAAATAATTATAATGGAATTAAAACTAATTACAGAACTGCTGTTTTAATTCAACGTCTAGTTGTAAAATTGCAATTTATGTGACGTTACACTAGCGAGGGGGGGATGTCTCACAAATGTGACAAGGACGGAGGAGGGTCAAAAAAATCATGAAATTTGTGTGACGTATAAGGGTGGTGGTGGTTTGGTGGACGTGAATATGCATTGCGACATTTGCGACCCCATCTTTGAGAAATAAATTTCGTTTGTTTCGTTTGTTATGAATGTGGATTCTGTCTGATTAGATCTTTGAGGATTAGATCGATTAAAAAATATAAAATAATGCTAAAATGTTGTAAATAAAATTAAAAAGAAAAAATTGAGAGGTGTCAAGGGACACCCGGTCGGAACGAAGTTCCATCATCATCTCATCATCATCCTCAGAACATAATCATCATCACAATCATCATCATCTCATCATTAGCATCATCATCATCACCTCATCATCAGCATCATCATCTCATCTTCATCATCCGTCTAGCCCCCTTTCGCAACGCGCGATAAGGAACTTCGTTCCAATAAATCTTGGTATTAAATCTTTGCGTTCTTATAACTTAAGTACCCATTTTTTTTTATAAATAAAAGCGTGTGACATTGTGATGGAACATTAAAACACATTTAGCATTCAATTATATTAAATAAGATCATTGGACTCGATTCTGAAAACCAGCTAAAATTCCTAATTTGAAGTTTTCTCCATTCTTTTCCACCGCTTCGGAAAGGTAAGGGATAGAAATAAGCGCCATATTTATTGGGTGTTATTTAAATGGTTAGCATAGTAATCGTATTTTTGTGAGCAGAAAAATATAATCTGTAAGCAGAAATAGCTATTTGGTCAGCAACTCATGGCCAGCAAACATTTCAAAATCAATCTGCAATTTTTGTCATTCTAGATGGCTGAAAAAAAAATACATACTTTACTTGTCTTGCGCAAAATGGGCGCATTCCTTACAAAGATTATTTAGGAAGGACTTTAGATTATGCAACTTCGTTTTAGGGGAGGGGGAGGGGTAATCCCCCCATACTCACTCCCAGAACGCGGAGACTAATAGTTTTGGAGAAATTAAAAAAACAAGAAAGTGAGTTTATGTCATCATAACTTAGTATACAACCTTTCGTATTCTGCCTTATACAAGTGACCAGGGCCCAATTCAGTTCTGGTACTTCGCCGGCTGCGGCCGCGGCACGCTCGCTACGCTCGCTCGGTTTGTGTGTTGTGGTTACAAGAAAAACCTAAGCTAACCCACGTGTCACGCGCCTGCTCTTACACCGCCCACTTTTGACGTACATTGCCGATTTTTCAACAAAAACGCAATCCAACTAGATATTACCATAGACATGTTTTCTCTGCTGTTCAATCATGAAATCTTGCTGACCAAGTAGTTATTTTGCGGACCAAGTAATTATTTTGTGGACTGAATGTTTATTATGCAAACTTATGTTATTGTAAGCTGCCTATTTATGATTTAATTTTTGACCATTATAAAAATTATTTGCGGAACCAGGATTGCTATCAGATTTTTTTAATTGCAAACAAAATCTTTGTATGCCGACCAAATGATTTAAATGCTGTTTTTTTGTGGCTCACCAAATTTTATAATTGCTGAATATTCAAATTACTTCTCAAATTTATTTACAATGTCACAAATGTCAAAATAACAAAATTTAACCTTATGCACGCATTCACATCTTATTACGTTTTTAGCAATTTTAGCAACGATGTAATAAGGTCATGGATAAAAGTGTCAGATAAGACATCAAATTAGTTGGATTTTACATGTTTGACATTACTCTATAATCAATGGTTTGTTTCTGTCCTTTTTCTTCCGTATTCTATAGAGAAGGATAGGCTAACTTAAAATTAGGAATTTTAGATGGTCTGCAGAATCGAATCCAGTGTCTTCATTATTTTTCTATAGCAACCACAACCCACATTTCACAAGATAGTCTTTGGACCCCTAAACGTGATGGGTGCTGAGCCCATCAGCGGACCGGGTCTGTTTGCAGTCTCTCAGAATTAATTCTGGGACCTGCGGGTTTCTTCTCGATGTTTTCCTTCACCGTCGAACTTACATAAATTAAGGAGAAGTAATTAAATGATCAGGAGATATAAAATTTGGTGCGCCACAAAAAGACAGCATTTAAATCATTTGGTCGACATAAAAATATTTTTTTCGCAAAATTTCTACTTGGCCAGCAAGATTTCATGATTTAACAGCAGAGAAAACATGTCTGTAAGCACTAGTGTATTTGATTGGTATGCATATTTAAAACGTGGCGAGCAAAATTACTAATTGGATTGAGTTTTGTTAAAATCGGCAATGCACGTTTAATAATAACAACAACAAAACAATACAACAACAACAAAACAATACAACAACAACAAAACAATACAACAACAACAAAACAATACAACAACAACAAAACAATACAACAACAACAAAACAATTCAACAACTACAATATATATAATCTCACGCCTTTTTTATCCCCGAGGGGGTAGGCAGAGGTATTCCATTACTGGATATACCCACATTTCACGAGATATATTGGACCCCTAAACGTGATAGGTGGAGAGCCCATCGCCGGACCGGGTCTGTTTACACATGTCTCAGAATTAATTCTGAGACCTGCGGGTTTCCTCACGATGTTTTCCTTCACCGTTGAGCTAGTGATAAATATGAACGTAAGTTTTTGAAAAACTTGGTACATGCCAGGATTCGAACCCGATCCTCACTGATTTTCGGCCGGCTCTTTAACCGTCCGGGCTATCACTGCTCTACAACTACAACAATACAAAAATACAACAATATAAGAATACAACAATAACAATAAGTTGCATAATCTAAAGTCCTTCCTAAATAATCAATGTAAGGAATGGGCCCATTTTGTGCATGACAAGTAGGTAAAGTATTTTGCAACTTTTATATGCAGCTCAAAATGAATCTTTTTGCTTACCCTCTGAGTGCTTACCAAAATTTCATTAAACAGGAGCAGCTCATTGCAGCTCAGATAATTAATATGCTGTACAAAAATAATTACAGCCATCCAGAATGACATAAATTGCAGATTGATTTTTTAATGCTTGCTGGCCATGAGTTGCTGACCAATTAGCTATTTCTACTTACAGATTATATTTTTCTGCTCACAAAAATACGAATACCTACTATGCTAACCATTTAAATAACACCCTAAGTATATAACCTTAAATATATCAAATTTCAGCTCAATCGGTTGAAGATATCTGCTTCAAAATTGAGTTGCAAGATTCCACCGAACATTCATAGTTATATACATACATTGCAATTTAAATAAAATCTTTTAATCAAAGACGTTTAAAGAAAAAGTTTCTCTCCTAGAATGATTTTCTTCCAACTCTACTTTTTAATATTGGTTTAGATTTTAGGTTGAAATAGGTTTGTGTTAAGCGCCATCTAGTCGGAAAACGTTCGATACTTTGTACCTTGACTACCTTTCATCCTTTCTATATAGTCACGCCATCTGTATATTCACGTCACTAAACATGAGGGTGGTGTTAATAATGTATGCGAATGATTTTATTTAAAATTTAAATGAATGAAGAATCTTGCATATTCTAAAAAAGAAAAATATATTTTTCCGAGGTTTTATTGAAGAAGTTATTTAAATTTCTTGGTTTTAATGGCTCTGGTGAAATTATATATATTATTTAGTAGCGCCATCTGGATATTGTACAAATTTTGAGCTTTATTTGAGTTACGATTTGTTGTATGGGCATTGTCAGTCTATTTATTTAAACTGGTCTCTGATTGTACTGTACGGGTATTTTGAAAAATTCAGACAGGTGACAGGTGGCCACTATCTTTACACCGTCTTCCAATCAAAGTCAAAGTCAAAAATCTTTATTCAATGTAGGATGCTTATAAGTCCTCTTATTGAAAGTCATTGCGACTCCACCGCTTTGGTATGTACGCGGTGGGTTCGAATGGGGGACAATGGCCCATGCTTCCTCATGTGTGAGAAAAGACCCATAGCTCAGCTGTGGGCTATTTGATGACAATGATGATGAATGCATTTTCTACAAGCTTCCACGCGAACTCACAGTGGGTCTTGCTGGGTCTTGCCGTATACGGCAACAATAAGAACTTTAATATGCATTGTACACTTACCAAAGTGGGTGGCTCCCTCTGTTAATGCTACTTAACTACATAAACAAAAGTGTGTCAGGTAGCGACCCCATGCGAAGATTCAACTTGTAACTTACTCGTAGCTAACTTAGCTGGGGTTTTCGTACTTATATTACAGTCTTACGAAAGTGCCATTTTGTATAAGTACTATAATTTCAAGATACTTTTCAAACCAATATTTTATGAGTAGGTATTTTCGAGATAGAATATCCCAATTCAGCAATTTTGTGGGTGTAGGTGTGATAAAGGAATCATTAACTTTAGTTTTTTTAATTGTAGAGGAGCTGTAAATAATAAAATTAAATCTGAACATCGACTCGGGCAACACATGCCACAAACTCTTTCCGTTTGATTGATTAATTTATAAACACCGTGTTCCGAGATAAAAAGTAACCTATATGTGTTATTTTGATGTAAGCTATATCGCTGCAAAGTTTTATGAAAATCCGTTTAAAAGTATGTGCGTGAAACAGCAACAAACAACCATCCATCCATCCATCCTCACAAACATTCGCGTTTTTAATATTAGAAGGATTAATATCAATAGGTACAGAACGAATTCCTAATTCAATTTACTTCTGATACGAATTTCCACAAAAATAACACCAGTCTCCTACAGTTAATTTCTAATTCCTTTAGAAATCGCCGTGCTAGCACATCCCTCCATCGCTAATGCGACCAAACTCCCTCCAACTTCCTAGTAAGCCCTCAAGAACGCCACAGAGGTCACTTGAACAAACTAGACCACTGTTGTTACCAAGTTGTGCCGCTGAAACAAAACTAACGAAGTTCTTGTCCCGAAGGCTTTGGCAACTACTTCCGAACTGCACTCGAAGACGGTTTCTTTATTATACGTTTGTTTCATTGTGATAGGTGAATGCACGGACTGATTATCAGTGCGTAGACGTGGGACCGAACATTCAATAAGGTTAGGTGTACTAAACCTTTTGGTACATAATTAACTATTAAAAGAAACTTACCTGTAAGGGAAGTTCAATAGTAGTTATACGAGCTGGTGTGACGACGGCAGTACAAGGGCACTACTACAAGTAAAATAATCTTTCGGAAGAACCAGTGAAGTATAATTAAATGAGACTGCAGATGGATTTAGTCTGATTTATTTTAAAGTAACAACTGCTTATATACTAGCCTGGTACCTTAGGCTCTACAGCTACATAACACTGAAAACCCACAGCGAGCGGGTGGGGACGGTCGCGAAGATCCAGCGCAGTTAGGTCGTTTTGTTATGTATGAAAATCTTCTAACGATTTGGGTTTAGTAAAAAAACTTGTGTGCAGAAGCAAGAGATGGTTAATACACCAGCAAGCCCCAGAATTTGTATAAGTTAATAGGTAACAGCACTAAAGGTTCGAAAAACATAGCAGTGTCGACAAATAAGTACCTGCAGAAAAGGGATACACTTAGTAACACCGTGGGCAGAGCAATAAATACGTAACAGTTTATTAATTATTTGTTTAGAAAATAAACAAATACTGGCACGAAGCTAACACCGAAAACCACAATTCTAAAGTATTAAGTTGTCTGTGGATGAATGAGATTTACTGTTGGAAACTGCGAAATTGTTGTATTGTTGCCAGGGTGCACAGGGTTATAAAACTTATATAACTGTTGAAGGAAACGATCCCCAAAAGATCTAGAAACTTCCATTGCCTCAAAGGATACGGAATGAGCTCCCCTCAGGGGACTATGGCATGGAACCTCTTTCGCAAGGCTTTGGATTTGGGATTTATGGGTTACATTTATAAGAAAAGAGCTTTAAAATAAACCCACTAGACGTAGACCAACTTATTGACAAATGACATCATCCATCACCCATCTTTTGAAGCTCTCGGCCTTGGCGCCCAACTTGGGGCAACGAAGATCATGGTATATTTAAATCACACTATACGTTCTGATAGGTAGGTTATCTGTATAGTATACTTCCTACCCGCCTCGGCTTCGCATGGGTGCAATGGTGATGTATATACGACTATATAAACCTTTCTCTTGAATCACTCTATCTACTAAAAAACCGCATCAAAATCCGTTGCGTAGTTTTAAAGATTTAAGCATACATAGGGACATAGGGATATAGGGACAGAGAAAGCAACTTTGTTTTATACTATGTAGTGATGAAGAACTTTAAAATAAACCCACTAGACGTAGACCCACTTATTGACAAATTACATCACCCATCTTGTGAAGCTCTCGGCCTTGGCGCCCAACTTGGGGCAAGGAAGATCATGGTATATTTAAATCACACTATACGTTCTGATAGGTAGGTTATCTGTATAGTATACTTCCTACCCGCCTCAGCTTCGCATGGGTGCAATGCTTATGTATTACTAGATTTTACCCGCGGCTTCGCTCGCGCACGTTTATTTCACCCCCTTACGGGTTGAATTTTGCAATATCCTTTCTTAGTGGATGCCTACACTGTATAAAGTGTATAAGCTATCTGTGTGCAAGATTTCTAGTCTCTAAACCCAGCAGTTTAGGCTGTGCGTTGATACATCACCAATCAGTCAGTTTATCATTTTATATAATATATAGATATACATAATAATATAAATCTTCCTCTTGAATGACTCTATCTACTAAAAAAATGCATCAAAATTCTTTGCGTAGTTTCAAAGATCTAAGCATAGGTACATGGGGACATACAGACAGCGGGAAGCGACTTTGTTTTATACTATGCAGTGATCTACACTAGCCGGTCAAGCAGCAGTATCTGTGAGTCCGATGAGATTTGGAAAAAAACACTTCATACAAACTTTTATCCCCTATAATTATTTATCACCTAAACTCTTAGGTGATAAATAAAAAACTTTTCTTTGTGCTCACCTACGTTATATAAGGATCTCATGTACAAAATCTCAATGCTTCTAGACCCACTGGTTTACTGATTTGGTAGCACTGTTCAGTATTTATTGCACAAAATTAAAGCAGTCCAACTAGACACAAGTTTGTTTAACCAATGTTGTACGAAATACTTAACCTTTTTTGATAGTGACCAATTCTAATTTAGACATAGGTAATCAGATTCGCTTTAGCTAGCCCTAAATCTCAACCTGTATATATGTTACAGTCAAACCTCGAAATTCCGACGCTCCTAGGTTTGACTGGTACTACAAACTAACGCATTTTCGGATAACTTTGGTTCTAGCGCTCGGCTCGGCGCAGGCTCCTGAGGCGCGCTTGAAAGGCGTTGTGGTCAAAGTTCTAACCTAACCTAATCCAACCAATGTATAGGAGAACCATGTTTTCAAAGTCAAAGATCAAAACACACAATTGGTTTGAACTTCCACTTAGACTTTAAGTAAGATCTGAGGATTGAGGTTTGACTATGACATATAAGTATAATGAAATATTGACGTAAAAAGGCTTATGGATGTGAAGGAGGTCAAATCTAGACAGTTAAGACGTCCAGATAAGCTTGTATTAACAAATAACCTCAGAACGACGTTGTTCCTAAATAGTTCCTATTATATTTAATAATTTACCTCATAGTTTTAAGGATTTGCCACAAAGATTATTTGTAAAAAAAGTTTTTATTGGTTACTGGAGCATAACCTTTATTCTGTGAAAGATTATTTAGACTTAAGGGTACATACAATAAGTATTTTAATAAATATTTGCAAAATGATAGAATAGCCTGCACTTTATTTTATACTAAGAACTGTACCTATGTATGAACCTATTCTAAGCAAATAAATAATTCTGATTCTGAAGGAAGCGAAAGAAGTAAGTATGCAGAGATCAAGCAAAATAGGTACCCCTGTGGAAAAATGGCGTGAGCTTTATGTATTGTAACGTTGTACTTTCGTATTGAAACATTTAATATTGTGACTCAAAAATAGGCAGAATGTGATGATGCTTTTGCCTTTGCCAAACTTCAATTTAAAAAGAAGTCGGTGTTGTCAATTTCTACGACAGAATTTCCTTTTGTTGACAAAAATAAGTTATTCAATTTAAATGCATTGTAAAGTTATAAATAATAATAATATAGGGAAAATAGTGTTGTGTTATTATATTTGAGATCATTTAAATATCAAACAGTTTTGAACTATAAATTTTGCACAATTGTGTCTTGTGAATTTGAGGTCAAGATAGCCTACAGTTACCGTGTTTTTCGGGAAGTGTGTGAGAGATGGTCTTCCAAATACAGAACGTTGACTTCGTTCTTTCTTAGCCGTGATGTCGTCGAAATAACTTGGCTAGCGACATTTTACAAAAGCAAATGCTTTTGAGCTCAAACTTGAACGTCCTGGTGAGTTTGATATATCTTTCAACACTTAAACGATGTTAGATCATGATGATTTCTTGATTTTTTCTAGTTTCAAACATTTTGTGTTTCGTTGCAGAATCTACCCTACTTCAAATTTTTATTAGGAAACTCATTGTTATAGAAAGAATGTTTCCTGAAGTATTCTTCTATATTCCAATTTGGTAAGCTGTTAGTTTGTTAAATTCTCCATTTGCATTGGTTGAATTCCATAAATATTGTGGTTTATAGTGAATTTATTTTATTGCAGTATGGGTTGATATACCCACATTTTTGTAAGAAACCTCCGGGGTTGACATGAGATCCTGATGTTTCAAGCTTGACTCTTCTCCCCCACAAGGTATGTAAATGTGCAATAACTAATTCCAATTAGGTTCTGTTTTACAACTTTATATATAATTTTTTAACCGTCTCCGAGTAAAGTCATGTAGATAATATTTTCCTGTTAATTGCAGGAGGTTCCTACGATACGCAAATTTCTACGATACGCAAACTTCTACGATACGCAAATTTCTACAGTCCCTAAATTTCTCCGTTGCAAATTTATTCGATGACTACGGTGTTTCTCACCGTGCCAGTTTCTCCGAGCTCCGAGTTTTTAAGAATGGTGTAGCGCTTCTCGCTATTTTAAGATAAGTCACCATGATCAAGTAGGTGTTTTAAATTTCAACATATTAATGATAAATTTAACCTAATTGGTGGTATAACCTCGTTAGGATTTTACAGTTAAGTTATTTTATTTGCCCCGTGAACCCGGCTCTGCCGATTAACTAGTCTGGTATAACTTTAGTTTCAACTTATCTGTAATAGTGTTAACGATTAATGTACAACATCTGATATAAAAGATAAATAAATAATAACAACAGGCATTACCCACATTCAGTTTATTTTATTTCCAATCACAAGCAAACCCAGAATATAGCAAATTTCACATCATTATTTTATTCCGGTATATTTTATTTTGTCATGAAAAATTCTTCGTGACAGTATGTATTGACCAAAAAACGTTATTTATAATTTACCAACTCCAGAGGAAATAATAAAATAAAACGAACGGCGGCATCCGATAAATCGTGATCCAATACCTAAACTTTTATTGGAGCGAGTCACGTATTTCATTTCATATTCAAATCGCTGGCTATGCGCTAAAACGCGAATCAAATACCTACTCGAACGTGAGGTAGAAATGTTTATTGCTTTTTATTTCGACGAAATCGTATTTCTCAGTTTGTGAACTCCAAACTTGTTTGTCGTACTTTCCTAACTTCCTAGGTACCTGCTTCTGCGTTTTGTAGGTCACAGAACTATATATTTTAAAATAGATCTGTGCTCACTGAATACGTAGTAGGTAATAATCTATACGTGTGTCCTACATATCAATACCTCTATTTTATAATACCTACAATTGAAAAGCCTGTGCATTAAAAACAACTACCAAAATTTAAGGCGAAACTATTTAAGTTAGTATACGATATCTAATCAAGTAATCATACATTTTGTAGTTTTGAAAATTTTTATCTAAGTAAGTAAGTATATCTCGAATGGATGTGAAGTGAAAGTAATATTGTTACTAGTTTTCTATTGCATGGATCAGCGTTATTTAAAATTGGTGAACTTTAAAGTTCCAGTATTGAATAAAAACTTGATTTTGCACAAAACAGTCGCTCTGAAAGAAAGGATTCAGTGGAAAAATACTAAGAAGCCAGCATGCTCCATCCATTCCCATTGTGGTAACGTATTGAATTCGGGCGTGCTCGCGTCTAATCTGCCCAGAGCGGTCCCTAGGCTCTCTTATCGGTAGAGCAGTATGCTTCCCCGTCGACGAGGAAGGGAGCTGTGAGAGCCCGTATAAAATTGATTATGAAGTCAAAATTTTTAATAAATAAAAGTCAAAAGAAGAAGCACGAGAGTCGAAAAAATGCAGTAGAAACGCGCTCGCTAAGAAGCATGAGTGGAGTACGATTTATTGATAGAATGAGCAATAGTGTAATCCGAGAGCGTTGTGGCTTGAAAGAGGAAAATGGATGTGGATGAGGCGCGTGAGGTATGCTAGGATCGTAGCAAGTGGCGGGCTGTTGTCTCTACCTACCCCTTTGGGAAAAAGGCGTGAGCATGTTTATGTCAATATTTTTTAGAAAATACAGTGTAAATTTGTGATACGTCAAATTTAACACACGTTTATTTAGCTGCCAAGTATCAAGTAAGCTCAAATTGTATCATTACTACATTACTTTTGTACTAATTGGACTATCATTAATAACGAGGAAATTATAGCTTAAGACTACTAATATTGGGTATACACTATGCTGTATCATTCCCTCTTAAGCCAATAAAATAAAACACAATTGATTTTTAATTGTTACGGTGCCTATTGGAACAGCGTGGTGCTCGACAAATTAATACATAAAATGAAAATATAAATATTGTACCTATCTCCGACCTACGTCTTATTTTGGCTTTCAGAGAATTAATAACGCATTTATTAAAACTTGACAGTCAATCATAAATTGCCGCTATTCTATGTGTAAATTGTAAGAAGTCTTGACGATTTTTCATTTACGAAAACTCCCAGAGCTCGCTCCTTTATGACAGCTCCCTGATCTGTGGGCTTTATGTAGTCGCGGTCTGCTCGCTTACATCAAGTTAAATGTTATATTTCCCCGCAACGATGATAGAAATGCGAATTCATGTCGCCCTCAGGGCTAAGGCACTTCATTTCTCCGTTATAACAAGAGAATCGTCTTATAGTTAGGTTGGTAGCCGGGAGGGTTCTTACAGGTACACATACAGGGTAAAACCGTTAAATATAAGTTGGTACAACAATATACTGTTGTACTGACAGATGTTTTAAAATATAGACATCTGTAGGTATGAAATGGATGAAGAAATGCAGAAGCGAACATCCACAAGAAGAATGGACCCACAAAGAGTAAATAAATCGACCCACATTCGCAGCTGTTGAACTTTGTGCAAAATCAGGCAGTAAAGCTATAGAACAACATGCCCACTAATTTTAAACATATTAATTAAAAAACTTTGGATAAGTACCTATAGGTTCTACTTTATGAACATTATTTTTTTGAAGAAATTTTAATAGACTTATACTCATATATTTCCCTATTTATATCTCTATAATTGGTGTTATAATCACATCAAAACACTTGCATGTATCATTCAACCAAACCTATGCAGAACACCGTGGTTTACAGATACTAGGATGAGCAGACGCGACATTGTATTGGCTCTTAGGCTTCGTTCGGGACATATAATGAACAGCTTTGGTTATTTAATGAAAAAAAGCATATCACCAAACTGCAATGACTGCGATGTTGTTGAAGATGTTTACCATGTGCTGATGGAATGCGTCCGGAACGAGGCAGAGAGACATCAATTCATGTTGATGATCGGTTATGGTTTAGAAGTTGGTCTTTGTAATAGTGTTTTGGTCTTTCCTTTATCGGCAAGGGCCAGAGCACTATACAAAATGGTTTCCACAGCCATTAGAAGTAGACTGTAAATTTAATATTGTGTTAGTAAGTTTAATGTGTTGTTCTTTTTCTTTGTTAACTTTATGAGGGTGACATTCTCTGTATAGAGAAAACCATCTTTCAATAAATAGAAAAAAAAACATTTCTACGATAGAACAAAAACAAAGAATACTAAATAAAATCCGTTTCTTGTACAGGAACCCTTAACTTTTTACCCAGGAAACATTTCGGATGAAATGACGAACGTATTTGCGACAGTCGATTTTGTGGGATCAATTTTACGATGACACAAGGTCCCAGCTTTATGTGCCCTTAGCAGCGCCGGACTTACCGCAGGGCCAGCAGACAAGCGGATGATCCACTGACGACGCGAATAAACGAAAGAATAATACTAACTACTAATATTTGCACATCAAGGGCCTTTTGGCAATCGCAATTGACTTTATTTGACACTTGTTACACGGTCAGTGCTTGCTTTACATACACTGGCGGTAATGACAGAAGTACAAAAGAAGCAACGTAGGTCAAAATGAAGATTATTGCGATTCAAGTTGTAAATAGACGATAGAGCAGCAGGAATGTTATTTTTTAGACATTTTTACCATTGCCTGGAGACCACTATGTTACCATTTATTTACTCATTCACAATTCAAAAGCGACCAAACTATTTTGCGACTCAAAGCGACAAAAAATTATTACAAAAAGCAGGATTTACTTGCCTTGGTTTTGCCTACCTGTAAGCTAAGACCTATGTTGTGAATATTACAAGGCTTCCCACTAAACATTATGCTTCCAAGTTTATATGGGGCACAGCTATGGAGTGGAATTCAATGCCTGTAGACCTATTCCCTGATAACTTGGTTTGGGCCCGTTGCGCGTTGGCATCTTTAGATTTTATGACCTTATAGTCAGTTTCCATTAGGTGATTTCCTTCCTATGAAGATACGTGGTGGTTCATAAAAATCTTTGAATGCAGTTTCACGTCATTTTGAAAATAAAGGAATTCATTTCAGTAAAATTTTCCGTCTGCAACATTTAACCCACCTACTTTCTCTCCAACAACGGCCTTTCTGTGCAGTAGAGCTACACCAGATATAGTTATCAGCAGGGCTGGATCTATCATATGGCTTTTTGGGCTTCAGCCTAGGGTCCCATGGATTCCAGGGGCACCAGCTAAGCCAAGTCAAAGTCACAAATTGACGATAATGCAAAAAAAATCTATTATATTATTAAATTAAACTGATCGTGGTTTGAAGCCCTACGAATCCTGCGATCAAACCCATTGAATTCATTTCATTCAAGTCTACGTTGTGGTAGGTACTTCGAACTGAACTGAGTACTTAGGTGGGCCCCTAAGTAGTACCTACTTATTATCCCAGGGCTAAATCTATAAACTCACGGTCCGGCCATGGTTATCAGTGTGTAGTTTCAAGATTGTTTTTCGAATATCGCATCGTAGAGTAGGTACCTAAACTACATCTACCTCAATTTATTATAGAAGTCTTCGGGAATACAAAGGACTTAACAGTGTTACAAACCGCGATTACTGGTTATTACCAATTACAACCGGTTATGACTGTCGAACATGCCATAGTCGTAAAATGCACGACTGCATGTTATGACCTGATGTAACATGTTTACAACCGATATTATTATATCCTCAGGGAAATTATGTTTGCGAACAAACTGATATTAAATATTCAATTTTAGCAAACAGAAATGTTTTGATACAATAATGGAGCGCTGTTTTTACGAAAATATTTTACGGTATGCATAAAGCTATTATATCCACTTTTAAACATGATCATTTTTGGGTAGGTTTAAGTGTGCCCAAACTTTTTTTGCCATTTTATTATTATTTGAAATCGGCGCAGTAGTTATGTCATCCATATTGTAAAAAGTGTTGGCAATTTTTTAGGGCTGGTCGTCTGACTGTAGCCACCATTACCTGTCACCATTATGGGACCAGATCACAAGGCGGTAAGAGCATGAAACACTGAAACTTCCACCAACAGTTGGTATCGTTGATCGAAGCACTGAAAAGAGCGATTAGCCTATAGGTACGGGCCTTAGTTGCCACTTTCGACACCCACGAGAACAGATGGGTTGGTATATACCTATATAGTATTCACAACTGCTACTACACAGCCATCAGGGCAGGGGCAACCCATACGGGTGTAATTTTTTTTGCGAATGTCAAAAATGGCCGTATTTTATGATTGCGTTGACCTATAAGCTTGATTTTTTGACAGTTCTAAGGGACAATAGACCCAAATTTCGCGTCAGCGTTTCTGAAAAAAATTGTGACCCGAGACAACTGGACATCGAAGAGATACCTACTAAAAGGGATACTCTTTTATCAAAATTCAATTGCCATAATCATTCATTAAAAATATTATCCCAAAAACATTTATTTCGATTTTAATTTTACAATTATAGCAAGTTTTTAAATAATAAAACAATCAAAAAGTCTAGCAATTAATAGATAAAAATGATGACGTCACAATCTTGTAGCTATTTAGTAAATTTTCAGTAGTAATTCTCGTTGTTAGACAGACCATTAGAATTAACTCAATTTATTAGTCAAATACCTACCCTATTATGAAATCGTCGAGCAGCCACTAGAATGAAACATTTCACTGCTAAGTTTCTAAAATGCATCAACAAATAGTTAGTTTGCGGAGTTCCAATTAGAAACTAAACAAACTAATCTACAGCCAACTGTCCCCTTTACTGCGAGCAAATACTAACTACTGTCTGTATTAATTTCCAGCTCTACATCAAGGGAATACAGTCTATTTGACAATGTTTAGAGGTGCGTCATTGTTAGACGACAGCCTTGTAAGAAACAGACGGGTCATAATGAATCTAACAAACACTGGCATGAAAATTAGTTCATAGTTGTCATAAAGGATGAGATTCATGGACTAGTTTAGAGCGCCTTGTTGACTATTGACATTTCTAAGTGTACTTTTTGTATAGGTATAAATAAATGAGTTTTGATAAAAAAAAATCAGCTTTGTTGCATGAAAAGTAACTACCTCCCTATAGACTACATACCTACTCAATCCCTACTAATATTATAAATGCGAAAGTAACTCTGCTGTCTTTTACTTTCGGCGACTAAAATGGAGGACGGAGCTGGTTGAATTTTTTACCTTGTAATGAGGTTGTTTCCTACATTTTGTTTTAGAAGCATTCGTGGAGGCCAAGCGAGTATTTTTTTACCAACCGAAATAAAATTAATGAATTTTAATTCGATTTGAACATGAACCGTTCACGGAATATTATGAGTTTGAACCTAAACCTATATGACAGGACTCTTGGCTCAGTAAGTAGTGATCCCACCTTCTGAGTCGGAGGTGGATGATCGAGGTTCGATCCCCGCTCAGGGCCAACATTTGAGTGCGTTAACATGTATGTTGGCTTCGTGTCTGCTCTGAGATATGTTTATCAGTTGTTTAGTACCTACCCATAGATAGTACAGGCACTGCCTAGTTATTAACCGTGTATGAATTGTGTTCCACAATTTATTTTTATTATTTAATATCTATGTATTTAAACCACCCCGTTTACGTCCAACATTCACCAAAATGATTCCATAAAGTGCCTCTTCCATTTTTCAAAACCGATATGGAATGAAAAACAAAGAACCTGAGAAAATTTTGCATAAAAGTTTCAAAGCGAATTGCACCGTTATTTCTCTCCACGCCTCCCATTCAAACGGTGCATGTGAATTGTTTACGAGAAGGACGCGGTCGCGCCAGCTGTACACTCGCCTTAATTTTGCGTGCAGACATTGAACTACAGTCATGTGGAATGGACTTTATTGTGTTCGAAGACTCGACTTTAGAAAGAGAAAACTCATTAGTTTTCTCAAAATCACCTACCTTCTAAGGCATGAGTGTATGGAGGAGCGGAGGTAGAATGCTTCTCCATCGTGAAAAGGGAAGATCTTCCGCCAGGCGAGGTGATCTTGCCTGGGGACCGCGGTCCAACGGTTGATGTTGGACAGTTGTATTTATACAAACTCATTAGAAAGTTCCGATAGCGCGGTTTAGAACTCGGCCGTCTATTGGCGAGTTCTATGTAGTGTCTCTACAAGTGTATCGGTTGGTTTCAGCTTGGTGGAGCGGTGGTGGCATGTTCCTTTATTGTGAAAAGGGAAGTTATTTCACCAGGCGAAGTGATCGGTGCATCCAACTCTTAATGTTGGACAGTTGTATATATACAAACTGTAATGAGTCCTTGCAGTCTATAGCGTAGCGCTTGTTTGTTCTATGTAGGATCGATAGGTAGATGTCGCATAACCAGGTAAAAAAAAGTGTAATAATAGTTAAATTTTTCTTGTAATACCTACACACACAAGAACACAATTCGCAGAAGCCAGCTGGTAGGTGGCCGCATTAGATAAATCCCTGTACCTATACAAAATTTCATCAAAATCGTTAGAGCCGTTTCTGAGATATCCGAAATATAAATAAGTATATAACTACCTACACATAAATAGAAGATTTGCTCATATAAAGTAATAAGTAGTATATCGATAGGTATCATGCATGGTTTCAAGTTTCAACTGGTAGAGTTTAGAGTGCCTCGTTATTAGATAGATCATTGACTTTTCAAGCTGTATTTTCTATACCTACTGAAAATTTTTTAATATGAATTTGAATTGAATCAACTGTCACATAAAATTATACAAAGTGGCCTTCTACATCGAGTGTATCTGTGTTAGTCTTGTTACAGCTGGTACTGACAAAACAATAGGCACTTAGCTGCAGTCGGATGCTATGGAAGTTTTAAATTCCCTGCGAGCAATGGACCACAGCGCAATTCTTATTAAAGCAATCAAATTTTGTGGTAGTGCTCTTATTGCAGTCTGGTTTCACCGTCGTAATATTTTAGTTACGGGTAGAAACGCTTAAAAGGTTTTACTTTTATAGGATGAAGCCAAACGAGCGTAAAGAAGACGTTCCATCTTGGGCCTGCACATTGTACCTACACCAGCGTGAAAGATAATAATAATACTTTATTTGACACAAAAAACACATACATAATAGTTACATTTGTCTTATACATTATTTAACAAGATAGTACGTATATATTTTTTAAGAAGAAGATAGAGAAATATCTAGTGATTATCATTTTTTTTTAAATCATTTCATTCTATTTAACTTGCACAAAAGTTATTGTACTTCAATGATGACCATGGAATCATATTGAAATAATACTATTTCTAACTCCTTACACCAAATTTAAATTTTACTGTGAATTAGTCCGACAAACGTCCTAGTCAATTGTCATTTTACCGGTCAGGTCGCCATTTTTTTTTCGGTCTTCGCTTTGCCATTTTAATGAAAATTAAAGTTTATTGTGCAATTAAACTAGACAAATATGAGCTAAATCGTGAATAATGCTAAAGTTATTTTGATTTATATTTATCTAAAAAACTATTGTACATGGTGCAGGCCCAGTCTCCATACATTCCTGAAACGTCTCCTTTGGAATTGTGAGTCGCGTAACTTCTGCTGCATTCGATTTCATAGAAAAGTCCTGTGATTAAAACCGCTACGCAAAATGCGTTGAATTATTTTGGCGCAGAAAGGACCAGACCAGTATGGGGTCATGGAAGCTACTTAGGTAGTCTACTGAAGTCTGCATCCTACTTATTATTTATACGTAATACGGGTGTAGACGCACCCTAGTAGGTAACTACTACCTACAGTATGGTAATTACTAATTACACAGCAGAGCCGCTGTAATATATTTTTCACTCCATTTTATTGTCAGAACTGCGTAGGTATTCACGGAGACTCGATACCGTTTCCTTTCGATTCAGATCTAGTGAAAAATTTTCCGATGTCGAATCTATCGACTTCGGAAACTTTATTCTAGGCGTTTCTGACAGCCACGGAAAAATTTCCGAATCCTTATGTCACATATGACATTAGTTTTCAATACCAACATCAGCCCATCTCGAAAGTTTTCGATACCAACGTCAGCCCGTCTCGAAAGTGTTCGACAGATTTTCCGATATCGAATATCGAAGCTCCCTCAATACGCCTGCTGGATAAGATTACAACATATATTTTTCACGGAAGCACATAACTGCTAAACAACGCGTAACAGAAAAAGCGCTATTCCTCATACACCCCAATTACCTACTTAGTAACAATTAGTTATATTAATTGCATTAATTGCAGATGTTAAGAGTAACAAAAAGAAAGAAGAAATTCAAGCTGGGGGCCAATTCTACTAAATGACAGCGGTGATAGTTGTATGACTGTGGTCACTCAATGGTGATATTATGTCAAATTTTGACACTTTTCGTATTCTGATAACTGTCAGTTTTCACAATCATTCAACTATCATTGTTGACCACTTTTGGTATTCTACTATTCCTACCATGGAATGGCGCTGTCCAGTGATTGCTTTTTTCCCCTTATTTTAAGGCATTGGCAATTTAGCCATCAGCCCTAAACACGACACGAAATTCAGATTTTAGCTCTGCTTCAGAGTCTATGCACAAAAATACACAAGTTTCTTCAAAACTTATCGAAATGTCACATGTACCATAAATAAAATCAATCATCTAAAGATTTTAGTGCCGAAAACCCGAAATAAAACTAATGACACGCATGGTAGTAATAGTTATATATGGTAGGCAACACCTAACGTAGTCCATAGTCATTCCATTGTTATGCCACTATGATTTTAGTGGAATACAAATTAGATGTCATAGTTGCCAGTTGCAGCATAATGGAATGATAGTTCGATGACAATGGCTGACATTTAGTGGAATTGGCCCCCTGGACGATAACTTCGGGCTGCGGCCAGTATGTTTGAATTGTGTCTTAGTTTGAATTTTGTTTTAGTTATACAACGCGTAACAGAAAAAGCGCAATTCCTCATGCACCCCAATTAGTTTATATTAATAGAAAAAAAATATGATGCAATCGAACTTTAGTTGTGTCTAACCAATTTTCTTAAATATCGATTAATAATAGCACGATTTCCATAGAAAGCACTAAATTCAGCTACACTTATTCATTTTTGGAAAAAAATTAACACATATTAAAAATAGCTGAAATCGAATAAGTAGGTAGTCGATACTGAACAAACTAATTTAAGGAATTGCGCTTATTCTGTTACATGTTGTATAAGCTCGCACCCAGCGTATAACAGAGGCTAGTCATGGCACTTAGTACGACAGATATCCCTACAAATTATAATAAATAAATACTTTAATTCATAATCATAATTTCATCGAGATTATTATAAAATTTTTTGAAGGTACGTACCTAACCCTGCGTGAGTCCGACACGCCCTGGGCCGGTTTTTCTTAAAAAGACTTTCATTTAGGTAGGTAAATATCTATAATATTGTCACTATCACTACATAGTAGAAAACAAAGTCGCTTTCTATATAGGGCTTAAATCTTTATAACTACGCAACGGATTTTTATGCGTTTTTTTATAGATAGAGTGGTTCAAGAGGAAGGTTTTAGTATTTATACTAAAACCTTCCTCTTGAATCACTCTAAAGCATTGCACCCGTGCGAAGTCGGGGCGGGTCGCTAGTTATATATAAAATGATAAACTGACTGACTGATTGCTGATGTATCAACGCACAGCCTAAACCGCTGGGTTTAGAGACTTGAAATTTTGCACACAGGTAGCTTATTTATAGGTACAGTGTAGGCATCCACTAAGAAAGGATTTTGCGAAATTCAACCCGTAAGGTGAAATAAACATGCGCGAGCGAAGCCGCGGGTAAAAGCTAGTTATTTATAAGTAAGGTTAAGGTAACCCCAACGCACAACTATCTTTACTGACATTATGAAGAGGTAAAGTTGTTTTATTGTTTTATACTATTACTATTGTTTTATTATAATCTCTGGAACTCCTTATCCGATTCATAAAATTCTTTCACTACGACAAAACTACATTATTTCCGTCGATAGACCGTTTTACAGACGCGAGCAGAACCACTGAAAGCAGCTAGTAAATACGAAAGTTTTGATATATTCCAAGCAGAAAACTACTCGTATATATTATATATAAGTATTTGAAGGTTGTGGTCAAACAAACCCTTTGCGAACTGCGAAATAACCGAATCAAATTAACCTAACCCTACTGATTGAAGAGCAACTATGAAAGGGTTCAATCGACCTTAAGAGCATTTACAAGGCTCTTTGATTCGCCCTTTATTACGCGTGAGTGGCAGTACGCCTCATTTGTTACAATAAATAAATAAATTGTGGGAGACTATTTAGGTAGGTACACACGGCTATTTAATTGAAAACAAGGATCCTATAGGTCATTAAACAGCTGATAAAAATACTTGAAAACATAAGACCAGATACGAAGCCGCCAGAAATGTTCATGCCACTCCTCGAATCTACGCTGGTTTGGCGTAGGTAGTTCTAGTAGGTACGTAAGTACTCAAAGATATTGTATAAGTATAGAAAGACGTAGATATGTTACTAGAGCACGGAAAATGAGATTTCAAGTCGTATTTTAAGCGCAACTCTTAACAGATAGCTCTCTTTTTCTTTATTATTCGTTCCGTATCATCTTTCCCCGTCATTGTTGTATCCTATAAATACGCTAAGGATCAATTTTCAAACGCAAGCAGTATGAATATAACTCATCCTTACTTTAATATCTTTGTAAGTACTTATTTATTATTCTGTGGTTCTAGCTTCCGTCATATTGTCACGATTTTTTTGATGAGAATACATACCTAATAACGAGTAGTCTTGGGCATAGTCGTTCGCCATTGGGAGCGCTCAATTTAGTTCACAGTCCTACCGCGAACTAGTTCGTTAATTTAGTTCGTTTTTTTATATTTTTATATATTATGGAGATAGTTCATTATGGATATGTTTTTCATATTATAGTTGCGAAAAACTTTAACTGTAACTGTTTAATAAGAAACTCGCGTAACGAGCCATTTACACGAGGGCAATCCACTAAGACAATCCACTAAGACTGCATACAAAAAAAACTTGAGGACAATCCATTCCATTGTCCTCACGTTTTTTTTGTATGCAGTCTTACTTCTTAGTGGATTGTCTTAGTGGATTGCCCTCGTGTAAATGGCTCGTAAGAGTGGCAAGAGTAAAAAAAAATTGTCGGTTAGCCATGCAGCGCCACTCAATAATAGAGCGGACGTCAGAAAAATACATACCTATTTAAAAGAACTAAGAGCAAGACTGTGGACGAACTAGTTCGCATAGTTCACCTAAAAGAGCGCTCTTTCGAACTAGGTCGTCCGCGAACTACCCAAGACTAATAACTAGCATTTTAAAACTAGGATATGCTGATCGAAGCTCTCTCTGAACCGCTTCCGAGTTCATATGTATGCGAATACCCTAAATCTACTACTCAAGCCACTCGAATTCTCATCTGGAACGAAGTATATCAATCGATTGAAACCTCATCCATCACAACACATCTATATACGGTATTAAATATAGTAAGTAGGTAAGTATACCTAACGCTTCAATAAGCCCGGAATTTTTTTGGGAAACACTCAATATTTTGGCACACTGACAAGGATATTCACTTAGCAAATGTTGGAAACGCTTTGTTTTTATTATTTTTATATAAACTAAGTAACTAATATTAGGAGTATTTCAGTCAGGAAACACATGACTGGAGTTTCTTAGTGTCGAGTAATAGTGAGTTTAGTGAGTCTCAGGAACAAATCCTAGTGAGGGCAAAGAATATTATTTTTTAAATGTACGTATAAGTAGGTACATTGTTTATCACTACATCTACGGTGAATGAAAACTAAGTAAGTATGTTTGAAAACCCACAGGCCCCAGGATTCTTTCAGTTGGTCGATGGGCTCGATATCTGTCACATTTTGGGGTACAAAAAAAAATATACTGTTTAAAAGTCGGTAGTTATTTCCAGAAATGTTAACAACCGTTAAAACAATACTCAGATGTCATAAACCTTACCAGTATAAATGCACCATTAGTAAGTGACATATTCTAATAATCAGCTCCTAAAAAGACTGTTGTTTTGGTTACCTATTGCTTCAAGTTGCCACTTTAATAGTCTATTTCATGTACCATGATTTCGGTGACAGTTCACATTTTTACGCTTATTTTGACTAATAAAAATATTTGATTAAAAAATAAATATTATAATAATATTTTATTATAATATTTATTGTGTGCAGTGATAGCCCGAACGGTTAAAGAGCCGGCCGAAAATCAGTGAGGCTCGGGTTCGAATCCTGGCATGTACCAATGAGTTTTTCAAAAACTTACGTACCTACATATTTATCACTAGCTCGACGGTGAAGGAAAACATCGTGAGGAAACCCGCAGGTCTCAGAATTAATTCTGAGACATGTGTAAACTACTGTAAACAGACCCGGTCCGGCGCTGGGCTCACCACCTATCACGTTTAGGGGTCCAACAGCGTGTGCATCTGGATTGAGGGCCCACTTTTTAAATTATTGCGAAACGAAATGATACTTACAGGGCATTTACTTAAAATTTTGTAAAACCTAAAGCAAAGATTCTTAAATTTCTTAAACGTGAATCAAAAGAGTTATGGTCAAATAGCTTGGGCCCTCAATCCTGACGCCTGCATAAAACGGCATAGTCGAATCTCAGAAAGTACTATCCCTGGGATAATAATTATTATTCGAGTATTTAGTTAGGAATTTCTTAAATACATTAAGAAATTGTCAAGTCTTAAGAATGCGACAATACAGATTTATGGCGGTTTAGCTTGGGCCCTCAATTCAGCAATTTTGATATTGTAGAATCAGCAAAAAATATGAGTTTTTCTAAGGAAAGATATTAATACGACTATAATATATTTGGGTTCCATATCTCGGAAAATTTGTTAAAAAGAAATAACGACACAAAAGTTAATTGTTAAAAAGTAAATGAATTTCGTATTTTTTCAAAACGTCTGAACTGAGGGCCCAAGGTTTTTGTCAGTATTGACTAGGCTAAGCCTTCTACACTTCCGCACTTTAGGCTAAGTATTTTAACAAATTTTTAACTAAAAGGCTACAAAGCGTCCATTCTTCTAAATGCCGTACTTTAGGAGAATTGATTTTCGATGTTTTATATGAGAATATGCGTGTCATGCTCCACGGCAGAACCACTTGCGCTTTTATACATATGGTTTTTATTAGAAAATTCTATAGAAATTCTATAAAATTCTAGTCGTATTAAAAAAAATTCTATATCTCTAGTTTTTCCGTAAACTTCAATTAAAAGTGGTTCTGCTGGGGAGCATCTCCCCAGCAGAACCACCATGAAATATCTATTAATACACATTGTATAATAACATATATGGTACCAAATAATTCTATAACAATTCTATATTGACCTAGCACCCCCAAAACGTTAACCTATTTTGAATATACGAAGTTACCGACACCATAAACTTTTTCATACAATTGGTACCCGCGAATCGTTTGTCAGATTAATCGATTATTTTTTCTTTTTTTTTATAACAGATTTTTAAATAATATTAATCGATTCTTAATTAATCGATTAATTAAAATCATGTTTGAATTAAATTAATCGATTAATTAAGAATCGATAACTTAATATTATTTTAAAAAACCAGCCAAGTGCGGGTCGGACTCGCGCACTAAGAGTTCCGTACCGTTATCTATAAAAAGCGAATGAACGGTAAATTGCGGTTTACGATTTATGACGTATTCAAAAAAATTGCTTAGGTACTAGATCTCGTTCAAACCAATTTTCGGTGGAAGTTTGGGTGTATTCTTTGTCCCCATTGGCCGTATCCCCATGATGGGGACAGCGGGAAGTCAAAAAAATTTCTTCCCGTTGTCCCCATTATAGGGATACGGCAGTGAGGACAACGGGAATACATAAATTTCACGTGTCGATATCCCCATTAAATCTGTATTTGTTTTTTAACCTTTGTTTTGAAAGCAGCAAGAAGAAAAACGACCATATATCAATAATTTTTTACCAGCCTGGGCCTCGTGTGACATTCTTGATAACAAAACGTAAAAATCGTAAAAACGGAATTATTAATTAGAAGTAGGTAAATAGGAAAATCGTTAGTTGATTTATTGAAATATTCTAGTGGGATATATTCTCCGATGTCATATATCGTACCCATAAAGGCAAAACCAACTAACTGCAGTGAACATAGTTTCGAGTAAATTAGTTTTTAATATTTGATGAGAAAATTATATACCTAAATAGTGCATTTTGACTTTGTGTGTTGTTTTTTATATTACGCAATCTAATCAGGTATTGTATAGTGTAATAAAAAAATATAAAGATCCCAGAAAAAAAAATTGGGAAATCTATCGCGGGGGGGTTACTTAGTTGGTTTTACCTGAATTATGTAAAATAGAACTTATTTCTGAAAGGAAGCCCTGTACGCTTCTGAGTCGAATATTAACGTTTTAATTAAGAAAAACTAGATTATTTACAAAAACAGCAATACAAATATAGCAAAGGAAGCACCCAAAATAAAAATAAAATATTTTTTATAGTTGGTTTTGCCTGAATAAAATTAAGACTGGTGTGCGGTTATCTACAGGTGCCGAATCTATTAGGGCTCCATTTTCAATATTTTTGTATGTAGAGCTAGATTTTGCGTACCTCTTCATACCCCTATCTTCCTATGCATTATAAAATCTGTAAAATCTAATGTTTAAAAAATTGGAAGAGTCTGGCTGAACACATCATCTTGATTAGGTCAAAAAACAAGAAAACTTCACGACATGATTTTTATAATTGAGTACTTTTAATTGATTTGATAATAAACGTTTATAATGTGATCCTCTGATATTTTAATTGACATAAAACCTTCTTCAGGTCACAGGGTAGGTAGAGATAATAGAACGTTGCCTGCTATGAACCTGTACATGTTTTGCGCTTCACCCAAAATATGTACTCCACCAATAGTCCAGTCAATAAATGGTTATAGAGTGCGTGAGCGGGGACTGCAGCTATTTATTCAGTAAGTTGTTCAGGGTGCTTAGGGAGTAAACATACTAAAAGTCCCGGCGTCTAGGAGGTCCGCCGGAGTGGGGATTAAAGTTCCCACTTTTGAGTTTTTCGCTAATATCTTTAAAACGGTGTATCGTAGAGAAAACATATCTTCTACATTATAAATTGTAGCACTAGCGGTGTTTGTAACAAATAAACTCAAAAACGACATGGGGTTCCGCGCGGTTTCTCCAGCATAGTTCCCGTTCCCGTTGGAATACGGGAATAAAATATAGCCTATGTTACTCGGGGATATTCTAGCTTTCCATTGGGTTTTTAAATCAGCCATGTCGTTTTTGAGTTTATTTGTTACAAACACCGCTAGTGCTACAATTTATAGCGGATTGACCCACGTAGTTCCCGTTCCCGTGGAAATACGGGAATAAAATATAGCCTATGTTACTGAATGATGATTTAGCTTTCCACTGGTGAAAGAATTTTCAAAATCGGCCCAGAAGTTTTTGAATTTATTCGTTACAAATACCGCTAGTGTTATGTAAAATAGCGGTTCCGCGCGGTTTCACCCTCGTAGTTCCCATTCCCGTGGGAATACGGGAATTAAATATAGCCTATGTTACTCAGTCATATTCTAGCTTTCCATTGGTGAAAGATTTTTTAAAATCGGTGCAGTAGTTTTTCAGTTTATTCGTAACAAACGTACAAAAATATAAATCTTTCCTCTTTATAATATTAGTATAGAAGTATAAATTAGTGTAGATATCTATGTGATAAAAGACGAAAATAACTTAGCGGCTGCACGGATTTAGATGAAATTTGGTAGGATGATAGATTAGGACCTGGATTAACATATAGGCTACTTTTTATCCCGAAATAACGCGAACGAAGTAGCAGGCAACAGCTACTGTTTGATACAAGTACTTTTTTCGAAAAAATTCACTCTTCCGGAACGTGTAGTTCGAAAACGGGTAGGTTTTCGAAAAAAGTGTATAAGATATAACTTATTGTTGCAGAATATTTTATGAGCTTTCTTTATGTAGAAGATATGTTTTCTCTACGATACACCGTTTTAAAGATATTAGCGAAAAACTCAAAAGTGGGAACTTTAATCCCCCCTCCCCACTCCGGCGGACCTCCTAGACGCCGGGACTTTTAGTATGTTTACTTCCTAAGCACCCTAAACAACTTACTGAAGAAATCGTTGAGGTCCCCGCTCACGCACTCGACACCTACTGTTGGGTTATTTATTGACTCATTCAAGCTAGTATCTAGCTGTCTACAGTATATCGAAGTTCCGAAGATCATGTAGGCCTAGGTCAGCCACTACCGACACTCCTTTCACAACCCCCTTTTAATACTGTCATTATTACGCTCTAGAGAACTGTTTTGTCTATCTTTTTTTTTTGTAAAAATGTGTGAATTTTACTAAAAACATTAGATTTTACAGATTTTATAATGTCTAGGAAGATAGGGGTATGAAGAGGTACGCAAAATCTAGCTCTACATACAAAAATATTGAAAATGGAGCCCTAATAGATTCGGCACCTGTAGATAACCGCACACCAGTCTTAATTTTATTCAGGCAAAACCAACTATAAAAAATATTTTATTTTTATTTTGGGTGCTTCCTTTGCTATATTTGTATTGCTGTTTTTGTAAATAATCTAGTTTTTCTTAATTAAAACGTTAATATTCGACTCAGAAGCGTACAGGGCTTCCTTTCAGAAATAAGTTCTATTTTACATAATTCAGGTAAAACCAACTAAGTAACCCCCCCGCGATAGATTTCCCAATTTTTTTTTCTGGGATCTTTATATTTTTTTATTACACTATACAATACCTGATTAGATTGCGTAATATAAAAAACAACACACAAAGTCAAAATGCACTATTTAGGTATATAATTTTCTCATCAAATATTAAAAACTAATTTACTCGAAACTATGTTCACTGCAGTTAGTTGGTTTTGCCTTTAAGGGTACGATATATGACATCGGAGAATATATCTCACTAGAATATTTCAATAAATCAACTAACGATTTTCCTATTTACCTACTTCTAATTAATAATTCCGTTTTACGATTTTTACGTTTTGTTATCAAGAATGTCACAAGAGGCCCAGGCTGGTAAAAAATTATTGATATATGGTCGTTTTTCTTTTTGCTGCTTTCAAAACTAAGGTTAAAAAACAAATACAGATTTAATGGGGATATCGACACGTGGAATTTATGTATTCCCGTTGTCCCCACTGCCGTATCCTTATAATGGGGACAACGGAAAGAAATTTTTTTGACTTCCCGCTGTCCCCATCATGGGGATACGGCCAATGGGGACAACGAATACACCCAAACTTCCACCGAAAATTGGTTTGAACGAGATCTAGTACCTAAGCAATTTTTTTGAATACGTCATAAATCGTAAACCGCAATTTACCGTTCATTCGCTTTTTATAGATAACGGTACGGAACCCTTAGTGCGCGAGTCCGACCCGCACTTGGCTGGTTTTTTAAAATAATATTAAGTTATCGATTCTTAATTAATCGATTAATTTAATTCAAACATGAATTTAATTAATCGATTAATTAAGAATCGATTAATATTATTTAAAAATCTGTTATAAAAAAAAAAAAAAAAAAATCGATTAATCTGACAAACGATTCGCGGGTACCAATTGTATGAAAAAGTTTATGGTGTCGGTAACTTCGTATATTCAAAATAGGTTAACGTTTTGGGGGTGCTAGGTCAATATAGAATTGTTATAGAATTATTTGGTACCATATTATATGTTATTATACAATGTGTATTAATAGATATTTCATGGTGGTTCTGCTGGGGAGATGCTCCTCAGCAGAACCACTTTTAATTGAAGTTTACGGAAAAACTAGAGATATAGAATTTTTTTTAATACGACTAGAATTTTATAGAATTTCTATAGAATTTTCTAATAAAAACCATATGTATAAAAGCGCAAGTGGTTCTGCCGAGGAGCATGACACGAATATGCAGCACTTGCATGCATGGCGGCGACAGGCTGCATGAGGACAACCCCCACAGCCGCCCTGGAAACCATGCTGAACTTAACACCGCTCCACCTCTTCCTCCAACAGGAGGCGGCGTCAGCGGCGGTACGTCTAAAAACCTTAAAGCTGTGGCGTGACAGAGCTGTTACCCACACGAAAATCCTGGACAATGCCGTCGTGGACCTGCCGCTACTAGCGGCGGTTAACGACAGGATACCGGTAAGGTTTATATTTGACAAAAAGTACAAGATACAACTCTTCGAGGAGGGGACTGAGAGTCTGAACCTCCGGGAGCTACGCGTCTTCACGGATGGCTCAAAAACGGCCTCCGGCACAGGGTGCGGTGTGTTCTCAGAAGACTTACAAATTTATCTATCCAGGCCCCTGGGAGCTCACAATACAGTCTTTCAGGCTGAGTGCGTGGGCATCTACATGGCGGCAGCGGCCATAGCTTCAAGGAGAGTAAAAGGTGCATGTATACGTATCCTCTCTGACAGCATGGCGGTTCTACAGGCCCTCCGTAGTAACTCAATCAAATCGAGTCTCATCATGGAGTGCCATGAAAAGTTGACGGAGGTAAGCTCCGACAATACAATCACTTTGCAGTGGATCAAGGGTCACAGTGAGTCGCGCGGAAACGACGCGGCTGACGAGTTGGCCAGAAAGGGATCAGGTATGGCGGCGATAGGCCCAGAGCCCATGGTGCCCCTCCCCTTCGGCTGGTCCCGCACACAACTGCGACTCCGTGCTCAGGCTGAGCAGGAACGGGCCTGGACCGGCCTGGGTGAGTGTAGACAGGCGAGATCGGCGGTACCACACCTGGACCGGCGTCTCTCTCGCACCCTGATAAACCTGAGCCGGAAACAGCTACGTACGGTAACTGGGGCCATAACAGGCCACGGTCCTTTTAACAAACATCTGTTTACTCTAGGTGTCACCGACAGCCCCCTGTGCAGAGCGTGCATGGAGGCAGAAGAAACGGCTGCGCACGTGCTGCTGGAGTGCGAAGGCGTGGCTCAATACCGGGCGAAGCACCTTGGATCCCCGAGGTCGCTCCCCGAAGCCCTCAAGGACGTCAAGTCGCTGCTGGGCTTCCTGGAGGAGCTGGGATGGCAAGAGTAGAGCCATTCCCACCATCACGCAAAATAGGCGCAAAAATGACGTCGAGTTGCGGAAACAAGCCCGCGTTACCATACCATACATACCATACCATACATACCATACCATGAGAATATTCAGTAGGGTGACCATAATGTTTATCGTAAGTATAAACAAGTATTCGTCGTGATCATGTAAGTAGTATTTTGTAAAGCGCAGATACAATATAATATATAATTATACAACGCGTAACAGAAAAAGCGCAATTCCTCATACACCCCGGTTAGTAAATTAATATACTAAAAAAAAGATGCAATCGAACTTTAGTTGTGTCTAACCAATTTTCTTAAATATCGATCAATAATAGCACGATTTCCATAGATAGCACTAAATTCAGCTATGCTAATTAATTTTTCGGAAAAATTTAACACATTAAAAATAGATGAAATCGAATAAGTAGTCGATACTGAACAAACTAATTTCAGGAATTGCGCTTATTCTGTTACATATTGTATATAATATATAAAGCTCGAAATAATTATATACGCCTAGCTGTGCTGTGCCCTCACCTACGTATGCGTGGAAAAATAAAATAAGAAAGTGCCAATAATCAATGAAATTATGTATTGGACGTATTAAAAATATAACCCTGTATATTAACAACTAGCAGTGCCTTGCGGTTTCATCCGCGTAGTTCCCGTTCCCGTGAAAATACGGGAATTAAATATAGCCTTTGTAACTCCCTGGTAATGTATCTTTCCATTGGTAAAAGAACTTTTTAAATCGGTAACGTGGTTTAGGCCTGTTCCCGTGGGAAAATTATAGCACATGTTACTCCCAGAAAAGTACGCTTTCCACTGGCAAAACATTTTTTTTAAATCGGTAAAACCGGTAGTAATGGAGCCTTTTCAATACAAAAAATCAAAAAATTCCTCAATCTAATATATTCCAGTTCCCGTGGGAATATCAAAAAATCCCTTCATAGCGGTTGCCTACGACATATAAGACGCCTACATAACATATTAGAAATTGCGGGTGCCGATCGGCGTTTCCTGCGCGGATCCGGTTTATTCCCGTTCCCGTGGAAATTTCCAAAAATCTTTTCATAGCGGTTGGCTAAGATATACAAGACACCTATATTTCAAGTTTCTGGGTGTTATCGATTTCTTTTTTCACCTGTTTTTATATTTTCCCGTGGGAATGAGATATTTTCCTGGAATAAAAAGTACCCTAGATGTTGACCCGGGTAATCAGTTATCTCCATACCAAATTTCATCAAAATCCGTTCAGTAGATTTTGAGTGATTCGTGCACAACCAGACAGACAGACAGACAAAAATTCCAAAAATTGGTGTTTCGGTATCTATATCGATAACTATATACACTACCGTTAAAATTTTCAAAAAATATTTCATGTACAGACACGGCCCCGTTAGAGTTTTATTATATGTATAGATAACATTTTTACATATTTAGCTTACAAATAAGGGTACTCACCTTAATTTGTTTTTAACAAGAAAATAAAAATAATATGAATCCCTGCCAAAATCTTTATTATTTTACATTATAATCTGCCAAAACATATGAAATTGTATGTATATAATTATATTATACTATCACTAATATGACTCAAAACCCGAAATACACAGCAAAATGAAAATTAAACAAAAAACATGACGGGAACGCGCGTACGTCAGGCGTCAAAAATACGAATACTATGATAACCATTTAAATAACACCCTATAATAATTATTGGATCACACAAAACGTAATCGCTTCCGACAACAACTATTCGCTTATGAAATATCTTATATGAGGATACATGCTGATTTGTCTCAAAAAAGTAACAAAATCATATACACCCTACTGAATTTTCTCATATAAAACATCGAAAATCAATTTTCTCCTAAAGTACGGCATTTAGAAGAATGGACGCTTTGTAGCCTTTTAGTTAAAAATTTGTTAAAATACTTAGCCTAAAGTGCGGTAGTGTAGAAGGCTTAGCCTAGTCAATACTGACAAAAACCTTGGGCCCTCAGTTCAGACGTTTTGAAAAAATACGAACTTCATTTACTTTTTAACAATTAACTTTTGTGTCGTTATTTCTTTTTAACAAATTTTCCGAGATATGGAACTCAAATATAGTATAGTCGTATTAATATCTTTCCTTAGAAAAACTCATATTTTTTGCTGATTCTACAATATCAAAATTGCTGAATTGAGGGCCCAAGCTAAACCGCCATAAATCTGTATTGTCGCATTCTTAAGACTTGACAATTTCTTAATGTATTTAAGAAATTCCTAACTAAATACTCGAATAATAATTATTATCCCAGGGATAGTACGCTCTGAGATTCGACTATGCCGTTTTATGCAGGCGTCAGGATTGAGGGCCCAAGCTATTTGACCATAACTCTTTTGATTCACGTTTAAGAAATTTAAGAACCTTTGCTTTAGGTTTTACAAAATTTTAAGTAAATGCCCTGTAAGTATCATTTCGTTTCGCAATAATTTAAAAAGTGGGCCCTCAATCCAGATGCACACCCAACAGCTCGTGAAATGTGGGTATAGATATCCAGTAATGGAATACCTCTGCCTAACCCCCTCGGGGATAAAAGGCGTGAGATTATATTATTATTATTTTATCATTTCAAAAATAGAATATGTTTTATTCAGCAACAGTAGTATCAGTAAAATGGAAAAATGTGAACTGTCACCGAACCCACGCTACTTGAAATAGACTAGTGATAAGCAGTGGTATGGTTTTGGGTTTTGGACACCTGACTGTTTGACGTTTGTTGGTGAACGCGGACCATCATCTTGGTTATAGTGATCCTCTTCTTCTCTGTCGTTTCGCTCTTGTCAGAGCGGTCGTGGTGACGTTGAGGCGTCCATATTAGTGTTGGAGGCGGACCAGGGCCGGATCTACCTAAGGGCTGCTTGGGCTGCAGCCCAAGGCCCCGAGGTTACAAGGGGCCCCCAGACCCCGCTAAAAACAGTACCTAGGCGATAATTTGAATTTAAAAAAATGGTTGTCTGTAAAGACGATATTTTTAGGTACGTGATAACGTCTTAAGAAAACATTGATGAAAAATTGCATACTTTTATGAATTGAGTTAAGGCGGGAAATACGTTCGGGAAAAAGGATGTTTTTTGTGCAATACAGAATATATAATAATAATATATCATTATAGAAACAGTTTTTTGACATGGTTATTAGTTGAGTACTTAGATAGGCCCTAAGTAGTTTCAGCCCAGGGCCCCACAATTTCACAATCCGCCCCTGAGGCGGACACAGCTTTCTTCACGATCTCTTGCCATCTCTCTGTCTTTGCAGACTGTCTGGTGCAGTCTGACACGCGGGATCTGATCTTGATCAGTCCAGCACATTAGGTGATCTGCCGCGCGATCTGGTTCCCTTCCCTGTACGACTAGCCTAGCCTAGCGTTCCCGTATGTTAGTATTCGCAAAGTTTGTTTCGGGATTCATTAGCGAGTGACCACGCATGCTAAGGGCATGTGTGTTTATGCAAATTGGAGCGGTTTGCGGTTACGACGACAAAGTTTGTCGGCTTCAACGGCCTTTTATGACCCCCAGTGTGGTACCTATTCTAGGCATCACATAAAAATTTTAACACTCCATTTTCTAGAACCAACCAAGGTCTCCAATCGCAGAGTTCTTGATCAATTTTATGCAAATAAATTATAAGTATTATGTTGGTGATCCAAAAATTTTACATTTTCCTAATTACTCATTTGTCATGTAGGTAGGTATGTAGATAACAAAGACTTTCAAAAGATATTTCTCAATAAATACTTAGATTAATGTTAACTTGTCACTTACAAAACGTAGAAAATATTAGTATTATTTACAGCAGTTAAATGTTATAGGTGACTACTTACATCGTAAGTGTCATATGTCACATATATAACTAATTCAGTCTGACTCCTATCGGAACTCCGATTGGTAGGTACGACGAGTGGGAATATTTTTTTCATATCTCATACTCGGAAAGTAGTGTATGTTTGATCTGAGTACCGGGTCGGAAGCGATGATTCCCATCACAGAGAGATTCAGGGCTATGAGTCCCGCCCTCGGTCGGGAAAGACTCATAGTAATTGCTTCCGGCCTTAGGGCGGGAATGAATTAAAAAAATAGTAGTACATTTGGTTAGGTGGTCTGATACTAAACTTTTTACATCGATTAAAAAAAAGCATTGGGAGTGTAGGTATAAACAACTGAAAATAACCTGCGCGCGGCGGTGACGTGTTCCATATTTAAAATTTTAAAAACACTAATAATTTAGTAGGCTGTTCCAAAACTCTAAATCTTATTTTTCATCGACACTAATAAATACATAAAGAGGAAGGGTTTGTATATTATTTTTGTAATGTTGTATTCAAAGACGTTCAAAAGAAAAATAATTTCTTTCTTCCAACCTCTTTGGTTGTATTGTTGACATTTTTGTTTTTTTGTAGGTATTATTGATTTTTTACATTTTTCAATTTTTGTAATGTTGTATTGTTGACATTTTTTGTTTACTTTCCTTGTATTCGATATGAAAAGTAGAGTGTTTAACGCGGGTGGAAGTTATCAATTCCTACTCGGACTATATCCGCCCTCGCTACGCTCGGGCGTCTAAACACCTTGTATGGGAATTGATTCCTTCCGACCCTTGTATAACAATCTACTATTCCCACCGTTCGCTGCCAACTACTTATAATATACCTAACATTAAATACCTCCTATCAGCCAGTTACAATTTTATTAAATGTTACTTACAGTAAGTAGGTAAAGATACCTACCGGAAATTGACTCTACTTCACCTACATACATACGCCAAAGTTAATTTTAATAATGCACGACTTTTTTTTTCTTTACGATCGATATTTAAATTTGACTTAGGTAGGTTTAGCTTTTTTCTTGTACAACCTCCACCGTTCGAAATTCGTAAAAACTTTCCGCTTCCGCTTTGAAATTTGAAAAACTTCGAAAGTAATCCCCCAGTGCGTTAATCACCTTCAATTTTTAAATAATATCCTCTCTTTATGAAGAGGTTCAAAACAAAGTTAAACGTTCTGCCTAATTAGCGGAGCCCTCTTAAAGGCTTTATTATTTTGATAATTAGGCAGAATAATTTATTGCAAAGCAAGAGTTTGGGGTAAATAATTTTAATCTGTTCTCTAGCGATGCTTGAGATACTCCAGTACCTAACACGTCAAGTTATTTTGTTTTTTAAATATTGTCGACTAGCTAGTGTCACCGGCGTAGTTTCGGCGTAGTGTGGGACACAATTCACACACGGTTATTTAGCCCCAAACTAGGCAGGGCCTGTACTATGGGTACTAAGCAACTGATAAACATACTTAAATAAATATTAAACGACCAGACACGAAGCCAACAGACATGTTCATGCACTAAATGTTGGCCCCGAGCGGGCATGTAACCCGCGACATCCGGCTCAGAAGGCAGGGTCACTATCAACTGAGCCAACAGGCCCGTCAAAAGCTGTAGGGACGTACGTATATCGTATAAGTACTTATCTATACATATAATAAAACTCGAACGGGGCCGTGTCTGTACATTAAATATTTTTTGAAAATTTTAACGGTAGCGTATATAGTTATCGATATAGATACCAAAACACTAATTTTTGGAATTTTTGTCTGTCTGTGTGTCTGTCTGTCTGTCTGGTTGTGCACGCATCACTCAAAAACTACTGGACGGATTTTGATGAAATTTGGTATGGAGATAACTGAGTACCCGGGTCAACATCTAGGGTACTTTTTATTCCAGGAAAATATCTCATTCCCACGGGAAAATAGAAAAACTGGTTAAAAAGAGAAATACGTACTACTCCGAAACGATAACACCTAGAAACTTGAAATATGGTATGTAGGTGTCTTATATGTCGTAGGAAACCGGTATGAAGGGATTTTCGGTAATTCCCACGGGAACGGGAATAAACGGGATCAGCGCGGGCAACGCCGCTGGGCATCCGCTAGTACATAATATAATCAAGTATGTGCCGCCTCAATTTCCTTCTCCCAGCGAATTGAGAGAAACTCATTCCTTTTCAAATAACAAATTAGACTCGAGGGAATTTCCTCATGTGAAGTACGTTCTCGAAAGGAATGAACATTTTTAAGCTTTTTACTATAGTAAACACATTTACATGGATAAGAAGCGAGCTCAAGTGTCAATAGAATATATTATTATGTATCTATACTAGCCGGTAAGCAGCGGCGCTGCCAGCGATGTGTCAGTTTTTTCCCACTCCCGTAGAAATTTCCATACCTCTTAGTGCTCACTTACATTAGATATTTAAGGAACCTTAGTATACGATTCATGCTTCTAGTCCCAGCGGTTTCTGTGAAGCTTTAATCGATCAGCCAATCCAATGAAACAGTCGATTCTTCTTTTTTGAAGTAACTAATAGCGAGAATACATTTTAGTGGGTACAAAAGATCTTATGATGTCAAGTTTAGTCACGTAGTATAAACAGGAAATATTTAGTATTTTTGTATGTTTGTAACGAATAAAAACCTTGCCTTTAGGCATTAAGTTCGCCATGTGTACATTTTCTTGGTACATGAAGTTAAATAAATAAAAACTACTAGACCGATTTAAAAAAAAAATCTCCATTGAAAAGGTACATTTATCACTAAGTGACATCTAGGTTATATTTTTTGAGTTTATTCGTTAAAACCAATCGAATCTTTCCTTTTTTAATATTAGCAGTATCAATGCGATACAAATAATATATGAAATATAAGACCGCCCATTGTACTTTAGTTAATGTTGGTATCCATACTGTGTTGTTTTTGGTGTACAATAAAGAGTTATTGTATTGTATGAGGGGTCGACTTTTCTCCCTCCCTCCCAATTTTCCCCTCCCCTCCGGATCCGCCCTAGTACCTAGGCCCTCAGGTTTACAATTTACATAGTTCTAATTAATTTTATATAAATTAGTGGTCAGCGATTCAGTTTTATTGGACTCCCAGCGCACCTTTTGGACGTGTTCACCCAAACCTATCCCAAAAGGCGTGATAATAAGTTTTAGAAAATTAATGCGGTGTTTCAGAACGGGAAAGTTGGAAATACGTAGGTATTAAAATAAGTACTTAATAATGAAAGTAAATTTTATGAATGATAAATTTGCATAAGTCCAGATTATGAAATATTTCTATTCAAAGTAAACACTTGTGCAAACACGTATCTAATATTCTTGCGAATTACTACGAGTGCTAGAGAGTAAGGTTTTCTTTCTTCATCTGAATATGCTGAATATTAGAAATGCTCCGGTATGATCACTTTTAAGGTTCGGTCCGTGTTTTATAAATCACATAATACCTAAAACAGAATCCTTATAGCTAGTACCAAATAATCAGGGCTTAGGTATAGGATCACTTTTACATCCGTTTGTCTGTATGTCAAAGACCCTTTTCGCAAAGACGGCTGGTGATGGTTATCAAATTGGAATTAATATCGAATGCCTATTACCATATACCTAGTTCTATACATTTACAGTCTTAGGTATAGTTACAATCGTATTTTTTTCAAATCATGACATCCGATTTTTTTTATTCTGAAGTCTCCTAGCATATGAGTCCTATTCTCACTTGAACGTGTTTTTGAATGCAATTCAAAACAAACGATTAAAAAAATTATCTCTGGATCAAAAATAAACGCGGATAGCATAAAATTAAAACTCCGTCGTATCAAAGGACCCCTTGCCTTTTGTTTGGTAACAAGTCTCATCACAAAAGAGTAGTACCTATCTCTTTACAATTCGAAAGAACTCAAATCTTGATTAAAATTTTAAAAAATATTTGTAAGAAAATGCGCTCTTGATACACCTATTACAATAATGTGCATTGCCTTGGGAATTATGGCTGATACACACTTTTTTAGTGACTAGTGAGGGTGACTTGTTGAGTGTTAAGTGTTTAGTGATTAGCGAAGTAGGTACCCACAGTGCTGTCCGAACGCGTTTTTTACCAAACACAAACAATGCACTTACACTAATCATTAAACAAAGTGTGTCTGTGTACCTACCGGTCATACGGCGTGAGTCTGTATTTAGTTTATTTACAGTAACTTACAAGCTTTGCTAAATACATAATTAGTATAATAATAATAAATTGCTGGACACAATTGACACACGGTTATTTAGTCCCAAACTAGGCAAGGGCTGTACTATGGGTAACTAATAAACATACTTAAACAAATGTTAAACGATCAGACACGAAGCCAACAGACATGTTCATGCACACAAACGTTGGCCCCGAGCGGGGAGCGAACCCGCGACCTATGAGTCAGAAGGCATGGTCACTACCAACTGAGCCAACAGGCCCGTATAAGTAGGTATATAGGTAAAATTAACCCAACTTTTGTATTAAAACCATCCTAAATAGATGTTTATTTGCTTACGTACCCTTTTCACCTTACAGGTCATTAAGAGGTGTCGCAAAAAGCATTAACCTGCAAAATTTAAGTGTTTTTCAACCCGTAATTACTTACTTTTCCCTAACGGCCTCCCAGATTAGACAGTATAAATCGCTTGCGGTTCTGGAAGGCGTGTTTTTTTGGAGATAAAGAGCCCTTTGGTGGAAGAAGAGACTAATTTATTATATAGGAAATGTTTTTTTAAGTCGAATTTATATAGTGATCGGTAAATTTGATGTTCGGCCGGTATTGGTAATATCACAGGTAATATATTTACCACATGACCATGTTTTTGGGTGTACCTACCTATGCACGTATTCGAGTCTTCTTCGGCATCGCGTGCAACCCAACAGATTCATAGATTTTAATTGGGGAGGTGCTACTGGTGGTACGGTCCAAATTGCGCTTTCTGCGCTCGTGTGCGCTATATTCATGCAAACAACTGTTCAAATTGCGCTGTGGTACGCTGACATGAGCATTGTGACGTCATCGATGACGTCATCGATTGTTGCAAACAGTGCTAACAACGAGGAGGTAGTGCAATGTCTCCGGATCTGTCAAACAGTTGTCAAACTTCAATGTGCGTGGTGTTTTTTTTCCCGCGAACTTTTTTCATATTCGTTATGTAATCGATTAATTAAAATTAGGTATGTCGTCATTAATATTAACAGAAGGATTACATTGTGAAGCTTCGGGGGACACTATACGACTCAAATACGACTGAATTTAACTTCAGAACAGTATCAACCTAAATATTAAAAGAACTGTCATTTTTGACAAACGAAAACCTGTTCAAATTGTTTGCATGCTAACAATCGTAATCATTTTGAACAGTCGTGTGCGTGCTTACAAACGTATTTACTATTTGCACAAAACGGACCGCAGCCTGGGTGTGACGTCACAAAAAACAATATGGCGGACTTAGATGAGGTGTCGTTAGTTTGTCTTCATTTCAGTGCCACGGGCTAAATTTTTACCCAACTGCAATAGCCTAATGTTTACAAACGGACTGGGCTGCTTTTACACATCTCAGAAACAATTCTGTGGACTGCGGGTTTTCTCACGTTATTCTTCACCATTGAAAAACTTGGTACTTACCTACGAGTACATACCTACACCCCATACCTGATCTAAAGTACCGAAACTCACCCTACACATTCTAAAGACCACGAGAAGGGACGGATGTTTGTTACTCTTTCACGCAAAAGCTACTGAACGGACTTTGATGACACTTTAAATAGATATAGCTTACTTACACTTAAGAAAAACACAGCTACTTTTTATCCCGGAACGCAGACGAAATCGGGGCCAAAAGCGAGAGTACCTAATAAAAAGCAAGAGTTCCTATACCAAAGCCTTTTGCCAACCTACCTTATTAACTTCAGAAGCGCGCACCGATCACTACAATGTCCCATGTTGACCCAATCTGGGGATCCGATAAGGGATTTAGGGATCAACAGGGATTGGGTAAATCCCTGATTATTGCCGTCCCGATTGCGAGATATATGTCGCAGATCGCGGCTTATGACGTCACGGGTTGTTGCGAAACGTCTTTTTAAGCGACTTCAATAGATAGACTTCTCTATTTAGCCGGGTAGCTATAGTATGTTTATTGTAGATGTTTGAGTATTTCTCCAAATCTATTCAATTATACAGTTGACCGCCTTCGCAAATCATTAACTTTTTACAAGCTTTTATTTAACTTGCAATGTTTGTGTGTTAGTTTTGATGAAATCTTAGGGAATTTAGACCATGACGTCCGATTGAGCTGAAATTTGGCATAATTATTATGTAAGTTTGGTGACAATGCAATATAACGGTACCATCGCGCTGATCTGATGATGGAGCCGGGAGGTGGATGTTGGAACTCCTGAATGACGACTTGTGAACCCCGCGAGTTGGGCTCATTTTATTTGTTTCGACGAGTGCTAAGTATACCAACATTACATGAAAAGATTGTTTTTCAGTTTTCTCAAAGTAGAATTTTATTATCGTTTTTCAAAACCCAAACTATCAAAGCGCAAGGAAAGCAATCTTTGGACTTCCGAGTCCTAGTTGTAGATACTTCTACAAAAACAAACTGCACGCTGATTGGCTAGACCGCATTTCAAACGTGATCACGTGATAATATTTAGGTAAGTATGTGTTATTTGGTGGACCGTGCATTAATTACCTTCCCTATAGGTAGGTATGTTATTTTCTTCATGAGTTAGCAGAATCTCTCTGCTTTGTACCTACCTTTCAGGATTTTTTGTTTCCATACCTCAAAAGGAAAAAGGAAAAACAGAACCCTAATGGGTTCTCTTTGTTGTCCGTCTGTCTGTCAGTCTGTCTTCTTTCAAGACCCTTTATCTCAGGAATGTGTGGAGGTATCGAGTTGAAATTAAAACCATAATACTTATACTTAGTCTATGGTCTACAGTCCCTTGAAGCGTGAAAAAAATAAACTTCAAAGTTATCGTAAAAAATTAAGATACGGCCGTTATGCCGCAAAAAACATATATTTCGACACTCAAGGGAATAAAAATTAATAGAGTACTTCCAGTTGACCTATATGTATATGTACAGTAGAACTATGAAATTTTTCAAGTGTTACATAACTAAGTCTTATACCTACTACTTACAAGTAGGTACTTACATGGAAAAATCTGTAAACTATGCATTTGCAATTAAATCACTAGTTGAAACATAAAAAATATACTTACTTAGTATTTATTTAAAGTAGGTAAGTAATCAATCATAATAACGTCACGTCGTTATTGATAGCAAGGACAATTTTTTCCGGTCCTCCTTTGCACTTGTTAGGTTTTTAATTCTTGTTTTTCAAATATTTGTCGATATTATTCGTAATTGTTTAATTAGTTATTTCCGGTTTACTTGAAAACACGAATTAATTTGACCTTAGACATCTACAATTTACGTAACTTTTGAAACGCGGATAACTTTCAAGAACTCTCAAGTCAAGCTTGAGACTGCAAGTCTTAGTCAAAATTAGAAGATTTCACAAAGTACTTACATATAATATGTGATATCCCGACAGTAATTATGTTGGGGCCATGTGAAAGGCGACTGCAAAGCATAAGCGGTAGAGGATATCCTCTACCGCTTTGGGTTTTGAAAAACGATAATAAAATTCTACTTTGAGAAAACTGAAAAACAATCTTTTCATGTAATGTTGGTATACTTAGCACTCGTCGAAACAAATAAAATGAGCCCAACTCGCGGGGTTCACAAGTCGTCATTCAGGAGTTCCAACATCCACCTCCCGGCTCCATCATCAGATCAGCGCGATGGTACCGTTATATTGCATTGTCACCAAACTTACATAATAATTATGCCAAATTTCAGCTCAATCGGACGTCATGGTCTAAATTCCCTAAGATTTCATCAAAACTAACACACAAACATTGCAAGTTAAATAAAAGCTTGTAAAAAGTTAATGATTTGCGGAGGCGGTCAACTGTATAATTGAATAGATTTGGAGAAATACTCAAACATCTACAATAAACATACTATAGCTACCCGGCTAAATAGAGAAGTCTATCTATTGAAGTCGCTTAAAAAGACGTTTCGCAACAACCCGTGACGTCATAAGCCGCGATCTGCGACATATATCTCGCAATCAAGCAAGCAAGCAAGTAGAGGATATCCTCTACCGCTTATGCTTTGCATATGATAAATTTAATGCGCTACCTACGCTAATGTGCGGAAAGAGAAGCGTCATAGGCAGTGTTGCTAACTTAGCTACTTTATAGCTAGATCTAGCTGTTTTTGGGTGTCAGGCAGCTGCAACTTACAAAGTCTTGTAGTTAAAATTTTTAGCTACTTTTTCTAGCTGCTTTCACAAGATGTGAGTACTTTCGAGACTTTGTAGTAGGGTATCGGTCCTTTAATTGTACCTAAACGGGGCTGGCTTATTTATTTTATTACTATTACCTGGATAAATGAAGAGGATTAACAGATTTCTTCATTTAAAACTTACAAGATGGCTACAGGGTAAAGGTAGCAATTGGCAACACTGGTCATAGGATTTGGGGGCACTGCAACCCTAAAATGGCATTGAGAAATGACGTAGGTAAATGGACTAGTAAACTAGAACTAAATTACGACCGGACCAATGTACCTACAGTTTATAGACGTACCTACCTACCTACAATCGGTCAATCAGTATCTTAAGTGAACAATAGAAAAAACTAATTTTCCGGCTGGTCGGACAACACGACCGTACCACGGTTAAAATCTTATTTGCAAGAAAACAGAAAAAAAGGTCTATGTACTGTATAACAGTATTAGTATAGCTTAGCACTAATTGTTGAAATCTAAATGAACGCGAAACGTTCCCTGGCTGCAATCGGAACAAGGGCGGATCCAGGAAGGAAGCGCGAGGGGGCCAATGGGCATCGACTATAGGTACTGATCATTGTTCAAATTGAATTGAAAATTTTAATAAAATAAGCATTTTGCATAATAGTACCAAACACATACCAACGCGACGCGAACGACACGTGTAACACCATTATGATTATTTTAATCGAATTGGACTTATGACTGGACTTCGACTATGTGAACCCCCCCGACTCGAAAGCCGGATCCACCCTTGAACCGGACCACACCTGAGCAGACTACCCAACCCATGTACTTATTCGCTGGCGCTATTTGCTTCGCTAATTTCGTGGGCCGACCCAAGTGCCGCAAGTTGTAAGCGCGTTAAGTCAGTGCCAGAACTCCCGCTGTTTGTTTAACTGGTAACCGACGAGATGACGTTGTTATTAATTACTTACCCTCCGCGGGTTAAGGGCTTACAAGGTCATGTGGGATTCTTGCTGGCTGAAAAACTTGGGTACTTTTCCAATTCGCAGTTCAAACTTTTTAAATACTGTTATGTTATCAATGTTTAGCAAAGAGATTAAAATATAATAGTTCATAGAGGGGACAAAGCGAGGAAAATTTGAAGCCGAAAAGTTATTCCAAGTGGAATAAGTCTAGTACAATTTCGATCGAATGACAGCTCGCGTTCATAATAACTGACACATGACGCTTGCGCTTCCAAGTTTTGTATGAAAATATTCCCAATGCCCCTCTATATCTTATTATATTTTAATCTCTTTGATGGTTAGCGAGTTTGAAAGCTCAAATTTTCAGAACGCCGACCCTAACTAGAGTGAAACATTCAGAAGCCAGTAACACTGTTTTTTTTTCATTCTGTTTCATACATCAGCACGAAATCTCTCATCTCAGCTCATCAACAAAAAAAACAACCTTTTTTGTAGTGGTCTCGCTATAAAAGTGAGGACTTTGTCGCTATACGGGGTCCCTTAACGCTATTGGTTGTTATATCGATGTGGACAAGGTAGCTGCTCGGAAAAATGCCCCTTACGTGTATCAGGCAGAACGTTGGCTGGTAGTAGGTACCCACCCTCATTATGGGACACAATAATAACTTCTTTTTTTTAAGAATCGAGCTTTAAAATTGTGTGTGATGGCAGCACATAGGTACGTGTGCTACTACAAGTAACTATTGTAATTTTGAAGGGTGAAAGACTGAAGTTTAATTTACAATACTATGTCCCATGCGCTTCGCTGCATTGATAAATCAATTGTCTATATCTAACTTAACTTCGTGACAAGTACAAAGCTATCGTTCAAGTATGATAATGCCCTGACTAGTTCCTAACTTAGGTGCAACTTGAAAGTGTAGCTATTCGGTGGCCAGTTAGATCGAGTGCTAACTCGTTTAGCTAACAGCTAAGCTAACTTGGATCGAATCTAAACTCGACTTAGCTAACTTAGTCCAATGTTAGTTTCATAACATCCTCGAGAACAATTTGGAACTGCCAATTGAAACAAGAGTACCTGTTTGAATTGGATGAATTTTCGTAGGTACCTACCTACATTACGCAATGCAAATCTCCGATACAAATATGGGTAATTGGATCGCAAATATCTTCGAGTGTAGATCACGGTCCGTACACTGCGTACACACAACATTGAATCGTAGACGCGAGTAGGTACCTACCTACCTACCTAGAGTATTCGGGTACCACAGGCACGCATCTAAAATACACGAATTAACAATAATTGCCGCTATCTTGAAAATAGCGGCAACGTTAGTACCGCTCGCTCGTACCGCAAAAACACGATTCAAAGCGTGGATCAAACCAGTTGCAGCGTAGCACGTACCAACACAGCACACGTTACATGTTGCGGTAACCGTCGATGACACACTACAAACGCAACATTTGATGCCCATGTGGAACAAGACGGGAAAGGAGACGTTCCATCTTCGGTCTGCACAAACATTTAAAAAAAAACATTTCCATTTGTTTAACTTGCACAAAAGTAATTTTACTTCAATGATGATCCATGGAATCCTATTGAAATAATAATATTTCTAACTCCATAAACACAATTTCCATGTTATTGTGAACTACCTACCTAGTTCGACAAACGTCAAAATATAGTGTCAATGAGGATCCGTAACGTTTTTAGTTGAGAATGCAGATTTATAGAGCTAAGAAATCCTTAACATACAGTACAAAAATTTTTGTTCTACGACAAAAATTGACAAAGTTATGACCGAATTCCTAGCGAAGTTCACCGAGTAGCCGCCGCGGCAGCGGTGACGTCATTGTGACGGAAGCCGCGAGTCAGCCGTAGGCAGCGATAAGGCGCGAAGTGTTTTGTTCCTTTAATTGGGACTTTTAAAAGAAATTAAGTGTCTGATTTATATCTAATTCAAGTTTTTAACTATGTGCAAATATTGTATAGTACCGAAATGTACAAACACTTCTATAAAAACGCCAGAAAAACTATTTTTAAGGTGCCGAAAGATCCAAAACTTCGTAAAAAATGGTATTCCGTTGTAAAAAGAGATGTTAAAACTCCACCCTCTGCCCAGGCTACAAGACATTACTTTGAAGATCATTTCGAAGTACGTACCTACCAAACTATAATATACCTATTATTTAGTTGATATTCATTTAAATAAGGTGGTACGTGTAGTGTACCTTCTCATCTTTTAATCCTGCTGTATTTATAGAAACATACCTTACTTTTCCTGAGTATTGTGGATAAACTTACGTAGGTACCTATCTATTTGCTCGTTCCCATTTCTGTGTAATATTCAAAGGATAATACGATGACACAGGGACGTACTCGGGTAAAAATCAAGAGTGAATAATATTTTTAGCGCAAATTCGTATTCTACGAAAGGGCTGTTGCCAACGAAATTTACGTGTGTATGTGTATGTATGTATGTGCGGTGTCTACCGGAGCAGCTAGAAAAGTTCTAAAAGCATATTATGTGAATAGCTGAATCGAAGCGAAGTGAATTTATAGGGTTCCGTACCCAAAGTGTAAAAAACCTCGACCCTATTATTAAGACTCCGCTGTCCGTCAGACTGTCACAAAGCTGTAGCTCATGTACCCTGATAGTTACACAGTTAAAATTTTTCACAGATGATGTATTTCTCTGGCCGCTATAACAAAAAATACTAAAAGACAGAATAAAATAAATATTTAAGGGGGCTCCCATACAACAAATATTTTTTGCTTATGTTTGCTCGATATTGATAACGGCAACAGGTATCTACCTGCTTCAAATATTCACAGAATATTTAGTTATGACTTACTTGACTTATGATCCTAAGTCCCCTAGATGGGGCAGAGGGCATCAACAGTGACTCGCCATCCCGTTCGGTCTTGAGCTTCGCGCTTGATTTCACACCAAGTCTTGCCGATCTTCTTCGCTTCATCTAGCACAGTGCGCCGCCAGGTTTGTTTGGGACGGCCCCGCTTTCGCTTTCCTTGAGGGTTACAATCCATTGCCTGTTTAGGTATATGGTTGGGATCCCTTCGGAGCGTATGGCCAATCCAGTTCCACTTGCGGCGTTTGATCTGCTGGTCGATCGGGGTTTCGTGACGTACGTATTTAGTTATAATACACTTTAAATAAATAATTCATTTAAAATAAAACAAATATTTAAGGGGGTACTCCCATATATTTTTTTAAATACGATTCCTTGTACTTTTTCACAGATCTTAAATAATTGCTTCCACAAAACAAACATGTTTTTTTTACCGTTTTTATAGATAAATGGTACGGAACCCTTCGTGCGTGAGTCCGCACCTAGCATCCTTTACTCAACAGGGGTGCATTCATGTTATTCCATTACTTGTGTCATATGGCCCTGCTTCTTATCAAATTTCATAGCTCTAGCTAGACCAATGGGAAGTAGATTTTCTTAACAGACAGACGGACAAGAAAACGATCCTCTAAGTGTTCCGTTTTTATTTTTGAGGTAAGAAATGCTAAAAAATTGCTTTATACCAAGTCATCCTTCCTAAGTACATACTGAGCGACTGACTTGTAACAAAAAGCGAGATGGCAAAAAAACCAGCTGTTGTCAACAAATATTCAGGTTTCTGTCATACCTTGATCAACAAGTGTAGATCACTAAATAAAGTGCAAGTACATAGGTTAAAAAGCCATCCGCGTAATGATGTACCTACGTATGAATAAACAAAAAACAACTTTCGTTTATCAAGATACTGTAAACACAATTTATAAGTTCTAAATACGTCTCTGTACCTACACTTTATATTCATTCTTTCTTACACCTACCAACCACTACCAAATTTAAGAGTACTAATAAGTACGTATGTACGTAATCGTAGATAAATAAGCAGCACCCTTACCTTTGTAGTTTCCAACGACCAACCAACTTAGAATGATTACCTAGGTAATCAAACACCATGAAAGAATCCACTTTTGGAAGGTTATAGAATTGAGTTTGCACAAAACCTGCTTCTACTTTATTAGTACTTACACATATTATGTAAGTACTTTTGTTTTATACTTAAATATCACAAAATTACACTCTAACAACACAAATATTACGCGCCTCTTCCTCAAATCGTGAGTGCCGGCCGGCCGGCCGAGCTCGGTTCCGTCACAGTGACGTCACCATGCTCCCGCGCTCATTGAGTTTTGCGACAGGAGCGGCATATGTTTATTATTTAATATCTCCGTAAGTAATGGTCCGATTTGGATAATTCAAAAAGATATATCAATATTATATCATAAAGAATAACGTGGATACTATTTCTATGATGGATGGATTTGCTATAACTTTACTGATCCTAATTGGCATTTTACTGGTCAAGTCGACTTTTTTTTTAGTCGTCACGTTGCCAGATTAATGAAAATTAAACTTTATTATGCAAATACTTTCCTTGGACCGGTCTACTGTACCGCGGAAAAAACAAATTTTCGATGGTCCGACCAACCGGACTACGCAACCTTACCATGGGCAATTCATGAACGAAACTAGTAATATGAGCAAAATCATGAATAAAACTATTAGTTATTTTATTTATATTTATCTAAAAAACTGGTGCATATGGTGCATGCCCAGTCTCCATACATTCCCGAAACGTCTCCTTTAATATAAAGGTAGACTACACTGTCTACACGCCACCCGCGCGTTGTGCGTCTCGTGGCGAAAAGATGTCTTACTCTTTCTAGACCTAGTAAATAATAATAATAATAAATTGGGGGACACAATTCACAACCGGTTATTTAGTCCCAAACTAGGCAGGCCCTGTACTATGGGTAATAAACAACTGATAAACATACTTAAATAAATATTAACGACCACGGACCAACAGACATGTTCATGCACACAAATGTGGGCTCCGACTTAGAAGGCAGGGTCACTACCATCTGAGCCAACAGGCCGTATATGAAGCATAGGTAACTAGGTATATTAACGCCACGACACACCACGCGGTGTCTCACGGCTTCACTGCCATCTTCACTAATAGGTATCGTTCAGGGCAGAGGAAGTAAGGCAGCGCCGATTGGTGTGTCATCTATACCAATAATAAAGTTGAAGTAGCTGTCTGTGATTTCAAAATAAATAAACAATAAAATAAGTATGCTGAGGCATTAATCCCCTAGGCAGAGGTATTCCATTCCTACAAATACTCACTTTTTACCAGTTGTCCTAATTTTTTGTACTTTCATATTGTTTAACTATGAACTAGCAATCGCTCACAGACAATTTGAATGACCAAATACAAAGCCTAAATAATCTCCAACAAAATTTAAGATTAGTTTCTGAAATAAAAACTCGCTTTTCTCGCTCCATTTCGTATTGTTGGCAACAGTATTATTTAGGTAGCAGTTACTTCTCCTAGTTAGTATAGCTGTTCAGAGGGGGAATGCTGCCAGTGTTCTGGGAACATTGCCCCGATGCGTCGTTTTGGATGAAATTTTTTATTTATAATAGTTTTTAAAAGTGTAATATTTTTTTTTATAAATTTGTAAAATTATTGTAATAAATAAAAGCATTATATTAGTTGTAAAAAAAAAAAAATTTGGTATTCTAACGGACTCGATAAATACCTATTTTATTTTTAATCTTGTATTAAGCGACTGATAAAAGGGATTCTTTTACTTATGTTGTGATTTTGATATAGCGCGGTAAAGAGCAATCTATATTATGCAATCGAACGTGACTGTCCTCAAGCGAGCTAGCTGAACTTTAAAAACCTACGGCATTATATTATATCTGCCTAGAGCTGTATTTCCACCGGCGAGACGAGACGAGAATTTAAATATTTCTTTGTTATTGAACGGTATTGTTGCACTAATAGTCTTAATTAAATTTAGCAACAGAATCACTATTCTCGCTCGGGCTCGTCTTGTCTCGTCTTGCTTCGCCAGTGGAAATACAGCTTTACTCTTACGTAGCCATTGCGTGTCTTGTTGTCAAATCACTTGACACCACACAGATCTGCGCGGTCCCTAGGATCTAAAAGCAGATGTCAAACACCAACGAATAAAATTAGGATAGTTTATAGCAATTATACCGTGTTTTAAAGTTTTTCTCAAACAGTGAAGAAAGAAAATCGTCGAATTAATAATTTTTGTAATAGAAAACATACATTTTTAGTAGGCTGACAGTGTGAGTGGGCCACAGAACACAAAAAAAAGTAATTTGATGTCTAGCAGGGTTCAAAACATAGGTATGTTAAATTTCAATAAACGGTCGCTAGTCTAAAATGAATTCAACTAAGTATAACATTGTGAAAACGTCAAGTTGTTTGGAAATAGGTATGTTTGTAGGAGGTCTCTTCTCTGAAACTGATCAGAATCTGAAAATTATTTCATTCGTAGCAAGTTATATTTTAAAATAAACGTGTTAAAAAAATAAGAAAGAGCACAATGGTCGTCTTTATTGGCTTGGGATTTCTGCCATTAAAACTTTGTGTAGACAATAAAAAAACTCTACAGGTGGATTTTGTGAAAAAAAGTTTTATAAGAACCAGCTAATACAGAATGTTTGCTATAAAACATACTAATTTGATCTGGTTATTAATAACTATTTAGCTGAGGCCAAATTGTTATGACAATCCATAATTCGCCATTGTTATTGTGTAGGTGAAGCATATGAAATTTTCAAAAATAAAGTACGAGATTATTGACATCCGCGTACAATATCAGAGTTATTACATAACAGGGTTTAAAGTTTGAATTTCTTGCCAATTGACAATAATTATAAAACCGGTAGCACCTATATTCAACAGATTTGCATTTATCTGAATAAAAAATGAAATAATGAATCAAAGTAGTAATTTGGAGTGGCAATCAATGACTTTCAATAAGAGGATTTATAAGCCCCTACATTATGACTTTGACTTTTCGTGTGTCGATGATTGCCGTCCCTTGGTGTCTCTTCACCTTTACTTGCTTGTGACGTCACTGAAGCCAGCGCGACGCGCGGTAGCTCCAAACGTTTGTACATTTTTTTGTTGTTTATTTATAAAATAATTAAGAATAATCATTGAAGGGTGCTCCGATAAATATTGTTACTCCCCAAGCACACAACACTAACAGAGAATTGGCGTAATGGATTGACGTAACAATTGGTAGTGTAAGTAATGCATTATAGGGCGTTGTATATAGGCTGCTTTTATCGCCAACAACATTTTACGATTGAAGAGTAGTGTTGAATAAAATGTCTGAAAACAACACGCAATGTCTGTAAGCGTGGTTTGAGATTCTAAGGTAGGAAATCATACTAAACTTGGTATTTGTTTTAATTTAAAAATCACCTATTTAAATAATTACGTGATACTTGTGAAGAGATTTTAGTTCAGATTAAAATTAGTAGATTATATTTCTTATGTAAATTTACTAACACGTACGTCAATAATTAGGTGTAATTTGACGAATTTATTTACTATTATGTTTGGCTTGTGTGTACTTTCGCTTATCAGATCATGCGAATAAGTGCTTGGAAATCCAGTATTTATTTTATAAATAATACTGAAATATCGGCCTTATTCAGTGCAAATACAGTTGTAAATAGTACTAGAGTAATAGATCAGAGCTGGATTTATACTTTTCATAAGTATAGCCAAAAACATATATATATAGAACTCGACTGTTTACCAAAGGAAGGGGACGCACTCTGAAATAGGCCGCGGACTATACTGCCTATTGACCAACTCAGGGTTGCTTGAGACTCAATTTACAACTCTATTTGCATTAGCTAAGGACTACTGTACTACGATCCTTATAAATAAAAGCCTACTACTGTGATCTCTTTTATTATAGCAGATTATTAAAAAGAGATTTACTTTCTCTTACCCTCAATGACCAGACGTTATTGTAGTAGTAATAAATGGGTATAGATATTAATAACCAAAATATTTGATCCTTTTCTTTTTTATTAAAATCTGCTCCTGGCCTCAATCTAACATTTTAAGAGAATGTAATAAAATATATATTCGATAATGTGTCGTTTTTGGAAGAAAATGACAGAAACAAAGTTTAAAATAGCGCCTTTAACAATTACTATATAAGTAGTTTACGAAATATATTTAAGTTTTAGGGTAGTTCTATTTTTATGTGTTCATATAATTTACCAGTAGCTGAATAAGAGACTACTGCCAGTCCAAGATATTAAATAACCTAAAACAAGAGACAAAATAATATACAACCTTATTGGTAAGCTTTATTATTTGAAGCAAAAAGCAAACTATACCGCTGCCAACCTATGCGAGTAGCGAGTTTCTATTTATATTTTATAATATATATATTTAATGTTCTATTTTACAACATGACTATGTATTTCACACAGTCGATATATACTACTGAATTATCACTAACACACAAAACAATGACTGTCGAATTTTAAAGTCTAGGAAAATTACATGTATGACGTAACGATATATTATGACAATTAATGTAGGGTGCAAAATAAGTTTGTAACTCCATATTACAGGTCGATTAACTAAAGCAGGCATGTACAGTAGATCGTCGTGTTTGTGTAGCGTCTGTAAAGTATAACAATGTTTTTAAATTTACATTTTATTTATACAACACATCCACCTAAATCGGAAATTTTAAAAACATTCTGTATTTACTACACAGAATGTTTTTAAAATTTCCGATTGCAATGTTATGTCTTCACAGTACAGGAACTGGCCAGCTTTGGTTAACTGATCTGTACGACTATTGGATTGGTTTCGTCTATAATGTCATAATCCAAGATAAAACATTTCTAGGAGCATATTTATTATTCTTTAAAATTTACAAGTTAACATTACTTAGCTGCAAACTTCACCTAAAGTGTAATAAAATTGTTATTATATTTTATCTCTGACTTGGAGTATTTGCTTCCTTAGTGTAGGTTTGATATAACTTATGTCCACAAGCGCAGCCGTGAGCGATCGCTAGTCATATTTTAAAACTAAAAAAACTGTAAAAGGGGAACCCATAAGAAAACGACTATAGAGACAACAGTGTATATCCCACATCGTACATAAAAACAATCTATGCATTACGATCTCTCAAACAAACCATTTTATATACTCGTTTAAAACGTATACATAACAAATGTCGTAATAATGTTTCAAGTATCTGCACAATATCTTAAATTTCATGTATATACAGTAATACGGCGACTTTATTAAGATAAAATTTATTAAGGTGATTAATGTCCAAAAAAATATAATCATGAAGTAATTACTTAGTACCTATTTAAGTATTTTTAGGAGGGTCGGCCTAGTTTGGGACTAAATAACCAGGTGGAAATTGTATATTACAATTTAATATTGTCATTAAAAATATTGGAATTCATTAAAAAATCATACCCCTCTTAATATAAGGCAAAATATAATTTTGTAGTTTTACGTCTACATCTGGGATTCGCTTAGCCTTTTCTCCAACGGGGTCAGCAGAGGTATTCCATTCCTGGAAATACTTACTTTTCACGAGTATTTTTGACCCCAACTGTGACGGGTGGTGAGCCCATCGCCGGACCATGTACAAACAGTACGGCCGTTTTAACTTGGCTTATCCCCCTCGTACCGCCAAATGGTCGCTAAAAAATGTTATTGGCCAACCATTTGCTCAAGTTCAGAGCTGCCAAGTTAAAACGGCCGTCCTGTGTAAATAATATATGCAGTAGATATATTTCCTTAATACATATTAACTTAATAAAGTCGTATATATTGCAGTAAATAGAATTGTTCAACGTTTTCAACAACTGTTATTCAACACATAATTTGTGATTGCATATAAAAGATTGTTTTGATACTGTTGGTGCTAACCAGGTTCAACTTGAAATCTTCTGGTTAATCCCTCGAGACCTACCTTCGGAGTTCATATCCAAAAATGAAGGAGACTGATAATCAGTCACTATTGGTTAAACTCGGCACAAAATCCATATAGACAAGTTCAATCTGGGCTTACAATCAAGTATAGCCTTTATTACTTACATATTCAATTCAAATTGCTTCAACAGTTCACTGCGATAAACCGTCTATAAATAAATCTTTTACATTTACACTATCACTCACAATCACAGATCACCAGAATCTCTGTGGCCGGGGCCCCATCCATCTGTTCGGTGGCCTGGGCCCGTTCCTGGGCCACATCTGGGGCCCAAACGGGGGCCTGAAATTAGTCCTCGGTCCCCAGTTCCGGGGGAACCGCTGGTTGTTGTACGGTCTCTGTGCTAACCACTCACTGTCCTTGAATTCGAAATCTGGGGACGAGTTTCTTAGGTGTTCCGTTCCTCTGGTTCTTTGGTCCTCTTCGTAGGCGCTGTCGTTCGAGTTGTCTTCTTTGGGTTCCTCGAATTCCATTTGGAAGTTCGGTGGAGCGTTCTTGAAGTTGAAGTTTTGAAGCCCCATAGGCATGTTTTCGAACGGATTTGACATTGGAGGCAGTATAGGGGCGGAATGGGACTCGTCGAAGTTTTCTCTGGAGTTGATCTGTATGAGGTTCATGTGATTCTGGTCTTTGTGGTTGGTTTTCCCGTTGTCACCTCCGACTAGCACCTTGTTGTTGTTGAAACTGTGCCTCCGGTGAGGCTCGCTTTGATTCGACTGTTGGTTCGAGTACATGCCTTCTGAAATGTCATTATTATTATTATTAAGGCAAGCAGTTTACAACTGATAAACGCCTGTATCCAGCTGTTCTCCACTTAAGCTTTCTCATTACAGGATAGGTATTTGTCAAGTTTATTTTTAAATTGATTAACATTAGTTGCTGAGTCTAATTGGAGTACTTAGTGAGATGGAAACCTCAGTTAATACCGGCGGTTTAGGAGTGACCCCTAAAAACGTAACAGGTGCTGTATAGATGCCTCAGAATTAATTCTGGGAGTTGCGGGTTTCCTCACGATGTTTTTCTTCACCGTCGAGCTAGTAATACCAGGCCCCTCAGAAAGTATTGCGAAAATAAGTTTTTATATATGGGAGACTGGCCAGTTATAATGATTTTCGAAAATATGACTCTTTATAAGTAAAAATAGGTATGTTCCAATTTCAAAATTTCCCTCCACATTTTTTGCGAGCTAATTCAAAGTATTGTGTCTCGCTGAATTATGGATCTGCGCCGGGAACATTTTAGAGCTATGATTTTTTACGATTTCAAGTGTCACCTGAAACCTGATGAGTCGTACGATAGACTTCAAATGGCATTCATGAATGAATGCCCTTCCAAGGCAGCCGTGTATCGTTGGTATAACGAATTCAAGCGTGGTCGACCAACTTTGGGGGATGAAGAAAGAAGCGGTCGCCCTTTGACGGCTGTTACCGAGGAAAACGTGGTAGCAGTGAAAAATTTAATCCAAGACAATAGGCGAATTACATATCAGGAGATTCAACACATATGTAAGATTGGATCGGGAAGCGTTCACGAGATTCTACACAGCCATCTTCGCGTGAGGAGGATAGTATCACGCTGGGTGCCGCACAACCTCACCGATGCTCAGAAGCATGCCCGGGTGGAATGGTGCCGTGATATGCTAAACAAATTTGAAGCAGGTTCGTCTCGGCGTGTTTACGACATCGTTACAGGTGACGAGTCCTGGATTTATCAATACGACCCAGAAACCAAGCGCCAGTCGACTGTTTGGGTGTTTCAAAATGAACCAACGCCTACCAAAGTGAAGCGATCTAGAAGCGCGGGGAAGATTTTGATCGCTAGCTTTTTTAATTTGATTGGCCACTTGGTATCATTTCCCTTACGGGATCAAAGAAGCATCAATGCCGAATGGTATACTACCAAATGTTTGCCAGAAGTTTTCTCTGTTGTTAGCAACAAGCGACCAAACACAGGGCTCCGCGGGCTACTGCTCCACCACGACAATGCACCTGCGCACACCGCACTCAAAACGAGGGACTTCCTGGACAGCACGCCAGTCAAACTCCTGGGTCACCCTCCTTACAGCCCTGATCTAGCACCATGTGACTTCTTTTTGTTTCCAAAAATAAAAAATCTGCTCAAAGGAATACAATTTTCGTCGCCGGAAGATGCGCTGGCTGCGTTCGAGCAGGCTGTAAACGAGGTGTCTGCGGCGGACAGGAAAAAGTATTTTGAAAACTGGTTCAGACGCATGAAACTTTGTATAGAGGCCGGTGGAGAGTACTTTGAAAAGATTTAAAAAATATATATGTACCTATAGAACAATTTTTTTTAGTTTCGCAAAACTTTCTGAGTGTCCCACGTAAATATGTACAGTCAAGGGCACATCTTTGCCTACCCCCTCGCGGATATACGACGTGAATATTTTTTTATAAACTTACGTTGGTCTTCGTCTTCTGACAAGTCCATGTCTACGCTCTCGACGATGTCATTCGGAGGTACCAGAGGCGGCACCCGATAATCCTGGAAATTAAAAACAAACAATTCAAACTGCAGATCAGTACACCTGTCTGCTCACTACACCCTATCATATGACTGTAATAGGAACGTGTCAAGCAAAAAAATTGATTGGTACTACGCCCTGTCCCGTCGCCGACTAGACCGTTCCGTCACTAACCAGTACCGTCGCGTGCCATGCACGGAGCGTCTTCGATTTCGTAGCGAGACTAACAATCTGTTACTGAAAAGATTCCGCGATGGTACTCTGCCGCTCCAGTATAATCTCTTGACCCCTTAACGTGATAGGTGGTGAGCCCATCCAAGGACAAGGTATGTTACTGTTACTGTCGGTTAAATGTGGGTATGTCCTTAAATCTTCCGCGAAAATATCAATAGGTACACCGGGTTCCGCCGTTTTGCCTCTAAACATTCTTCACAAACTGTAGTGTCGCAGGGGTTCATAGACGATGTTGGGAACTGGGGCGTCATTTCTACTGGTGGTGGCTCACTATGCAAATAGGATTAGCGACAAGGGTCCCCTGTATGTAGTACAGAGTGTTGCCTTATGCATCATGCCCTTAAATTGATAGATTTTTTTCATTTTTCCGGGCGGAAAGCGTCAACTTTCGGCCCGCTGCCCTACACGAAGATGCCGCTTTCCGCCTCCGTCGAAAAGAAAAAAGTATACACACCACGGGAAGTAAATAAGAAAGCCTCAGATCACATGTTTGTAGACCTCGGGTTTGCCTCGGTCGACAATTAGGTACATGTGTAATATACAATTTTTACTCTATACCCCACGGGCCCACGGGTCGCATGAATTGGAACGTACCTGGTCCATATTAAGTGGAGGCCGCACCGGGCGAGGGTCCGAGAGGGCCATCGGAGCCACCAGCCGCGGGGCCGGCAGCTGGTGTGTCAGCGATATCAGGTTTCTGTGGTCCACATCTGGAAATGGTCGAAATAACATGTTTAAATGTGAAAATGAACTCCCATTTGTAATTGCAAATCCTGAAAAGTCGTCTCATTTACAAATCGCTCTAGCAGAATTTGAACGTGCTTTTCGCAGATAGTCTCAATCACTGATAGCAATCATTTCAATCGCAGAAAGCGATCGTTTTACGCGCATATAGCGATTGTGGCATTCACGAATCAAGAAGAGCATCTCGCTCGTATCGATCGCGATCGTACTTATAGTCAAATAGTCTTAATTACAGACCGCGATAGTCCCAATCTTAGACCGCAAGTCCCAATCACAGACCGCGATAGTCCCAATCACAGACCGCGATAGTCCCAATCACAGACCGCGTAGTCCCAATCGCAGCCCGCGTAGTCCCAATCGCAGACCGCGATAGTCCCAATCACAAGAACGCGTAGTCCCAAACGCAGACCGCGATAATCTCAATCACAAACCGCGACAGTCCCAATCGCAGTACGCGATAGTCCCAATCGCAGACCGCGATAGTCCCAATCGCAGACCACGAGTACCAATAGCAGACCGCGATAGTCCGAATCGCAGACCGCGATAGTCCCAATCTTAGACCGCAAGTCCCAATCACAGACCGCGATAGTCTCAATCACAGACCGCAGTAGTCCCAATCAAAGACCGCAATAGTCCCAATCACAGACCGCAGTAGTCCCAATCGCAGACCGCTATAATCCCAATCGCAGACAGCGATAGTCCCAATCACAAGAACGCGTAGTAAAAAACGCAAACCGCGATAGCCCCAATCGCAGACCGCGATAGTCCCAATCGCAGACCGCGATAGTCCCAATCGCAGACCGCGACAGTCCCAATCGCAGACCGCGTAGTCCCAATCGCAGCCCGCGTAGTCCCAATCGCAGTATGTCCCACTAACAAGTATAGCTTATCGCTTACCCTGTCCAGCAGAGTGCCTGTTAGGCGTGGTCACCGGCGGCGGGGGAGGCGGCAAAGATGGCAGTAACCTGTGGTCTACATCTTCGATATCTACGAAACATAAAAAAAATAAGTATATTCGACGAACGTAGAATACGTATAGAGCAGTGATAGCCTTACGGTTAAAGAGCCCGCTTCTCATGATGATAATCAGTGAGGCTCGAGTTCGAATCCTGACATGTACCAGTTCTCATATATCAAAACTCATTGGTTTTCTAAAACTATCAACATATTTATCACTAGTTCGACGGTGAAGGAAAACATCGTGAGGGAACCCGCAGGTCTCAGAATTAATTCTGAGTTAACTGAAGTAACCCGGTTCGGCGATGGGCTCACCACCTATCACGTCCAAAGAATATCACGTGAAAAGTGGGTATATCATAAAATGGAATACCTCTGCCTACCCCCTTGGGGATAAAAAGGCGTGAGATTTTTTATTAATTTAAGACAGGCGGATGGCCAAACGACTGCTTAATAATATCGTGTTGGCTTCGTGTCTGGGTGTTTAATATTTATTTAAGTATGTACGTTTATCAGTTGTTTAGTATCCATCGTACAGGCTCTGCCTAGTTTGGGACTGAATGACCGTGTGTGAATTGTGTCCCACAATCTATTATTATACGTACTTCCTAGCAACGGTAAGACGGGCGGAGGCGGTGGAGGCGGCAGAATCCCTCTGTGGTCCACGTCAGCTGCAGGCAGGTCCTGAAATTAGCTATATAAATTAGCCTGGCGTAATGTACAGTAAGGCCGTTTTAACTTGGCAGCTCTGAAGTTGCGCCAATGGCGTGGTAGAATTTGGTGGTTTTCTCAAGGGCGTCATTGTCAGAACTGGACCAAATTGAAATGAGACCACACGGGAAGGGCCAGCTATAAAAAAAAATATCATCAAAATCGGTTGGTTGCGCAGCATAATCTATTTACTAAATGCAATATACCATCTGTTTGCACGTGCGGCCCTCGCTAGTCTCTGGGTAAGTAAAAGAAGAAAATGCACTTGACATTTACGAAGAAAAGTGACCGATGCATTGAATTGCATAATAATATTTAATTAATTCTAATAATTCATTAGATCTAAAGAGGGGCTGGCCAGTCCATAATTGTGCGACGCCTGGAGCTGGTGAGTGCTTATCTGCTACACTTGTGTATATTTAATTTCGTAGATACTTGTGTTGCGCCACCGGTTCCCCCCTCGTATAATTGCCCAAGGGTTTCTCTCCTCGCCAGGTGTGGCTATTTACACGCCACACCATCGGTTCACCTAATCGAAACTGCTGAGGTAACAAACAAAAAAAACAGTCGAATTGACCTCCTCCTTCTTTGAACATATGTACATATGATGTTCCTGCCTGTTACTCGAAGGGGTAAGCAGACAACAGCCTCATCCACATCCATCAATCGGTTCATACATGCTCGTTGGTTTCGGGTACTCTTTATCTGGCTTTTCTTTAGTACATCGCCTCCTTTTTATTTAAACTATATTTTTACGGCGAGGGCGTTTTTTTAAATCACGAACATAGTGAATGATTCTATAATAGAATGTAGTGAGGGATTTTAATGTAGAATCATGAACGAAGTGAGGGGTTTAAAGGTAAAAATATTTTTGCTACCGAATGATACACTGCTTTTCATCCCTCTCTATGAGAAAAATAACTACGAAAGCGCGCGCATTCAACAGCGACGAATTTTTTTTGACAGTGTGGCACAACCATAGAACGACCTTCAGCCATGTCAGCCTAATGCGGCGAAAAATGTTATACAAAAGTTTGATGTACTTAAACTACAGTGGCGCCAACCAAATCTTTTAGCTAATAATGTTGAAAAATATTCTTAATTCCAATATTAAAACACTTTTATTCGCACTTATTAAAACCCTATCTTAGAAAACTTACTTTGCTCCCTGTTATTGAGGAGCAAAACGTCACTTTTCGAATAGATGGTATGAAATATAAAATCACTAGCGACCCGCCCCGGCTTCGCACTGGGTGCTGGGTGCAATGCTAACACTAAAATCTTTGTCAATCTATTAAAAAAACCGCATCAAAATCCGTTGTGTAGTTTTAAAGATTTAAGCATACATAGGGATTAGGGATATAGGGACAGAGAAAGCGACTTTGTTAAACGACTTCAAAAAGGAGGAGGTTTTCAATTCGTCTGTATTTTTTTTTATGTTTGTTACCTCAGAACTTTCGAGTGGGTGAACCGATTTGGATGATTTTTTTTTTTATTTGGAAGCTGGTGCTTCCAGATTAGTCCCATTTTAATTTCGTCCAGTTCTGACAACGGCATCCATGAGAAAACCATATAAGTTGAAGATTGAAGTCGGTTTTTTTGTGACTGCGCTCACCGTAGGCGGTCGCGAGTAGAGCGGCACGACGCGCGGCGCGGGCACAGGCGGCGGCGCGGGCGGAGGCGACTCCGGAGTGTCAGCGAACAGCGCCGTCGCGCAAGGCGGCACGGGCGGCACGGGCGGCACCGGCAGCGGCACTGGCGCCTGCTCGCAACGAGCCCATGTCTCAATATTGCTAAACATTGCTGCAATAGCGTAACTGCACTGCACACCGATTAACCACTACCTTTATTGTACCCAAATTGGTTTATTGTTGTTTTGTTTCATTCATTTAGCCACGTTATTTTATTTTATTTCAGGCAGTCTATAGCACTACCTACTTAGTTTTTAATTGTGGAGACTTATAATTAGCTAGTGATATTTCTTATTGTATCTTTATTTTATTGATGTAAAATGCTGTAAATCTTCCTAAAAGTAAATAAAAAATAAAAAAAAAACATTGCTCATCGTATCAATCTGTGGTATCATTCAATAGACTGCCTAAAGCCGTATACAGAAAAAAAGCTGACAACTTATCAGCGCTTATAGGCGCCGGTCTACGCAGGTAACCGGCGCAGGCATTTATATGAACCAGCGCCGATAAGCGCCGACAATCTTCGACAGGCGCCGGTCAGCGCTAGTGCGCCCGCCAATCATCGTACGACATTTTGCTCGCTCTGCTTCAATCTGCTTGCTTTCTGTAGAATGGACCAGGCGCCGACAAGCGCCGATAAGCGCTGGTAATCGGCGCCGACTATCAGCTTTCTTTCTGTATACGGCTTAATGAGCTAAAATCTATAACTAATGTTCACATATTTAAGAATAAATTGAAAATGTTATAACTAGACAAAAAAATATTATTGTAATATGAATTTTATAATTTACAAACTCAGCTTTATTGTACTTTTCATTTTATTTTATATTCTTTTATGTATCAATTTCGCACACAGTTGTATTTTATGTACTGTTTTATGAATAAAGATTGATTGATTAAGATCAAAGAGATAAAAATATAATAAGGCATCGAGGGGACAAAGCGAGGAAAATTTGAAGCCAAAAGTTATTCCAAGTGGAATAAGTCTAGTACAATTTCGACCGAATGACATCTCGCTTTCATACTAACTGACATGACGTTTAAGCTTCAAATATGCTTCAAAGTTTTGTATGAAAATATTCCCAATGCCCTCTCTATGTCCTATTATATTTTAATCTCTTTGATTAAGATAGACTTCTGTGGGTCGCGGCCGATCGCAACCGCACGTGATCGATCGCATGCGACTGACGCGTGCGGCTGATGCGAGAAGTCAATGTATGAAAATGACAGACGTCGGCCGCACAGAAGTCTACCTTTACTATATAGCGACACTATAGTCAATTTCACACCAAGTGGGTTCGGTGACAGTTCACATTTTTCCTTTTTACGCATACAACTTTCTAAAAAGAAAAATATGGTTCCAAAAATAATGAATAATTTATTATTATGTCATTGCTAAAATACAATAATTGTCGCCACTAAAATTCTAAATTAAAATCTCAGACTATAAATCAAGAAAAATATAAAAAACAATAGATAAAAAAGATATCCTAAAAATACGTATTGCGTGGAACGGAACTTTTACTCATAGGGATGGACACTACATAATCTACATTAAATCGATTAATCGAAGCTTTTTGGCGGAATCCGAAAGAAGATGCAATGTTTTTGTAAAATTTTCATTTTGTTGTATCTTTTGGGTTTAAAATAGTAATAGTGTATTATGTGGCAAGGGTCTGTGAAAGTGTGCAGTGATTTGTAGATTCGATAATGTATGATAATATTTTCGTATTGCATCTAAAAAAATAAATAAATAATAAAAAGTCGATGACATTTTTTTTTATTTTACCATGTTTTTCCCTTATATAACCTGTGAAATTTAAACATATTCAATAAAAAGTAATCTTGAAAAATCATTCTATCAATAAAGTATAAAATCGATTCTATTTCCTTTACAAACTTACTCGAAACTTGAGAAAAATCGATTGGATTTCATTAGGACACATCACTTCAATGGGGAAGAAAACTGACTTTTTATCCCGACAGAGGGCTTATGGTCGAGAGGGCCTAAATGATCTGTCAAAGCTGTCAAACTCCATACATTTTTTTGTTTACGTTAGCGTTTTTTCTAAACTCTGTCTAAAATGACGTTATGTGCTGCCTTTGGTTGCAAAAATAAAGGAACTCATGCATTCCCGAAAGACACTAAACGAAGAATGTTGTGGGAAATTGCCCTAAAACGGAAAAAGCTTTTTTACCAGCTGCAGAAGCTTTCCGTTTTTTTAAGGAGTACATTTTCGTCACCAAAAAGCTCAATGCGAAAGGAAAACAAAAAAATATGGCCGTGACAAGGACCTCTCGCTGGTGGCGACATCTGTAATTAGCTTTGCGTTTTGTTCCCCATTGTCAACAGTGAACTGTCACCGAACCCATTTGGTGTGAAATATACTATACATAGAATGCGCCAATAGACGGCTTAGTTCTAAGCCGCGCTATCGAAGTTTATAATGAACCGTGTCTAATCAACTGTTTGACCTTGAAAGGAAGATCTTCCCTTTTCACGATGTAGGAGCATTCCACCTTCCTCCATAACATCATTATAATGATCCAATGAATATAGGTCAAGTATTTTTGTCTTCTGTCGAGTTGATCAGTTACAATGATCGATTGCTTTTGTAGTTTGAATTGAACATACACTCATACACTTAATAAGATTTCGCTCGAATTCGTTTTCTGGAATATCTATTTCTCAGGCTCGCAAAAAAAAAACAACAAATAAATTTTCTAATGTAAAATTGCATTAAGATCGGTTCAGTGGTTTAGACATAAAAAGTCACAGACAAACAGACAGTTGCTTTCGCAATAGCATATTAGGATTCAAAGATGAACTTACAGGCATATTCCACTGGTTGTTGTTCCACTGAGCATTGGGTTCAGGGTACGGCTCCGGTTCGTCTGTAAACATTCATTCGATTTTATTACAAGTTCATTAGCGTATGCATCTTATTAATCACAACAGTATACCTTTAAGCCTTTAGCATTTGTATAAAAAAACACCACCTTAACTTTCGTAATTAAAAAGGTAAATTCTTAAGTTTTAGCATATACTCGCAAAATCTGCTGCGCGAGGTCAATGACCGCCGGCGTGTGTGTGCAATACATTAGTATATGGCAAATTCAGAATAATTGTATTTTAGAAAATTGCACTAAAGTACACAGTGTTTTATTTTTATTTATTTAAACTATATGTATGCGGAATGTTGATCGGTTACTCTTCTACCTCCTGAGAGGAATGAATGCTTCGATTTACCAGCCGCACTGTATATATTTGTTACCAGCGGTTCTACGCGGTTTCACCCGTGTAGTTCCCGTTCCCGTGGGAATAAGGGAATAAAATATAGCCTATATTACTTAGGGATCTTCTAGCTTTTCATTGGTGAAAGAATTTTTAAAATCGGTCCAGTAGTTTTTGAGTTTATTCGTAACAAATATACAAAAATACAAATCTTTCCTCTTTATAATATTAGTACAAATTAGTATATATTGGTGTTTGTCGCTTATACACACACCGGCACAATTAGCGGAACAGAAAAAAAAGGGAGTATTTACGCATTTTTGCGTGTTACTGGCCGGCTAAACAAGCTTTTTTTAAATTTGGGTTTTAATTTAAAAATGGAATACTAAGCGACTGCCCTTTTTTTCATTCTTTTGTTTTAATTTTCATTGATTCATTTTTTCCACCGCTTGTCCGTTTTTAGAAGGTTCGTGAATTCCATTTGAAAAGCTTTGAATTGCAGTTTTTGAGGCTTTTGAGTTTTTTCGCATATTGATAATTTACGAGCATCTAATTATGCCTGATTTAACGCCATCAGAAATCATTAGGGCAGATCAAATGAGGAGAAATGGTCAAACCTACAGATCGATTGCCAGAAGCCTTCGTCGATCGTTATCAACGATTTATCGTAGCATCCAACGATACAGATTGACGAATGCTCTAGTGAGAAGGAGAGGACAAGGCCGGAAAAGGTGTACTTCAAGGAGGGATGACCGTTTTCTCCAACTTCAAGTCCGACGGAACACGAGACTAACGGCGGTGCAGGCTCGAAATTTACTGGAAGAGGTACGAGCAGTAAGGATGAGTGAGCGGACAGTTCGTAGAAGATTCGAAGAAGTGGGTATAGGCTCGTATGTGCCCGCCAAAGCCCCAAAACTTGAGAGACATCATCGCACAAACCGTCTACACTTTGGTCGTGAACATCGTGATTGGGACTTCGACGACTGGGGACAGGTTCTTTTTACTGATGAATGCAGAGTTATGTTAAATCAAATTGATGGAAGGCAGCGAGTATGGAGACGCAAAGGAGAACGGTATATCCAGTCTAATTTTGAAAATACAGTTGCATATGGCGGCGGTTCAATTATGGTCTGGGGAGGAATATGTTTAGGAGCTCGTACGGAGTTAGTAGTGGTCGATGGCGGGAATCTGAATGCTGATCGGTATATCAGGGAGATTTTAGAAGAACATGTTGTGCCATTTGCCCCCTTTATTGGTAACAACTTCATTCTAATGCAGGATAATGCTCGGGCTCACAGTGCTCGCACAGTACAGACATTCCTAAACCATGTTGGTATAACGGTGATGGAGTGGCCAGCACGGTCCCCCGATATGAACCCTATAGAACACGTCTGGGACTTGCTAAAGAGGAGTGTAAAGTCAAGAATGCCCCCTCCCAATAATCTCAACGAGTTGCGAAACGCATTACTTGAAGAATGGCAGAGGTTGCCCCAAGAAACCATTGATAACATCATCCGCAGCATGCCCAGACGGATGGAAACCCTCATCAGAGCACGAGGAGGAAACACTCGATATTGAACAGTCATTGAAATTGTTGTTAAACTTTGGAAAATCTTGAATTTTCTGCTGTTTCTCTATAATTAAAAATCGAAGAAAAATGCATTTTGTTTAATTTAATTTTTATTTTTATAAAATTTTAAGTATGGTGTTACAAATGAATGTCAAAACATGTTAATTTAATTGTTGTTTCATTTTAAATAATATATTGTTTAAAAATTACATTCATTGTTCTAAATTCCCTCTTTTTTCTCCTTTTTTTTTCTGTTCCGCTAATTGTGCCGGTGTGTGTAGTCCGGTCAATTTAGACATAAAAATTGTGGTTAAATAACAATAATTCCCACAGAGCCAAATTTTGGTGGACAACTGGGGTTTACCATTACAAATAAAGTTTTAAAAATCCCCATCGATCCTATGTGTGCTAAAAAAGTTATTCGGTGTCAAAGGTCAAAGTTTGAGGTTTTTTGGATTTTTCTCGAAAACGGTAAGTTTTATCAAAAAGAACTTCAAACCAAAGTTGTAGATCTTAAAATTCTCTACTTAAATGGTCCTTATAATTTTTTTCCTAAGAGTTACCATTCCTGAGATATCGCGATTCTAAGACTCACAATTGCCTAGTTATTGGGTTAACTAATTGTTTTGATTCCTTTAAATATTTTTATCAGATTCATACTCTTGAAAGCCTGTTCCTATAATGTAAATATTCAGTATTTATATTAGTGTTATATATCAATGTAATCCACAAGATTACTACATCCAATAATGTAAAACTATCATAATGTCCAAAGTTTGATGCGACGACAAATCGACATGAAAAAATAGGGTCGTTCGTCGGTTTTTCGTAATGATTTTAATGTTTCTTTTTTTGATAACTTTTAATTATTAGTTGTAATTTTGTTTTTATACGCATTGATTCTGCATATTACCAGCTATCCCTACGTCTTTTTTATTTCCTTTTAGCTGTAGTAGTTTGACTGCTATCATGTTTTTAGTAACAAGGTAGCGGCCGCTTGGTGTGTTTTTCCTTGAATCGCGAAGGCGGGCGCTCAAGGCAATTGTGACTCTTAGAATCGCGATATCTCAGGAATGGTAACTCTTAGGAAAAAAATTATAAGGACCATTTAAGTAGAGAATTTTAAGATCTACAACTTTGGTTTGAAGATCTTTTTGATAAAACTTACCGTTTTCGAGAAAAATTTAAAAAACCTCAAACTTTGACCTTTGACACCGAATAACTTTTTTAGCACACATAGGATCGATGGGGATTTTTAAAACTTTATTTGTAATGGTAAACCCCAGCTGTCCACCAAAATTTGGATCTGTGGGAATTATTGTTATTTGAAATGTCTATTTTGACCGGACTATTAGTTTAAGAGGATAAATAATTTACCGTTGATACTGTCCATCGTGCCGTAGAAGGAGGTCGGGGGCGGCGGGTTGCCAGTGCTCTCAGGGGTAAGCAGATCTAGTCCCGGCAGAGTGTCCTGGGACTTCTGAGACAGAGTCCCGCTCGCTACTGCACAGAGGAAATAATATATATAATATATTTGCACTTTCATTTAAAATTACCATGTATACAATTTACAATATGTAACGGAATAAGCGCAATTCCTGAAACTAGTTTGTTCAGTATCGACTACTTAATCGATTTCAGCTATTTTTAATATGTGTTAAAGTTTTCCGAAAACTGTATTAGCATAGCTGAACTTAGTGCTACGTATGGAAATCGTAGTATTATTCTCTTGACGTAAGAAAATTGTTTAGACACAACTAAAGTATGAAGTCATCAAATTAGTTTTATATGAGTATACTATTGGAGTGTATCAGGAATTGCGGTTATTCTGTTACGTGTTGTATATGCTAACGCCAAGGGAGAGAGGCATTACCTCCGGGTTTTCTCACGATTTGTTCCTCCTCGAAGTGAAAAATATGTACGTATGTTCTTCAAAAACTAATCGGTAACGCACCGGGATTCGAACCCGAGTCACACGCACGAGAGGCTAGAGGCGGGCTGACTGTTTGCCATGCACATATTTTCACCATCACAGACGATTGTTATTGAAACCATTATCGTATATGCAGTGGGTTTACACTGCGTTTCCAGTGAAGTGGAGCGGGCTTTTCATACCGGGCCTCCACACTCGCGAATTTGAACGAGGTTAGGCGAATATGATAGTGTGGAGAGGCACTTCGTCTTACTTCGTCCAACCTCAGCTCGCCTCGGACGACTTCCAATTGTTGTTAAGTTTCTCGCGAACTTCGTCGAGAAACTTCGCGAGTAGTCTGGAGGAGGCAATACATTTGAAAAGCCGCTAGCACCGTTTAAATACGTCGAATGTATGAAAAGCCCACAGACCATTAATCTAGCTAGATGACGGGAGTATACGTACTTCGCGTGTCCAACTGGAGTCAAATTGACTTCAGTCTACGCCGCGTCATTTATTCCGCGTTCGAACGTCGTTGCCTCCGAACATCAACCGCCATCTCAAAAAATGACTGTTTGTTCAGTATTATGTTGTGCAAACTATACAGGAAAAGCTGACCCAGATAATGGACATGTTTCCTACTACAGGTAAGTAAATTTCTTCAATAATTATCTTTAATCTATTTAAAAATCATTTATTTCGGGTTCGTTGTGGTTTTACTATGAAAAATAAGACTGTGTGTTTACTTCTTGTTCATGATACATTGCCTGCTTTAGTAGCAAAGTTGTAGGGCCTGCTTATATTAAACACGCAATGGAAATGTAACAATCGATCTTTAGCTTTGTTTGTTCGGCTTCTTGGTAGGGTTACTATTCTCATTTTGCTGTCAAATGAAGCAAATAGTGATGTACACCTTTCGATTCTTCACGATTCTTATAGATTTTTCGAATCGAAACAGAGGAATAATAATGTTCGTAAGTGTACATTATTTTTGTTGCAATAACATTTATCTCTGAATAACATTCATTATAAATTACAGGTTTCCAAGTAATCCACACTTGAAACATAAATGGATGGAAGCGACCGGCCGAATAAATTGGTTTCCAACAAAAAATAGCCGAATTTGTTCTAGACATTTCCACAATAGCTGCTTCAAGGAAGGGAAAAAAGTTCGACTACTGCTTCCAGAAGTAATACCAACCATTGATATACTGAAAACATCAACATGTGAAGCAGTTAGTAGATTGATATTCGGCTCGATATTCTAGATTCACTAGCATTGTTTTCTAAACCTAAAATTATATTATCTGATACATATAAGTGTTAGTTAAAATATTTAGAACCGAAGATTCAACAATTTTAAAGAAAATAATTTTGGAGAATTTATTGAAGAAATTTACTTACCTGTAGTAGGAAACATGTCCATTATCTGGGTCAGCTTTTCCTGTATAGTTTGCACAACATAATACTGAACAAACAGTCATTTTTTGAGATGGCGGTTGATGTTCGGAGGCAACGACGTTCGAACGCGGAATAAATGACGCGGCGTAGACTGAAGTCAATTTGACTCCAGTTGGACACGCGAAGTACGTATACTCCCGTCATCTAGCTAGATTAATGGTCTGTGTCTCATACCATACTACAATTCTGCAAAGTTTCATCGACTGAGGAATTAATGTTGGGTTCTTCATACAAAAATCCGCTTCATTGCCTGGACTACAAAAGGCTAGTTGATTGTATCCAAATAAAATTTTCATAATATTATAAATTACCTGAAAACACCTCTACAAATGTATTTCAATTTTACAATTACATATATCACGACTACATTTTAAAATAATAAAACGATCAACAAAGTGAGGCAACTGAATACTAAAAGTGATGACGTAATATTATATTCAGGTCATTTTTATTTTAATGCTATTGCGTTCTCAGTAAATTAAAATCACAGTACTTAGCTCTATATTTTTTAAACCTTTCTCCTGGTTAGATTTTTTAAGCTATTGCATAGCTTCTATCGCGGGCCTTGAGCGCGGGGACCGAATCCAGAAATTCCGTAACGAAAAATCCTCACGCTCCCCACTCCGACGGGCACGGAGGTGTGGCTTGAAGGCCGTGCATTGTCAAACAAAAACTTAAATAATTATTAAGAACTTCTTAATCATATATTTGGTTTAAGGTACATATCTATTTAATGTCTTAATTGCGTTTCCCTATATTAAATTATCATGAAAGCAACACACATTTTTTTTTCATTTAGTAACTAAAAAATGTGGTGTTTGGAAGTTCAGGTGGCAAGACTTTATGGGACGGTAGAGGTCATTTTCTATCTAACAACTATTCTCATATTTTTTTACGAATCTATGAAGATAAATCGATTTGACATTTTGAATGAAAATTGCCTTTGAATCGATTTCGCGCGGACAACGGGGAATTCACATCACTAAATCGCTCTTGTGACGTCACAGTAGGTAGAAAAAAAGTGACACGGTTGGTTTTCATACAGATTGAAGTACTTAAGTTATCTAGCTAGATTAATGGTCTGTGGAAAAGCCCTTTCCTCCCGGCTACACATCAATGAAACGCACCATAAAATATGCAACAAACTTTGTCCCTCTCTCTCTACTTCATACCTGAATTATTGTCTGACGTCGCTGGATTACTATCATTGGGTATTAACGTCTTCAGGAAGTTGTTTATGTCAAAATCTTGTTTCTCGTTTGGCCTACTGTTTATTACTTCGATTTTGTTGGCTGAAAACAAAAGGATTCAAACTACATTAATACGAAAATCTACATGTACTATAATATTACTAGCGACCCGCCCCGGCTTCGCACGAGTGTAATGCTTATAAGAATTTTCTTTGCTATAAACCTTACGGAGCCCAAGACCTTTCCAACGAATGCAAAACCGTGGAAATCGGTTCGTGCGTTCTGGAGTTATATGGTCAGGAAGGAAAACCCGACTTATTTTTATATAGTAGATAAAGGGGAAAGATTTGTATGTTTGTTTGTAATGAAGTTATGTACACTATTTATAAAGCAAGAACGAAATTTGGCATACAGATAGTCTATAATCTGGATTAACACAGGATAGTTTATACCCCGGGCTCTTTAGAAACAGAGCTATCACTGCTCTGCGATGTGTAAATAAATGGTTAAAAAAATGGTTTTAAAAACTTACTGCTAAGATTATTGTCGGTCTCGTTGAACAACGCTATCGGATTGTCAGTTGTGAGGAACGACGACAGCCCCAAGTTGTACAGGGACCCGTCTGCTGACACTGAAGTGTTGAACGTCCGATCTATGTTGTATGCTACTGGAAAAATAGTTAATTAATAACTTGAGACGATCTTAGTCCTGCGAGCAATTGGTGACCCTCAGAGACTGAATAAAGGTCATCAGCAACTCGTCGGTGGAGAAAGGCTGCTGTTTACATTTAGCCAATCTTCATGGACAAGTTATCACTAGCTCGACGGTGAAGGAAAACATCGTGAGGAAACCCACAGGTCTCAGAATTAATTCTGAGACATGTGTAAAAAGACCCGGTCCGGCGATGGGCTCACCACCTATCACGTTTAGGGGTCCAATGTATCTCGTGAAATGTGGGTATATCCGGAATTGTAATGGAATACCTCTGCCTACCCCCTCGGGGATAAAAGGCGTGAGATTATATTATTATTATTTATATTATTATTATATTATATTATTATATATTCATGGACAAGTTCAAAGTGCCTTATTATTAGACTATTGACTTTTCTAAGTGTAATTATTAATTACCTACGGAAATAAATTTTATTTTTTAATTTTCATATATCAACCCGTAAGAAATATCATCACACAGAGAACGCTATAAGAGCAAACTAACCTATCACAAGAACACCCTGGTACGCTCATTGGCTAACAGACAGCTACGTTAGAAGGCTGAAAGGACCCAGAATATTATAAATATACCTAAATATAAATTAATGAAAGCATAATGCTTGTTAATAACTAAGGAAGAGAATAGTTAATGAATCACTGATTCCAAACGACAAATACTACAGCAAATTATCTGCTAATGGTCTATAATGATTGGAGATAGCAAGGGTAATCTTTTTTTTAAATCAACCTGTAACAGCAGCACTGCTGAGTTAAGAGCAGCCTTGAATTTCCCAGTAACTCTGTTTTGCAATAGCTGAATAGTTCACTAACAACTGGGCTATAATAATAATCATCATCAATACTATAATACAATCTCAGGGTACTGCATTTGGAACCAGCAACTTGTCGGTGGAGATGGGCTGCTGTTTGCATTTAGCCAATCTTCATGGACGAGTTTAGAGTGCCTTGTTATTATAAAATATTGACGTTTCTAAGTGTATGTTTAATACCTATAGAAATAAATTATTTTTGATTTGATTTGAATAAAAAACCTACAATACATAAAAAATTTAAACATAGAAAGTGGAATAATATTGCATTTAAAATGCATTCATTTGCGGTTCGTCGTCCAATGCACACATAGTAACTATAAAAATTGGGTTTGCTACATCCTCCCATAATGGGAAATACCTCACAGAGAAATATATATATAGAAAGTGGAATAATATTGCATTTAAAATGCATTCATTTGCAGTTCGTCGTCCAATGTCCAATGTCATAGTAACTATAAAAATAAGGTTTTGTACATGCTCCCATAGTGGGAAATACCCCCTGGGAAATATGTATCTATGTATGAAAAAAAACTGCTTTATGCTTACTGTCATCTTCAATCTCCTGCTCGCCAGGGTTAGGCAAGTCCAAGTCCTCGTCAGGCCCCGGAGATGGTACGTCTTCATCCCGCTGCGGCGGGGACGGCGCCACGTTGGGTAACGTCGGTATTAAGTCGTCCAACTTCCGTTTTAGCGCCCTGACTCGCGCGCCAAAATTTTTATATGCCTGTTTGACAAATAATTTTTCACACCATCTATTCGAAAAGTGACGTTTTGGTCCTCAATAACAGGGATCAAAGTAAGTCTTTTCCGATAGGATTTTAATAAGTGCGAATAAAAGTGTTTTGAATTTGGAATTAAAAATATCCCGCAACATTCTTAGCCAGAGATTAACAAAATAAGTTTGCATCTAAGGTTGGCGCCACTGTAGCTTAAGTACTATAACAAAACATTAGTTCCATTTTTCGCCGCATTAGGCTGACAAGCATAGAGTAACTTATATGCTGACAAGGCTGAATGGGGTTCGATGGTTGTGCCACACTGTCAGAAAAATTGCTGTGGCAATGCGCGCGCTTTCATACTTATTTTTCACAATTTACATTTTATTTTACGCAAAATTGTCGAACTCCGACATTGAATTGTTTGTGTATTTTATATTTTAAAATGTATTCAAGTAGCATTGACTGCAGTGATAGTTAAACACCGGAATATATTAAAAAAAGAAGCAAACAATGTCATCAACAATTTTTCTCATAGAGACGTATGAAAAGCAGAGTGTATCATTCGGTCGCAAAATAATTTTTACCTTGGGCTACGTACTTTAAACCCCTAACTTCGTTCATGATTCTACATTAGAATCCCTCACTGCGTTCTATCCTAGAACCATTCACTATGTTCGTGATTTAATAAAACGCCCTCGCCGTAAAAATATAGTTTTGCTCCCTTATGGCACAATCTACTATTCTCATCACTATCACTACTAGTATCAAACAATGTCGCTTTTCGCTACACTACAATTATCGGATTTTGATGCGGGTTTTTTATAGAGTGATTTAAGATAAAGGTTTATAATATAACTAGACCCGCCCCAGCTTCGCACGGGTGTAATGCTGATACTAAATACACCACAGAAAAACTGTGAACATTGTATAAAAAAACATAGCGGCCCGCTCCGGCTTCGCACGGGTATAAAATATATAGCCTATGTCACTCACTGAAAAAATGATTAAAATCAATCCAGTAGTTTTGATTTATTCTCTAAATTTTAACCAAGATCTTAATAGAAAATTCCAATCCATAAATTATTGTTATTTAATCTAATCTTATCTAACGTTATGTAGGTACTTATAATTACTATAAGTGCGTAATATAATACATGCATAATATAGAAGAGAAGCACTGATAATATCATATAAACCGAAACAAAGCTAGGGCCGCATTAAGAAAAATGCAAAAATGAAACCTCCGATCAATTAAGTCACTATACCAAATTGACCATGGTAATGCAATAAATTTTTCAATCAACCTGATTCGTCAGTAACATGTAACTCAATCGTTATCGATTTTCTCAACTACAAAATCGCAATTGGTAATATTTTACGATACCACGCTTGTTTTTCATATTTTTCGTAACTTATACAATTTTGTGTGTAATATATAGTGAGAAGTGAGCCCACTTCTCATGCGTGAGGCCCAGGTTTGATTCCTCAACAGGAAATGGTGATTGGGGACTTATTATCTACCAGTCAACCATCAGGCTAAGCAAAAATAATTTGGTGGAATTCGCAATAATAAGTCGCAAATATTAAAAATAATCAATGAAACATAAATCCTAATACTTGTATATTATGTTGATAAAATAAACTAATACATACTATATATCGTAATAAACATAAATACAAAAATACTTACATAAAATAATCTAAATATGAAAATAACATGTACAGATAAAAAATGACCTCCAAAACCATGTGGGACAGTGCCCAAGAGACTGGCCGCATTCCCTCTCTGGATAGCTAGGCTAATCCTTTGACAGAGAGGGAATTATTGAATCTACAACTTGATATTTTTATTTTGATATGATAATCAGGGGGTTTTCCCTACACATCGGTATATTACTCATTCCCTGCGGTCCAACTTGAATATCTAAATTTACAGGACTATTTGTTGTTAGCAATGGCCAACTCTGCGTAAAAATCCGCTCGTATTTTATGTAGTAAAAATGAATGTACTTACATAAGCAACAACTTTGACCTCTCCCCTCTGCGTTGAGTAATATTGATTTGCAGTAGCTAATAAAGCTAACAGCGCTTCTCTTGCCACTATTTCCCGTTGTAATGCCTGAGTGTACTTCTCAACACATGCAATACCTTCATTTAGTTCTTTCTCAACATCGTCTTTTAGGCTTCTTTCTGTAAACAATAAAAATACAGCTTAATATGATTCTTGATTATTTACTTAACTAGATAGAACATTATTACCCTTTCCTTACCTCTTTAGGCAAATATACTGGTGAAAAGTGGGTATTTTCCAGGAATGGAATACCTCTGCTTACTCCCACAGGGATAAACGGCGAGAGCATATTTTATTTTCATTTGTGTGGAAAATATGATGTGGAATATGTAGGTTTTAAAATAAAAATCTATAATCATAATAAAAAACCGGCCAAGTGCGAGTCGGACTCGCGCACCGAGGGTTCCGTACAACCTTGCAAATTTATGGTTTTCGTAATTTTTCCTTTATCTATGCTATAAGACGTTGCTTCGTACCAAATTTCAAGATTCTGAGTTCACGGGAAGCACCCTGTAGGTTTTGATTCCCTTGCAAGTGTCGAAAATTTGCGGCATAAACGGCTGTATCTTTTGATTGCGTTGGCTTAGAAGTTTGATTTTTTCACAGCTTCAAGGGACAGTAGACCTGAGTAATTGATATAAATTTCAGCTTCATACCTCCACGCGTTCCTGAGAAAAAGGGTCTTGACAGACGGACGGACGGACGGACAGACGGACAACAAAGTGATCCTATAAGGGTTCCGTTTTTTCTTTTTGAGGTACGGAACCCTAAAAGTACTAGTATCTTATCAAAACCATAATTATCTTACCTTTAAGATTAGTACACAATGCATCGGCATCTGACAGTTGCAAGGGACTCTCATGGATGTATTTCAGCCTTAAATCAGTGTCCGCTTCAAGTACTGTACATTGCTTAATTTTGTTTACTAGCTGCTGAGGCTATAAAAGGAAACAAGTATTTTTTAAATTTATATTTGAAGTTTTAAATAAAGATAAATTTACAAGATTTTGGAGGTCCATTCTGCTATTATTCTCCTTATATATGTTATAGCACATATTTTTTCCCACAGCTTAGTAAGTCTTTATTTCTATTTTTAAAGAGAAAAAACAAACAATAAAGAAGAGAAGAGAGAGAAGAAACAATGAAGGTTTGAGCTAATTATTTGTCTAATGTACATCAAAAATAAATATGCTATAAAGGGGCCTTCACATGTGTAAAGAGCAACATACAATAAAGCCATATATAAGGGTTCCAGTTTTTACTCAGTACATAAATCATAATAAAAATCTTTTGAATTTGATCAATGTACATCTTTACTTCATTAGGAAGTCACACTTTTTTATCTTCTTGTATTTGGAATCGCAATCTTCTTCATTTGACATTTATATACATGTGCTGCGGTCCGTTTTGTGCAAATAGTAAATACGTTCGTAAGCACGCACACGACTGTTCAAAATGATTACGATTGTTAGCATGCAAACAATTTGAACAGGTTTTCGTTTGTCAAAAATGAGTTCTTTTAATAATTAGGTTGATAACTGTTCTGAAGTTAAATTCAGTCGTATTTGAGTCGTATAGTGTCCCCCGAAGCTTCACAATGTAATGCTTCTGTTAATATTAATGACGACATACCTAATTTTAATTAATCGATTACATAACGAATATGAAAAAAGTTCGCGGGAAAAAAAACACCACGCACATTGAAGTTTGACAACTGTTTGACAGATCCGGAGACATTGCACTACCTCCTCGTTGTTAGCACTGTTTGCACCAATCCATGACGTCATCGATGCAGTCACAATGCTCATGTCAGCGTACCACAGCGCAATTTGAACAGTTGTTTGCATGAATATAGCGCACACGAGCGCAGAAAGTGCAATTTGGACCGTACCAATGGTGTAGTGCTTTTTGTACATAGACACACTCAGACAGATGTATGTCAAAATGAAGTCAATTCTGATTAGCAACCCAACCCATCAAGTAAAGGTTAGCAGATACAATAGGATTATTCATTGTCATGAGCGCTTGTGGGCCACTAATGCTTGATTGATTAAGGTCTTTTTTATATCTTACTTTTATCAAGTCTTTAGGTGGTCCAGGTTAGAATTAATGTTGTGTATAGACTATCAGGAAAAGACTCAGAAGATCGCAGGAATGGTAAACTCATATACATCAACAAACTCACTTGGAAATCTAAAGGATCATCATCGGTCTTCTTGACAGCACCAGCACTGAGGAGCCCAGTCAGATCAGATAGAAACTCATCATCATAAACTCCTCTTTGCTCCCATATTTTGAATATCCGGAGAATTTTTGGTCTGACTTTTTCATCCCTGAAAAAGTTTATAAAGTTTGAGAACACATAAATACATCACCATCACAACCCACCTCGCATGTCGTATAGCAAATATGTATAAGTGTACAGAAAAGAAGTAAAATATTTAAGTAATTATTTAGTCATATTAATCGAAGGAAGAGTTTTTTAAGGATGCATTTTTAAATTCAAAACAATACGGTCATATACAGCATATTAATGAAATTTCAGGAAGTTGCAAAATGAATACTTTTATTTTCACAAAAAAAAACTACTGTCAACAAAACCTGCTCTCCAAATAGGAACCTAGTTCTTCATTGGAGAGCATTTAAAAAAGATATCATGGGTATAAATTAATAACCTCAACAATCCAAATAAACAGACAAAACTAACCTGACCAAAGGAGTAGCTTTTTGGAGGTTAAGGCCCCAACTCTCAACAAACTCATAATTCTTCCTCTTGCTGTACTGTATCACGTCATTTGCCAAATAGAAGAGGACCAAGCGTTGTTCCACCTTCACTCTCTTGAGCACATTCAGCCAACTAGCAACGATTTTTTTATGGTGGTCCCGTTGCTTCAAACACCACGAAGATAAAGATTGTATACTCTCCTGAGTATCCTTCAGCTGCATAAGCCTCTTTTCGAACGCCAAAGTGTTAAATTCTTCAGTTTCACCCATTGTTTTCAAACGGAAAACCGGATCTAACACATCTTAATATTTGTATACAGCTCACACTAAAAACGAATTTTTTACTATTTCAAAACCTAAACCTTATCATATATTGTTTTCAATTAACTAAACACATGGTAAACACGAAATGATACACCAATTTATAACAAAACACGAGGTTATAGAATTATAAGCGATAGAAAATCGCCGTACATATATTGTACACCACACATATATTGTAACAAGAAATTTATGAGAACCTGATGACCCAGTAACTCCACAAAAACAAATTATTATTAACAACAATGTAAGTTCGCACAAATTTGTGAAAATCACAATAGAATTCTACTTTATTTTCCTAGACAACAACCGCCATTTTCTACAAGATATTTTTTTTTATTGTCTTCTTGGTATTAATTAGGCAGAAGCACGAAAACCGGGTTATGCCAGCAGTCTTCTACTACGAACTCAAGTTTTAGTGAAGATGCACACTTGGGTGACAGAACCGTAGGAGAAACACGACAAGTAGAAGCTGCTCCAAAGTGGGCCAAGTTGGCACCAGTGGCTTTTTCCAAAAAGTTGTTTAGGATAACCTTAGATCTAATTTCGTCCCAATCCCTCCGCCTTCCTGGATTATCAGGAAGGTTCTCGTTTAGGCAACCACTCAGATATAGCTGCATCCACGAAGGGGTCAGTGAATTGTCACCATATATAGCTAGTATTTGAGTGACCAAATTCACCACCCGACCGAGTAGACGCGAGAAAAGCTGCAATTCCTGAGTTTCTCATGCACGCCTGGCACCACTGTTGCTCAGTATGAGACTCCTCTATATTTTTAACATCGTTTGGGTAAAGCCAAGTTGGAGATGTTCTGGTTGTATAGGTTAGCTTGGGCATGGCAAAACAATTTGGGAGGAGCAAACAGTGACATACACGGCGGAAGACGACCGAAGTGCTCCCAAAAACACAAATGCCTATCGTTTTTTGTTTGCAAAATCAAAGGAAGGGCTTCCAGAAAAACAAGGACCAAGCAAAGTGAAATTGGATCTATCGGAAAAGGATGTTTTGGGAAACGGTAGTGACGGGAACGGTCTTTTTGGGATTAGGTGTTTTTAGGAAATGGATATGAAGTTAAAACTTATCTTTTGGGAGAAGCACATTTTGGGAAACACTTATATCGGGAAACGAATTATTTGGGAAAAGGTGGTGACGGGAACGGATGTTTTGGGAACGGGTGTTTTGGGAAACGGTCAGAACGTTCCGAAAGGCTAAGTAGGTATTATTTTAAGCATTATCAGTTTTGGAAGAAAAGATGAAATTATATAAAAAAAAAAGACTTGGCCTTTCGGCCTTTTCTGCCTAAACAGACGAGGCTGTATGGGCCTAGATCCCTTTGCCTTTTCCAAATGGGACACATTAAAAAAAGTAGGTTCTGTATTTCTTCTGTATTCTTTTCTTTTTGATTTGATCCGTTTCGTTCGTTTCTTGAAGAAAAAATCAAGAAGAAAAATATAAAAAGAGGAATTAGCGTGTCGTTTGGAAGTCTGAATTATAGGTAAAAGACATTTTTTTTACAACACATACCTATTTATTTAGTTTAATTGGAATCCGAAAACAAACCTCGCATTGAATGCATTCAATGGACCACTTGTTATTCTAAAAGCCGGTAGGTAGGTGTGATGTCATGGTCCAAAATAATAGTAGAGGATCCCAATATAAGACGACCTTCACCGAGCTGCTTATTGGATGAAAAGTATTTTATATCAAATTTAATAGGTATGCTAAAAGCTAAAAAAGATATCGTGAGTGGCTTGGCTAAAAAAAATTCAGTCCAGGATATAATTATATCTTTTTTTTCACATTGCACTGGTTTGGTCAATAGACAAATAACCACAGCAAATAACATATTAATCGAATGTATGAAGTCTATAGAATATGAAAACAGTCTTGAAATTAATGAATTCCGGTTGTTAAAAAACAACATATTGCTGCGAGTGAATATAACGTACGACTGAAAAGTCTCAGTGAACCATCTTTGAATGAAAGAGATTGCGAGTGAAATAGAAAAGGATAGCGATGCACTCATATTTTAAGTATTTAATTAATCATATTCTGGACCGAATTTTTTTAGCCAAACCACTTGCGATATTTTTTTAACCATATTAAATTTGATATAAAATACATTTCATCCAATAAGCAGCTCGGTGAAGGTCGTCTTATATTTGTATCTTAGACTATTATGGCATAATATTTTTCTTCAATTGGAAATTAAAGACGAAGAATTAGGTGTGTATCACAAATGGGTATATTTAGAGCTCACCAGATTTGGAAAAATCACCATTCTAGAAATGCACTATGTCGATCATAAGCGCTCGCAGTTGGCCACAGTTTTTTCAGGTGGCTATGACCACAACCTTTTTCGATGGCTATATCCGCGCCTAGGGTTGCCAGGTCGCCAAACCTAATAGCCGGACAGACCAGCCTTTTGGCCGGACATTTGGGTAAAAATTCCGGACTCCCTACATTCATTACTGAGGATTTTGTGTCGCATTATTAATAGGTACGACAACAAAAATTTATGTAAAATCAAGGTTTTTTTGTTTAATTCTAAGTACTTTATTATTATTAATGAAAGAAAGTCGTCAGTCAAAATTGTACTTGTTTGTGAAATGTAAAAAGACTAACAAAAGCCGGACAGGCTGGACACTGTTTATTTTGACCGAACACACAATCAAAAAGCCTAACTATGTCCGGCTTTATCCGGACGCCGTATAATATCTGAATCGTATACCTACACTAATATAATATGTATGTATAATCCTTTTTTTTTCAACAGATATCAATAACTATGTTATTGAAAGCGAAGAACTTAGGGGAACGACATAAAGAACTTAATTCCAAAGTCAATGAAGCAGCATCAAAAAATGTTAGCTTCGATTCTATTAAAGATGAAGCAGAGAATTCTGATGTTGATATATTATTCAAGATTGATTTGGCTTCAAAACTAAAAAATGTTGACTATATCACTGATATTTTGAAATCAGGAGATAGCTTACATATCTCCAGGGCATTGAATAGCATTTGGTTGTATGATGATGAATACTCTTCAATTATCAACACTGATTACCTACACCACAAAGTTTTTCCATTTATGTCGAGGAAAATGAAATTGAAGTTGCTGACAACTATTTCTATGCACATCAGAAATGAAACTCGCGCTGAAAATTTCTATGAGTATTGTTTGAAAACAAAGTTTCCTAATGCAGCTATGAAATTTCTAATTTTCACATCGGAGGCATTCAAATTAGATTTGATCCAAAGTAAACCTGACTTTTTGAACTCCATATCAGATTATTCAAAGAATTTCAAGTTCCTACTGGGAACGTCTTTTGCTCTAGCTGAGTGTTATTTGGAGAAAATAAATGAGTCTCGAAGAAACAAAGCTTTACATGAACTTTGCTATTTATATTCCGCCAATGACACTAAATATTTAGACCTGCTGGAAAAGTATGTGAGTTATAACCAAGACTATTACAAACACACAAAATTTGGATTGAGGATTTCAACTGATATAGTGAAGAAATTTAAAGATCGAGTTTTGAAAAATCCTTTGCTTTATCTTCAAAAATTAAATCTCAATGTTTTGGCTAAGCATAGCAAGGCTAGTGATGCCAAAATATATGCTGCTGGCTTGCTACCAGCGACAACACGAGCCTTTTGGTGGTGGTCCTACTGTCAAACTTATAAACCAATTCTGGACTTGATACCTTCTGAAGAAAGGTTCAATTTTGTGAAGACCATTTTTACAGAGAAATATCCAAATGAGAAATTTGAAATGACAAAAAATTTCTATGATACAAAATGCTATGAAATTATAATGACAGAACATGAAAAGGAGACTTGGGCTTTGGAAAACTTGGAAAATGGAGCAGAGATGCTTGGCAGTGAGAACAATCATGAATGGTACAAGTTATTGAACTTTGAGAGAGCATTCATGGAAGTAAAAAAAAAGGTTTATGTCACCCCTGATCATGTAAAGAGGGGATATCTTCTTGAAGCATTAGTTGAGAGTGCAAAAGATCAAAGTGATGTCAAGAAATTGCTCGACCATTACCATGATAGACACATGAATGAAAAATTACAGGACAAAGAACAATTCTTGGACAAAGTTATACAATATCATAAAGTATATGAGTTCAATGAAAGTTGCTGGGAGGTTTTTTATAAATTATTGTGTAGTGTTGAAATATTTGAGGGAAATGCGGGAGGTCGTTGGCACACAAAAAGCAAGTATGTGATGACAGTTCTAGTTTATCACATAATTAATAAAAAAGTTTTTATTGGAGACCTCCAAAACTATGTTGACCAAGGCGTCACATTATATAGCATTACAAATTATAATTTGTGTAAGGAAAAACAAGAAATAGTGATACATGATCTTTACCAGCTCTATTCTGATAAAATTTGCAATGCGGAAAACCAAACCTATAATGAAGAGTTGAAGAATAAACTTAAACCTTACATCAGTTTTATTATCGACGTATTAGATTTCCGTAAAAAGTCTAGTAAAGATGTTCCCGAAGTTGTAGAAAAATATTTGAAAATGGATTGGCAGCGCTTCTACTATCATACACTATTTGACAGAGAAAAGTTAAATGACGCTAAAATCTTAAGGCTTTTAAAAAAAGACGCGTCACTGATTACTAATTTTGATCTGATGAAAGAAAGCATTGAAGACGAATACAAAGACGTGAAAATGCGTGAACTGTTCCGAAAATTGAAAATTTATTTTTCCCATGATATTGCACCAGATTACGTAAATTTTTTGACGCAATTACTGTCTGAAAAGAAAGAAGATAGTCAGATTAAACTGAAAATTATAGACACCTCTGTGTATGGCATTTTCCAATTAGCTAGTGAAACCTTCAAAGATGAATTCATGCAGAAGTATATACCAGAAAACCCAAAAATAGACTATGCTAAAATGGACCCTGACAAGTTGCATATTCAGATGGCTGTATGCAGATATGCTTGCTTTTCTCGACCTCATGTACCCCTTACTAGTATTCTCAACTACTTAAAGGGAGATTACCTACAGCATTGTCTTCCTTTGTTTAACTATTATTTGGCAAATCTACCTCCAAATTTCTGTTTTAAATTTGTGGAAGCACTAATCAATTCCCCCGTGTCTGTCCAAAAACATGGTTTGCGATTAGCATTCCATTGTTTCAGTAATGAAGATTTAAAGAAGTTAGTGATGACTGTTTGGAATAAGACAAAGAATATATCTATACGTTCTGTCTTGTACACAACAATGTTTCATAATATAATATGTGAAGACGAAGACGCTCAACTTGAGCTGATTGATGTCTTCAAAATGATGACTTTAGATTTACACCAAAATGATCACGACGAGGTATTTGAAATAATAACAGATGATGAACATATGCCAGACGGTCTGAAAGGAATTATCTTGGATTTGGCATGGCAAGTGGTCGGCAAGTTCCCAGACACATCGAAAAATTTAAAACGAAAAGCCAGTGTGCTCAGTAACCTGGAACATAATATAGGTGTCGTAAACAAAGAAGTCATCAAAGCAATTGTTGAAGAGCACACCAAAACCTCTTTAAATGAGAGAAATATTGAATCATTTGAAGATATGAGCTCATTTAATAAAGCGAAATGGGATCTTGTTGCTACTTACGCTGTGTACTATAGTGATGAAGAGAATATCCAGACCAGTCTTGAGCTAATAAAGTCTATTATAAAAAAATGTCTTGATATGTGGGATCAAGTATATTCCGATACCTATACAATACGCAAATTTTGCACTAAATTCATCAGTCAATTTGCCGAGAAAAACTTTGAACTAGAAAGGGAGAATTTTTCAAACGTCAATCCAATATTTGAAGCTATCCTAGCAGATTTGACAAATACTTTGCAAATAAAAGAGTTATATTTAACAATGTGGGAGCTGAAACTTCTTATCATCACTAATAAAGTCATTGATTTTGGTTTCAAGAAACTGAATGACGAAAGCAACGCCGATAAAAAAGATGTCGTCAACGAAATTGGATCAATTTATGCTAAAGAGGTAACGAATTTAGTGGAAGATCTTATTAAGAAGCAACTGTATCATGGTTCCTTCTCTAACAAAATCGCTGAAAAGATAGATACAAATATACAAAATATGGCAGATTTGTTACCGAAGTTTCGCCACAAACTGCATTTTATTGAATTTTATCTTGCAGTTGGACACGGTTTAACAGCCCATAAAATGCCTGAAACATATCTGATGGCTTTAAATATTTTGCCTACAAAATGCCCTGAAGGTTACGAGGAACAGTACAGAGAACTCATTGATAAGATTAAAGCTTTACAAAACTGCGAAGTCGATTGCTCCTTGCACAAAAAATTTGTGAGCAATGATTTTAAAAAGAGAAAATATTTATAATTAGGTAAGGATGCCTTTGTCCAAAGGTAACACAATTTTTGTTCATGTTAAGTTTACCTATATTACTTAAGCTTTTATTAAGTTACTAGCGACCAGTCCCGACTTCGCACGGGTGCAATGCTTACACTAAAACCTTCCTCTTGAATCACTATCTATTAAAAAAAGCGCATCAAAATCCGTTGCGTAGTTTTAAAGATTTAAGCATACAAAGGGACATAAGGACAGGGATATAGGGACAGAGAAAGCGACTTTGTTTTATACTATTTAGTGATGTATTAACTTTCTGTATTACCAACCTAATACCTACGTAATTAATTACCTTAGCTATAAAATTGTTTATCGCATTTGATTAGTAGTTTCATTATCGACCTGAAAAAAGTCTTGTCAATACTGACTAAGGCCGTATACAGAAAGAAAGCTGAAAACTTATCAGCGCTTATCGGCGCTGGTCCATTCTACATAAAGCAAGCAGATTGAAGCAGAGCGAGCAAAATGTCGTAGGTACGATGATTGGCGGGCGGCACTAGCGCTGACCGGCGCGAGTCGGCGCCGATCGGCGCTTATCAGCGCTTGTTCATATAAATGCCTCCGCCGGTTACCTGCGTAGACCGGCGCCTATAAGCGCTGATAAGTTTTCAGCTTTCTTTCTGTATACGGCTTAAAGAACACAAGGAATGATGAAATAAAACGCATGTATCATTTTGCAAACTTAATTATAATCTACGAAAAATGCAACATTCATCAATATTCCGTATAAAAATAAGTACATAACAACAAATATTTTTTGCTAGGACACAATACAACGCTAAGAACGAAGCATTACGGATACTTTCTTCGTCGATCCATATTCCGAGGGCTGTTATGGCAACATTAAATAAGAACAAGAACTGGTACAGTCAAGAACAAGTCAAGCTTTACACTACCAGTTTAAGCTGAGCTCCGATTTATACTGCGCGCCATAGAATACAGGGTCGGGTCAAAGTGTCAAGCTTAGCGTGCTCTTGACTGTACCTACCTACATTGTACTGTATTCACAAATCTGATAAATATGTATATATTGGAAACTTCGAAACGGAATCGATTGTACCTATATCCCCAAGTTCTCCCCCTATTTGTGTTCCATAAATAACATGACTGAAAAGGAAGGAAATATTTATTTAATTTCTGTAAACAATACAAATATATCCTATTTCTCTCGAGTACAGGTAAAGTTTTAGTAATTACAATCATTTAAAGTAGACAAAGGCGTAGATTAGCGGCAATTCCATTTATGTAAGCATCTTGCTCGGCTAAGAGTTACCTATGTCCCCTATTTTACAGATTACCCCTTTTTTCACACTACGACAATGTAAACATGCTTTCTTAACTTAATTAACAAAATAAAATAATCGGTAAACAAATTTTAAAAAGGATATGTAGTTAAAAGAGTCGGTTGTATTTACAATTTAGGTCAATATAAAAATTAAAATTGTATGTTCAATAACAAATTCGGAAATAAAAATTATGGCGATTTGAAATTGTATACTTCTCTTTTAAGATGAGTAGTTTAATATTTACTTGAGAAAGTAAAAACGCAATTTTCCCGTAATAAAGTGGCAGATACTGAACCAGAATAGTCTCTATAAATATTAGATTATCTAGCGCCAGAACCAAATTTCCGTGCGTGATAGTTCTAACAAATCCTAACCTAACCAAATTGGTTCATAATTTTTATACAGTACACCAAGAACTGGCCAACTGTTTATGTAACTGCCCAACTTATTTAATTTAAGCAGTACGTTTATATACCTACCGCCCATGTTGGTTTAATAAACTACCTTCCCTAAAAACCTTGCTTCGTATTTTTACACACTATACTATGTTGGTAACCCTTAAACCAAGAAATGACAGGCTAAGAGCAACCGATGCTTTGTTGCTAATAAATGAAACCGAGCCTTATATCTAAGACCTAAGAATAAGCGTAAATAAATATAGTACCGTCAAGAGCACATGAAGATTTACACTTGTAGTGCGAGTCTGACCTCTTCTCATCATCTCGAGGCGATTGTGAGTTACTAAGTCCAATGTGTCCAGCTCCACGTGCTCTTGACTGTACATTGTCTTGGAGATAATAAATTAGGTAAGTAGGTAGTTATTTTTAATAATTGACTGTTCATAAAGTTCATATTCAGTAAGACACTTTCGTCTTACTAAATATGAGCTGAATACCTATCTCGTGCCTAAATAAAAAAGTACCTACATCAAAGAGATTTAAATATAATAGGGCATAGAGGGGGCATTGGGAATATTTTCATACAAAAGTTTGAAGCCTAAGCGTCATGTCCTTTACATGTCAGTTAGTATGAACGCGAGCTGTCATTCGGTCGAAGTTGTACTAGACTTATTCCACTTGGAATAACTTTTGACTTCAAATTTTCCTCGCTTTGTCCCCTCTATGCTTTATTATATTTTAATCTCTTTGACCTACATATAACACTAATAAGTAACTACCTATTTTCCGTCACAGAATGGCAAAATAAGTTGCTATTTTGTCAACTCAGTAGAGGAAAAGTTCCTCCAGGAATGTCTCTATCCTATTTGGTATCATGACAACAAACATAGAAAATAAGTTTTCAAAAACTGGAAGACTTAGAAAATCTATTTTAAATAAAGATTCATTATCTAACTGAATTGAGTCTTTATTTTATATAATTTCATGTACCAATAGAATGTACACATAAATAATAATAATTACCTTAGAGGGTTATTTATGTGAGTCACATCAATTTGCGTTATATATATCTTATCGGGTTCCCTGAGTGAGATCAAATGTACCTACCTATTACCTCATAAATATTAGTAGGTATGTATATTCTGCGTCAGAAAAATCTGTCGCACTCTGATTGATAATATTCTATTTAATTTGTTTATATCTAAGACTATGTGATGGTCCGTAATGGCACAGCAATTTTGAGAGGGCTAGGTGTAACTATTTAATAAACTAACATGAACTAAAATTTATAATCGTACTTGTAACTACCTAAATAAAATACCAATATATTTTATAATTTATGTCGGGAACGTGTGACACTCGAGGGTATAATTATATTTCTTGTCGCCTTGTCTAGAACAAGTGTGTTTTCTACCCATATCAGTTTCTGCGTACTCAGAAACTTTCAAAAATAAAATCAAAATGGCGTCGGGTGGATTTGCCAGGTTTCACAGAAAAAATGTTCGATGCCCTTTGACCACCAAATAACATTTGCATGTAACTAAGTAAGTAGTACGGGTAGTACATATTAATTTGTTATTTATTACTTTTAACCAAAGAGATTAAAATATAATAGGGCATAGAGGGGACAAAGCAAGGAAAATTTGAAGCCGAAAGTTATTCCAAGTGGAATAAGTCTAGTACAATTTCGACCGAATGACAGCTCGCGTTCATACTAACTGACATGACGCTTCAAACATGCTTCAAAGTTTTGTACAAAAATATTCCCAATGCCCCCTCTATGCCCATTATATTTTAATCTCTTTGCTTTTAACTAATAATTTCTCCGTTTTTTGTGAAAACCGTGTAAGTTTGTCATGAGACCAAATGTATTTACTCTACAATGACAATGACGAGTTCTTTGTAATCACAAATTAGGTGAGTAACACAGTTTTCGGTAAGGAACAGGAAAGTAGGAAATTATTGTCAGACAATTGCTTTTAGTTTCAAACGCAAAAGGCGAAGGAACGAATTGCGAAATAACAGTTGCGTAACACAAACATCAACATTTAAAAATTTTCAAAAATACCAAAAATACTTCAAAAAGCTGTCTCCTCGCTTGGTTATTCCTTTCATTTAATGTACCTACAAGTTATTATACTTAATAACAATAATTATTCAAATTTGTCCGCTTTCGTTCCAAGTTTTTGTAGTTACCTACTTCGCAAAGTAATTTTTCGACATATATATATATACTATGTACTCAAACAAATCCGTCAAAACCTAACGAGTAATGTTTTCTCTAGCTATACGTTAAACGGAAATTTTACATTACGAGTAGGAATATTACGCTAAGTGCCTAAGGTTCTATAAGTAGGCGTGGCTATCGTGTTATTGCTAGCTAGAACCAGGGTACAGCACGACCGTTTCAACTTGGCAGCTCTGAAGTTGCGCTACAATATTTTTTAGCGACCATTTGGCGGTACGAGGGGGTTTGCGCAGGCCAAGCCTATGTTCAGAGCAGCCAAGTTAAAACAGCCGTACCGTAAGTTTATCGATTTTTCTGAAAAATCCTATGTCAGCTCCTAGCTAGAACATAATTGTACTTTACATTGGAACTTCATGGCGGAATAAGAATACTGAAATGTAGACTTAGGTATATCTAACTTCCTAAGATTAGATAATGCTAACGGTTCGAACGTGTGACCTTTTGCTGTCTTCATTATGAACTGTGCACAGTGAAATACAACTACCTAAGTCCCCGTCACATGAATGTATAAATTTAGTAAACAACGAACTCTACTGAGTTACAGGCAATACGGGTTACCCTACCCATATCCAATCAACTTAATTTTATATGCGGGTAAAGGGTTCGATTCTGCTTTTCAGCAACTAAACTTATTTTAGTTTAGTCCTGTCATTTTCTTTCTCCTAGAAAAGATAAGAGACGAGAGATATTTAGTCCTGTCAAATTAAAGTTAGCTCTGTCAACTAAGGCATTTCATAACGTGTTTAGTTCGTAAGTAAAGAAATCACGACTAAAATACAGCCTCTGACAGGACTAAATTCGGTAGGTTATCTTGTATCCCTTTTCTTTTTTTGGGGTAAGACCAAAGACAGGACTAAACTAAAATATGTTTACTCGCTGTAAAGCAGAATCGAACCCAATACGATACTAACATGGAATTTTAATTAGTCGGATTATATTTTAGAGAAGGTTAAAGGTTTAAAGGTTGAAGGCAAAGTCAATGACGGTGATTTGAGGGGCGCCGCACAGTTATTATTCTCTTCGGACGAGATTGCGCCAGACAATTTGGAGACATTACGAGCTCTTAAGTCCAAGCATCCCATTCCCACCGCTACGACTCAGCTGCCTGGCCCACCTTTGAGCTCGGACCCTACGCCTCAAGCTTCTGTGGATGATGTCAGATCGGCCATTCTATCCTTTAAAAGCGGATCCGCTAGTGGTCTTGATGGTCTTTCACCGCAGCATCTAAAAGATCTAACGTGTGGCACAACTGGCGATGCAGGGAGGGCTCTCTTGGTGAGCTTAGTGTCTCTTGTAAATTTGATGCTATCCGGAAATGTATCTCAAGAAATTACGCACATAATTTATGGTGCCAATCTTAGCGCACTAAAAAAGAAAGATGGGGGAATCAGGCCAATTGCTATTGGAAACACCTTGCGCCGTGTGGTCTCCAAGATCTGTGTTAAGATGATACTGCCTTCGCTCAGCAATACTTTTCAGCCTAAACAGCTTGGTTTTGGTTCGAGGGGGGGTTGTGAGGCAGCTGTGCACGCAGTCCGCTCTATTTTAGATCACGGCGGAGCGGAGGTTTTGCTTAAGGTGGATGTGAGGAATGCCTTTGATTCTGTGGATCGCGGTGCGTTTTTGAGGGAGGTCAAAGAACATGCGCCTGCTGTTTATCCCTATCTGTGGCAGTGCTATGGTACACCGACTAAGCTCGTTTATAAAGATCATAGTTTGACTTCTTCAGTCGGGTGCCAACAAGGGGACCCCCTTGGTCCTGCCATTTTTAGCCTAGCCATTCATCCGATAGTGGAGGCCCTGGATTCAAAATTCAACGTGTGGTATCTGGACGATGGCACTCTGGGTGGTGAAGCTTCAACTATCCTGAATGATCTAAATAATTTGATTCAGGCTTTTGCAAGCATTGGTCTGGAGTTAAACCATTCTAAGTGTGAACTTTTCGTAAATCCTTCCGTTGCGGCTCAGATTCGTGACGACATAATAAATAATTTTAATTCGGTGGCAACGGGCATCAAAATTGTGGGCTTAGACACTCTACGTTTGTTGGGCGCGCCCGTTTTAGATGAGGCGGTTCCCCTTTACGTAAGCGAACAAATACAGTGGTTTCGTCAGTCTTCATCACGTCTTTTTGAGATGAACGCTCACATGGCTCTTTTTATTATACGATCCTGCTTATTTGTACCAAGGTTCACGTATGTTCTCAGGTGTTCCTATCTTTGGAAGAATCAAATTCAATTGAGCTTGCTGGATGATGTTATTAAGGAAACCCTTTCCAGGATAGTTAACTGTGCTTTCGAGGGTGCTGCTTGGGATCAGGCTACTCTTCCAGTCCGCTTGGGTGGTTTGGGTATTAGAAAGGCTTCGTCTGTCGCTTTGCCTGCTTTTTTGTCTTGCGCTTATGCTTCGAATCTCCTTACCGGTAAAATTCTTAACCCAGCCTTGGGTTCCGTGGAGATTTCGGGACTTGTGGAGGCCAGGAATGCTTGGAGCACGATTTGTCGGAGTGACTTGCCAGCATCGGTCAAGTGCCAGAGAGGGTGGGATGAGCCGCTCTGTAAGTTAGTGCAGAAACGCCTTCTGGACTGCAGTCAGAATGCCCCGGACCGTGCGCGTTTGTTGGCCGTTTTCGAAAAGGAATCAGGTTACTGGCTGCAGGCTTTTCCATCAGCCAATTTGGGTAACCTGTTGGATAACGGAACTTTGTCCTTGTCTGTTGGGCTGCGTCTGGGCTTGAAGGTGAACGCGCCTCATCGATGTATGTGTGGGGAGCCGGTGGATGAGCTTGGGCACCATGGCTTGTCCTGCCAGAGGAGCGCTGGTCGGCTCTCTCGTCATGCCACTTTGAATGACGTTATTCGTCGGGCTTTAGCTGCAGCCAATATCCCAGCAATTTTGGAACCCAATGGGTTATTTAGATCTGATGGGAAGAGACCGGACGGAATGACGCTTATTCCTTGGAAGTTAGGCAGATGCTTAGTTTGGGATGCCACTTGCGTTGATACTCTGGCTTCTTCGCATGTAGTGGGTACTGCTTCTCGCCCTGGTGCGGCCGCGGTTTCTACCGAAGCGTCAAAGACAAGAAAATATTTGGGTCTGGTTGGGAATTTCTTTTTTGTGCCGTTTGCAATAGAGACGATGGGCCCTTGGGGCCCTGAGGCTAAGATGTTTTTAAATGACATATCCGCGCGTCTGATCGAGGCAAGTGGTGACCCGAGGGCTGGCAGCTACTTCTCCCAAAGAATTAGTATTGCTGTTCAGAGGGGGAATGCTGCCAGTGTTCTGGGAACATTGCCCCGATGCAGAGCTTTGGACGAAATTTTCTATTTGTAATAGTTTTTAAAATGTAATAACTTTTAATTATTATTTTGGATTTCGTTAGAATAAATAGTTTCTTTCACCTTTTAGAGATATAAAGCTAAAATATCCAATTTTTTGTGGTACAGGGACGCCGGTCTGTCATTTGGAAGTATGCTCAAATAAAAACTATATTACGAAAGTATAGTAGGTACTTACTTACTTTTTATTTTGAGAAAATGTTGCATAGCCCTGAATGTTTGATTACATAGTTTATTTATACCTTCTCGTGGCAGGGACTCAAGCGACCTTTCACAGGACACATCGGGCGAGGTCGCACCATGTCGCGGACGTCGCTATAGCTATCACTGGTTATAACCTATAAGTATGGTACGTTAGCATTATTTAGTCTTATATCCTTACACTGAGACTCCTAACTCTTCACTTTACGTATTGGGTCGCCGTTTCACGTCATCAACTTGAATCAGCTGTTCTATGGGTATGAGAGACAGCTCGCCGCCTAGCATTGGCGCTGGAAGACCCTAGAATTGAGAAAAAAAGTATATATATATATAATACATTGTAATAAGAAGCTTTTTAAACTGTCCGGGTGGCTCCCACGACTTGTCAGTTTCGAGTAGTCGGAGTCGAGTTGCCAGTGCCGATATTTGATAGGCCAATTTATCGAGATAAAGTTGTAGGGTCGTCATTTTAAAGGCCTACTGATATCCAGGGCCTAGAGGGGCGCCGGATGAAATGCCAGCGCCAACTATGTCAATTATTTTAGTAACATAACATTTCCTTTATAGTTGAGTATCGATAAGATAAAAAGTCTCCAGAGACAATATTCACGTCTGTGGTTTAATTTGAAACACGACAAAAGAGTCGATACAAAAGGTATGATTCCGATCTCGGCAGCAAGCAGCAGTGCTGCCGAGCTCGGAATGTTATGTCATATAAACCAATAGAGAATGTATGGGGACCAGTAGTGCTGCGGCAGCACTGCTGCTTGCTGCCGAGATCGGAATCATACCTTTAGGTTTTGCACACAGGCTCTGCCAAGCGTCGGCTCGGCCCTGTCCATATCAGCACGCTTACTCACCAGCGAGGACAGTTTCTCGGGCGTGTGCGGCGTATGCGCAGCCTTCTCTGCGGCGGCGGCCTCCCGCGCCTTTCGCAGCCCCAGCGAGAACACCGCCACGGACCGCACGCGCTTCACCAGGGCCGCTTTAGCTCGCGACCGACCTGAGAGATGTGAGCCACGGGCGTATGTAATGAGGGAGAGGGTACCACTACCCCTGACTCCTGGACCACTACCCATGACCCCTGGACCACTACCCCTGACCCCTGGACAACTACCTCTGAACCCTGGACCACTTAGGCCTCTGCTTTTCGTGTGTTCGGGCCTTCTCGGGTGAATCCAATCTTAGGACGGAAATGAAGTAACTAGGTACATACCTGACAACATCCAGAGGGAAATTTCATGAGCACTAGGTTCATGACTCAATACTCAATAACTTTATTGCACTATAATGTAATGATTAATGACATACCATACAGATACTTATGCATAAAGCTATGCTATTATGACGTTGGCTGGATGTCAACTATGAAAGCGTTTTTTTTTTTGTTTTTGCGGTTCAAATGTAATTTTCAATAAAATTCGACAGAAAAGAGTAGCTCTGGCCCTGTGGTTAGTGAGCCCCACTCTCCTACGTGAAGCTCGGGTTCAAATCCTGGTCACGGCATGTACAGTACGGCCGTTTTAACTTGGCAGCTCTAATATCATTTTTGGCGACCATTTTGGCGGTATGGGGTGGTTCTTAGTGGAGCCTATGTACAAAGCAGCCAAGTTAAAACAGCCGCACTGTACTTACCAATTTCTTCAAAGAACTTTTGCTCTTTTTGAGCGATGCGAGCACAGAGACAAAAAATTCTGAAAATGTTGTGGCACTAAAAAAGTATTTCACACTGGGACGGGCACACACAAAGGAGACAGACTGTCTCCTTAAGGATCCTTAGGGATGTAGGATCAGGACATACATACATTATTCCTTGTCGGAATCGATTTTGCCTCCGACTGTATGGCACTTGCTCTGCCGACTCCTAGAGTCAACTCAACTTTTGGACGGGTCAAACTTTAACGGATCTGGTAACAATTTCGAGACATAATAGATTATGAACTGTCATCGTCGCTGTGAAAACTTGTTGCTTGACTGGTAAGGGAAGGCTCACACACACCCGACAGACGCCAATGGGATCGCGGCATCATACCTCCGCATTATACGAGGAACAAAAATTGAACAAATCAAAATGATTTAATTAAAATAAAAACGCATGGAATTGTTGATTTTATTATAAAAGATATCAAAATGCTTAACGTGGATATAATATTCAATATAAATGCAATGTCTACCTCACTTTTTAAACTCCGCTGATAATGAAAAAAATAGTACCTATTCGGTAAGTACCTTCTTATTGTTATATATTCTATGATATTATAAAAACTTAAGCACATTACATAATAATACATAATAGTAATTAATAACGGCCATAAAACTGACCAACAAACTATTCACAAAATGTTTTCTTAGTGAGTTCTCGAAAACGCATTTATAAACTACCTAGTTTTTTGGCAACATACATGAACTTAACATAAACCCAAAGTTAAGTAAGTACATACTTCATAAATGAAAAATTCTTATTATTAATATTCTTATACAAAAAATTTATGACCTTTTTATCAAAGCCGGTGCTAATTTCCTCAAATGCGGTTTAATTATTTCGCGAATATCAGAAAACTTTAAACAGTCAGCTAATTCAAGAGCCTCGTCGATTATGTCTACAACTTGCACTTTTGTATTCATAGATTCTAAAAGCAAGCCACAGTCGATATTTTGCAATATATAAGTGACTGCTAACGTTTTCCTTCCTCTTACCGCTAAATGAAGAGGAGCATCACTATTTATGTCTCTTTCAAGCAAAAGCTTGGTCAATGATTCTGTGTTAACATAATTCATCAGTTTATTAAACAATTCCGGTCGGTAATTCCGTACAGCTAAGTGTATTATATTAACATTTTGGTTAGTTAAGCCATTAACATGAGCACCTGCTGCTAACAGCATATATACTATTTCAGCAAAACCTTGTTCAATAGCAATGTGGAGTGGCTGGCAACCATTTCTGTTGCTGTCCTTAGAATTGATTATTGCTCCATTTTTTATCAAATTTTGAACATTATCTACTTTTCCTTGGAGCACAGCTTCAAATAATTCGCCAATAAGAAGAAATATGTGTTTAATACTATCGGTGGCAACATGTAACGGTGTATTGCTTTTATGGTCAGGTACATTATAAAATGCACCATGAGATAGCAAACATGTCACGACTTCTTCATTTCCATTCTGAGCTGCGTAGTGAAGCGCTGTTTTACCCTCTTGGTCTTTTGCGTTTACTTCCACGACTTTTTTACTAAGCATAGCGGCAATGTTTTCCATAATTAATATGTCGTTGTTTTTAACACATATAAATAATAATTGGACTGAATTAAAAATTTTACTTTTAGTTGACAATGAACAGTAATTTTTCACGTCAATACAATAAGCACCATATTTTAATAAAATATATATCATTACATTATGATATGGATGTGCGTAATCTAACGGGGATTTTTGATGATTATCCTTTTTATTAGTATCAGCATTCTTCTCTAAAAGGAAACCTATTGATTTCATGTCTAAATGTATAACAGCGTGATGCAGTGCTGTTTGACCTTCTGAATCATGGCAATTTATGTCCACTTCAGTGTTATCTAATAATACATTTGCTATATTTTGATATTGACACAGCAATTGAATTATAGTTTCATTGTCTTTTAAATCTATACCTAAAAACAGGTCTCTAAGGTTACTTTTCTGGTTTTTGGCTAAAAGTTTATCAAAAAAGGAAAATGAGTTATTTTTGTCGCGGGATTTTAAAGATAATAACGTGTTGGCATTCTGAGCACACTGTAAAGGTGTTTTATTATCTTTATCCCTTAAAGTAACATCAGCTTCATTAGATAGTAGTATGGAAATGTTATCGCTATAATTATGTTGAATAGCATAGTGTAAAGGTGTTTTGAGCGAATTATCCTGGATGTTAACACTTATGGACGTTCTTTCTAATAAAAAAATAGTTAAATGTTTGTATCGGCTAAAAATCCTCACAATGGTATTATTATAATCGAGATTTTTATTTGTTATATTTTTCTTTAAGTCCTCCTCAAGATTCTGCGACAGATATAAGTCAAGTGCGTTGTAAGTGGCCGTGGTTAAAAACGAACTTCTTTCCGTCGGGATATTATCGAAATTTCTTTCTACTTCGCAGTCGGCTTGTCTGTTACTGAGAAAACGAACAACATCGCCATTACCATATTTCAAAGCGTAACATATTGGGGATAGCCCCTGAGAATCTTGCATATTCATGTTTATTGATGTATTTTCTAATAAAAACAATGACAAATTTTTGTATGTACTTAACACCTGAACGATAACGTCATCGTTGCTTAGAACCATGTCTAGGATAAATCGTCTTTGTTCTTTTTTCTTAACAGGTATTTTGGGAATAAGTTCGTCAAGTAATTTTAATGAATCAAACAGTAAATAACTGTGCTTTTTGTAAAAAAGAGATACAAACATTGAACATTGTTCCGGTGTATTGCCATAATTATCTCGCTTATTGCAATCAGCTCCATTGCTTAGCAAATAAGTAATAGTTTCTTCGTTGCCGGAATAGACAGCGTAATGCAAAGGTGTTTTACCTTCGTCATCCTGAATATTAATATCTGTTGATGTGTTCTCTAACAAAAAAGAAGTGACTTCTTTGTAATTTCCCATTAATCGTACAAAGTTATTTCTATCAACGATTATTTTCCGCTCATCTCCGTCGCAGCTAGTTAAAAATCTTTTGAGGCAAAAATTTAAACGCTCCTTTTTTAATCTTTCTGAATACATCTTAGTATATGTCGGATCAAAAACTAATTCTAAGGCTATCTTACCATCTTCATCTTTTATATTCGCATTTACATTTCTGCTAAGTAATAGTTCCAAGTTTCGCTTTTCGCTATTAATTATTGCATAGTGCAATGCTGTTCTTCCTATGCAGTTTTGTGTGTTTATAACTGTAGGTAAGTTGTCAAGTAAAAAAATTGCAATGTGATAAAATTGTCCGATCACGTGGGCTATAAAATTGCTGTTGTCTAAAGCTTTCATACCCTCCAAGAATTGTTTTACGTAATGCAAATTTTGTTCTAATGAATGATTTAAATATCGAAATAAACTCCATTCTTCATATGTCAGTGTAAACTTTGATTCCCTAGCATTTAGTATGACACATTGTAGTGCTGTTTTACCATTACTGTCTGTTATATTAGCATCGGCTTTGTTTCTCAGTAAGAAATCTATACTCTCTTGATTTCCATACATGACTGCATAATGCAACGCGGTTTTGCCTTTTGAATCATATAGGTTTATATCAAATGATAAAGGTAACTCTAATAAAATCGAAGCAGTAACAGGACATTGACTCAATAACTGAACTATGACATCATAGTTTTTATAGTGGTAAAGATCAATTACTGATATGTATTTCCTAAGCCAATACACCGAAATTAGCTTTTCTAATAGCGAAAAAAAATTTTCCGTCCTGTTTTCTAGGACTTTTATCAGCGACGAATCTTCTAATGCATAGTAAACTGGGAAGCGACCATTACAATCTCTTAGAATTTCAGCATTATTCTGTAGCAAAACTGCAGTAACTTCTGCTTGTCTCTTTTGTGCAGCATAATGCAAAGCTGTCTTTTTCAGTGCGTTTTGAGCGTTGATGTTAATTGATGGATTCTTTAAAAAAACTCGAGCCAATGAAGCACAATTTGAGATCAAATCCATACCAAAGTCTGGATCTATAATCAAGTGTTTAATTTTTTTATCAACGTACTCTTCGCCCCACTTCTCTAACAAATCCTCTACGATAAATTTACACAGGGATACGTTACTTTTTTCCACAACAATATATAATAGTGATTTAGAATTATCTTCTCGCCCAACGTCATCTCGCCCAACGTCAGCATCAGCTTTTAATAACTCAATAATAATGTTCTCGGTTTTCATATCAGAATTAGTTAACATATCAAGGGCATACTCTAATGCTGTTTTGTGATAATTATCTTGAATATTAATATTTGGCATAAACTTTTCAATTAATGCTTTAATACAACACATTTCACACCTCCTTTGCACAGCTAAAATCAATGCAGTTTTACCATTGATATCTTTTACATTAATATAATCCGTTTTTTCCGGACCTCTTCGCCACCGGACTACAAAGGATTTTTCGCATTCTTTGTGGCTAATTGTGGCATAGTGTAATGGCGTCCAGTGGAAGAGTTTGTCGTTGATTGATAAGACAGTTTTAGTATAATTTAATCTATAAGACGATAGTGTGTCACTATATATTTTTGGTTCGAAATAACAAAAGGCCAAGTGAACCGGTGTCCGACCGAATGAGTCCACCATGTCACAAAAATCATCATTTGCTTCCAAATGTCCGTTAATAGCATCAATAAATACTTTGCTATGTTTGTTGTTTGATGCAATTTTAATGTTAATGAATTTAAAGAAAGTCAGGGACTGAACCGCATTTTTTGTAAGAATATGGTATAAAAATTCTTTTCCTAAGCTACATTGTGACCCGGTTAACATATTGACTAGTAAAGTAGCAGCAAAAAATTCGGCGTACGTTCGATGAACAAAGTGAGGCTTGCCACTAACTACTCTGTCAATAATGCCAGTCTTCTCTTCTCCCTGCATTAGTTCTGTTATTAATTCTTTCTGTTCAGATTTAGTAACGATTTCTCTAAGCAATGGATGCCCTTCAAATAGTTCAATCAAACCTAATTTACCGTGTTTCGTAAGTGTTTTCTGGCGCTTCTTAATATGATCCGTTCTATTTTTAGATTTCGTTTGATCCAAATCTGCGTAAAGGATTTCATCAAATTTTATTTTGAAAAACTCTAGATACAATGTGTACACATTAAGTTCAGGCTGTAGTTCTGATTTCTTAATGTATTTTTCATATACTGTGGCAAACATGATTATATGTAATGGGTTACCTAAAAATATTGATGGATCTTCAGTGTCCATGATTGATTTAAACATGTTCCTCATCTTAAATAGAAAAGAATCAAAGTCAAAAGATTTGATTTGAAATTTTTTATCAAATATATTTCTTAACAGGGAATACTGATCATGGTTCGAAAGTTTTACTAATGTGTATGAAAAAGTATTTAACCTTTCTTCTAAATCGCTTTTAATATTATAAGGACGTGTGGTAATACAAATCTTTTCTATGTTAGTGCTAATTAAAATGTCCAATATATCAAAAACTTGGTTATTGTAGTCAGGGCTGATTTCGTCGAAACCATCGAGCAAAACAGCCACTTTACCCACGTTATAGTGATATAGAAACAAGTTCACTAGTAGTAAAGTTGACTGACTGATCTTTACGTTACCATCAGGTCGGAAAGATACTTTTTTGTTTCTGATAATCAAATGATCAAGTAATTCATTATCTAATTTAAGAGCTTTAAATATTATTTTAAAGACATCTTTTTCATTAAGCGTTTTACTTTCATCTAACCATATAAAGAAATCATCACTATAATTCACGAGATCAATTTTGACGATCCATAGGCCATTAAATACTGTTTCGGTGGCCAAGTGAGAGAGTATAATAGATTTTCCCATACCTGGCTCTGCAGTAATTATTACTACTCTCTCGACTAAATCAGATATTTGGTGTAAATATATCTGATCTTCTTTAAATTCTAACAAGCTACTGAGTGAGCGTAGTTTAATTAACTTGTAACGCTTGTGACGCTCATTTGAGCGTTGTTTAATTAACGCGTCACTAATTAACGATTCACTGTCACTGCTAGAAATCTCACTACTGCTAGAAATCTCACTACTGCTAGAAATCTCACTACTGCTACTATTGTCACTACTGTTACTATTGTCACTACTGCTACTATTGTCACTACTACTACTATTCTCACTGTTTCTATTGTTCAGATTAAAACATTTATAATTATGAACAATATCATTCATATTTATATAGTCCTTCATAAATTTTCTACTTAACTTCTTCTGTTTTTTATCGCTATTTTTAACATTTTCGATAAAGCACCACTTACGTAGTTTTGATAAGCTTCCTTCAGACTGCCGCCAAATTAAGTAATTATTTCTCGGTTCCAGCCAATGAATCACTTTTTTAGTTGCCCTTTTGCAGAGATCTTTAAAGTGTTTTTTTCCATATGAAACCAATATTATTTCTCTACCAAAACAATCAAAGTCATTTATTATGAAGTCCTCATTGAAGATTTCAATTACAAAGAAATCTATCGATCTGAGAATTTTACTATTAATTTTAACATAACGGTGTAATGATCTCTCAACATAAAAGTCTTTGACATCTTTATAATTCTTATCAAAAAGTGGAGTTCCTATCTCAATTAGCTCTCCCATAATTAAATTTGACAAAATGCCTCCCTCAATAAAACATTTCGTATTATTATCCAGTAACAACTGTAAAGGTACCTTATTACCTTGAAATATAACATTTCCGTATTGTACAAGCTTGTCCTGCGATTCTATAGAAAGGTCATAAAAATTATTGCTAGAATCTGTCACTCGGCAAAAATTTTTGTTGTTGTCTATAGCCAGATCTTTGAACAAAATATTTAGAATATCTTGAAGTTCTTGCTCTTTTTCATGCGAAATAATTAATACTATTCGTTTTTCGGGCCTTTCTTTTAGAATTGCCAAAATGCTTTTTAATTCGTTCAAATACTTGGTAATTTCGCAAGAATCTTCAATTGTTAAAATAATACAATTGTTCGTATTACATTGAAAAGCCTTTATAGGACAAAATTTTGAATTTACTTGGCCGCACAACACTTTCAGTTCAGAATATATGTATTCGTCTATGCCCATGCATTGGACGGCTTGGAATAACTTAATTTTGGTAAGAAGTATACTTTTTTGGTATACAATCAATACTTGCGAATCAGCTTGCGTTAAAAACCACTGAACTTGCTGAACGAATCCAATGTCATTTTTAAATGAGTATCCCAAATTTTTTATTGTTTCGTTATTTAACCAAGATATATTACTCTGAGCCCAACTGGCAAATTGTAATTCAATATTATTAAAAAATCTATCACAGTCCTCGGATTTAAGGAAAAAACCTTTTTTAGTTTTGACCCAGTCTAGTATGTGCGTCTGCAGTTTACTACATATCCAATCTCCGTTGATTAGGTTCATATATGCACCTATTTCCTTTTCAATAATAGCACCTAGCTCTTCTTCATTAGGTTGGTTAACTGCAAACACTAATTTATTAAAAAAATTGTCAATGTCCAAATCACTAGCATCCGAAAATATATTTTTGTAAGTTTTTTTACCTTTCAAAAAAGTCTTAGGTATTTGCAAGTAAGTGGTTTCTATTTTTTTCAAAATTTCGTTATTGTCTTTGTATATCGTCGTTTTATATTCCTTAACAAATGAATCAAGGAATAAATCTCTAAAACGCAACATTTCCTCGTCTTTTGAATATACAAAACTACACCTAAACTTATAATTGTATTTCCCCTTTTTACATTCTTCGAAAATATTTTCTAATAACCAGCTGCGGTAAGTTTTATGTACTTCTTCAATATGTATTACAGTGTTATCATTTGCTATGGACTTTGCTAGTTTTGATGCTAAAACTGCGGCATCAGAATTGTTTTCCAATGTTCCGTACCAAAACTGTTTTAAAATTTCAACTAGTTCATCGTAATGTTCAAATTCACCTTTAACAATTTTTTTACGCTTCGGTTTTTTTATCAATTCATGACCACTGAAATCTAAAAATATATCTTTATCAACTATTTCTTTAAAACCTTTTAGGCTACTATCGAAGTCAATGTTAGTGCAAATAATAAATTCTTCCAATTTGCCGCGAAACATTTTTTTCTCCTTGATTTTATGGAATGAACTAAAATATTTGAGTATGCTGAAATCGCCTTTGCTTTGATCAAGCAGGTCAACAGCTCTTATAGTTTTATTTTCATTCTGCCTGTGCTTCGCTTGTAGAAAACGGAAAGCCGCTCCATTGGTATTTGTATTTTCGAACTTGAAGACAAGGTCGTCGAAGTTGTCGGCTGCATCCACCTCAGTGGCCAGACTAAACTTGTAACGTTTTTCATGTGCACGCTTTAGGAAGAGCATCAACAATTTCAGCTGATATATAGTTCCGTGCAGACTAGTTTTGATACCCGCCCCGTCGTATGGTACGCCCGTAGCAAACGGCTGTTCTTGTAGCTTGTCATTTGGATTCTTCTTACTGCAGTCATTATCTGTTTTTCCAAATTGAGTTGCTCGAGATGTATTCATGTTGAATCGTCACTCTCCGATGTTTTGCTCAATATATTTCAATAGTAAGAGTGTAACTCCGCCAAATGTAGTAACCTGTAAATATTTTTCGTTAGCTCAATTCTCCCTATTCGTTTAACAGCGACATTGAATCTGGGTTTGTCCACGTAAGAATAAGCCTTACTTTAAAATTAAATCGGACAATACATTTGCGATATATTTCCTTCGTTGGACCAAATAATTAATAAAGAAGTTGAAGTTGACTAAATTAAGTAGGTAGGTAGGTACAGATACAGCAGGCATCTTGCCATTGACAACCATTATCCACATCGGTTTCATTTTGACGTGCATTGCTCCTGAGGTACATCTGTTATTACCAGAAGTGTGTCTAAGCAAGCAACGGTCACATAATAAATGTCAAATACAGACGATTCGGATTCCGATTATAAATATACAATAAGGCCTCAGATAAATACGTACATAAACTCAAAATGTTCTCGATGAACATAATAATAATAATATTGTGTTATCAACTTATCATTACCTAGTTTTACCTACGTGATTGTGGTGATAGATAACACGCAAAGTACAGCCTTTCTGAGGCTACGATTGCATCATGGTCTTTGAATGTTATTGCGTGAGATCTATATGTTGTCTATAAATTTCTTTTGACAGTTATAAGAATTATGCAAAAGTTACGTGTGATGCAATTACAAACAATTTAAAATCCAATACTTTTTCGTATTGCCTGTTTGTTGCGTATAATTCTATGATCAGAACGATCTAAATATACAAAATGTAAATATGTCATTGCTTTGTTGTGCAAGTTCAATGTTAAATCGAACAGTGTGAACGTAATCACAATTTGTATGCAAATATTCATGGTCAAAGACATTCGTATAGCTTATAACCACTTATTTGCTAGACTATGGGCAATTATTATTTTTACCCATTGTCCACTCATTAGAAATTGGGTACCTATATACAACGCGTTATTAATCGTTTGACTGTATAATAGATTTTTAACTGTTTGGAGAGCGGATCTGCTCGATATAGGAGTGTAATAAAGAATGAGAACCTCAGAACAAAGACTGTAAAAAATAAACTGTAGTCGTACGTACCTCTTTAAAGACCGTAAAATAATCCGATTCATTGTTTTTGTTGAACAAACATCAATGCACATAACAAAAACTTAATCGCACTTTTCTTTACAAATTGAGAAACACAATGTATTTATAACGACGTTGTTGCTAATGTTCCGAAGTACCAATGCGAAAACTTGCCAATGTGGCGGGAAAGATAAGATAAATAATTCTATTTGTGCGCTTATGCACATATGACGGTAGGTGACGTCATTCGCAAAAGCGTCCGACTAAGCGGCCAGTGTGAGATGGACGGAGCTATTGGAAAGAAAAAGAAGCAACCTAAAATTTATTACATATTAGGGATGGGTGTGATCGCTACTTTAAATCATTTTCATTTAATGAAATTACTTATTTTTCTACATGCTTTTGATTTTTCACCTGTAAAATTTCTGTAAGTAAACAAAAATCTGTGATCTATCTATATATATAAATAAAAATGAATTGATGCTCGTTAGTCTGATTAAAACTCCAGAACGGCTGGACAGATTTTGATGAAACTTTTTGTGTGGGTTAGAGTGGGTCCAGGGATGGTTTATACGGTGGCAGAACGACGTCTGCCCGGGCCACTAGTAAATAAATAAAATGTGTGATTTTACATAGTAAGTAATTAAAAAAATAGTTAGTTACACCTCTTTTGGGAATGAAATGTAGCAGGCGTGAAAATTCATGTCATATGATTTTTCACATGTTACTTATGGATTGACACTATTACATATTATACTATTTATTTGTATAGGTGTGTAGTGTCTTTTTCAGGCTGAATATACGAGTTTTGCAACAAACGTACCACTGCTGTGACTACAGAGTACCATTTTAAGTTATAGACCTATTTTGATCGCACACAATTCCACGCCGATAAAATTTAACCTTGACATTAATTACAAACCGGCTCAGCCAATGTTGTTATGCGACTTGTGCGAAAGTTTATTTTTCTATACTAATATTATAAAGAGGAAAGATTTGTATTTTTGTATGTTTGTTACGAATAAACTCAAAAACTACTAGAATGATTAAGGAACTCTTTTACCAATGGAAAGCTAGAAGATCCCTCAGTAACATAGGCTATATTTTGTTCCCGTATTCCCACGGGAAAACGGGAGCTACGCGGGTGAAACCGAGCAGAACCGCTAGTATATAATATTTTTACGATCGCGTGGTCACTTTGGAGTTCGTGGCAATTGGAGTGATAACCAGGATATATCCAGGATTGGATCTGTCCATCCTTTGGGCTGATGACGATGTGTGGCAACAGCGCGAGCGCGTGAAAGTTCAAACGTGAAATACAAAATCTGGTGAATATGACATTAGTTCCGCTATAATAAGAAAACGCTCTTTAGTTGACATCGGTTTCATATCAACCGATTAGTTGAGACTAGTTGAGAGGTATTACGTATCTCCTTACTTTCACTCACTAACCACAGGGCTATCACTGCTCTTAGAAAAAATAGCTGTAAAAGATGCTATATATTAGGGATGTTACGGAGGTGGTTTTATCGGAACCGAAGTCGGAGTCGAAGTTTTTAAATTTGATTTAACGGAGTCGAAATCGGAGTCGGAGGCGGTAGCTAAGAAAGTTGTGTCCAAATAACACTTGATTTTGGACGAAATTAATTAATTGACACGCCGCACAAAACAAAACAAACCATATATGTGTGGCGTAACAACAAGTGAAATATTAATCGATGACAGAACGCGTGGTCCCCGGGCGTGATGCGTAAACCTGGGGGCCAATTCCACTAAATGTCAGCCATTGTCATCGAACTATCATTCCATTATGCTGCAACTGGCAACTATGACATCTAATTTGTATTCCACTAAAATCATAGTGGCATTACAATGGAATGACTATGGTCTACGTTAGGTGTTGCCTACCATATATAACTATTACTACCATGCGTGTCATTAGTTTTATTTCGGGTTTTCGGCACTAAAATCTTTAGATGATTGATTTTATTTATGGTACATGTGACATTTCGATAAGTTTTGAAGAAACTTGTGTATTTTTGTGCATAGACTCTGAAGCAGAGCTAAAATCTGAATTTTGTGTCGTGTTTAGGGCTGATAGCTAAATTGCCAATGCCTTAAAATAAGGGAAAAAAAGCAATCACTGGACAGCGCCATTCCATGGTAGGAATAGTAGAATACCAAAAGTGGTCAACAATGATAGTTGAATGATTGTGAAAACTGACAGTTAACAGAATACGAAAAGTGTCAAAATTTGACATAATATCACCATTGAGTGACCACAATCATGTAATTGTCATACAACTATCACCGCTGTCATTTAGTAGAATTGGCCCCCTTATCGTACACGTTGACTGGAGCCGCTGCGCGCCCTCCGATTACCTCCGATTCAAAAGTATCGGAACCGAATTCGGAACCGGAGGTGTAAGATCAATCGGAAGTTCCAACATATCGGAATCGAAGTCGAAGCTCCGTAACATCCCTGCTTAGTATATTAATATACAAAAATTATGATGCAATCGGACTTTAGTTGTGCCTAACCAATTTTCTTAAATATCGATTAATAATAACACGATTTCCATAGAAAGCACTAAACTCTGCTACGACAATTCATTTTTTTGAAAAAATTACCACATTTTAAAAATAGCTGAAATCGAATAAGTACTCGATACCCCGGTATTTAAATTGGGTACAGTCAAGAACACGTGGAGCTTGACACATTGGACTTAGTAACGTTCTAATAACAATCGCCTTAGAGGTCAGACTCGCATTACAAGTGTAAAGCTTCATGTGCTCTGAGGGAATGATCGCGTAACATACATGTAAAAAAACAGTTGAATTGAGAACTTCCTCCTTTTTGAAGTCTAGAAAATTAGCTGTATTGGGTAGTTGACAGCATCGAAATTAAATTGCGAGTAGTCATATATTAAAAAGATTATCCCAAAACACCTCAAAATATGTATTCCGATTTTCAATTTACAATTATAGCAAATTTAAAAATAATAAAACAATCAAAAAAGTGCTGAAATTGAGTACTACAAACTATGACGTCACGGTTTGCTATTTCAGTACATTTTCCATAGTAAAATTTCGTTTTGACAGATCGTAAAAAGTAACTGATTTGACTAGGTAGGACACAACCCTATTGTATTGAGTGTACTCACTGCCTTTGTCCTTGGGCTTGTCGTCTTCGCTGGAGGTTGCGCTTGCGTCGATGGAGGGCGCGGCGGAGGGGACCGCGTTCAGGTCGGGCTCAGAGCCGCCTGCGCTCACGCTGCCCGATAGCTCCTGATACAAAGTTTATGTATCACTACATAGTGTAAAACGAAGTCGCTTTCTCTGTCCCTATATCCCTATGTATGCTTAAATCTTTAAAACTACGCAACGGATTTTGATGCGGTTTTTTTTAATAGATAGAGTGATTCAAGAGGAAGGTTTTAGTATCAGCATTGCACCCGTGCGAAGCCTTGGCGGGTCGCTAGTTTTACATATTTTTAACCCCCGACGAAAAACAGAGGACGTGTGTTTCTGTGTATGTCTGTCTGTTTCCTCGTAGCTCCCAAACGGCTGAACCGATTTTGATTTAGTTTTTTAAAAATCGAGGGTTAAGCAGTAGCTATTGAGGAGTTCCTTTGTGAATATGAATACGTCCCGATTATTTGCTCCATGTCTGTCACCAGGGTTGATATGATTAAAATCACTTGATTTAAATCAGTGATTTAAATCGCGATTAAAATCAAGTGATTTTAAAAAAAAAAACCATGATTTTAATCAATTCATTTTTACTGCGAGCAAATCTGCCAAAATGTGTCAAGGGATTTCCCCCGATACAGCGATTTCCGAACTACAGCGCGCACACACGTGTCCAATTCGGTTTATACACCAGGAATTCTCTGAAATTTAAACTCGCGACTGAATCCGTCTGTTTAGTCTGTGGAAAAAAATGCCGTGAGCTCGGGTAACTTACTATCTTATTAGTTTTATTTTTATTAACAGCGTGTTCAGTAGGCCTATTCGGTTTGGCCCGACTCGACTAGTTACCGTACGATTCGGTAATTATCTGTCAAAATGTACTGCGCTGTTAGATAAATAACGGAATCGTACGGTAACTAGTCTAGTCGAGCGAAACCGAATAGGCCTGCAGATAGACGTGGTATCCGCCATCGTCGGCGCGGCGGCGTTAGAATAAGTAGTACTTACAATTTTTAATTTTAATTAATAACCGCCTTCTACACTAAAACAGATCAAATAGTAAAAAAATCAAAAAAATCCGATTTAAATCAAATGAATCCGATTTTTTTTATTTTTAAAAAAAATCATGATTTTTATCAACCCTGTCTGTCACCGATTGATGGATATAGATGAAGCGCGAAGTGCGCCTGGATCGTAGCAGGTGGCGGTCTATTGTCTCTGCCTACCCCTTCGGGAAAAGTTGTGAACATATGCATGTAGGTCTGTGGCTGTACCCATTGGCGTAGCTAGGGATTTTTCCTAGGGGGGGCCATGGCCTCAGCCATGAATCGGCCGGCCACAGAAAGGTGGTCACTTTCGGTAATTGAGGATGAAGTTATTTTATGTATGAGGAAGGGTATTTTTCTAGGGTGGGCCCGGCCACCCTGCCCTCCCCCCCCCTAGCTACGCCTATGGTCTCTGCGTAGCCCTTCGGGAACAAGTCGTGAAAATATGCATGTATGTGTCTGTACCTGCAGTGTAGGGTTGACAAGCGGCCGATGCTGCGTGGGGTGCGGGATGCAGTGGGCAGACCGGTGCAGGGGCTCGTCCCTCAGCCCTCGGACTCCGAGCAGCGACAGTGGAGCTCCCGGGGTTGCCTCCTGACATATTAGGGGCCATCCATATATTACGTCAAATTTTATGATTACACAGAACCATTGTCGATCTGTTGATCCGTTGCTGTGTGAAGAGAAGGACAAACAAACAATCACACTCGCAATAGGGTAGTTTTTTTTTATTGCTGATAGGCTTAATCTTGACCTCAGACTTGCAAGAAGGCTAAGACGGGGCGATTTGACGAGCTTGTCCAGAAGATGCCTGTTTACTAGAGCCTTAAAGGCTGACGGGTTATATGGTAGTCTGCCAAACCGAAAATTTACTGAGCTGCTGTGACGTCGTTAAGGACTCTTTATCATTTTAAATGGTGAATTGTAAAATGAAAATACCATTATGTAATTTCCAGGTGTTTTGGTATAATATTTTAATTTAATGATTGACGGGCCTGTTGGCTCAGTTGGTAGTGCCTTCTGATTCGGAGGTCGCGGGTTCGATCCCGCTCCGGATCAACATTTGTGTGAATGAACATGTCTTCAGTTGTTTAGTACCAATAGTACAGTCAAGAGCACATGAAGTAAAAGACTGTAGAGGCTTTGCCTAGTTTGGGACTAAATAAAAATGTGTGAATTTGTGTCCCAATAAAAATAATATAATTCGATAGTCAACCTTATTTTAATATTAGTAGAGTTAAATTTACCTTACGCCGTATAGGTTTAGTAGGGCTGACGTCCTGTAGTATCTGTAGTGACCCTGTGTTCACTACTGGCTCAGTTACAGACGCTGCCTTGGCCCTGAAAATGCATACCTTTATCATATCTGACACCAAAGTATAGAGCAGAAGGAAGTCTCAAGAATAAGCGTTAATATACATAAAAGGTCGAAAATTGGTCTGCAAGACCTACATATTTATACATTGAGATCATGGTACGGACCGAGGAAACAAGACAGTCAACGTAATTATACATTCTTACGCGAGTTTTCGAGTGTAAAAGTAAAATTTTATGGGCAGTTAGTGGTATTTTACTGCACAATAAAAAGAGTTACTTTTTATGATCTGTCAAAACGAAAATTTTCTATGTAAAACGTACTGAGTACTGACTTTGTGATCTCATCATTTTTAGTACTCCATTGCGTCACATTTTTTAAATTATTTTGTGTATATATTTATTATATTGTGTGTATATTTGTAAAATTAAAATATATTTTTATTAGTGGTGTTTTGGGATATTTTTTCTTCTTCTTTGATGAATAATTATTTGTAATTTAATTTCGATACAGTAAAATATACTCGTACCATATTGCTAAAATTTAGGTAATAATTGCCGATTATGACGTCACGACACAGCAAATAGGCAAATGTTGC